>CM026300.1:7736887-8274008 GCA_014851415.1 Cnaphalocrocis medinalis
CTAAAATTCGATTGCTATAGAAGAATTAATACAACTTACCAGGGCAATATTGCACATGAGAAAATCTTTCGATTTTAATTAATTCCCTGAATAAAAGACGTAATTAACTTATAAAAATATAAACCCTTCGAATTACATTTCAATCGGCGACTTGGAGGGCGGTAATCCAAGGAATCCTTGAGATAAAAATTTTGTAAAAGGAAAAGTAAGAGAAAATTTTAAAGTGTCTGGTGCAAATCATGAGCAGAAAGCGATTAGTCATAAACCCAAAAAAAAATTTCAAAGTGAATATAATAATGCAATCTTATTCATCATCAGCAACCCACACTCGTCCACTGCTGGACATAGGTCTCCCCTAATGCACGCCACCGCTCCCGATTTTCGGCCACTCTCATCCAGCCCACACCAGCCAGCCTTCGAATGTCATCATCCCATCTTGTAGCAGGGCGTCCAACACTACGCTTACCGAGTCGCGGTCTCCACTCAAGGACACTACAATCGTATGCAATCTTATTTTATCGTATGCAATCTTAAGGCCGATTTTTTCACTTTGCAAGTTTTATTGCGTTATGACCAGGAGGGCAGGACTAAAGCGGAGAGTTTGATACTTTAATCTCCCAGGGACATATGATATGTCAGACTCCCACCGCATGACAGCGGGGCTTCACCGACCGTGCCCTGGGCATTGCTCTCGTCATACTTAAGGCTTGTACATGCGCCAACGGCCTTGACCATAGAGAGTACTCGCGCTCGCGTATATCAAAAAACAGAATATTATTAATTAAAAAATTATAAAGCCAAGAAACAAGAATTCCTCGTCAGGGATTGTAGTGTACATTGTATTGTATTATATATAAAAAAACAGTCATCTGAACTGTTTAGTTCAGATGACTGTACTGATATCGTAGTTTATCCAATATTTTGCATAAAATCGATGTTTACGTTATATTTTTTCCTAATGAACTATAAACATTGAATAAAAATCCTCGTCAGAAATTCAAGATCGAAATCCAGTCTATAACATGTATTTTTTTTAGGTATCGTTCTTAACGATTTACCGAGTTTAAACATACACAAAAGTGCCCAATCCGCGCATGTACAAGCCTTAAGTCAGGAGTGACCACAATGACAGGGTTTAACTTTAACATCGTAAGGCCCAGACGCATACACAATGAAAAATCAGTGGTTTTATGCCTTTTAAAAGACTTTTCAGTCTTACGGCGTTGAGTTCTAAATTTGGAGATTATAACATTAATTGTAGATAAAAGATTGTTTTTATAATGAATTTACTTGAAAAGAATAAAAATTTAACTGTGGGAGAGCCACGCTTCGGCATGAATGGGCCGGCTCGACCGGAGTGATATCACTGCCTCACAGAAAACCGGCGTGAAGCAGCCCCTGTGCTGTGTTTCGCCGAGTGAGTGAGGGTACCGGAGGCCCACCCGGGGGGAAGGGGATAAAAGGTTGGCAGCGCACTTGTAACTCTACTGGTGTTGCAGGTGTCCATGAGCGGCGGCATTGCTTACCATCAGGTGATCCGCCTGCTCGTCTGCTTCCTATCACATAAAAAAAAAAAAACAGAATATCAATTTCCTCATAAACAAACTTAAGCCAAGCCACAAAAGAAAGCAAGGGCGGTAACAGTTGACATATTTCAGGCAACTGCCATAACCGTATGTGAAAGTTATGCATCTTACACAACCCTTCAGTTTTGTTTCTGTATACCTTATTCCTTTGACTTAAGGGTTATTTTGGATAAGGTTGGATAGGATATTAACAATAACATGTTTTGAGAGCAAATAACGTCTATACCGTTTCATATAAACGTACCCAAAGGGCGGCAAGTTTGTTTCAGTTGTAGGATGTCATTAATGTGTTGCGAATTTCTTAACGAAAAAAAAGTGCCTGCGACTTTTTTATTTCTTTCATCGTACATCCTTGTTTTAAACTTGATTACGGTGAATCAAAAAGGGTTTGACTAGTTTCATATCCATACAGATGGATATAACAGATGAACTCCCATATGTCCATCTGTTCCCTCATAACTTCTAAACTAGGTATGAGTATCATAATTGATTAAACAAGCGATGAAGTCCGGCTGATATCGAAGCTATGATGGAACTCTTGACTCAAAAATCCTTTCTACCGATACCAAGATAGTACCCGAAGCGATTAAAATTAAGAAGTATAATACTTTCAATCACCGATACTAGTATCGATACACTATGTATGATTTTTAATTATAATTAAATGATTGGTCAGTGAAGCCAGACCGACGACGTGTGGCTTCTCTGACCAATTATCTAATGGAGATTTAATACCTAAGTCAAAATGGGAGGGTGTCTGAAGATGAATTCATCATCATCATCATCATCATTCTCAGCCAATAGACGTCCACTGCTGGACATAGGCCTCCCCCAAAGTTCTCCACATAGATCGGTCCTGTGCCACCCGCATCCAATGGACTCCTGAGACCTTCACCAGATCGTCGGTCCACCTGGTGGGAAGCCTGCCACGGCTGCGGCCTCCACTCAAGGACCTTTCCACCCCAACGGCCGTCTGTTGAGTCTGTGGAAGATGAATTAGTGCTTTTAAATTAATAGTATCTAAATGCTAGTCTCTATACGATATCTTCCTAAAAAATCATTATAAAATAATTAAAACGAAACAGCGTTTTTCTTACACCATTGTCAAATAAAAGCATCTGTTGAAAGAAAAGCTATCCGCACTTCGGGATTGCCAGCTATGTCATTACGATCTCTCGGCGCGCTCCAACGGCCACGGTTAAATTCGACGAGTATTGGTGAGTTTTTAATAATGAATTTAAGATTTTTTTTTAATTTGAATAGGCCAGCGCTTAAACATAATCGCACCTGATGGAAAGTGACGATGAGGTCTAGGATGACACGCGTTTGCCTAGAAGATGCCTGTTCATTCTATAATAAATTTCACGATAATGAAATTGCACAATATGATGAAGTGTGTCAAGTCACAAGTATAATGTACTTCGGGCAAACATAGCTTAGTCTTAGTATAAGCCTATGTACAGTTCCACTGCAGTGCAAAGGCCTCCATAATAGTGGTCAAGTCACTATGGTAAGATTAGGCTTAATCACCACGCTTGCCTAATGCGGATTGATGATCACAAACATATGTAGCTAAAGCTGTTAGACCGAAAATTTGGAGAGAAAGTCCAGTACTGGACTGCAACATGCTGATGTTCTTGATGTATGTATATTCAAGTTATTTACCGTTGAAACTTGTTCTTTGTTATGTGATAGGTAGCGGACTAGCAAACGGATAACCGCAATACCAGTAATAATGCAATACCAGTAGAGTATCTAGTGCGCTGCCAATCTTTAACCACCTTTCCCCCAAACGGGCCTCCAGAACCCTCACTCATACAATGAGAACACTGCGCAGGCGCTGCTTCACGCCGGTCTTCTATGAGGCCGTGATATCACTCCGGTTGAGCCGAAGCGTGGTTCTCTTCAGTAGCGCTACCATGAGTTTACAGTGACAGAACTCGCTAGCGTCTGCGTAAAAAAAATCTATGAAAAAGTGTACAGCGCCTCTAGCGGTCACTTGAGAAACTAAAATCTGTAGTAAATGAGTTGTCAAATAGAAACCCATCGAAATGTATTCGCTAGCGAGTAACGTTTTCCGTAGCGCTACGAGTTGATATCGAAAACTGACATAAAGTAAACTATTGCTCTGTCTCTTTCAAATGCATCACAATGAAAGAGACAAAGCGATAGTTTTCGATAGCGAGGATAGTATTTCAAACTCATGGTAAGGCACGGTAGGTATCGAGAAATACGATTGAAGTTAAGTAACTCTATTCGACGCCCCAGGGGGCGTAACGTTACTTTTCGATGCCAACTCATGGTACCGCTACTGGTTGGAAAATCGTCTGATTGATTGCACTGATTTTTCATATAATGTAGATTATCGTCCACCCTTGCAATAAAACAGAGGAAAGTCAAAAAGGTATCACCGGGCATATAAACTGTCTGCTCCGTCCCATAGGCGTGATAAATCTCAATAATAGGGCAAATGTCGGCCAGAATCGCTCCCGGATATAAGGGCGTTGCACTGACTTAAATCGGTCTTTGATTCCCGTATTAGAAATGCCAAGATGTTAGAATAGTGAGTTATTTGACTTTGCACAATATGAAATGACGTAGTATTCCTAGGTTTTTTAGGCGGGGCGTGAAACGGTATCTCAGCAGGCCTTCAAGGTGAGGATGACAGACTCAATTGGAACTTGTCTGTTCGTTTGTGCCTGTCGGTTGACATGTGGAACTTATCGCTTACCATCAGGCGGAGTGAGGTCATCTTGATAGTCCTTAACCTCCTAACGCCCGAGACAGCAGACACAATAGAAAATCAATTGTTTATGCCTTTTAAAAGGCTTATGGGCCTTACGACTTTAATATAAAAAAAAAAATAATAATTTTATTTTGGTATACCTAGCAATTCTTGCAATTTATTCTTAAGTAAATATTGCACTTAAAAATTCCTCGGAGGGTTCGGGGTGGGACTCGAACCCATAACCTTCCACAGTCCGGTGGCTGTACTACCAATTATACTAGCCGAACCCCTTACTATGTATATCTACAATATTGATGAGACTATCGTCAGCTCATGGCGAGTTAGGCACTTACGAAATTCGTCGGCTTAGTAAGGGGTTCGGCTAGTATAATTGGTAGTACAGCCACCCGGACTGTGAAAGGTTGTGGGTTTGAGTCCCACCCAACCCTCCGAGGAATTTTTTAAGTGCAATATTTACATTTTTTAATACTAGAAATGCTATTCGAAGGGGTGTTAAATTAGTTAATATAAGAACAACTATCACGGAATTACTGGTAGGAGGCTCGCCACGGCTGCGGCTTCCTGCGCGCGGCCTCCACTCAAGGACTTTTCCACCCCAACGGCCGTCAGTTCTCCTCGCAAGGTGCCCTGCTCATTGCCACTTCAGCCACGCAATTCTTTGGGCTATGTCTGCCACCAAGTGGACCGACAATCTAGTGAAGGTAATGGAAGTCCCTTGCATGCGGGTGGCACAAGACCGATCTGTGTGGAGAACGTTGGAAGAGGCCTGTGCTATGTCCAGCAGTGGACATCTATTGGCTGAAATGATGATAATGATCACAGACTCTATCTTCAGCATAAGCGGACCTAAGAAATTTACCCGGTTTATACGCGTACTAGTCATTCTGGCTCGACCTGTGCTGCATATCGTCGAGTGAGTGAGGGTCCCGAAGGTCCAATGGGGGGAAAGGGGGTTTATTTATGTATTTTATTTTAAACTTATTGCTCTAAATATTAATACAATAGGCGAACTTAATGCCAAGAGTGGAGTGGAGAGAGGGGGTTGAAAGTTGGAAGCGCACTTTTTGACTCTACTGTTGTTGCAAGTGTCTATGAGCGGAAATCGCATATCATCAAGTCATGCGTCAACTCGGCTCACCATCATCATAGACGTCCACTGCTGTACATAGGCCTCCCCCAACGTTCTCCACACACGTCAACTTGTCTGCTACCTATAAAATAAAAAAGAAAGTCTTTTTATCTGAAGTTAAGATTATCAACTCTATTGTTCAAGGTTTATAAGTAAAATTAGGTTAGTGCCATCAATTTCGCGGCGATAAAGCTGGAAAGGTGTCGGCGGGCGAGAAGCTGTCGGCAAGTCCCTCTGGAGCCATCCGTATCAATAATTGCTCTTGAACCAAGTAGAGCCCGGTTTTAAGGGTTGAATAGACAAATAGATTTAATATTTACTTTACTTCTTTAATCTCTCTTGGTCTGGGTGTTTGTAGTTCCTTCGTTGTTTCTGGTTTCCATAGTACAAGAGAAAACCTTAGTTTGGGACCAGGACAATGTATGTGATGTTGTCTCAATTTCTATTTCTATATTAACGCCCCGTCAGTCTAGTAGTTGTAGTAACTGGTCCGTCATTTTGGGGTCCCTGGTTCCATTCCGGGGTCAAGAAAAAAATATGTTTCAATTTTTTCGAACCTTTGTTCGTTGCAAATATTAGCCTATATACCTACTGTCCCACAGCAGGGCAAAGGCCTCCATTAATAATAATTTTTATTTTTGGGGTATACCTAGCAATTCTTTGCAATTATTCTTAAGTAAATATTGCACTTAAAAATTCCTCGGAGGGTTCGGGTGGGACTCGAACCCATAACCTTCCACAGTCCGGGTGGCTGTACTACCAATTATACTAGCCGAACCCCTTACTATGTATATCTACAATATTGATGAGACTATCGTCAGCTCATGGCGAGTTAGGCACTTACGAAATTCGTCGGCTTAGTAAGGGGGTTCGGCTAGTATAATTGGTAGTACAGCCACCCGGACTGTGAAAGGTTGTTGGGTTTGAGTCCCACCCGAACCCTCCGAGGAATTTTTAAGTGCAATATTTACATTTTTTAATACTAGAAATACAGAAAACATACATACATTTATGGCTGTTAATTTTTTTTTTATAGTATAGGAAGGCAAACGAGCAAGCGGGTCACCTGATGGTAAGTGAACACCGCCGCCCATGGACATCAGCTACACCAGAAGGAGTGCGGATGCGTTGCCGGTTGTAAATTTGTTAATAAGGGAATAACTATCACGGAATTGATCTTCAGCATCGGGCGTAAGCCTTGACAATTAATGATCTAAGAATTTTAAGGACCTAAAAATACCCGGTACCCACATAGGTAGGCCCAATGGGGTAAAAGGAGTTGAAAATTAGCAGCGCACTTTTTGACGCTACTGGTGTTACGAGTGTCTATGAGCGGCGGCAATCGTTTATCATCGTTGACCCATCAACTCGGCTCATCATCATTTCAGCCAATAGACGTCCACTGCTGGACTGCCTCCCCCAATGTTCTCCAAACAGATCAACTCGTCTGCTACCTCTAAAATAAAAAAGAAAGTCTTTTTATCTGAAGTTAAGATTATCAACTCTATTGTTCAAGGTTTATAAGTAAAATTAGGTTAGTGCCATCAATTTCGCAGCGATAAAGCTGGAAAGGTGTCGGCGGGCGAGAAGCTGTCGGCAAGTCCCTCTGGAGCCATCCGTATCAATAATTGCTCTTGAACCAAGTAGAGCCCGGTTTTAAGGGTTGAATAGACAAATATATTTAATATTTACTTTACTTCTTTAATCTCTCTTGGTCTGGGTGTTTGTAGTTCCTTCGTTGTTTCTGGTTTCCATAGTACAAGGGAAAACCTTAGTTTGGGACCAGGACAATGTATGTGATGTTGTCTCAATTTCTATTTTATTAACGCCCCGTCAGTCTAGTAGTTGTAGTAACTGGTCCGTCATTTTGGGGTCCCTGGTTCCATTCCTGGTCGAGAAAAAAATATGTTTTAACTTTTTCGAACCTTTGTTAATATTAGCCTATATACCTTCTGTCCCACAGCAGGGCAAAGGCCTCCATCATAGAAATCAAGTTATCACTACTATGATGGGATTACGCTTAATCACCACGCTTACCTAATGCGGATTCGTGATCACAAACCTGAGCTATGTTCGAACAATTCGAAACATACTTTTGCTCGACCCGGGCATCGAACCCGGGACCCCGAGATCACGACCTGGTACTTAAACCACTAGACCAACGAGGCGTCCAAAAAATTATAAATTAATTGAAATCAAATAGCAACTACATGACCCCTAATGATTCCATAATGGCACCCATTTTCTTTGCATCATAAAAATAGCACTACGTACACTTGATTGCAATGTAATAGGTCACGCGTATAATGTTTACAAATGTGTTTAGTTTGAAAACCAAACTTTTGCGTGCATGCAAGTTGTTAGTTGTTACTGACCAAACAATTACATTAAAACATGTTGGTTGAAACATTAAAAGTGTATTAAAACTACATCAAGTCCACTAGATTTGTTGCATATTAAGTTGTAAAAAGGAAGAAAATTATTTTTAACTGAGTTCAAAAAAGAGAAGGAGGGTTTCAATTCATTCGTATGTATATTTTTTAGTATAGATTAACGATATTTACCAACAATAGTAGCTTTTTTCGTGGGAGAGTCACGCTTCGGCATGGACCGACTCGACCGCAGTGATACCACGGCCTGACAGAAGATCGTAAAGGAGCGCCTGCGCTGTGTTTCGTCGAGTATGTGAGAGTACTGGAGGCCCAATTGGGGAGAAAGGTGGTTGAAGTTTGGCACGCACTTGTGACTCTACTGTAGTCGCAGCGGTGTCTAAAGGCGGCGGCAATCGCTAACCATCAAGTGATTTATCTGCTCGTGTGCCATGGTATGGTATCATCCAGTTTGGTATCACTCCGGTCAAGCCAAACCATTCATGCCGAAGCGTGGCTCTCCCACTGTTCCTGGACTAGGTCTGCGGTACCCTCACTCACGCAGCGAAACTAGCGCATGCATTTCTTCACGCTTTTTTTTTTATAGTATAGGAAGGCAAACGAGCAAGCGGGTCACCTGATGGTAAGTGAACACCGCCACCCATGGACATCAGCTACACCAGAAGGGTTTGCTGATATTACATTCAAATCAATATTGTTTGTTCTTAAATTAGGAACGTTCCTTCAAAAACAAATTAAAATACACTCCACCTTTTCCCGTCAAACATCAAAAAGGCATCTCTTCTATTCTATCAATTTGCGAATACACCTTGCTTCTTATTCCCCACAATTCCGTTTGGACAGAGAAATTTACATCATTCAATGAAAACCGAACTTTACCACTTGAATCATTAAAGTCAAATTTAAATGCTCGGAGTTGTAGAATTTAATTAACAAATCGTAAGTAGGGTATTTTGTCTAGAGCTATATTTTATAAGAAAATGGAATATTACATTTTGCACGGAACATTTGCTGTGAGGGGGCGAAATTAGGGGTGTGGAAAGATCGATTTGGATTACCAATTTTTTTTACTAAAGAATGATTGAATAATTTTTTTTTTATTTTTACACTAGAAACCCGAGATATCGGGGTCCCGGGTTCGATTCCCGGGTCGAGCAAAAAGTATGTTTCGAATGTTTCGAACATAGCTCGGGTTTGTGATCACCAATCCGCATTAGACAAGCGTGGTGATTAAGCATAATCCCATCATAGTAGCGATGACTTGATTTCTATGATGGAGGCCTTTGTCCCTGCAGTGGGACAGTATATAGGCTGATACTTTATTTTACTTTTTACACTAGAAACATAGAACTATAATTCTATTAGGGGTTTTTAAGTGACAGACGAGCAGACGGATCTCCAGATGGTAAACGATTCCCGCCGCCCATAGACACCTGCAACTCTCGTAGAGTCAAATCACGTGGGTGAAACCGCGGGATATAGCTAGTAAAGAAGAATGAAAATGAAATATGTACACACTATCACCAAAAACCCGTACCAACTTTTAGCAAATAACTAGTTCAACCTAGCGCCTTTTGTATTATGTAACGTGTTCTAAAATTCCTAGTATAAATTTTGACAGTTGGAAAACTGCATTGGCTAGAATTAATGCCCAGTGGGCACATATATCACGCTTAGGGCAGACCGGCAAGCCACTAAGGAGATTTTAGGCCTTACCTACGCCCGCTACAGTGTTGCCAACCCTATCTTAGAAAACGGCAATCTGTAAAAACTGTGGAATATTTTACATATTGCACGTTGCTGTGTCGATGTCTTTTTTTATATATACTAGAGGCACAGAATACTTAACAGTATAGTACATGTACAGAAAGCCCACTCCTAAAAACCGTTTATGGAAATGAAGACTCAGGCTACCATAACATAACGTTGAAATTCCGACCGCCCAGCGTTCAATGCCTACCATTATTCATACCTAGAAGTGCGTTCTCTTTCTATCGCAAGCAACTGTCGCGCGTGCGTCGCCGCTCGTTCGTGATTTTCTACTAATTTGTCCCTCCGAAGGGGACGCCGCATGTACTTGCAAGTTCTATACCTACACGCGGAGTGGGACAGGCCTGCTAGAGGCGACAAACGAGCTAGCGGGTCATCAGATGGTAAGTAATTCGAGACCGAGATCAGAGAGGTCGCTAATATGATACCTACAAAAAAAGAGCGTACTGTTTGTATGCCCTTTTAAAAGTCTTTAAGTTGTGAACGTTGGGAAATACTGCGGCAACCAAACTGATTCAAGAGAGCCACGCTTCGGCATGAATGGGCCGGCAATTCGACTCTACTTGGAATAGTTCCTCACTGTATAGCACAGGCATCTCCATCACAGAAATCAAGTCATCGCTCCTATGATGGGATTAGGCTTAATCACTACGCTTGGCTAATGCGAATTTGTAATCATAAACCCGATCTAGTGTTGAAAAAATCGAAATATACTTTTGCTCGGCTCGGGCATTGAACCAATGACCCAAATCACGGCCCAATACTTAAACCACTAAACCAACGCGGCGTTAATTAATCAATTAATAATATTGTACAATTTTGTTAATTAAATGTGGTTAATAACCTATTTGGAGGAACTCAACTAGACTTAAATGGGAAAAAAACTACTGATGTTCACAGTAATATTTTTATTTTAGCCATGGCTACATTGTATACAATGTTTGCGCCAGAATTCATGGAATCACCAACTTGTGAACTGGAAAACGACTGTTTGGCTTGGAACCTCAGCTGGCTTGTTAGATAAATGTTTTAGTTTTCAATTGGTACTTATTTATTGTAAGAGGATCTTTCTGTTGCTTGCGGTTTGCATAAATGTGTACGCTTCTAGAGGCTTAACATTTTAATTTTAATTTTTATTTTTGGTATAGCAATTCTTTGCAATTTATTCTTAAGTAAATATTGCACTTAAGAAAAGTCCCACCTGAACCCTCTAAGGATTTTTTTAAGTGCGATATTAGCTTAACGTTTTTCAGTGATTACGTGAAATATATTCATCGATCCAGCAATCGAACCCGGGACCCCGAGACCACTACGGCCTGTTAGTACTCAATGGGGCGTTAAAAGTATAAAATCAAAAATAATGTTTCGAATTATTTAGCGATATTATACCGATTGATACAGCTATTATTAATGTTACTTTTTTATTTTCATTATTAATTTTTTTAACATTTAAAGGAAAAAATCATCACATTACTGATACCTATTTATGTTAGTTAGATAGGCTTTTTACGGGCAAGCATGGCCCACCTTAGATCTCATCTTCACTTAATATCAGGTGTGATCGAGTTCAAATGCTTGTCCATCGTAGAATAAAATAAAAAAGTTTCCGTCCAAAGTGCCACCTATGTTATTTTCCACCCTATAAGCTAAAACTTAATTTTTCCGTAAATTAAAAAAAAATCCTCTTAGCAAATCAAAATCCTCAAAGCCTCTAACAGTTGAGTTTTCTTCCTAATGTTATCATTGAATTTAATGCTCATTTCAATTTCCACCAAAAATTCAGGCTCATTTATAATTTGTAACCCTCCCGAAGGAGTGGACTAGTAATATTTTATCCCGGCCGAGCAAGGTTTGAGTGTGCAACTCAATTTTCTGTATCGAACCTGTGTGTGAGGGGAATCCGTAATGTGGTTGGATGTCTGCGACGAGCGGCCGAGGGTTATCGTGATCGAAGGGTTTCACTTAGCAACGTGCAGGATTCCTTGCTTCTTAGAATGTTATTAGACATCTTTTGTGAGATAGGAGAAAAGCAAGGGACTCGGAAATGTAGGGTCACTCTCATGAGTTACTCGTAGGTATTCCTTTTTTGGAATGAGATAAAAAATCAATGTATCACAAATCACAATTGTACTTCATCGTCATTAACATTTCAGCCAATAGACATCCCATACTGGACTAGGTCTTTCCCAATGTTCTCCACACAGATCGGTCCTGTCCCACCCGCATCCAAGGGACTCCCGGAACCTTCATTACATTGTCTGTCGACCTTGTGGGGGGCCTGCCACGGTTGCGACTTCCTGTACGGAGCCTTCATTCAAGGACCTTTCTACCCCAATGTGCCCTGCCCGAGCACCAAAAAGGCACATATTCTGCATGTTTCGGGATGTAAGAAGCACCCTAACGCTGGTATTCTGCATGAGCTCACACGTATTCTTTATGTATGTGGTGTTTTTTAGGTTGGGCTAGTAAGTATGGCACCTAAGTATTCTCTATGAAATAAGGCGTCGAAGATTGGCGATCTTATATAGCCCCGTGACTCTGATCGCAAGTTAAGCGGTTGAATTAGGGCGTCCCAGATATTGCTGGACGGACCAGGATAAGAAGGATCTCACCACCTACAAAGGCAGATTGGCAACAGGTGGTTGAAAATACAGCGGTTGTAGCAACTTCTCGTGTCAGAGGCCATGATTCACTTCAGCCAGGGCTAACATGCGCACCACGAGATAATTTGGTCGACACTCGTATTGCGTCATCGCTAGTTGCTTCTCGCTCACCTGTCAGGGCGAGGAGCGGGATAGAAGGATACGATCTCGCGAACGAGAGTCGACAAAATTTTGTCGCGGTGCGCATCTTAGCCCGGCAGGTCACTGAGCCAGCGTAGTAAGACTGCAGACGGCCTTCGACCTTCGTAAACTATTGAGTGATGCATCTTTTTGGTTTATACAGGCTCTCAACACTTGAGCCATCGACGTCAGTGCAACAGAAGAGCAACGGACACTATATTCGACGTAATATTTCTGGCCCTAATACTGTCTTTTATGTGAACCAGCATCAGCTTTGAAGATTTTCCGTAGTTTTTGAGGTAGTACAAAATGTTCACAGAGAATTTATAATTATAATTCTGAGCTAGGAGGATCTTGGTGGTGTCTAGTTGTGACTTATTGTGACGATTATTTAAAAGCTTGGTTATAAATCTGTGTACATAATTCAAACAAATAAACAGTCTAAGAAGAGAGCTTAGACTGTATTTTCTATGTATGTGTAGGTATATAACCAAATACCAATGATGAGTTTGAATGTTAGTGGTTAATGAAGCGAGTGAAGGACCCCGATATCACAGCCCAGGTTCGATTCCCTGGTCAAGCAAAAAGGATGATTTGCATTTTCCAAACATAGCTTGGGTTTGTTACCACGAATCCGCATTAGGCAAGCTTGATTTCTATGATGGAGGCCTTTGTCTTACTGTGGGATAGTATCTCCCCACCATCAACCCCACGGCCAATCCAATCCAACCAATCGACCCCACGGCCAATCCAATCCAACCAATTACCCCAACGGCCGTCTGTTCTCCCTGTGTGCCCTGCCCATTGTCACTTAAGCAACGCAATTCTTTGGGCTATGTCTGCGACCTTTGGTCTGTGGATCTCATCATTTCACGTACACGCAAGGAGATTCTCTCCATTAACTAATAGTTCATTTTCTTGATAAAACCGATTAAAGTCGTTTTAATTTGAACAAACATTTTTGTAAGTAGTCCTTAAAATATCTATTCAGTATACATGGAAGAAATTTTTGGTAGCTTCTCTGTTTCAGCCTGGTATGTTTTTAATTTCGTGAGAATTCTTCGACGAGATCCGAAAGTGTTCTGGAATTCCAATTATATTACTCGATTTTCGTCCTTTTTTATTCAAAGGATTCGTTTGTTTATTAAGAATTGCCCATGAAATATTTATAAAAGTGAAAAAGCCGAACAAAACGGATGAGGTTCGAATAGGCTAGAAAATGAACTCAATTATATTTAACGATCATACAAGGCATATGATGGTAAACAATCGCCGCCGATATCCTATAGACAAACCTAACGACAAATACATCTTCTATACTATTTATAAAGAGATTGCCCATGAAATATTTATAAAAGTGAAAAAGCCGTACAAAACGGATGAGGTTCGAATAGGCTAGAAATGAACTCAATTATATTTAACGATCATACAAGGCATATGATGGTAAACAATCGCCGCCGATATCCTATAGACAAACCTAACGACAAATACATCTTCTATACTATTTATAAAGAGATAACTTATATGGACAACGACAAGGCTTATAGGTAAACCGAAAACACGAAACGCTTGCGCGATGTAATTGGACACAGCGCCATCTATCGGTTGCGAAGCGAAGTGAGGGCGGGCCACTATGAATAGATAAAGTAAAGAGACAGAGCACAAAGTTTACAAATCACATGGAGTGAAAAGGCATCTTCTAGGCAAACGCGTATCATTCTAGACCTTATGGTCACTTTCCATCAGGTGCAATTGTGGTGAAGTGTTGGCCTTTATTTGCAAAGAAATATTCTTAAGCATGGTTATAGTACCTAATAAGTTAGTATGGAATTTATAATATTGATCTCAACAGCACTGTGTTGTTGAGAGTATTACAAATATCCTCTGTAATTACAGCTATAGTAAAGTATCAGCCTTTATACTGTCCCACTGCAGCGCAAAGGCCTCTATCATAGAAATCAAGTCATCGCTACTATGATGGGATTAGCTTAATCACCACGCTTGCATAATGCGGATTGGTGATCACAAACCCGAGTTAGGTATGTTCAAAAAATCTGGAACGAATAGAGCTAGGTTTTGATATTTTGAATTTCGAATATGCCTGTCGAAAACAAAATGTAAGTAGGTACAGTCGAGTTAAAAAATATGTATACACTTTAGGACCTTGTCACAGTACATACAGGGTGTATCTGTGAACATTTACTTCCTTTAACCACGTGTTCTATCAACCATTCTGGACAACATTTCTAAATTCTTCGAAAAAATTTTCGACTCCCCATACAAAATGGCCGAGACACGTGACCGACTTTGTATGGAAAGATGAATAATTTTTATGCGAATTCTGAAAAGTCATAGGATAAATGTTGTTCAGAATGGTTGATAGAACACGTGGTTAAAGGGATGTAAATGTTCACAGATACACCCTGTATGTATAAGAAAACGACTTCCACTTTCTTATAATAAATATGTATTGTGACAAGGTCCTAAAGTGTATACATATTTTTGACCTCGACTGTACCTATTTTATTTTAGACCTTATCCATTAAATAGTAGGTATCCATTAAATGGTTTTAAATTCAAAAAATGCCAAATAGCGCTGTTTTACGAATCGAGCCTTCATTTTACAATTAACATTTAATTCTTTCATAAATTATTACGATTTCAAACAACACCAGCAGTATTTTTTCCAATTGTAAAATTTGACATTAATGAACTTTATCTTAGAGTATTTTCGTAACAAGAAATCGCTTTTCACCAAAGAAATCCGGAAGAATAAACAAAAATCACCGTCGAATAAAACAAGTTATTTTTCTAAGCAAAAGGTTAGCAGGGACCATTACGAAGATAAATGTTGGACAATCGTATCGGATTCGGCTAAGTACCATTTGCAGGTGGAATGATCCCGATAAAACGTGATTTCTCCCTTTTTGTACATTTTTATTTGTACTGGAAATAATTAATGTTCTATGAAAAGGTTTGGGCACTTCGTAATTTTTTTTTGGTAAACAGGAATATAGGATTTTAAAATGTTGTAACTGAAAATCGTTGGATTTAACTGTTGACAAAATACTGGCATTAGTAAAATGTTTTCTAATTTTTACAACGTGAAGCGTTTTTGGTACTGTTTTTGACGCGTTTACAGTTTTTTTTCATTTAGATGGCAGACGAGCAGACGGATCACTTGCTGGTAAGCGATTGCCACCGCCAATAGACACCTGCAACACTAGTAGGTCACAAGGGTGCTACCAACCTTTAACTGTACGTAAGAGGTGCTGCTTCACGAAGGTTTTATGGAGACCATGGTATCACTCCAGTCGAGCCGGCCCAATCATGTGAAGCCTTGGTATCACTCCAGTCGAGCCGACTAAATCATGCTAAAGCGAAGCTCTCCTATCTTATTATTAAAGTCTTGAGTCAAACCGTATCCTCACTCACTCGACGAAAAAGCGCGTCTGCGCTGTGTTTCGTCCAGTGAGTGAGGGTACCGGAGGCCCAATGGAGATAAAAGGGGGTTAAAGTAATAATAATATATTAAATATTATTATGTCACTACATCACATACATTGATCTGACTCTGAGATAGGTAGCTGAAGCACCTGTGTTACAGATATTAGAACCAACAGTGGGATTACAAAGATAATACATATAATACTTTTCTTTTGTAAATACATACTTATAATACATAGAAAACACCCAGACCAATACAAACAGACATGTTCATGCACACAAATATTTGTACTGTGCGGGGATCGAACTCGCAACCCTTGGCCCAGACGCTGCATTCACTACCACTGAACCAACCGGGTCGTCAAAAGTTAAAGTTTAGCAGTGCACTTGTGACTCAGCTAGTGTTGCAGGTGTCCAAGGCAAGGGCTGCAATAATCGCTTATCATCAGTGATCCGTCTACTTATCACCTATCACATAAAAATATAGATACAACACAGCATAATATAAATACACGGCACTGCTGGCCAATGGGGAAGGACAGTTTATTTTTTGTTATTATTATTATTTTTTTGGAATTTATTTTTACTAGTGTTTTTTATTTTCTTGTGTTGTGTCAATTGTCTGTAGCATGTAATAATAATATGTGTTGTGGTGTCCAAATTAATAAATGCATTTTCTTTCTTTCTTCTTTCAGATATAACACTAATGCCGTTAAAAGTAATTAAACATCCCCTTAATCAGCCCAAGTTACAAGTTAGAAAACCAACTACATGTATATTTCCTTTCCTTGCTAACTTAGTTAGTTAGATTTATTAGTCTGGTGAAACTTACGCTCGATGTTGGCTAGGTTTTATTAGTATTTATCACAGACTGCTCTGCTCATGATGAATTGCTAACTTGGTAAAATATTCCAGCATATTCCTACAGTGTAAGATTACCAGTAATTCAACTTGTACAAGTTTCGATATAATTGACCAGTTTGGGTGCTTGGATGCTATTGGCGCTTTGCATGTTGATAAAATAATGGCAACCAGCGTGTATCTATGTATTTGATAACACAGTGTATTGATATATTTGATCAGATAGGTGCATTCAATAGTTTGATCACTTTGGTGGTATCGAATTAATTGGCCACTTTGGCTGTATCTAACTATTTGACAGTCTTGGATGTTGCTATCTTACTACTAATGACTGTTCTCTAAATTGTTTATTCAGAAGACCCTATTGATAATGTCCTTCTAACTAATATTTAATCTATGACCGCCAATCTAAAAAAATAGCCATCTACGCAGAACATTATTATAGTTTACAAGAGTATGTGCAAACACAAGAATACTCTCTATTACCGACATCATTTCAGCCAATAGACGTCCACTGCTGGACATAGGCCTCCCTCAAAGTTCTCCACATAGATCGGTCCAGTGCCACCCGCATCCAAGGGACTCCCGCGACCTTCACAATGATCGTTGGTCCACCAGGTGGGAGGCCTGCCACGGCTGCGGCCTTCTTCACGTGGCCTCCACTCAAGGACCTTTCCACCCCAACGGCCGTCTGTTCTCCTCGCAATGTGCCCTGCCCATTGCCACCGTATTCTACCACCGTATCTATTACCGTACCCTCATAATATTTTGATTGCACACCAAAGGTGATATGATTGAGGAGGGGCCAGGCGCAGGACCAATGGCTTAACGTGCCTTCCAAGGCACGGGGGTACAATACCACTAATTCCTCCTTAACTTTTTTAACTGAACCGGGGATCGAACATGGAACCCTCATCATCATTATCAGCAACTCACATTCATTTATTGCTAGACATAGGTCTCCCCTAATGCACGCCACTGCTCCCGATTATCGGCCACTCTCATCCAGCCCACACCGGCCTGCCTTCGAATGTCATCATTCCTGTCGCAGGGCGTCCAACACTACGTTTACCGAGTCGAGGTCTCCTCTCAAGGACTTTACAGCTCCAACGGTTGTCAGTTCTGCGGCTAATGTGACCAGCCCACTGCCACTTCAGTTCACACATGGAACCCTAACTTGCAGTTCTTGTAACCTTCACTTTCCTTTTGCAAAGGCACCAGAAAGTTACTCTGTTTTCTACTGGGAGTCTTCAATACTGTGATATTGACTCTTGTTTTGATGCCAAGGTTATAAAGGCGCCAAACTAAGATATAAAACTATGAGTGGATATAAGTCTTCAATACTTAATTAATTAATCTAAAATGTTATTATAAGAGTTGGCAAACATACAAGCGCGTATAATTTTATCTGTAAAAAGGATTATTAATTAATGAGGTTAAAATTTATGTTATGTAATTAGTGGAGTCAAGAAATTTTCGATATTGTTGCTACTTAAGTTTGACCTTGTTTTTTTATGTGATAGGTGGCAGACGAGCAGACAGATCACCTGATTGTAATCGATAGTGGATTGCAGGTGTTCCACCTGTAACACCAGAAGAATCACAAGTGCGCTGCCAACCTTTAACTCCCTTTCCCCCAATTGGGCCTCCACTTACTCGACGACTCAATGCCTTCACTTACTCGACGAAACTACTATATACACATACTTAACTAAATACATTTTTAAGCTTGGCTCAGAATTTGTAAGGATAGGTACAACTCTTTCCAAGAAACATTAAGTAGTCGAAATACGACAAAATATTTTTGAACTACTTATACTAATATCGATCGCGTGATTAGGCTGATTTATATGAAACTTAAGTAAAAAAAATTACATAATTCGACCCATGTTTCTAGGAGAAAGCTGTTGTTCACTTACAGATTCTAAGTGGATAGTTTTTAAAAATTCACCTTCAATAATAAACAAAAATGACTATACCACAACGACTATCGGAGTTTAAAAATTCAAAAACGCTAAAAATAAAAAGCTAACGGGACATTCGAACTCGTTCTCTGGATAGTGAGTCATTTCACTTGAAAAACGTTTTGAAATGTCCACAAGAATCGCGTCAAATTTCCGCAGCGGATATGAATTTCTGCAAATGTGAAAATGTGCTTTTCAAACCACTAGTATCTTCTTATTTGCTATACTTTTCGCTGGTTAAAGTAGTACAGAACTGAGGATTTCATGAAAAGAAAAGAACAAGCTTGCATTATTATAATTCATTAAAAGACAAGAAAATGCTTGCATTACAAATCATAATTAACTGTTCGGATGGCGCATTTTGTAGTGACAAGATCCTTAAGTTGCATTTTTTCCATTATTTTTTTTGTGGTTATATATTATTATACTTGTATGTAGCCCTAAATAAATACTTATACCTACCTCCAGAACTCACAATGTTCCTTATGAAAAAAAGGGTTAGGCGTTTCATATCATATTCCAACCAGTTTCTTACGAAACGTATAATATTCTTAGTAACAACCTGATACCTATTCCTGGAACGTATACCAGATATAGGTTAGCGAACGAAACTCATTCTAGGATATTTCTACTGAATAGTCATGTGACGCCTTTATGAACCTAGTTATCGATAATTTTCTTTTTTATTATATTGAGGACAATCCAGATGACCACACTCCGCCTGGTGGTAAGTGGCCGTGTGATCCAAATATGAGATTAACAGGCACAAAAGATCAGACAAAGTGTCCATTGAGTCTGTCATTCTCACCCTGAAGGCCTGCTGAGATGCCGTTCACGCCCCGCCTAAAAAGCCCAGGATTGTAAGAAGAATTTTATGTCATCTTGTTCAATTGATGTAGGTTTATTTTATATCTACTGTGATTCACAGCCGCAGATATAGAACATCCTATGGGGCACGAAACACCCCGTTAATTTCCTTAATTGATCTAAAATGTAGGAATATGGGGATGTTAGGCTGCCCCAAGGGTTGCCCTACCTCCTCATATGAAACAAACCTGTATTCTTACTATTAGAAACCAAATCATTTTTAGTAATGTACAATAGATTAGTTTTGAAATGAGCCGTGATTAAAATAAACAAATAATAAATAAAATTAATATAGTTGCGAGCATTTATTGCTTACCATCAGGTAAACGAAAGGCAATCCTTGCGTATGATCAGATGCAAACCTAAGACTTTGCAGTCAGAAGGCACCCGTTCTTATCTACTATCGAATAATTGAACTTTTATAATCTATCGATATATTTCTGGACTTGTACCCAAGCACTACTTTCGTCGCCGGCCATACATTAAACGCGTGTAATAAGGCGGGGACTCATACATAAACATGTATGTTAACGCTTGTGTATTTGACCTTATCGAAGGTACATACGGCGTCAAGTTGTATTACCCATTTTGGACCGTCCTTACGTCTCAGGCACAAGGGCTATTTTTGCGCAGCAGGGTTACCTAGATCTGACATCTGTTCCTACTTAGCAGAATTAGTCCGCCGCGTCTTTTCTTCATTTTTACCCAATATTTTTTATTAGGGTTCTCACTTTGTATGAGGAATTGTAATTTCATTGCTGTAATAATTATTATGTAAAAGTATAGATGGTAGATGATGATGGCTCAGTGGTTAAGAACGGACCTTCCTTTTAATTGTGAGCCAGGTCTCGGCATGAATTGGCCGGCTCGATCGAAGTGATACCACTGCTTCACAGAAAACCGGCGTAAAGCAATCCCTGTGCTGTGTTTCGCCGATTGAGTGAGGGTACCGGAGGCCCACCCGGGGGGAAGGGGATAAAAGGTTAGCAGCGCACTTGTTAGCAGCTACTTTGATATCTGGCTGTACGTACATACTTACCGGCAATACGCTGGTACTCTATTCAACAGTTTGGTTTTGTCAAGCTACATTCCGTATGCAAAGCTATATGCAGTATACAGTTAAAAAGGTCTTTCCGAAATCGAAAGCAATTTACTTCCCTTATTACGCACAAATAGGCTACCTATAGTACCGTAACCGAACCCTCTTGTAAATAAATTGAAAGATGTTTTTAAAGAGTACCCATCTATATTCTATCGTAGTCCGCTCTTATTGTATGTAATGGGCTCCCAGTTGACCTAAAAATCTGCTCAGCCTCCCAAATGTAGGGATATCGATTTGTGAACCGTCGAAGGTCGTGTCTCACAGGGACTCTACCGTACTTTTGAGCCTGTGAAACCAGCTTCGGCCTCTTCAAAGGTTTTTTTATGTCATAGAGGGCCGAATTAGCAAACTGAAGTGGCAGTGGGCTGGTCACAACAGCCGCAAAACTGACAACCGTTATAGCCGTAAAGTCCTTGAGTGGAGACCGCGACCCGGTAAGCGTAGTGTTGGACGCCCTGCGACAAGATGGGATGATGACATTCAAGACTGGCTGGTGTGGGCTGGATGAGAATGGCCGAAAATCGGGAGCGGTGGCGTGCGAGACCTATGTCCAGCAGTAGATGGGTGTGGGTTGCTGATGATGATGATGATAGAGGGCAGATGAGCAGACAGATCACCTGATGGCAAGTGATTGCCGCCACCCATAGACACACAACACCAGGGGGTACTTCTTGTGTCACTCGATATTGAAGTCGAATCGGAACTTTGTATTAACGAATGAAATTCGATTTAATGTTGAATGCACGAGAATTAACTCCCAGTAGAGTCATAAGTACACTGTCAACCTTTGACCCCTTTTCCACCCAATGGGACCTCCGATACCCTCACTCCCTCTACCAAACCCAGGGCAGACGCTGCTTCATGTCGGTCTTCTTTGATTCCATGGTATCACTGCTGTCGAGCTTAGCCCATTAATTCAAACGGAACCGTGCTGTGGCACACATACCTAAATACAGAAGATTAACACGTTATTTTTCCATTAGTCTCACATTCTTGATTTAGTCACCCTAAAAATCTTATTTAAGAATTCATCTTATTAAAGAAACTAAAATAATCCTCTACCTAAAGGTTATCTGGAAGAAATCGCTACAAGCGATAAGACCGCCTTATTGTACTGTCTATAGCTGTTGTTTCACTCATGTATTCTATTTCTGTGCAATAAAGAATATCTATCTATCTATCTATGATCGATAGAAAAACGAATTCCAATGCATAGAAAGCATGGCACAAGGTTTTATGTAAATTTAATTTAATAGTACGCACAAACGCGATGCAGTATGACACCCAGCGCCATCTTTTATCACGGATCGGAACTAAATTCTCCACACATTGAGCACGCTTAAAGGCGCCTCTACACACACAGCGTCCTATTATGAGAGGGCATTTAGGAGGTGCCCGGTACCCATAATTCATGTAGTAATGGAGGCCTAGCACATATACTAACCTAATGGTTTTAATTAAGATCTTTCGGACTTATGGCACATTTAAACGTTTTACATTATTTTCGTGACTTTATCGCTTGGTAGGATTTTGAGGCATTATAAAAATTTAGCTTTAGCAAGGGTTTGGGAAAGAAAATTATCATCGCAATATTTTTATTAGTTTAACCTTTTCGTCGACATTAGCCGCAGAACTGACAACCGTTGGAGCCATAAAGTCCTTGAGTGGAGACCGCGACTCGGTAAACGTAGTGTTGGACGCCCTGCTACAAGATGGGATGACGACATTCGAAGGCTGGCTGGAGTGAGCTGGATGAGAGTGGCCGAAAATCGGGAGCGGTGGCGTGCATTGGGGGAGACCTATGTCCAGCAGTGGACGAGCGTGGGTTGCTAATGATGATGAACCTTTTCGTTTGCCCACGGAGCAAAATGGCAAACATCGAAAGTATACTTTTCGACTTTTTTTTAATAGTTATTGCCTGTATACAACCTTTTTTTTCCTTTTATGTTATAGGTGTTAGACGGGCAGACGGATCACCTGATGGTAGACGAGTGCCGCCGCCCATAGACATCTGCAGCACCAGTCACAAGTGCGCTGCCAACTTTTAACTCCCTTTACCCCCGATGCCCTTGGCAAAACATGGCACTGCCAGCATTCATGCCGAAGCTTGGCTCTTCCATGGTTTTTGTGAGGATGAAGTTAATTCTATGGCTTTGGCTATTGGATTCGAATTATGCCACCCCGTATGGAAGGTTTTTTATTAAGTGATAGGTAGCAGACGAGCAGTCGGATCACCTGATGGTGAGCAATTGCCGCCGCCCATGGACAGGTGTCCATGGGCAAAAATTGGAAACCTTTAGATTTGTCATGTCTGTCTGAGTGTCAGTATGTCACAGCCACGTTTTTTTTCGAGACTATCTACCGCACTCAGAGACGTCATTTAACCTTAATGTTCATTATCTTAATAATGAATAGTATTTATGTCTATTAAAATAGAGGTATAGATGACAAATTAAGGTTTCATTAATTATGTGCGGCAGTACCTTTAAAGAATTATTCGGTTGAAATTTAGTAAGCAGTGTATTCAGGTGGCTTATAACGAAGTCGTCCCGTAACGAATGAGAATATACCTGTCACATTCAATCAAAAGCGCGCACAGCGCGTGTGAAAGAGAGGGGAACTCCGATTCGGTCGTAACGTCCACTTCAAATTAGGCCCTCTGTATAGCCAGCAGTATGTTTTCCATTCCATGATAGTTTGCAACTATTAAATAAAACAACGACATTTCGCCAATTTTTGTGTTCGACATCACCTGATACAATCGCCTATAAAATGTGAAGCTACCAAAATGTCAATACCAAATACAGTCGCTAAAAAAACGCCATTGTGCTCAATATTTTGGGGGGCGCGATAATTCCTTGTCACTACCGCCATTGTGGTGGTTTCCAAAGGGTTCCCTTTGTGTTGTACGCTAGGGAACTGGGTAAAAGTTCGATGTTTCCAAAGGAAATCGAAATAGTATTGTGCCGCTAATAAGGCTTCTGTGCGCGATTGTGCTTGTGGCGAATAGCTTCGAGATAAGTGTGTGTAAGTGATTGAGTTATGTTTGGGGATTTAAAAAAGTTTTTTTTTTATGTTGGAAGTATGTTGGAAGCTAGGGGTCAATAACCCATTCGATACAGACAGGGTAAATCTCTGAACATTCCCATCATGCCCTCTTCTACCAACTATTCCATTCTGAATAACATTTGTTCTATGACTTTTGTAAATTTGTGTAAGAAAATGTTAAACTTTTCATGCAAAGTCGATCATGTGACTTGTTTGTTCATTTTGTATTCCTTCCCGAGGGACTTCCCGAAAAGATTTTTGACGAATTTTCATAAATAGGTTAGTTTAGTTTTACATAAATAGGTAACATTTGTTTTTTGTTTATGTGATAGGTGGCAGACGAGCCGACAGATCACCTGATGGTAAGCTATTATCGCTGCCCATAAACGGCTGCAACATCAGTAAAGTCACCAGTGCGCTGCCAACCTTTAACCTACCCTCGTACCCTCACCCACGCAGCGAAACACAGCGCATGCACTGCTTCACGCCGGTTTTCTGTGAGGACGTGGTATTACTCCGGTCGAGCCGACCCATTCATGCCGAAGCGTGGCTCTCCCACTGTAGTTTTACATAGGTAGGTAACATTTGTATACAAGAAGGTACTATTTGTAGGAAATTTCAGATTTGATTGAATCTTCCTCTTCTGATGTAGAAAATTATCGATAGTTTTCGACGAAGAACATTCAAGTCGAAATACAAGCCTCTAGGACTAACAGAAAAATATCGTTAAGAAAGTAGCAAGTGTAGACTAAGTACAGGAACTTGTAATGGAAAAACTAAGGGAACTATTTTGTTGTTCGCCTTTCTGCTGTCGGTACCACGTCCAGCTCCTTTGTTTACGACTGCTTTATTTGCTGACTTTGCTACACCATTGATTTGGATTTTCTCGACTCTATAAGATATTTACTCTCGATATTTTTTTTGTCAAAGAATATTTCTATTTAGGTATTATTTACAACCGTAGGTGGATGATGGTTACGCGTTGAAAATCATTATAGAAATTTTGGAAAACCATTTTTTGGGGGACTATTTGAAGCATATGTATTGGTAATTCATTGTATAAGAGTGGGCTAATTGGGCTTAACCTCAGGGTTTGAAGAAAATAGTGCACGTTTCTACCATTCGCTCGGCAGTAAGGAAAACATCACTCTCACTGAGATAGCCATTACCGTGGCAGTCTTTAAATCCATATCCCATCAAAATTTGCATCATAATCTTTATATATTATATTTTATCATATATAATTTGTACTCAGTTGTAATTTAAAATATGTAACTTAGCTATCATTATATTTCTTGTTTAATAAGTCGTAAAGTGGGATATATCAACACTCTAAATATTGTAATCTGTATGTGCAATATAAAGGTACTCGTGCTGATAATGTCAATGTAGGAAATCGTTTACTGTTCCTCACAGGACAGGCCTAGCCTAATGTGAGGACTAGAGAATATGATTCTTTTTAATATTTTTTGATAATAAATAAATTTTTTGACGACACAAAGATTTACGTGACCAACTTTGTACCAAAAAATGTTTATGCGAATTTCCAAAAGCCAGTAGGTACCTACATGTTAAGAATGCTTAGTAAGAATACGTAGTCAAAAGGATGTAATTGTTCACAGATACATCCTGTATGAGCTGAAGATTTGGGAAAGATGGATGTTAGTTGAATGCAGACTGCTCAGGATTAGGTTAATAGGGTGTCCTTTGTTCAACTGTGGACTTTAAAAGCTGATTAATTATATTACAAAAGCTGTGCTCCGTGGTTTAGAAAATAAACAGTGTATCGTAAATAGAATTACTTTTCACATTTTCAAAATAAAAATAAATTTTCAGAAACGACCCGCTTAGCGCAATGGTTTGAGCGCCGGTTGAGACGTAAGGTCGCGGGTTCGATTCCCGCACCCACACAAATGTTTGTTGATGAAACAGATATTTGTGTTGGGTCTGGGTGTTTGTGATACCTTCGTTGTTTCCGGTTTCCATAGCACAAGGGAAAACCTTAGTTTGGGACCAGGACAATGTATGTGATGTTGTCTCAATTTATTTATTTATTTAAATAATTTCGGGATATTATTTCCATTCAATAGATGGCGCTGGGCGTTGATTACATCACGCTAGTGTTTCGTATTTCCTGATTACCTCCCTATAAGCCAATGTCATTGAGTACTATACAAGTGAATCAAGTAAAGGTATTCAAGATTCACCTAGAGACAGGTCTAATTCAATTGTATATCTTACTTTCACTGAACACATCTACTATGTTTCGGAAACTGCGTTTGCCGAAAAACTAAGCCTGTGTACACACGCTCGCTAATGCTGGCGGAGGCTCGCCTGATCGACAATGATCGGATTAGCCGCGCACGCCTGCCGCGGACCAGCGGAACCGACACAGTACCGTGTTTAGAGTTCTTGCTTCAATGCTCCATAGGGTTGTGTCTTTCTAGTAATAAAATTGTACTAGAAAGACCTCACTATTATACAGCATGGAGAAATAGATAGGTATTCTCAAGTGCACAGAAATAGGAGAGTGAAAAAACACTTCAAGCAAAGACATTAATAAAGAGATAACTTCTATAGACACCGACAAGGCTTATAGCTAAACCGAAAACACGAAACGCTTGCGCGATGTAATTGAGCACAGCGCCATCTATTGGTTTATTTCTGAATAACGGTCCCGAAGCAAACTGAGGGCGGGCACTAGTAATTGAATATAATAATGGTGGCATCGAAAGATGATTGAACGTCAGTTGTTGATTTCTAGTCAACTGTTTTTTTCATTCTCATCGTTTTTCTTCCTCCTAAAGCCTGTGTACACACGCTCGCTAATGCTGGCGGAGGCTCGCCTGATCGACAATGATCGGATTAGCCGCGCACGCCTGCCGCGGACCAGCGGAACCGACACAGTACCGTGTTCAGAGTTCTTGCTTCAATACTCGATAGGGCTGTGTCTTTATAGTTATAAAACTAAGCCTGTGTACACACGCTCGCTAATGCTGGCGGAGGCTCGCCTGATCGACAATGATCGGATTAGCCGCGCACGCCTGCCGCGGACCAGCGGAACCGACACAGTACCGTGTTCAGAGTTCTTGCTTCAATACTCGATAGGGCTGTGTCTTTATAGTTATAAAACTAAGCCTGTGTACACACGCTCGCTAATGCTGGCGGAGGCTCGCCTGATCGACAATGATCGGATTAGCCGCGCACGCCTGCCGCGGACCAGCGGAACCGACGCAGTACCGTGTTCAGAGTTCTTGCTTCAATACTCGATAGGGCTGTGTCTTTCTAGTAATACAATTGTACTAGAAAGACCTCACTATTATACAGCATGGAGAAATAGATAGGTATTCTCAAGCGCACAGAAATAGAATACAGAGTGAAAAAACACTTCAAGCAAAGACAATATTACTTTTTGTTTGAATTCATGTTAAATAATAACTTACGCAGTTTACAACTACGCAGTTTACTACGCAAAACTACTTTGGTTGAGCGTTATGGATGCCGTTTAATAAAAAAAGAGATGACAGCTGTCTCTTGGCGAAGAAAATGTTTTATGTTGATTTGTTGAGATTTTTTTAATGTTGTAGAAAATAACCAAATAAACCTTGTTAAATACGTTGAAGACATTTTAATTCAATTATCGTTGAAGAATAATAAGTGCAAGATTGGACAATTATAATAAAACAATCTATGAAACACAGAACTGACAACCGTTGGAGCCGTAAAGTCCATGAGTGGAGACCGCGACTCGGTAAGCGTAGTGTTGGACGCCCTGCGACAAGATGGGATGATGACATTCGAAGGCTGGCTGGAGTGGGCTGGATGAGAGTGGCCGAAAATCGGGAGCAGTGGCGTGCATTAGGGGAGACCTATGTCCAGCAGTGACGAGTGAGGGTTGCTGATGATAATGATGATGAATGTATCAAAAACGTAGGTTATCTCTATGATATTTATGTATAGCGCATTTGGTAGTGACCCTGCCTTATGCGCCAAAGGTTTAATCCCCACTCTGGAAAAACATTAGTGTGATGAACACTTGTGTTTCTTCAGTGTTCAGGTGGTATGTAATGTATTTACGGTGGCCAGCACATCAAGTTACTACAATCTGTCAAATTTCTTCAATCGAACCTCACTTTTATGTCAAACGTCAATATCAACTGAGGAATTTTGACAGATTGTATAACTTGATGTGTTGGCCACTGTACTTAGATATTATATTTGTGTTTCCTCGGTTGTCTGATACCTGTGGCACAGGTGCTTCAGCTATTTAATACAGAGTCAGGTAAATGTTTGAAATATTGTGACAATTATTTTATTCAATTCTACGATTGAATAAAAGCATACATCGATGGCGGCATCGAAAGATGATTGAACGTCAGTTGTTGATTTCTAGTCAACTTTTTTTTCATTCTCATCGTTTTTCTTCCTCCTAAAGCCGGTGTACACAGGCTCACTAATGCTCCCGGGAGGCTTGCATGATCGACAGTGATTGAATTAGCGTTCGTTCTTCATTCAATCCTCGATAGGGTTGCTTCTTCATATAATTTGGTTGAAAATTTTCTACGGAGATATTTTTGAAATAGTTAATAAAATGATATAGTTTTATTGCTCAATATGAATCAATTACACGTGTTACGTAAGTAGCGCATTACTATTATTAGGGGTGGATTGCTCTTTCCCACAATTTTACATAAATTCATTGAGTAGTAGGTACGTTTATAGATTTACACAACATCTCATATTATATTGCCCGTAGGTACTAAGTAGGTACTTATGTAATAATAAGAAAATAGGATAATATTGTAACTTATGTAGTTGTAGATCCATGCGTTTTCGAGTGTGTGTTTATAATTATATTATATTTCCTTGTTTTCATTTTTATGTAAACATTTGGTTCAAAGTCAATTAAGGAATGTTGATAGAATTACGAGTTAGTAAAGCTGGTGTATGGCGCTCTGTGTGTATTTTAAACCGACTTCACAACGAAAGAGGGTTTTTTCAGTTTAACAGTTTTTTTGTTTAACCAAAATTTAAGATCGTTCAGGTACCATCATGAGATCCGTCTGCCTCTAGAGAGACCACTTTATTGTACAGTCTCTTTATTTCAAATTAGTGGCCCGCCCTCACGTCCTTTTGGGGCAGTTGTTCCACTGTCTGCCCATAGATTGCGCTGAGCGTTGATTGCGTCGCGCTAGTGTTTCGCCTTTACGTCAATGTCTATAGAATTTGTCCCTTTATAAATAGTAAAAAACAAGATGGTAACACAAAAGTGACACCCCTACTTGTTGTGGTAAAGGTTAATCCACGTGAAGCGTGTTAATGATCAGTAAACCCGCCGCTGGTGACGTCACGAACTCCAATTAGGCCTTTTCAATCAGCTCTGAGGTCTGTAGCTACTCTGATAGCTGTATATAAATAAATGTTGGGCCTAATGGACTGAATTGGCTAATGTTTTGCCGGTGCTCTATTATACTCCTCCCTTCCCTACTCCCTCTCTCTCTTTCTTAGATGCCCGCACCTGATGACGTCACGAAAAGTTAAGCTGTTTTCAGCTTTGAGGTCAATAGATACACTGTAAATGTTGACGCTTAATGGGCTATTTTAGTTAATATTTTAGTGGCGGGGGTAGAGCGATGGTAGATCAGTGGTTAAAAACGCACCTTTTATTCAGGGTTTCGTGGTTTGAATCCGAACATGCATATAATTACTTATACCTTTTAATTAAATAACTAACTCCAGTGGGCAGCCGCTAGTTTGGAATAATAATAAATTCACACAACATCACATACATTGTCCTGGCCCCAAAATAAGGTTTTCCCTTGTGCTATGGAAACCAAAAACAACGGAAGAACCACAAACAACCCAGGACCCACACCATATTTGGGTTCATCAACAAACATTGTGTTGGTGCGGAATCGAACCCGCGACCCTTACGTCTGTGTTACAAATATCAAATAACAGAGGATCACAAACATAATACTTAAATAGCACTGAACAAACACATAATGTTTGTCCAGGGTGGAGATTGAACCCACGTCCTTTAGCATACGAGGCAGGGTCACTACCAAATGCTCCATCCGGCCAGGCCAAAGGGTGAAGGTCACAATAAACTCCTTTGAATTTGCAACGTCGCGACGACTGATCAAATTCCAGCACGAAAAGTGTGAAGCAACAGAAATAGGATATTTTTTATCGGGAGATAATTTATACTTCCTGAAGACTGAATAAAAGTCTTCGTGACAAATCTAATAAATTCCGACGCGACAGAGCAAGTGCCTGCTTCTCAATCAATACTTTTTTATGTAGTAAGTAAGTAAGTAAAACATTTATTGACCACACAAGAAGAGATACAACACAACAGTTGTAAGACACAGAATACATAATAAGAAATAGGTACATACGAGAAACAGAAATAAACATTACGTGCTTACATATATAGACAGATAGGTGGTCAATAAGGTCCAAACTCAGCATATGCTGCAGCTGCTTCATTGAAGCCACTGCAGCGCTCGTTTTCAGTTTGGACCTTGAGTGACGTATATAAATGAACGAATGAATGTACGAATAGTAGTGCGAGTCTTTTCGACAGATAATTATACTCAGACAATGGGGGCTACCGCGTGTGGAAAATCCGTTAGATGGCGTACGTGTAGACTGAGGTCCAACTTCAACGTCATTGGTCGTTTAATGACATTTAGACATCTCACATCAAAAATAACCAATCACCGTGTAGTTGGACCTCAGTCTACACGTACGCCATCTAACGGATTTTCCACACGCGGTAGCCTCCATTGAGACAACATATGTAACATACATTGTTCTGGTCCCAAACTGAAGTATTCCCTTATGCTATGGCAAGCAAAAACAACGAAGGAACCAAAAACACCCAGACCCAACACAAATATCTGTTTCATCAACAAACATTTGTGTTAATGCGGGTATCGAACCGGCGACCCTTACTTCTCACCCGGCGCTCAAACCAATATCGTCCAAGTAATACACATAAGTAATTGAGTACCTACCTACCTACATTTAGCATTCCCGGGAGAACTAAGCCTGGAAAGTTTATTTACTTATTTTAGTTCAAGACACTAATTAGGTTTGTCTTAATTAACGCCTTCTTTTTACATTGTTTCTTTTAATTCTTATAAATTAGATATTTATACTATTTATAAAGGAGAAAGCTTCTACAGACAACCTCTCCGAAAAATCCAATTTACTTGCAACTAAGTTTGTAGTTTGAATTTCTTAAAAAAATATCATATTCTCGCCACAATCAGTGTAATAGGTTGGCGACGCTAGTTTCGTCGATATAGCCCCTTAAGGAACCCAAAAAACCATTATACTCTAATTCATAATCATGTAAAGTAAACTGACAGGTGTCAATGTGTCATCCCCATACATTATCACTCAATTTGACACATGCAAAATGTCAAAATGCATAGAAACTTGTCATTGACAGAAAAAATAAGAAAATTTGGGAGAGCCACGCTTCGGCATGAATGGGCAGGCTCGACCGGAGTGATACCACTGCCTCACAGAAAACCGGCGTGTAGCAGCCTCTGTGCTGTGTTTCGCCGAGTGAGTGAGGGTACCGGAGGTCCACCCGGGGGGAAGTGGATAAAAGGTTGGCATTGCATTTGTAACTCCACTGGTGTTGTAAGTGTCCATGAGCGGCGGCAATTGCTTACCAACAGGTGATCCGTCTGCTCGTCTGCTACCTATAACATAAAAAAAAAATTACATCTGTCAGTTTACTTTACATGATTATGAATCAGAGTATAGTTTATTTATCTTAATGCGTGTGTTTACAAAAACGGCGTGCCTCAGACAAAATAAATTCCACATCAGATACAAATAAAACAAGTAAGGCATCTCAGGATAAGATAAACCATTTTTATAGTCCGCGACTTAATTTATAGACTTTCTCTGAACCTTTTTCGCCTATCATAATAACCTTAGTACGTAGGATAAGTAATTCTGAGGTGAAACTTGTGGATATGAGCTCGGGGACTGAATCTCGTCCCCTTCATAAATATAACGACATATGGGCTCATATAATACCTGGAATAGGACTTGAGGAATTGGATTTTAGACTCTAAGGGTTTGGGTTAGGGTCGATGTTGGTGGGTATCGATGGGCACAAATGAACAAGTCGGCTTAAGTGATGAGCTAACACATTCGTGGTTTTTTTTTTTTTTTTTTTTTTTTTTTAATTGGTTTTCGAAGTTTCGGTGAATCCACTGGTGTTGCAGATGTCCATGGGCGTTGGCTATTGTTTACCATCAGGTAATCCGCCTACTCATCTGCTACCTATCATATTATAAAAAAAATTAAGATGAAAAGTGTTAACATGGAAAGGCCCAAACAAGATGGCACAACGGACTATATACTTTTCTTGCTTTTTTTGTCATCCTGTCTTTTTATGTGGTTGGTGGTAAACGAGCAGACGGATGACCTAAGGGCAAGCATTAACGACGCCCATAGACACCTTCATCATGAGTAGAGTCACTAGTGCGCTGCCAAACTTTAACCCCCCTTTGCCCTAATTGGGCCTCTGGTACCTTCACTCACTCGAGAAACACAGTGCAGGCGCTACTTCACGCTAGTTTTCTATGACGCCGTAGTATCCACTACGGTCGAGACAGCCCATTCATGCCGAAGCGTGGTTCTCCCACGGTTTTCAAATGTGTGATCGGCCTTTATAACTGATGTTTTTACCGTATTATCATACCTATAAATAGTTGGTTTTAGTGCCTAAACTGCCAAACAAAAGAAAATATTTTACTAAAAATGTAAGAAGCTCAAAAATTCAACTAAGAAGAATTCCCCCAAGGCCGAACACGCAAAAATATTCCGTTTAACGCAGAATTTTGTGTAAACAAGTATATAAACCTTAATGGGGCCCGTTAGCCGCCATAACAAACAACCTTTGCTAACTATTTACAACTAGAGCGGTTGGTTAGTGATGTGGATACCAGTACGAACTAAAAAGTGAGAAGCTAATCTCAATTTTCGAGCTATTTTATATTGTAACTGTGGGAGAGCCACGCTTCGGCATGAATGGGCCGGCTCGACCGGAGTGATACCACTGCCTCACAGAAAACCGGCGTGAAGCAGCCCCTGTGCTGTGTTTCGCCGGGGGCGGGGGCAACTCGGGCATAAAAACTCGGGCAGGAATTTCAAGATTTTTTAGCTGGTCAGTGTTTAGACTTAGCCCCACCAAAATATTTGTGATGATATTACATTCTAAACTCTGGGAAACAAAAAATATTGGTTAGGTTAGGTTAGAACAGTGACCAGCTAAAAAACCTTGAAATTCCTGCCCGAGATTTTTTGCCCGAGTTGCCCCCTAAGCCGTTTCGCCGAGTGAGTGAGGGTACCGGAGGCCCACCTGGGGGGGAAGGGGATAAAAGGTTGGCAGCACACTTGTAACTCCACTGGTGTTGCAAGTGTCCATGAGCGGCGGCAATTGCTTACCATCAGGTGATCCGCCTGCTTGTCTGCTACCTATCACATAAAAAAAAAAAAAAGGTTGCATATTTAGGTACTATAATATTGCCGATTGGTTAAAAAAACCGGTTGAAGAGGTCAAGCGTGAGTCGGACTCACCAATGAAGTCCCCCGTTGCAGAAATTAAAGAAATAAAATGTATTTTCATAAATGAGCCTATATACTGTCCCACTGCTGGGCAAAGGCCTTTATCATAGAATTCAAGTTTAGTAGTAGTATCAGTTTAGAATAAGTAAATTTTTGAAGACCTAATCCATTGATACTCCACACACTTTTTTTTTATATACTAGAGGCGGCAAACGAGCAAGCGGGTCACCTGCTTGTAAGTAATCACCGCTGCCCATGAACATCTGTGAGATCTGAGAGGTCGCTGATGCGTTACTGGCCTTTTAAGAAGGAGTACGCGCGTTTCTTGAAGGTCCCTATGTCATAGCCGTCAGGAAATACTGCCGCAGCTAAACTATTCCACAAGACTGAAGTTCGCGGGAGAAAATTCCTCGTAAAACGTTTTTTTTTATTCGTCATAAATAAATAATAAGTTTTAGTTCGCAGTATCTTTCTCTTTTTTTTTTTGTGGCAGGCGCCCATTACGTAAACCAACAATCTGTTGCGACATATCCCAGCAGCGGGCATCTAAAGCCTAAATGGTGTTGATCATGACAATCTTAAGAGATTACTTCGATATTGGGAGTAAAATGGTGTTGATCATGACAATCTAAAGTGATAAGACTTCTTCGATTATGGTGACACAGGTCCCTCCACCAGCCCATGGTACTTCCTACCGTCTCGGCATACGGACCTTGGGAGACGCTCACCAGGTACTTGCTAAGGGCTATTTCCCCGGTGCGTTTCTTCACTCCCTACAAAGTCTGTGTCTTTAGCCCATGTCAATTTCACTTCTCCCCAAATGGAGCGTGAAACACTACAGCACAAGCAACTCGCGCTCGGGTTCGATTATGGTGAGTGAAAAGATTCGATTATGGTGAGTGAAAAAATTACTCAAGTAGTTTTCTTAGCTCGAGTGTAATTACCCACACTGAGTAAGATCGGTGTATCACTAGTTTAAACGCCGCCATTATTGCTAGCATACAATCCTACCCCTTGCCCTTATGGGAGTTATGGGGGAGGGTCCGTATGTGTAGTTTTTATATTGGGCAATGGACATACTTGAAGATTTGTAAGGACTTGTCTTTTATGGTTTGTAACAAATTTTACTGTTCTCTTACTTCTAAGATGAGTTTTAATTAACATAAAAATAATAAATTAATATATATATATCTGAAATAAAAAGGAATTTTGATAACAATTGCTGATCTGGAAGCTGATACTTTCTATTAACAAATTAGCTAAAGAAAAACCATAAAACACCGCAAGGTCGCTGCTGGTACCTACCTAATATAAAACATTGACAGACCTTAAATTATTATACTAACCTAAAAGGCGAAATACTAGCGCAATGTAATCAGCACCCAGCGCCATCTATTAACAAAAAGTGGAACTAATCTTTCGAAACGACGTGAGCGCGGGCTGCTAGTTCGTTTATAATACTTTCACTCTACCTAATTTACGAAATAAGAGATAACTTCCCAGGACAACAAAAAGGCTTATAATATAGTTATTTATAACCCTTTTTGCAGTTCAGTAACTGAAACACTCTTGCATGTAATGTACGTACAGCGCCATCTATTGACTTGGTTTAAAACTAATCTCCTGAAACGAAGAGAGGGCAGGCCACTAGTAAATAAATAAGTAAGAACTTTCGCTTCAAGTTATTACCCTCTTTTTGCTGTACTGCCGAAAGTGGGTTAAAAGACGTAGGCAGGCCTGTCCCACTCCGCGTGTAGGTATCAAACTTGCAAGTAGGTACATGCAGCGACCCCTCCGGAGGGGCCAATCAGTAGAAAATCACGAGCGAGCGGCGACGCATGCGCGACAGTTGCGTGCGATAGAAAGAGAACGCACTTCTAGGTATGAATAATTGTAGAAGTTGAACGCCGGGCGGTCGGAATTTCAACTTTATGTTATGGTAGCCTGAGCCTTTATTTTTCTATAAACGGTTTTTAGAAGTGGGCTTTCTGTACTAGTACTATTAAGTATTCTGTGACGTAGGTAATCGTCGCCCTTACCAACACAATTACGTTTAAACAAATTGTTTTCTTTCTCTTTGTTTGTTTTCATTACTCTTTTAACGTTTTTAATTAAAATAGTTGGCGAAGATTGAACAACGGAGTACCTTGCTTAAGGAAGATTTTGAACTTGTTATAAGGATTTTAAGCGGAGCAAAAGATTAATTACTTATACTTTGTGGATGGCGCTTGTTTTGGTGTAAGTTTTAAGTCCAAAATTGAGGATAATTTAAATCTGGCTCTAAGTGGCTCTTAACGTATTGTTTAGGAGAAAACGTTTCAATGACTGCAGTTTTGTTTTTATGTCTTCAATAGAAACAAATGAACAAAAGAAATAAAACCATATTCATTAGCTTAAATCCTACTATCCTACAACTATTATAAAGGCGAAAGTTTGTAAGTATGGATGTATGGATGTTTGTTACTCTTTCACGTATAAACTACTGAATGGATTTGAATGAAACTTTACCACAATATAGCTTATACATCAGAATAGCACATAGGCTACAATTTATAAAAATATATTGTGTGGATTGTCCAAAATATTACAGTAAGTGTCAATAATTAACTCCACGCGTACGAAGTCGCGGGCGGCCGCTAGTTACTTTATAATTGGTTTAGTGAACATTCTAGCACAAAACCTCAAAAATATGCCTAAATAGTTAACACGAGAGCGCTCAAGAGCTTTTTAAGTGTTTTAACTATGGGAGAGCCATGCTTCGGCATGAATGGGCCGGCTTGACCAGAGTGATACCATACCATTGCCTCACAGAAAACCGGCGTGAAGCAGCTCCTGTGCTGTGTTTCGCCGAGTGAGTGAGGGTACCGGAGGCCCATCGGGGGAAGGCGATAAGAGGTAAGCAGCGCACTTGTGACTCCACTGGTGTTGCAGGTGTCCATGGGCGGCGGCAATTGCTTACCATCAGGTGATGCGCCTGCTCGTCTGCTACCTACCACATTAAAAAAAATAACAACAAGTGAATTGTTTGATTTTGATTATCATTAAAGTCTTTAAATCCACATTCCTCTACATATACCTACGTAAATATAACTAGGCTAGTGCAGCGACCCAAGCCTTGGCGATAATAAAGCCTCCATCTAGAACGGTCCTGGACCACCTCCTGCCAGTCATCAGCCTGTAGTAGAAGTAAGAATATAGTAAAAAGACCGTAAAAGTTATCAACACTATTTATAAAGAAAGAGATAACTTCAATAGACAACGACAAGGCTTATAGGTAAACCGAAAACACGAAACGCATGCGCGATGTAATTGGACACAGCGCCATCTATTGTTTAATTTGTGAATTACGGTCCCGAAGTGAGGGCGGGCCACTAGTAGTTATATATTTTTATAGAAGAGGCTTTTGAATAGAATAGAGTTTTCTTAAAATTCAGTTTTCAGAAAAATCCCTATTCTATAAAATTTATTTTTGGAGGAATATGGGTCTGAGTTGTAGATTAGGCCATCTGGACATAATGATCTAAAGAACGAGACTACAACTTTGCTCGTGGCTGTACAAAGCCTTACCATGAGTTTGAAATACTATCCTCGCTATCGAAAACTATCGCTTTGTCTCTTTCATTGTGATGCATTTGAAAGAGACAGAGCAATAGTTTACGTTATGCAGTTTTAGATGTCAACTCATGGTAGCGCTACAGATCGATCGATGTGCTTTTGATCCGCATTTGCGGCAAGCGAAACGGGCCTGAATACCGCTACAGTAATGACATCTCTATGAAGATTATCCTGACGTCGCTAATGAGCAGACTGTACAGTCTCAATGCAATAAAACATTTCTTTTTTCATTTACAAATCCTTTCTTCATTGAACACAATCGTAATTACTGTATTTGTGTGTGTGGTGGATCGGGAATACACACATATATTGACCTCCATTATAAATCACATAAAATGGATCACAATAATGGTGATTACTTACCAGCGGTTGATCCGCTTGCTCGCTTACCGCCTCTTGTATAAAAAAAAAATCTCCACCCGATAGTGCTACGATAGCTAATCTTAACAATCAGTCACATACACAGGATATATTATAGTGCTCAACTGTGTGCGCCGCACCACGCGCAGGAGGCCGCAGCCGTGGCAGGCCTCCCACCAGGTGGACCGACTATCTGGTGAAGGTCGCGGGAGCCCATTGGATGCGGGTGGCACAGGACCGATCTGTGTGGAGAACTTTAGGGGAAGCGTATGTCCAGCAGTGGACGTCTATTGGCTGAAATGATGATGTACTGTGTGCGCAAACACAGGTACACTATATTCCCGTACCCTCTATATTCGATGAGACACCAGTATCATACGACCGAAGAGAGATCGGGTGCAGTACCAACGGCGTAACGTCCTTTTCGAGGCACAAGACACAAAACTTCCAGACTTCGGGCTGGCACTAACGGCCGCTGTCAGAGACGTCATTTAAGCTAATGTTCAATTACTTAAGTATCGGTAGTCTTTATGCGTATTGAAATAAGTGTCCAACTGTAACCAATTCAGTTAATCAACCACTCTGAGTGCGGCAGTAAGACCTTTTGAACAGAAAAACTCTACTTAGTTTCGTTGTAATTACCAGACTCCCTAAATTCTGAATCGTAGTCTAAGCGAATTTCATACTATAAGTATAGTAAGAGATCAGCAGTCCAGTATACTTGTATTATAAAGGTCAGTGAGTAGGTACACAGCACATAAAATGGGAAATGAGACCGAGCTATGTTCATAGTTCCCGTGAGGTTTATTATCCTCTTCGCACACATCAACGGTTATCCAATCAGCTTCGAAAAACTGACCCACATCCAGAATTATGCTCAGTTGGATCCTTCGGTTCGTGCCAATGATGGTCTTGTACTAGATGGGCCCAAATTGGAATCCTTTGTTTACTTACGCATAACTAACTGTGTGCTTGTATACTAATGTGCTTGTGTCGTTTAATCACTGATTTTTAATGGCCACCTTTTAGGTACGTGATCAAATCAACCCACATCATCAAAATCAGCTTCACGTCATCATTATAATTGAAATCGTCACGCGATTTTTAACCGTGTAAAAATTCAGCTCAATCAAAGACCGTAAACTGGATCTTTAACTTGCGAGATTTGATTAAAGATATACAAAAGAAAAAAAAAGCTTGTAAAATAACGAACAACTTTAATAACGTCAAATTCGTGTAAAAAAGTAACTTCCCCAAACAGAAACTCAACAAGACCGCAACAACAACACAGAAAAAACGCGTCACAGCTCAACATTAAGTAAAGTTATCCCAGTAATTGTTTATACAACCGCGGCCTGCGGTTTCGTCCGCAGAAAGTTGTACAACCAAGTTATAACTGTGACCGCGCCCGATCGGCTGCGGTTGGCTTGCTGGGAATACAGGCTAAACATTGGGAAGGGCCCATTGGTAGAAACGTTATAACGTTATGCGGATCGCCGCGCGCGACCATGCGGTTAAGACGTTCCTTTACACCGTGAAGTTATGACCCTGCTTGACGTAAGTTTTTGACTCCCACTTTTTGTCCAGTAAACATTCCTGTGAAAAGGATTAGTTTGGCTCCTTTTGCTTCCCATCACGATAAAGTGAGTAAACACACTGTGTGGAGACATTTATGTCGTGGTACTAGGTTCCATGTCGCGGACCCATGACATCTTCCAAGATGGACGATGAGGGAGAGTCCCATACGCATTTCCCTTGGGTCAACAAAAAAAAACTGTGTTGGGAGACATTTTTGTACCTGGACTCTTTTTGCTTTCCATTACGGTAAAGTGACAAAGTAGGAGTCAACTAAGTCAAGGTGGACTCAATTTGCTTCCCACTATGCTAAGGTGAATTGACAAACTGTGTAGATACAATTTGTTTCTGGGCACCTTAGCTTCTCATCATACTAAAGTGAGCTGACCAACTGAGTGAAAATAATTTGTACCTGGGCACCTTTGGCTTTCCATCATGCTAAGGAGAGCTAACAAACTGTGAGGAGGCGATATGTGCCTGGACTTAGTTTTCTTCCTATCACACTGAGATGAGCTAACAAACTGTGCCTTTATAAAAAAAACCGGCCAAGTGCGAGTCGGGCTCGCGCACAAAGGGTTCCGTAGCAGCAAATATAAGATTTTTAAAGGTGTACAATACTGTAGTATATTTTTTTATCTATCTTATAAGGTTCAGCCATCGTTTTCAGTGTAAGCACAATAACTTAACCAAAATTACAGTTAAATAATTTTGTAATGTGTTAATATATTAAAATATTATATCTTTTTATATCTTGTTTCTCTTGAGTTTTTAGTCTTCTTGCCAATTGGTCGCGTAATGCTCTTCCCAATAATAAGTCAGTGGCTGTACTGGCGCTTTCATTTTCTAATACCTCTTGAACAAAATGCCCACCTGAAAGTAAAAATATAATAATTAATATATCCTAACTAATATTATAAATGCGAAAGTAACTCTGTCTGTCTGTCTATCTGTTACTTTTCACGCTCAAAACTACTGAACTAAATGAAATTTGGTATGCAGATGATCTAGACCCTGAGAAAGAACATAGGCTACTTTCTATTGCGAAAAGGGGGTTGTAAGGGGTTAAAAAGGGGGTAAAAAGTTACTTTTCCACGCGGACGAAGTCGCGGGCGGCCACTAGTATTTATAAAGATCATCTCCAAAAAATCTAATCAACATTAGATTAAATAACGTCTCTGATTGTGGCCGTAAGTATCATGTCCTACCTTGAGGTTTATACAGGATATGTCTTACCTTAGACTCCTGGGAGATTCTTTGCGTGGATGTTAAATCTGTGTAATGTGTAAGTAATACGCCAGCAAATCACACAAATCCTCAAAAACCACCGCATTAAGCCTATATTTGTGTTCAAGAGGATTTCCAGCCCACTTGTACATATCAGCTTGAAATTTTGCTTGTGAGTGTCGTTCATCTTGAAATGCAGCCGCCGTCAATATTGTTCCACGCTAGATATCTTTTTTCCGACATTATACTCAATATATGTTAAATATTTTGTAAAATCAAAACACCTTTTCACACCATATTTGACAAGTGAGTTACTTAACTACAATCGTAAAGTATTTTTCGATACCTAACGTCAAATTTGTAACTCGTGGTATTTCGAAAACTATCGCTTTGTCTCTTTCATTGTGATGCATTTGAAAGAGACAGAGCAATAGTTTACGTTATGTCAGTTTTCAATGTCAACTCGTAGCGCTACGTAAACGCTACTCGCTAGCGAGTACGTTTACGTAGCGCGTAACTCGATACTACAGATTTTAGTTTCTCAAGTGACCGCTAGAGGCGCTGTACACTTTTTCATACATTTTTTTTACACAGTCGCTAGCGAGTTCTGTCACTGTAAACTCATGGTAGCGCTACAGAAAAACTCAGTTTCGTTGTTTCGACGACCCGTTTAGCGCAATGGTTTGAGCGCCGGTTGAGACGTAACGGTCGCGTCGCGGGTTCGTTTCCTGCACCAACACAAATGTTTGTTGATGAAACAGATAGGTATTTGTGTTGGATCTGGGTGCTTGTAGGACCTTCGTTGTTTCTGGTTTCGATAGCACAAGGGAACAGGACAATGTTTGTGATGTTGTCTCAATTTTTTTTTAATTACCAGACTCCCCAGATCCTGAATCATGGTCTAAGCGAATTAAATTACTAAGTAAGGGATCAGCTGAATTACATCATCATCATCATCATCATCAGCCCGGTAGTACCCATTGCTGAGTATAGGCCCTCCCTTCCCTTTCGCCACTGTGTCCGGTCCTGAGCTGCTCGGATCCATGTAGCCCCTCCGATTTTAGCGATGTCGTCGACCCATCGCGCCACCGGACGACCTGGACTTCGTCGGCCGTTTCTTGGACACCATTCGGTCATAATCTTGCTCCACCTGCCATCACCGCGCCTAGCCAAATGTCTGCCCAATTCCACTTTAGTTCTATCACTCTCAATCCGACGTCCTGGACTTTAGTCCTGCGTCGGATTTCAGAGTTCCGGACTCGATCTTGAAGTCTGATGCCGAGCATGCTCCTCTCCATGGCCCTTTGTGCTACTCTTATTTTGTGCACAGTCTCCTTAGTGAGAGTCCATGCAGAGCCGAATTACATACTAAGATTTAAGTAAAATAGCAGAAGTCCAGCATACTGGTTTATCTTATTACCTACAAAAAGATCTGCACTGCCTTACCCCTTGTTAATTTCGCTGCATTATTCCTCTAACCCAAGGTATCTGGAAGAGATCGCTATAGCGATAAGGCGCTGATATTGTATTTGTAAATTACTATCAGCATTAAGTTCTGTAATGTGTTGTGGAATAAAGAGTATCTATCTATCTATCTTGTTATAAAGGTCAGTGGGTAGGTACACAGCACATAAAATGGGAAATGAGACCGAGCTATGTTCATAGTTCCCGTGAGGTTTATTATCCTCTTCGCACACATCAACGGTTATCCAATCAGCTTCGAAAAACTGACCCACATCCAGAATTATGCTCAGTTGGATCCTTCGGTCCGGGCCAATGATGGTAATGTACTAGATGGGCCCAAATTGGAATCCTTTGTTTACTTACGCATAACTAACTGTGTGCTTGTATACTAATGTGCTTGTGTCGTTTAATCACTGATTTCTTATGGCCACCTTTTAGGTACGTGATCAAATCAACCCAAATCATCAAAATCAACTTCACGTCATCTAATATTGCAATCGTCACGCGATTTTTTACCCGACTACGGCAAAGCAAAAGGAGGGTTATGATTTTGGCAGGCTATGTATGTATGTGTGTGTATGTATGTATGTATGTATGTATGTTCATACTGTTTCCACGTAACTTCTAAACTACTTATCAGAACTCGACAAAATGACATATCCTATAGCGTCTTAATAGTCCGTTGGTTATAGGCTATATGAGGTTTCACAAATCTAATGTGGCGCCCTCTAGCGGACAAACACTACAGAGAAAACAAATAAAGTTATGATAAAATATGCCGTGTTTGGTATCTATTGAAAGCGCTTGACTTGCACATTTTAAATATATATATATATTACTAGCATTTGGACACTAAAATAGTAAAAATAAAAAAAAAAGTAAAGAAAATAAAACCCAATACGACGACAAAAAAACGACGCTGAAAAAAGTAAAGTTCATTTTACCTACCGTAGCACTTTGACAACGTGTGACTGCGGATTTCCAAACATGAAAATTTATCTCTACATAGTGAATATTGCATACTTCAGAATAGTATTGTATGACTTATTGTAAATTGACAACGAAGGCTTGTTTTATACTTTTTCAGCGTCGTTTTTTGTCGTAGTTGGGTTTTAGTTTTTTTACTTTTTTTTAACCGTGTAAAAATTCAGCTCAATCAAAGACCATAAACTGGATCTTTAACTTGCGAGGTTTGGTTAAAGATATACAAAAGAAAAATTTGTAAAAGTAAAAAAAAGCTTGTAAAATAAACAACTTTAATAAGGTCAAATTCGTGTAAAAAAGTAACTTCCCCAAACAGAAACTCAACAAGACCGCAACAACAACACAGAAAAAACGCGTCACTCCTCAACATTAAGTAAAGTTATCCCAGTAATTGTTTATACAACCGCGGCCTGCGGTTTCGTCCGCAGAAAGTTGTACAACCAAGTTATAACTGTGACCGCGCCCGATCGGCTGCGGTTGGCTTGCTGGGAATACAGGCTAAACATTGGGGAAGGGCCCGTTGGTAGAAACGTTATAACATTATGCAGATCGCCGCGCGCGACCATGCGGTTAAGACGTTCCTTTACACCATGAAGTTGTGACCCTGCTTGACGTAAGTTTTTGACTCCCACTTTTTGTCCAGTAAACATCCTGCTTAAAGAATTAGTAAGGCTCCTTTTGCTTCCCATCACGATAAAGTGAGTTAACACACTGTGTGAAGACATTATTTATGTCGTGATACTAGGCTCCATGTCGCCGACCCATGACATCTTCCAAGATGGACGATGAGATACGCATTTCCCTTGGATCAACAAAAAAAAAACTGTGTGGAGACATTTTTGTACCTAGACTCTTTTTGCTTCCCTTTACGGTAAAGTGACAACGTAGGTCAACTAAGTCAAGGTGGACTCAATTTGCTTCCCACTATGCTAAGGCGAGTTAACCAACTGTGTGGATACAATTTGTACCTTTGCTTCTCATCATGCTAAAGTGAGCTGACCAACTGAGTGAAGATAATTTGTACCTGGGCACCTTTGGCTTCCCATCATGCTAAGGAGAGCTAACAAACTGTGAGGAGGCGATATGTGATCGGACTTAATTTTCTTCCTATCACACTGAGATGTGCTAACAAACTGTGCCTTTATAAAAAATGTTTATTCAGGCTGATATAATAATGATTAACGAAGCTTCACAGCAATGGGTGGATCCACTTCTCTTATCTATTCTCCACCACATTCACTTCCTACGGTCCCCTACCAGCATCATCCATTGCTTCCCCACTGCCATTACAATATCGCTTCTTTAATAACCAGCAGTAAATTCCTTTCCAAAAACAAAACCAAACCTATCACATCTAGTTAAGAATTACATTTGAGTAGCCACGACCGAGTGTTGCAGCGGACAGGTGAAATAGTGCGAAAAATTGCCGGGCGGTCAAACGGGGCCTACTCAGTTCCGGAACTCTTGATGCCAGGAATGAGTATCTTTCTTGCAGGATTTTTTTGGAGCCATTGTATGGCTTGGGTTCTCTAATAGGTTCCTGGGAATTGCAAGAAAGGTTTGGTATGGGATGGGGCTAGATTTATTTGTCGCTATTTTGTTTCGTGAAGTGAAACTGTGTGTGTGGAATAGATTTTTATGCATGACATGTTTGTTTAGTATCACATGAGGGTATAATGTATTCTCCCCTGTTTGACTGCCTCAAAGGATGCATTATTAATACAAATGGAACTTTTGTGTGAGAAGGCAAATTTTCTGTTTCATATTTTACCCTTTGTTTTTAAAAACAATTTTTTATATGTACAGTACAACCCTTGAAGTTATTATAGATCGGAATTAGAGTTATTTACCTATGTACTTGCATGGAAAATTTGATATTACGAGTAGGTAATATGAATCTTTTTGGTATTTGAAATGGACATCACAAATAATATTTTGGTGTTAAAATAATATTATTAAATTTTATTATTAAAATAATAAAATTTTGATTCCCTTCTCCCTTTAACTTCGTAAGACCCAAAATCCTTACATAAGGCAAAAAACAATTGATTTTCTATTGTGTCAACAGTCTGGGTCTTAGAAACGTCCGATAAAAAAACGATTTATTCAAAGTTATCAGTTTGATTTTAAAAATCGAACACCGCTCCGAATTTTATTCGCAAAACTACACCAGAACCCGACAACCTTCAAATAACTGAACGCACTTAACCCAGCATAGGCTATGGCTATAAAAGTCAACTCTTTCACGGCTTTACAACCTCATCGAGTATTCAGTCCGGGGTTGTCTCGTAAAAATTGGCATTACTTCACACTTAGGTAACACTTAAAATTCCAGTCGCGCCCCGTTTTTGCATCGGAAGAGCCAATTACCTGGGCCGGGCACATGTGGACCTCTTTGATGTATGAGACTCATACATGTAACTTTTATGTCCATTTACATTACGTCTGTTTTTGTAGAATGAGTTGTGATGTTTTATTGAAGTTTGGCTGTAAAATGTTAACTTGATAGACCTAAAAAAAACATCGAAGGGTTTAGGTGGAACTCGAACCCAAAATCTTCTACAGAAATAGAAATAGAAATAATCTTTATTTAATTAAGTCCTTATAGAACATTTATGAATGTCAAATATAAATAGCTATCGCTGATTCGGAAAGTCGATTTCTAACGAGAAGAATCAACAAGAAACTCAGTAGTTTCTCTACACAACCTTCAAACTCAGCAATTGCTACAGCTAGAGACCGCTGCGGCGGTGATTTTGGCTGAGCCTTGGGCGACGTAACGTCAAATGTAACGTATCGATGTTACATTCAAACAATACTTGGCATGTATAAACCTTCGAGATTTCCACGTACGGTTCTGCTCTTCACAAGCTGTTGTCAACATCAATCTGGAATCAGCAGAATCAACACACCCAATACAGGCTCCCGCATTCACGTCACACATTTATCACACCCAGCGTTCGTGGCGAGCCATTTGTTTCTGTCAACCCTGTATAGAGCGCAGGTTAAGTCGAGTCTGATTGAAAAGGCCTAATTGGGTGACGTCACTGGTTTAGGTAATTAGTTGGGTGGGTATTTATTTTTAACTAATAGATTGCTGGCAGCTTCGAAAGCGTTAAACTCGGTTTTTTATGTGATATTTGGCAGATGAGCAGACGGATCACCTGCTGGTAAGTAATGGCCGCGTCCCATGGACCTGCAACATCAATAGAGTCACAAGTGCGCTGCAAACCTTTAACCCCCTTTCCCCCACTTGGGCCTCCGGTGCCCTCACTCACTCGACGAAACACAGCGCAGGCGCTGCTTCACGTAGGTCATCACTCCGTTCGAATCAGCCCATTCATGCCGAAACGTGGCTCCCACGGTAAAAAAGTCTGAAGATTAAGTTCTATCTTACCAATGTGAGTGATGTCAGCACATTTTGAAGATTAAGAATTTACTCTTAAATCGGCAAGTTACTCCGTGAAGTATTCAAGGAGAGTCTATAGGGACTTCGTAGCAAGTCACTTTCACAGTAGTGTTAACAGGTTCTAAATTTTGTTGAACTTTTAGCTTTAGAGCAATGTAACTCAATGAACAAGAATCGGCGTTTCATAAAAGAGGACATAAGTTTTATTTATTATAATTGAGGAGAATCTTTGAAGGACCGCATCAGAAATGATGTAATCCGACAGAGAACCAGAGTCACCGACATAGCCCACCGAATTAGCAAACTGAAGTGGCAGTAGGCTGGTCACATTAGCCGCAGAACTGACAACCGTTGGAGCCGTAAAGTCCTTCAGTGGAGACCGCGACTTGGTAAGCGTAGTGTTGGACGCCCTGCTACAAGATGGGATGACGACATTCGAAGGCTGGCTGGAGTGAGCTGGATGAGAGTGGCCGAAAATCGGGAGCGGTGGCATGCATCGGGGGAGACCTATGTCCAGCAGTGGACGAGCGTGGGTTGCTAATTAATGAATGAATGAATTGAGGAGAAAGGGGGATAAGGATGGCAGCGCACTTTTTATTCTTCTTCTCGTGTCGATGGCATCAAAATATTAAATTTTCCCAGCCCAATACTCCGCCACAACGACTGCGCTATCGGTAGGCTGCAGGCACCGTATGTGCAGTTGTCTGGGTATATAGGGCATGTCAGGAGATGAGCCATGGTTTGGGGGGTCATGATTCTACTGGTGTTACAGGCATCTATGGACGGTGGCAATCGTTTACCATCAGGTCACGTCACGCTTGTTCGACTGCCACGCTCTTCAAAACTCTCTTCGCTCGTAGGTATGTATAAAACGCTAGTCTAAAACATGATTATGAAATGAGGTTGAAGACTGGTTTACATAGTGCAACTAGCGTACAACGACATGTGGTACCTACGAGTCAGTATGCGAGTAGCAATGCAATGACTCGCACTGTTTGGAAGTCACTAACAAGCAACTCGCACGAGCGAGCTGAAAAATAGCTAACATAGGTCAAGTACATGTTGTCTAGACAACAACTCGTACTGTGTGAACCACTCTTAAGAGATCTGTGGAGTAAAAAGCGAATACAAAGCAACAAAACAGAACTAATTCCTTTTAACATCACGACAATAATAGAATTATATCCCGTCTTTTTACAAGAGGAAAATAAAACACTTTCAACTTAATTGAAAGGAAAGAAGGACAACAATAGAACAACAAATAAAAGTTTGCTCTAAGTTGCAAACGCAGTACTGCAAGGGAAATAAACTAAAGTGTCCATATTGTTTATAGGATCGCATTTCTGTGAATACTTCTGGAAATATTTCTTGCATTCAATGGGGTATGGGAAAAAAAAACCAAACGTGTCCTAAATCGAAAACCATTTCGAGGCATTTATCTTTCATACCATATTTTATTGCTTTTAAAATTTAAAAGCATAAGTTCAATGATATTTTCAATAAAATCGCGTTTGACCTTCATCTGACCCAAGGTCAGCAGAATTTTCAGTCATACTGCACTAACAAGATAAAATAAATGCGACATCTACTGTGATTGACACTTAGTCTATCGGAAGAACCAACAATTGGCGCTAGTTGTAATACAATAAAACCTTACCAACCAGTTGACATCTATTTGAAAGGTGATATAAAATTGATTAGAGATACCTCTCTGTTTTTTGTTTTGCCGGAATGTTGTCAGACAGTGATGTAAAATTCCCCCGATTAAAAGGGATTTTGCCCACAAGTAACATTTTACATATAATTTATTTGCTACGATTTGGGGAAAAAAGCACGTGGTAACACTATTAATATGGTGTAGCGCACTTGTGACGTCACAAATACGCTTGAATTTAAAATGTTTAAAAATTAATTAAAACATAACTACTGTCTTGATTACAAAAATATTCAAATTGATTACTTGAAATAGTAAAAGGTATTGAAATAAAATATAAAAAAGATACCTAAAAATTAGTTCCCATACCCCATATAGTAGAAGATCCGTAGAACATCGACCTTCACCGGGCTGATAATCGAATGAAATATCCTTTATGACAAATTTTATATACTAGAAAATATATTAAAAATAGGTTTGCTAAAAAAATCCTGGACAGACTATTTTTAATTAATTTTTTAAAAATAAAATATTTAACTAAATTTTGCAACATTAAGATAATAAGAAAATTTTCATTCTTACTTAAAGTATAAAACGTATAGAATGTGCCGCCATTGGGTTGTCTATTATTTACCTGGACAGAGAACTCGGTTGTCAGGTATAAACAGGTATGTCGATGGCAGTTTACCTTCACTTGAAATGATAATAAAAAAATTGGCGGCACATTCTATACGTTTTATACTTTAAGTAAGAATGAAAATTTTATTAAATATTAAATTTAGTTAAATGTTATTTTTAAAAAATTAATTAAAAATAGTCTGTCCAGGATTTTTTTAGCAAACCTATTTTTAATATATTTTCTAGTATATAAAATTTGTCATAAAGGATATTTCATTCGATTATCAGCCCGGTGAAGGTCGATGTTCTACGGATCTTAGACTAATAGGGGTATAAAATTTAAAAGTTTTGTAGTTTCCGAGAATAACGGGAATAGACAGAGAAACAAATAAACAGATAGAAAAAATGATGATTGTTTGGATGTGGGTGATTTTTCGTTTTATAATACATTAGTTATATTTTTTTATATTATGATAGGTGGCAGACAAATTGACGGATCACCTTATGGAAAGCAATTGTGCTTTTGTTGAAAGCAATTGTGCTTGGTGTTGAAAGACTATGGGCGGCAGTATACACCAATAGAGTCAAAAGTCCGCTGTCAACCTTTAACCCATTAATCTTTAATTACTTTAACTTTTAACCTATTTTGAGATTCTGATGTAAATTTTGGATATATTGATCCAGTCCAGTATCTGGACAAAAGTTAGATCTCGAAAAAATTAAAAAAATTATAATCGATTTAGGTTATTTTGATGAAAGCCTCTCCCAATTTTTATTTTTTTATCAATCCATCTACAATATCATAATCGGCTCACATCCACCCACTACTGAGTGGGCCTCTTCTCTATCACGCCACATCCTACGGTCCCCAGCCAGCCTCATCCATTGTTTTTTTTTATGTGATAGGTAGCAGACGAGTCGGCGGATCACCTGTTTCCCCACTACCATTACAAAATCGTCGGACCAACCGGCAAGGTCTACCTTGGAGGAAGGTCTACCTACAGGACATACTATCTATCTATTTCATTTATGTTCATTCATCATTCATTTATGTTCTCTCCACAAGGAACTATTATGTATTCTGTGCCACAAGCAACAAATATTGCTCTAGTATACAGTAGTAACGCCCTGTTGGTCTAGGGGTTTGAGTACCGGGCCGTGATCTCGGGGTCCCGGGTTCGATTCCCGGGTCGAGCAAAAGTATGTTTCGGATTTTTCGAACATAGCTCGGGTTTGTGATCACCAATCCGCATTAGGCAAGCGTGGTGATTAAGCCTAATCCCATCATAGTAGCGATAACTTGATTTCTATGGTGAAGGCCTTTGCCCTGCAGTGGGACAGTATATAGGCTGATACTTTTTTTTTTTATACAGTAGTATGGTAGAAAAAGATGTAATTTTAGGAGACTAATGCCAGATCTAAACAAAAGTATCGTAAGTTTAGTCAGGTTGGTAGTTACGTTAATAATTGATAGATAATAATTAACTACCAATCTAGCTACCAACATACTACTTAAAAAGCTGCACACTAGGTTTAGCTTTATAAGTACTGCTCTCTACTCTGTTTACAGAGCTGAAACTTTGTCTATTTTTGAATCAGTGTTGAACAAACCACTTAGAGTTGCACTAACTTTGATGGGAAATTAATGGGAGGTCTAGAGTTTCACCGCTTTGTTTGGAGGCTAATCCGTCCATAGTTACAGTATTTACGCTAGATTTAAGTATAATAATTGGTTTGAGATAGAAATTTGTGGAGGTTTGGTTGCATAGTGGGATAGTACTTGCAATAGGAAGTGTTACCTGAAGTTATGATTTGACCATTTCAGAAAAAGAGTAAATAGGCTATTACCACAAATAATTACACACAGAAGGTAGACTCAGCCTGATTTTGAATTTAGAAGAGTTCGTTGACATAATTATGCTAGGGTTGTTGCCCGGCATGAGTACCTACATAAGCGCGCGGCCTCTACCACCGACCTCGACAGTTCGACAATCTTATGTCATAGGCTAGGATTATTGTGGTCGAAAAGGCGTATTTCCCCGTTAGTGCGCATGCGTGAGTACATGACACGTTTTAAGCTCTTAGTGGGCAGTCTACTTTCTGTGTGTAATTATTTTGTGCTATTACTAGACAGAGCTATGGTAGATCAGTGGATAAGATGCACCTTCCATACAGAGGTCATGATTTGAATCCAGTCTGCACTTCTGGATTAGCAACGAAGTGTCATCATCAGCAACCCACGCTCGTCCACTGCTGGACATAGGTCTCCCCCAATGCAGGCCACCTCTCCCGATTTTCTGCCACTCTCATCCAGCTCACTCCAGCCACCCTTCGAATGTCGTCGTCCAACACTACGTTTACCGAGTTGCGGTCTCCACTCAAGGGCTTTATAGCTCCAACGGTTGTCAGTTCTGCGGCTAATGTGACCAGCCCACTGCCACTTCAGTTTGCTGATTCGGTAGCAACGAAGTGTACACCTAAGCTATGGGACGTTAGTCTGAATCTTTTTCTTCAGATGTGACAAGGTGATAGCCATGATACTTATCCCTGAGAAAAAAAGACAGGAAGGACTTTGATATTGTGGGGGACAAGATCCACTTAGGCTGAGACAGCGAAGAAGGTAGTAGGTACATCTATACTATTTTAGATATTTATCTACATATACCATCTATAAAGAGATAACTTCTGTAGAAAATCACAACGCTTACATTATGCAACCCGAAAAAACAAAACAGTTGCGATGTTATCGACACCCAGCGCCATCTAATGACAAACATTCAAACTACTACAAAAATAGCAAAACTATATTCCGAAACAGTGAAACTCCAGCGAGGTGTGAGACAGGGTGGACGTCATATCGCCGAAACTGTTCACAACTTTGTTTGGAGGACGTTTTAAGCTTCTGGAATGGGATGGACTTGGCATCAATATAAATGGCGAGAGTACATGACGCACCTTCGATTTGCCGATGATAACGTAGTCATGGCTGAGACCTTGGAAGACCTAAGCAGAATGCTTGACGACCTCAGTAGAGTCTCTCAACAAGTGGGTCTCAAAAATGAACATGGACAAGACGAAACTCATGTTGAACTCTCATGTCGTACCCACTCCTGTAAAAGTTGGAAGCTCTACACTGGAAGTTGTAGACGAATATATTTACTCGGACAAAAGTGCAACTTGGTAAGTCCACTTCCCGAAAGAGGTCGACCGGCGAATCAAACTCGGCTGGGCAGCGTTCGGGAAGCTACGCCGCATATTTTCGGCCCCTCATCTACCACAGTGTCTGAAGACGAAAGTTCTTTAAGCGTGTGTATGCCAGTTGATGACATACGGAACTGAAAACGTGGCCGCTTACAATGGGCCGCCTTAAGAAAGCTCAAAGTCACCTCAGAGGGCAATGGAGAGGGCTATGCTCGGAATCTCCTTGCGTGATCGTGTCAAAATGATGAGATCCGCAGGAGATCTAAGGTCACGGACATAGTCCAAAGAATTGCGTGGCTGAATAGTGGCAATGGGCAGGGCACATTGCGAGGAGAACAGACGGCCGTGGGGTGGAAAGGTCCCTTATATTCCATAACAAAGTGATTGGGCCACTTAGCACTATAATCAATAAATTACACATATCAATTGTAGTTTTATTTTACACAGAAATTACAATACTCGTACATACCCGTACATTTCTCCAATACTTTTCCTTCTTCGATTCCAACTTTATTGAGCAAGGTGTTTTCCTAATGAAATAACATGCAAAGTACTTTGCCAAAGTCGAGGCCATGTGGTTTCTTCCTAAAGTTGTGAACCACGGAACAAGGCCAAAGTAATTCAGTCTCTGAATAATTAAAACGGCACGGGGATGTCTTAGCCAAAGGGCTTGTAAAGGGATGAAGGGAAACATTTTGTTTGTATGCCTTTAACTGAAGTAAAGTTATGAATTAGTTTTAAAGACAGTCGAGTTTTTAATTGTAATCGTCACTTTTAAGGGTGTTTGTGTCCAAGATCAATAAAAAGTATTTTTTGTTGTTTTAACTACGTAAAAATCAAATTTCAAATCAGACACCAAATTAAGAAATAAAACGACCTTGGTAAAAATGCTCATAATCTTCATTATTGTTTTATCAAAGGTGGTAGATGAGCAGACGGATCACCTGATGGTAAGCGATTGCCGCCGCCCATCCCATATAAAAACACCCGGAATACCAAAAGAGTCACGTCACGTGAGTCACGTGCATTGCCAAGATTTGAACCCCCTTTCCTACCGATTGGGCCTCTGGTACCCTCACTCACTCAGCGAATCACAGCACAGGCGCTGCTTACGCCGGTCCTCTGTGAGACCGTGGTATCACTCGGTCAAAGCTTGGCTCTCCCACGGTACTTGCTTTCGGTAGGGGCTCAGAAACCTTAATACTGGTTGAGCGTTAATATATTAAGCTGATCCGAATTAAGAAGATGATTAAAGTGAAGAGAACAACTGACAAAGTATTCTGATGATGATGATGATTTTTAAGGTGTCACCGCGACTATATTAACGCCGCCAATTGATTTACCTATATTTATTTGTGAGGATTGTGAGATTTATTTTCAAAAAATCCTTCTATGAAAACTGAAAGGAAAGCATTAACAATTATGGGGCACACTCATGTAATAATTTCTTCCTACAAATCACAATAATTTTCACAATTGCTAAAAGTGGCCACTTTTCGCAATTATGAAAATTGTTGTTACTTGGCGCGTGTTAAAAATATTGTTACGCATCTTAAAAAAATGTTAATGCATTCCTTATTTTTTTTATAGAAGGTGTTTTATTTAATACCTATCCCTTAATCGTCACAATAAAAAAATAAATTGGTGGCGCTACTTTCGTTAAGGTGTCACCTTAAACACCGAATTTGCTGTAGTCTTGTCTCAGTCTCTTGGAGTATCACCTTGGAACTTCACATACACAGGAGACAACTGTCAACTAACTACTTTGAAAGCGAAGTAAAATTAAATGAGGTTAGGACAGTACAGAAGGTCACGTCTAATCTTCACGCCTACGAAGCTAATGAGTTTACCTTTAATGAAAATGAAATCAAAACTTTGGAGGGAACAGCGCTCAATCATGAGTTAATAAGTTGACTACAGTTAAAATCTTGTTAAAGTGTTAGAAATAATATTAATGGGGACTTACTTGCCTACTCGGTTAGCTCAGCAAATTGACGTCTATACCTTTTTTGGTTGGCAGTACACTTGTGACTGGTGTTAGAGGTGTTTATGGTCGGCGGTAATCGCATACCAACCAGTGTTCCGTCTGCCCGTCTGCCACCTATCATATAAAAAAAAGGTTTGTGTCAATGCCCAACTTTGTTAATTCTTAATCAAAAGACGAGCATATCCATACTGATATTATAAATAGGAAAGTGTGTCTGTCTGCCTGTCTGTGTGTTTGTCTTTCTTTCACGGCAACAAGGAGCGACGAATGGGCGTGATTTTTTAACTGGAGATAGTTGAAGGGATGGAGAGTAACATAGGCTACTTTTTGCCCCTTTCTAACCTTGAAGATGCCTCTTGCCTTAAAGATGTCCAGGTTATAGTGGTCGGGAAAAACACCCTTTTTTATAGTGGTTGGGAAAATATTGCAATAAAAGGTATACTTTTCAATTTATGAAACTGTGGAATCAGTTTCTGAGGTTAATACGAAATCGTGCCTCTCAAGTGTGAGTTCATAATCCCCCAGCGTCTATCAAGTTACCTTCCTAAAAAATAAAAAATCTTTTCACCAGTCTTGAAGACTAACTTAGATAATCTATCTTATAACTAAATTCCTTATCCACGAAGCTCCAAGGTATTAAAACAGCGAAGCTGATGTAAACAGCTTAGGATAAAATGAAAATTTCCGAACAGTTTTTACTGCGATTAAACTTTTAAACCCAGACAGGGATATATTCTAAATCCATCGACAGACGAATAATGCTTATGAGTTTTTGAAGTTATTGTTATTAATATACATACTTAAGTTTCATTTTGTTGAGGGGTGTAAACATAATGATTTAGAGTTATTTGTCTTGGAAACTAAGCAACTAAATAAAATAAGGTACTGCAGTTTATTGCACTGCTTTGATAGTAACTAAAAGTTTTTTATTGGCCATTTTTACCTTTGTTTAAAGTCACTATGTGGTACAATTTTATGCTTAGGAACCTATTTAATACATTATGACGTGATATTTCTAACTTTAATACGAGTATCGTTAAAATCAATTGATTTTAACATCGTAAGGCCCAGACTGCAGACTCAATGAAAAATCATTTTATGCCCTTTAAAAGGCTTTTGGGTCTTACGACGAGATAAAAAGTGGACCATGAATATGATATTGTTTTCCTTTTAAGCAACCCACGCAATATCCTACTACTATTATAAAGGCGAAAGTTTGTAAGGATGTATGGATGTTTGTTACTCTTTCACGTAAAAACTACTGAATGGATTTGAATGAAACTTTACCACAATATAGCTTATACATCAGAATAACACATAGGCTACAATTTATAAAAATATATTGTGTGGATTGTCCAAAATATGACGGTAAGTGTCAATAATTATCTCCACGCGTACGAAGTCGCGGGCGGCCGCTAGTTGTATATAAAATATAATAACCTACAATTTAAAATTTGGGTGCTAATTCGTTTTTGAATTTTCCTTATAAACTTATTGTAGAAAATCCAATCCTAATTATAAGTTTTAAGAATAAATAACCAGACACACCGTTTTCATTATCGCAGCACTCCTTTAAATCGCTACTAGTTACGCTAATAGCTTTCAACTTAAGGGCTGAGAAAGCAATATGCTCCTAGACAAAGACGTTTAAAGGTCAGACACATCGTGATCAACATTTTAAAGAATACCGTTTTCAAGATCAGAAAACCTTCTTTTCCCATTTTTTTTTATGTGATAGGTAGCAAACGAGCAGGCGGATCACCTGATGGTAAGCAATTGCCACGGCCCATGGACACTTTCAACACCAGTGGAGTTACACGTGCGCTGCCAACCTTTAATCCCCTTCCTCTCCCCGGGTGGGCCTCCGGTACCCTCACTCACTCGGCGAAACACAGCACAGGGGCTGCTTCACGCCGGTTTTCTGTAAGGCAGTGGTATCACTCCGGTCGAGCCGGCCCATTCATGCCGAAGCGTGGCTCTCCCACAATTATGGCAAAGATTTAGGTAAATCTTTGCTTTATGGTAGGTACCTAAGTTGTAAATGTATTCTATCACCACAAAATGATGGCCTTTATAAGTTACTAGCTTTTGCCAGCGGCTTTGCTCGCAACCCCCACTTCCTTAAATGGGGGGTTCAGAAAGGGGCAAAAATTGCTTATGTTACTCTCCCTTCAACTATCTTCACATAAAAAATCACGTCAATTCGTCGCTGCGTTTTGCCGTGAAAAAAAAGACAAACATACAGACAGACACACTTTTCCATTTATAATATTAGTTTGGATACTAGAAGCATGCCCTCCCATCGTTCTGGGACCAAAATTTTGCTTAAAGTTCCAATATTTGGCAATAGAAAGCGCTGGGTATTAATTACAACGCGCAAGTGTTCTCGATTCCTCTTTAGGCCATATTGTTGTCTATAGAATTGACCTCCTTATAAACAGTACCTACCTACCTAGGTTTTTTTTACAATGATGTCAAGAATATGTTATTGCGGCGTCAGAAGTACCTATTTTGTTATTGTGCCTTCATTGCTTGCTGATATTGGGATCACTACTATTTTTACTTCGTGCGTTAATTTCTGGTAACTCTCTGTAACACCATTTTTAACCCCAACAATAAATCAACGGGGTGCTGTATAGTTAGCTAGTTAACTTGAAGTGTCTGTCTGTGTTTGTCTGTCTGTGGCATCTTAGCTCTCAAATGGATGAACCGTTCTGGATTTTGTTTCTTATTGTTTGAAAGTGGAGTAGTCGGGAGTGTTTTAGCCAGGTACATTTTATAGCTTCTGGCTCAAGAAGACCGCCGCCACAAAAATACTATTTCAGGTGGTATTTTATATAAATAATAATAAATATTAAAATACCTAATAGTTAGTAGTTAACAAAGTCGGTGCCACTTTTATTTTATTATAAAAGTTATCAAACAAAGGGGTATGCATGTAAGATATAAAATAAGACAAATTTCACGGCCATAAAATGCCGTACATGTTAAGGACGATTATTTACTTTTTTATTTTTGTGTCATTTTTAATACCATTCAGCGTCATCACAAGTCTATGCGGTGTTTTTGATAATGCCGTAGCTCTCTTTATAAGCATTACAAATAAAATCTCTTTAGCATCTTAGGTGAACAATATAAACGGAAAAAGTCTACTATTTCGTACTTTTTTGCCGATTGTTATTCTATTTTATATGAATCACCTTGTATTTGTCCCGCTTCTATTGTTGATCTAATATGCTAAAGGAGCTTTGATGACACAAATAAAAAGGGTTTTACCTTAGAATAATTAAATAACCTAAGGTTTTGACATTAAGTAAAACGATAAAAAATAACGGTATATTGTCACTGTTGTTAGTGTGATTTTTACCCGACTACGGCAAAGCAAAAGAAGGGTTATGATTTTGACAGGCTTTGTATGTATGTATGTATGTATGTTCATCTGTTTCCACGCAACTTCTAAACTACTTATCAGAATTCGACAAATGACATATCATTATAAGCGTCTTAATTGTCCGCTGGCTACATGAGGTTTTACAAAATCTAATGTGGCGCCCTCTAGCGGACAAAACATACAGAGTAAAAAAATAAAGTTATGGTAATTCATTACAGCGTCATTGGTGCTCAAGTAATGTCTTTGTGATTTCTTATCGTTCTGCGGGTACTGCTCACAAATTTCTCAGACCTTTCCTTCACAATATTTATAGACCGTGTGTTGCCTAGAGAAAGCAAATACTATTACATTACAAACACCGATGCGTCACTAGGATTGAGCAGTTTTTCTTCTTTTACGACCGGCACGGTACCCGGTCACCGTAACTCCACTCAATAATTCCAAACAGAGCGTGATCAGGAGTCGAATCCAGTACGCTGCGATGGCGATTTTTTATATTATTGCCTTTTGGACGTCATAACTTTAGCCCCGTATAAACTGGATCATAACATGAATATGTCGTAAAGATGGATTGTAAGTTGGGAAAGTGTATTGAAAAGGATTTTATATTCTGGAAGTCGGTAAAGTTTTTTTGGATCTATAAAATTGAGTGTGCCTTTTGCTTACTAATATTTTTATTATTATCTTTTAGTATAAGGACACTTTTTTCTTAACAAGCACTGTGCTTTTATCACCGTTTTCGTCACTTCTAGATGCCATTATACTAATGTAAATAAGCATTTAGTGTCTCGATGTTCTCTCCCTCTCGATGAAAACTTGGCTAGCCTCTTTATCGATTTTTAGAAGTCAAAAAAATATTACATATTACACTAGCTAGGTTCACTTCGCTTCGGGACCGTAATTCAGAAATGAACTAATAGATGGCGCTGTGCTCAATTACATCGCGCAAGCGTTTCGTATTTTCGGTTTACTTATAAGCCTTGTCGTTGTCCATAGAAGTTATCTCTTTATAAATAGTATAGATAGATAGGCAGATCACCTGATGGTAAGCAATTGCCGCCGCCCATAAATACCCGCAGCACCAGCGGAGGCACAGATGCGCTCAAATCTTTATCCCCCTATCCCCATATTGGGCCTCTGGTACCCTCATTCACTAGACGAACCACAGCTCGCGCTACTTCACGCCGTCTTTATAAGGCCGTGGTATACTTCGGTCAACCCGGCCCATTCATACCGAAGCGTAGCTCTCCCACGGTCAAAGTTAGAGTTCATTATGTAAGTACACTTAATCCTATTTACTAGCTAAAATCTAATCTAATCTAACCTTTGATGTAACTACATGCACAAGATGGGCTTAATTAATTTCGTGTAAGTCTTTAGTAAAGGATTAAAAGTGGACACAAGTGCACAAAATGCTCTTTACAATTTAATCCAGTGGATTTTAGTAGATAAAGTGGCGTAACAATATTTATAATAATCCTAACTAATATTATAAATGCGAAAGTAACTCTGTCTGTCTGTTACTCTTTCACGCCAAAACTACTGAACGGACTTAAATGAAATTTGGTTTACAGATGATCTAGACTCTGAGAAAGAACATAGGCTACTTTTTAGTGCGAAAAGAGGGTTGTAAGGGGTTAAAAGTGGGGTAGAAAGTTACTATTCCACGCGGACGAAGTAGCGGGCGGCCGCTAGTATAATTATAATTTTGGATTAGTATTTACGAATGTTATCAGTATACAAATTGTTATTTTGCAAGATTTTTGATAGATTGGCCATGTGGTCATGCTCCAAGGTTAGGGGAAAACTCGCCCGATTAAAACTCACCCGAGAATTTCAACTTTTTTTTATGTGATAGGTAGCACACGAGCAGGCGGATCACCTGATGGCAAGCAATTGCCGCCGCCCATAGATATATGCAACACCAGTGGAGTGACAACTGTGCCACTTATACAATAAATTTAAAAATCAAGCATTTTTGTAATTCTTATTTATACCTCTTAATTTTACCTTCAATCTTAACCCCTTTAATAAAGCTATATATTTTTTAAACTAACAACCATTAACAGCAGATTGTTCTTTAAAAAGGCAATAGAGGATTAAATTAACTTTATTTGAAGGCACGTAGCAATACTATCTTTATTAATTGTCAAAGAGAACTCATTTTGCCTCGCAGAGAAAAGATAATAAAGGTTTAGTCCAGTAAAGCCTAAAACTGGTGATAAGTTTGCTTTTCATTAAGCCAAAACTAATTAAATTAACGTAGATAATTCTTGTAATTAACTTATTACATTTAAAATAACATCAGTAACTGGCAGTCAAGAATGAATAAAAATAAATTCACACAACATCTCATAGGTACATTGACCTGACTCCGTACTATGTAGCTTAAACGCTTGTGTTACAGATATCAGACAACAGAGGAAACACAAAATAATCCTACTACTATTATAAAGGCGAAAGTTTGTAAGGATGTATGGATGTATGGATGTTTGTTACTCTTTAACGTAAAAACTACTGAATGGATTTGAATGAAACTTTACCACAATACAGCTTATACATCAGAGTAACACATAGGCTACAATTTATAAAAATATATTGTGTGGATTGTCCAAAATATGACGGTAAGTGTCAATAATTAACTCCATGCGTACGAAGTCGCGGGCGGCCGCTAGTACTTAAATACATATAAACACCTAGACACTGAACAAACACAAGTATTCATTACACGAATGTTTGTCCATCCGGCCAGTAAATTATATAAATTGGACTTACGACCTTTATGGCTTCATTATGGCTGTCATTCAAAAGTTCGTTAGTCAAATGTATGAATGAGTAAAATAGAACACGAGTTTAGAAAAATCGAAATGTCACTCGACATCGAAAGTATCAAAAATTCGACGTCTTTATTTCCACCCGCCTCGGGCAAAGACGACACGAGGTTTGGTGCAATTGGGAAATGCTAGAAATGAATTCTGCTGCACTTTTAGTTCAAAATTCAAAAATTAAACGGTGAATTTTTAACGATGCAATGTTTTTCATTTTATTTTTGGTGATAACAGAAAAGTAGTGGTGTTCTTTGACGATCTTTTAGCAAAGTATTCTAGTCTAATTTATTGAAGAATAACTTTGATGTAGAGATTAGTTAGATTTCCCCTTGAAGGCCCCCTACTCAAATGTCAAAAATAAACTATTAAGAAAAGTATTAATTTAAAGACCCTCCTCTTACCATACTTTCTGTAATAAAAGAAATCTAGTACTTTAAACTAAAAACTATGCGTATACCCACAATCCATAATAATATTGAAACAGGGAAAGTGTCTTTTTGTTCGTCCACCTTTCATGGGAAACGCCTGGATTCATTGAGCTGAAAATTGGTGAAAATGTTGTTAGAACCAGAAAATCTTTATCGCGAAAATTCATAGTGTTTTTGTAGGATAAACTAAAACAAATACTAACAGGCAACGCCGCCAGCAAAAATTGTAAAGAGAGCTGATAAAGTAGAAGTCAAACATTGAGCTTTAACGACGAGTTAGTGTTCATAGTTTTTTTCAACTGTACGTAATATGAACGAACTATGAACTAAATTACGACTTCATAGTTAAAGAATCTTTTGAAACAATCAAAAGTAAGAATGTATTTTTAATTAAAAAGTAATGAAAACTGCATTCTGGTATGTTAAAGCAAAGTGTTCGCTTATTTGCCTTAGCAAGCACTGCTCATTTTATGTCGACGTCATAGCAAAATTCGCAGTGCACATGGTACGCTGTTTATTTCTGGATTCTCAAGGAATTCTCGTAAGATGCAAAGAACTTGCAACATGCAGTCTTGAAGGTTATTTCGCTTGCAATTCGTGAACTAAAATGTGTAAGGAACAGAAGATTTTGAAATTTGTTTTGTTTTGTTCTGTTATTTTAATATAGAAAACCGGCCATTTTTTAATGTGATAGGTGGCGTACGAGCAGACTTCCTGCAGCAGATTACCTGATGGTAAGCGATTGCCGCCATCCATGGACACGTGCAACACCAGTAGAGTCACAAGTGCGCTGCTAACCTTGAACCTCCATTCCCCAAATTAGTGTTTGTTCGATTCCTACCTATCTTAAAAAACACTACCAGCGCTCTTACCAAGCTATGGACCAAAGAACACCGTTAAAATTGTTGCTCAAAGTCAATTTCATCCGTATAAAACCACAAACAAAAGCTTGCGTCCAATATAAGGGAAAATCACATAAAAACCGACAGACAACAACACCCCAAAACGCATCAAATCATAAAGAATTGAATCACACAAATTGTATAACAGATACAATGAAAGAATCAGTTTGTAAAACAAAAGTGGCAAATGTTACGGACAAAAGGACATTCCAACAGTTTTCATTCTCACCCGAGGATTGAGAACGAGTGAGTGAACGAACAATTCATTATTCTTTTGCTAGAGACCGGTACAATGAACGGCGTCACAATTGAATGAATGGCAGTGAGAGAAGTTTGATCTGGGTTATGCCTTGCAGTAGTTGCGCACATCGGAATTTGATTATCGATAGTATGTTTTTTTATATTTTCTTGTATAAAATAAACTACTTGTAAGTACTCTTAGATATTATTATATTATTATTGCTTGCCATCAGGTGATTTGCCTGCTTGTCTGCTACCTATAACATAAAAAAATATTAAGGTTAAGTTTTAAGAAAGTGGTCAGTAGTCACCTATCATACCTAATAGTGTCAAGCTTTAGACTATACATAGCTGAGACGTTCTACGCAATACTATCTATGTTATAGATAGTTTTACTAGTTTGGCCACATCCTCCTTGTTAGTCCATCTGTTAAATAAAATTTTAATCGTGGGAGAACCTCGCTTCGGCATGAATGAGTTGGCAACCGGAGTCATACCAGAATCTAGTATTCTGGTATGACTCCGGTTTCTGGTGACATTTCTGGTACAGAAGTGTCTGGGCTCGATCCGGGAGTAAAAGTATCACGCTGTTATCTATTTACATTGTGTGGGATCGTCTGTTCGAGACAGTGTAAGAGGAAATGTAGTAAAACTTGAAACTTAATTAATTTCGTTTTTTCTTCGAGCAGTTTACATCTACCATAAATTAGATACAAGGAATACCTAATATAGGACCAGTAAACAGGTTATAGTTACAGATGGAACTAAGGAGATGGTGTACAATCGTAACGACACGATTTAACTGTGGGAGAGCCATGCTTCGGCATGAATGGGCCGGCTCGACCGGAGTGTTACCACTGCCTCACAGAAAACCAGCGTGAAGCAGCTCCTGTGTGCTGTGTTTCGCCGAGTGACTGAGGGCACCGGATGCCCATTGGGGGGTAAGGGGATAAAAGGTTAGCAGCGCACTTGTTGCATGTGTTCATGGGCGGCGGCAATTGCTTACCATCAGGTGATCCGCCTGCTCGTCTGCTACCTATCACATAAAAAAAAACACTCGACAAATCACAGCGCAGCCACTGTTTTACGCCGGTCTTCTATGAGTCTTATGCTTTTTGTTGTGAAACTCTTTATTTATCCACTTGAATCAGAACTCAACATTTTAACCCCACTTTTAACAATATCCCAATAAGCCATTATAAGCCGATCGATTTAATACCAATTCCTACATAACACTTACAAAGGCAAAATGATTGACCTCCTATAATGACCGGAATAAGTTTTCCCTTATTTGTACTAGCATAAAGTTGAAAATTCCGCATCGGATCGTATCCTCAGGACATCAGAAAACGCGAAAGGGCCAATCTTAGAAGTAGGGCCGTCCATTATAGATGGATCTTCCATAACTTTGCCAGAACTGCCCATAACCGAAAGTTTAAGGGAACTGCTTGAAAGCACTTCTTACCTTTTTATGTGGGAGAATCTTGTGATATTTTGATGTCTAGGGAATTGGAAAAAATGTATGTAAGTGATCTGAGAACATATTAGTCCGCTACTTGAAATGTGTTTTGGAAGGTAAAAAAAGAGAGATAAAAAAGGTATCTACCTATTTTATGCTAGACGCGGTGAATGAGATCACCACATCACATGAGGTCACCTTAATGTTTAAGCTATCGGCGCCGCCCATTATCTGCTAAGTTATGAAGTGTAAGTTCAACAAATGATTACTTTAAATTTTACAATAAAATTGTCATCGGCTATTTATGGCTAATCAATTGAAAGCCAAGACTAGTGACTTAAGTGGCTGGGCCGCGATCTCGGGGTCCCGGATTCGAATCTCAACCCTGATATCACGAGAAAAAAGTATGTTTTGAATTTTGATACATATTTCTTACTCGACCCGGCAACCGAATACATAAATACAACAACCCGGTACTTAAACCAACGGGGCGTAGAAATACAAGTAAAAAATATGCATATTACTGTTTTTTACAAAATTATACATTACAGTGCTTGGACAGTAATAGTTTGGAAAAGAGGTGCATGTTCGGATTCGAACCGTGACCTCTTGTGTGGAAGGTGCAGACTTATCCACTGATCTATACCATTTCTCTAAGTTTGTTTAATGTATATTAGAAACAATATGAAACACTTTTGTTAATTCAAATAGCCAACGATTTCAAACAAAAGCATAAGTCAAAACTTCTTTCAAAAGAAAAGAAAATACGTAAAGAAAAACCGGCTAGTTATAGCCAAAGAAAACATAATGAGCTCTAGTAGAAAGTACAGTCAGCTGTTTGTGACAGATCTCATTGAGAATTAAAAAGGCTACTGAGAATAGAACAGACAATTCCTTGCGAAATTGGAGTGTAAGAAAACAAAAACAGTCTAAAGAACTGTACTTGTACAGAGCGTTATGAATAGGGTCAGTACACTGTTACCAGGACAGTCCCGTGGAGTTAGCTTCGGCCGGGAGTTACGTGGTGGTGCTAGGCTCCGTACCACAAAATAAAGACTCTTACACAGAAGGCTGACTCAGCCTTGATTTTGAATTTAGAAGAGTTCGTTGACATATGCTAGGGTGGTTGCCCGGCATGAGTACATAAGCGCGCGGCCTCTACCATAGACCTCGACAGTTTGACAATCTTATGTCATATGTTAGGATTAATGTGGTCGAAAAGGCGTTTTTTCCTATTAGTGCGCATGTGTGAGTACATAACATATTTTTAGCTCTTAGTGGGCAGTCAGCCTTCTGTGTCAGAGTCTTTATTTTGTTTCCATGCCATGGTCTTATGACATCCCCTACGATGGATGATGAGGGACAGTCTCAGGTGTTTATAGTCGGTATACCCCCACCGTCGTGTAGGGGGAGACCTACATAATGGGGGGTATGCGTAACACATTTCCCCTAGTTAAATAAAAAAAAAGCTTGGGCGTTCTAAGCGAGCCGGAGCACCCCTCTCTTTCACACGCACTGTGCGTGCTTTTGTTTCAATGCGTCAGGTATTTACTTAAGAATACTCATTCGTTACGAAATTATACCACTTCTCATTAATTTTCACCTTACACCGCCATCTATTGGTCCTGCTTGGAACTAATAATATATCACAATTAGATAAGCCCCAAAACGAAGTGGGCAAGTCACTTCAGATATACCTACTTTGCTAAAGTGTTAGTCAAATTTTATAGGTCCTAATCATCATCATTTCAGCCAATTGACGTCCACTGCTGGACATGTTACTCCACACAGATCGGTCCTATGCCACCAGCATCCAAGGAACTCCCCAATTTTATAGGTAGGTACTAATTATGAAAACGTTCTAAAAATAGCATACGAGTAAGTCCGATTAACTTTTAGCTGACCGTATTCTTAAACTGGTCATTGTAATCGAAATCTTGTACCAATGCAGGAAGTATGAAATTGGGTCAAGCGGGGTAAGCAAGCGTGTACTGGCCGCGTTTGTAGAACAGAAATCGGAGAACACCGCGTTCAGTAAACAAAAGCACTCTACACTTCGTGTCACTAGCAATAGACAATGCCGTGATAATCTCTCCCAGTGTACGGGTGCGAGAGAGAAAGAGAATGTGTTTTCATAAAATCGTGGTCTTATTGTTCTCTCACCGAACTGCGTTTAGTATGCACGTGCGTTGACAGCGATAGCTGGATACAGTTGTAGGTGAAACTAGGGCATACGCTTGTCACGTTACACGCCCGTAGTCTGTACAAGCAATAGCTAGTACTATGTCTGAGAACAACAAATAGACAGCAAATAACTTCTAGAACATTTTGTTATGTAAGTGCGGCTACAGATTCATTCATACGGATTTTTGTAGACTGTTACTTGTATTAAACGAGCGGTAGCTAGGATAACTGGGTACAGGTAGGTGCAGCTACGGCCTCGGGGAGATGTCGTGGTGCGAGGGCTTCGTGCTATTGCCCCACGACTATCTCCCGCGATGGACGATGAGGGAGAGTCCCAGGGGCTTAAGTTAAGTTAAGGCTTAAGTAAACCCCCCGCCGTAATGCGGGGGGGGAGTCCGACATAACCCGTCCACCCCCCGGCGGATGGGTATGTGTAACGCATTTCCCCTGGGTTACCAAAAAAAAAAAAAAAGTGCAGCTACGGCCTACCTACTTGTAGACGTGTAGCCTGTACTACGAGCGGTAGCTAGGATAAACGGGTGGGCGTAGTAGCAGCTACAAATTGCTCGTAGACGTATACCCTGTACTACGAGTGATATCTAGAACAACCCAGGTACGCGTAGCATCAGCTACGGTTGCTCGTAGACGTGTAACCTGTACTACAAGCGGTAGCTAGGATAACCGAGCTCGCGTAGCCGTAGCTACGGATTTTTCGTAGCGGATGATTAGTCTTGGCATTAATCGTAATTATTTTGTTGTCTGATATACGTATTTCAAGTGTTTATGCTACTTACTATATGGTATCAGGCAAGTGTATAAGAAGTTTAAAAAAACATGTATTTCTTTCACCATAAACTGTCTTATTTTCTTCATATAAAATATGGTATCCCTCCTTATAAATGAGATCGTGACCATTGCGGACTCGTTTTTAATTAACATTTTGTTTTCAAACCGACGTCTTTCGAGTCACGGCCGACCCGAGGGGATATTAAAAATATAAAAGCGTTACTGATACATTATTGATATGTTCGGATAGCACCGCGCCGAATTTTATCCCTGTATACGGGGATAGAATACTAAATTGGCTTTGAGAATTCGCAATGCGAAGGTGAGAAACTTTTTGATTGGACTGATGTTACCTATATGATATCATTATGGTGTTTTTTATTGATCTTTGGACAAAAATACGAACGATTTGCTTTTTCAACAAAAAGATATTTAGAAAACAATTTTTAAGTCTATCAAGTTTTAATGTTTCTGACTTATTCAAAATCAAACACAGCAAAACAGGACTTTATTTTGCTAAATAAGTAAAGGTTCCAAAAGCTAAAACTGCGACAAAAGGGCGGACGGCTTAAAAGTTGGCAGCACGCTTGTGAATTCATTGCTGAGATGACATATTTTCCGATGGTAAGTACCTACATAAATAAGTAGATACGTTATTTCGCTACCTTTTTTAGAACTTAATGGTAGGTAGAATCAAAAGTAGTAATATTAGCCTTATAAATTTAGACACGCGGAAGCGTGTCAATCCAAGGTCAAAAAAAATTGTCGGTCACACTTTAATAGCTGTTTTCACCCAACCACATGAGAAACCTCAAAAGTGTTTTGAAACTTGAACTTGAGGGTTTAACAATATTATTAGTTATCTGACAAGAAACATATGTTTTTTTTTTTCTTTTTTTTTTACACTTTCTCATACAATGACCTGACTCTGTAGTAAATAGCTTAATCACTTGTTACAGATATCAGACAATAGATATATCACAAATACAATACATAAATACATATCAACACCCATTTATAGCTTAAATTGCAATATTTTTTTTACGAATTTATTTAAAGTTTATCTGAAGACATCTCCACGGATAAACTGTAAAGAAATTCGTTCCCCTTACAAAAGTCGCATCTGCAACATCGAACCCTGTTAACTTGGCCTAATCACTGGCCATCGGACTCATTAATTCAAATGTCCCTTCATGTCCTTTTTGTGGGACATTTGTTACTTCCTGCCTGTCCTTTCTGTGGGGTGCGTTGAACGTTACGGGTTTTTAATACGTTTTGGGTTGAGAGGCCTAACAGAAGTTAAATTTTAGTAATAATAATTATTTGACACATTTATTATTTTTCTATCATTTATTATTTTAAAATATTCTTATTATGTATAATCACCAGGTGGCATGTATTAAAGTGGGCCCGTAATAACGAATGAGGATATACTTGTCGCATTCAAACAAAAGTGGGTAGGAGAGGGTGGAGAACACCAATTTGGTCTTTGGTAACTTAACATTTAAAAAATCCTTATATCTTATCTTATAGCTAGATAAATAAGTATTCCTAACTACATTTATCTTTTAATTATCGGTTGCGTACCAGCCCAGGGAACGGTTAATTGATAATTACAATGATGCGATTACCGTCTACCCTTTGCCACCCTTAAACAAGGAAACCAGACCAACTGAGCCATGGTTCCCCATTTCAGAATCTAACTGAAACGTTCAGGTTTCATCGTGTATTTTTCCCTTACCGAAAAGCTAAATGTAGGTAATATGCACACAGATTTGATAAGTCCAGGGAAACTACGACCTGTATGGATGGCAGGCTTTTACCCACTGAGCTAGCACCGCTGTTTTAACTCATGAGATCAGTATCAGAGCAATACCGTAAAGTATTTTGTCTAATGTATTCGTAAATAAATTATAAACATTGATATTTTTAGCTAATTACTAAAATTTATAATTTCAAGTGTAACTCGTTGAATCACAAACTTAACTCGTTGAAATTCGTTCATTCAAATTTAACCACTCAGCTACTCAAAGTTACAAGTGCCTTTTTAATTTGTATAACTTTATTTGCACCATTTTAATTAATTAATTAATCTTTATTATTATTCGCAATAGTTGAAGTGCGAAAGATAATTTTACAATAAATAAACTTTGTGCTACTTCAATCAAGAAATTACAAGTAGTGATTTTATTATTATAGACGGGAATTAACGCGACGTATATTTTTTTGCACGTAATTAATGTACTTATTGTTTGCTTGCTTTCTATAATAATAGTTATAAAAGAACCACAATTAGCGTAATTTAATCGTCATACAACTGTTAAGGTAATAAATAGCAAGTTTAATAAATTATTATTCAAACGCGTTAATATTTCCACATTTTCATTATGGTATGAAAAATTATCATAAAACCACAAACTCCTGGCAAAATAATGTCGAAAAGAAATGCGCATTTAAACTGGCTTAATTTGAATAGGAAAGGAAACAAATACTTATATCATCCCTGGTACGTGTCTAAATTGTTTTTATTGTACATTGCGGCGTCAGAACTTTGCTCTATTTTTACCGCGCGCCAGTGTGTTGTGACTTTTTTGCGGAATGCCTGTGTAGGGTTGGTATGCTTTAAAATTCTTTTGTACACGACGTAGTTGTGAATAATTTAGACACCATTTTGTCACGCGTTAATAGGGATGCGTATGTGAATATAAAATATCGATTACTAAAGAAGGAACAAAGGGCATCGGTCAACTTACAAACGAGTGCAATTCGTGTACTTAACCATTGAGGGGGGGGCGTTTTTCTAGTTGTAGGCGTCTATAGCGTCGTAGAATAATTATGATGAAATAATAAGGACATGTTGACGAAAGCTAGAGTCATGTCCAAACATATCCATAACCCCGAGTAAAAAGTTCGGTTCTTAAATTGAACCCGGGACTTTTCATGCTTCGACACAACATTAACAGCTGCAATTTGATTGTAACAAAATTCCTGCGTTGCCTTGATCAAAGGTCTTATTAGGTAACTAGTCTTCAGCAATTGGTAACTCACATGCTTGCATGTTGTGTTTGGATCACACATTTAGCTATAATTGCCTAAATAGACTATCAAACATATTGTTTGTGTGCGGAAAATGAGGGTCTATGCTACAGCTCTCTGCCTCGCTGTTGTCATTAGTGGAGATATATAAACCTGACCCATGCACCTGCAAACTGTCTCAACCCTAATCTATATTTTGGCGTTTTGAACCTTCTGAATGCATGCCAATTTATTTTACCGAGTTAAAATAATTATTATGTTTTCGATATTGTAATTTGACTTCCACATCCCTAGCTTTACATCTGTTTTCATGTTTTAAGATATCCATACCTTTTCGCTAATGAGTCTGTATACGCATTTTGTATCTATTAATAGAATAATAACAATATACATAAATATATAAATATTTTAACAACGAGCGATTTAAATATTTGAATTCGAACATAATTTTCTATAAGATAGGCCGACTAATCCACATTTACGTCTTTATCTTCAAACTATATCTACATAATAATATAAGTTTGAAAGGAAAATTTAATTAAAAGTTACTTACAATCATTAAAAAATTTTTTTCTAATGACACCACTAACTACATCCCTCATGAATGTAAAACACGCCTTTTTATGTTTGCAATCGAATTTTAAATAGAAAAATTGATTAAACGGTCAAATCGATCGATTATATAAATAAAATGTTTGGAAATAAAATCTTATGCAAAGTCTTTTTAGGAATTTTGTATGAAACATTATTATGATGGTTGTCAATTACCTACACATAGTAAAAAAATGCGTTCTTTTAAGTAATCCAAAGTATAAGATAATCTTTAGAAATTGAATTTCGGAACAGTAAGATAATAATAAGCCAGTTAAGTAATTGAGAGTTTTCGTGAAACTTAGGAGTCAAATATTTGACTGGCAGAAGTTTTGATTACACAATTCAATTAGATAATGGTTTGATTAATCTATTTTGATTATTAATTTGAAACAAATTACAATCTTTAGTTGCAGCAATTATTATTTTTTTCTCAGAAAATAAAAGATAGAAGAAGGCAATAAATGATTTGATTGATTGAATAATATGTTACAACCGATTCAGCTACTGTAACACTTCAGGTGTTAATAACATTTGTTATCTACCCACAACATTTTAACAATGAATGGAAACTTGACAGTTTAGTCTGCATAAGAAGAAAAATAATGCCAAAAAGGTTGGCGAAACCTGAAAACGTCACTTGAAAATGACATAAGTGACTTTAACACATTTGACAGTGACGTATCTGTCGTAGATTTTTTGGTCTTGAATTCCAGTTTGGAGTATAATGTGTCTAAATAAAATGCCGTGCGAACATTTTTCAATTTTACTACTAAATTTACATTTTTAAACTACAAAAGTGCTTCACCAATGTAGTTTGCTTTACAAAGTAGAATGTAAAAGCAAAGACTGACCCAATTCGATCTCGAGCCTTATAGATTAGTGATGCTACTCTTCCCATTTGCTAGTCTAAGAGTTTTGGTAGCAGAGCGTAGTTTTTTTTGCGGATTCAGTACGGATGTCGGTTTGCTATTCCTATTTGGGGTAATTCATAATACAATTTCATTCTTTGACTTTACGGGGAAAAGTCTTGTACGGTTTGATTTTTAATTAAGCGTGACTCACCATGATAATTTTCTGTCAATATGTACATTGTGTTTACTGTATTTTACCACTTTTTGATAATATGTATTTGATTTGTCTGTAATCAATACCTTTTTACATCGGTACTTATTAAGACTTAGGTAGACTTGCCCATAGTTACGCATACCCATCCGTCTGTAAAGGGATGGGTTATACCGACACAGAAGGCAGGGGTATACCGACTAAAACTCTTGGGACTCTCACTCATCGTCCTTAAGTGGGAGAGGACCGTGGGGCAGTGGTACGGAACCTTACTCCACGATCCTCCCCCGGACGGCGGCCCGCCTTGCACGGCGGGCCTAGACGCTTCCTCCCCCGGGTCCGGGGAGGGAGAGGGGACAGCGAGAGAGTATCGAGCCGTCCCCTCCAGGCGTAGGAGGTGATCCGTGCAATGCCGGTGATGGGGTTACAGCCTTGCGCACCAGCGGACCCCCTCCTCGGAGAGGGAGGAGACGCACATATTGGCGGTAGACTTGCCCATGACCATACAAACTTATTCTCTCACACGCTTATAAAACAGACAAGCTTAGGAACGGGACTCACTGCCAAAGCCTGTTTTTCCTAACCACTATAATCTGGATAACTTTAGGACAAGAGTGAATAGGTAGCTTTTAGGCAGACGCGTATAATCCTAAATTTTGTCGTGGTTTGCTTTGCCGTACAGAACAAATAAAACAATGACTTAAAAAAAATGTCTCAAGTACCCTCACTAGCTATCATAGACAACCCATCCTTGAGAAATGGAGGCCCACTCCGGATGGATTGCCGCAAATGTTCCTGACGTTTGACAGATCAATCGAAAACCTTTACCTTGAAGGGACGACCCTCAAAATAATAAAGGTGCTTTGATTGCAAGTTTTGAGAATCGGGTTTGGTCGTTTATTCTTTGGTATACTGTGGGAGAGCCACGCATCGGCATGAATGGGCCGGCTTGACCGGATTGATACCACTGCTTTACAGAAAACCGGCGTGAAGCAGCCCCTGTGCTGTGTTTCGCCGAGTGAGTGAGGGTACCGGAGGCCCACCCGGGGGGAAAGGGGATCAAAGGTTGGCAGCGTACTTGTAACTCCACTGGTGTCACAAGTGTCTATGAGCAGCGGCAACTGCTTACCATCAGGTGATCCGCCTGCTCGTCTGCTACCTATCACATAAAAAAAAATCAAATGCACCATTGAAGCAGTCATGAAATGTAAGGTAGTCTGGTTCTAGTGCACCTTGCGTCCTTGTTTAAGGGTTTTCAAGGTCAGATGGCAGTTGCTTTAATTTTACTTCCTGGTTTACCAAAGCCATGTCCTCTCTGCAACAAATTACCAATGATAATAATGATATAATTATTAAACTTACCTTTTTTTATGTGATAGCATACTACTAGACGGATCACCTGATGGCAAGCGATTGCCGCTGCCCATATACATTTGCAACACTAGTAATTTCACAAGTGTGATCCTAATCTTTAACCCCCTTTCCACCCAGTTGGGCCACCCGTTACCTTCAGTAACTTGACAAAAGACAGCGCAGGTGCTGCTTCACGCCGGTTTTCAGTGAGGCCGTGGTATTAATCTGGTTGAGCCGGCCCCATCATTCCAAAGCGTGGCTCTTCAACAGTTAGAAAAAATCTTATCAGATATCAAAGTCTAAGTTCTTTATTTGCATTAAATGTGGTAACATTTGGTCTTTGGTATGTAATAACATAGGTTGGAATACACACTCAGCTGTATAACAGCATGCAAATTTCTCGTATTTTATGAAAATATTGACCATGAGAGATCTACATTTTGGTATAAATGGTCCAGCTTGACCGGGGTGGAACCACGGTCTTACAGAAAACCAGCACAAAGCAGTGATTGCTTTACTTGTTTCGCCCAGTGAATATAAGTACCCATCATTGCTTGATGTAGTAAAGAAGATTAAGTAGAGGTTAGCAGCGCACTCTTTACTCCACTGGTACTGCAATTGCTTACACTCAGTAGGCCTAACATGCGTACCGCGACAAAATTTTATCGACTCTCGTTCGCGAGAGCGCATCCTTCTTTCCCGCTCATCGCTCAGTCAGGTGAGCGAGAAGCAACTTGCGCCGACACAATCCGAGTGTCGACAAATTATCTCACGGCGCGCATCTTAGCCCAGCACGTCATCCACTTGCTCGTCTATCACCTATAGCACAAAAAAACACGAACCACATTAGTGGCTTTCCATCACTCCAAACTTCAATGGCAGCGAAATTTTCGAGATTATTTCCAAAGGGAAAGGGCCGCGACCTATGTCTGCGGTTTGGACTGACAAACTGGTTGCTATTAAATTATTTAACGGTCTGTGAGGCAGCCCTAAAAAGGTTGGTTTACTTTTCATTGAATGTTTTTGTGAGTCTGGTAGTGTTTTGGGAGCCCTTTTGTAAGGATCTGTTTTAAGGTCTAATGGACAGGTAAATTCTACGTAGGAAATAAATGCCACCATCGCCGGGTCCTGGCATCTGACGTGGTACAGAATAAAACATGCGTGGCAATAAACTGACCACTATGGATGGATGAAGAAGTCAAAGTAGGGAAGTGGTCCCACGGCTTCGAAGTTGGTATCAGTTTATATTTTATCCCACTGCAGGGCAAAGGCCTCCATCACTCATTGCTAATATGATGGGATTAGGTTTAACCACCACGCTTGCCTAATGCGGTTATTGGGTGCAGTAATTGGTGATCACAAGCCAAAGCTATGTAAGACAAATCGCTACATACTTTTTGCTCGACCTTGAAACCCCAAACGCAGCAGTCGCTTAACATCGTAAGGCCCAAACAGCAGACACAATGGAAAATCAATTGTTTTATGCCATTTAAAAGGCTTTTGGGTCTTACGACGTTAAAAGTGCGACCTACCCACTGCGCCACTGAAGCAGCCAATATTTTCAGTATGTAATACCTATATCTATAAAGTGCATACAAGTACAAAGTCTCATAACAGGTGTGTAGGGGTGTAGTGGTCGAATTGGCGCCGGTCCAGCGCGCCGCCTGCGACAAGCCAACATGCCAACCGTCGTGATACCAACTCAAAGGGATTATCTAGTAGAAAGTTATTTCGATAGTATAAGCTTTTGGAAATACTGTACGAGTGTGCTGGAAACCTTTGGAGCAATTTAGAATTAGACATTTATGGAGAAACTTGCGGCCGCCCGCGACTTCGTCCGCGTGGAAAAGTAACTTTTTACCACATTTTTTACCCCTTGCAACCCCCTTTTCGCAATAAAAAGTAGCCTATGTTCTTTCTCAGGGTCTAGATCATCTGTATACCAAATTTCATTTAAATCCGTTCAGTAGTTTTGGCGTGAAAGAGTAACAGACAGACAGACAGACAGACAGAGTTACTTTCGCATTTATAATATTAGTATGGAAGAGGAGATAAGGACGATAAGCGATTGATGCGGCCCATAGACATTCGCAAAACTAGGTGGAGTCACGATTGCACTGGTAGTTGTACTTGAACTGCAACACCATGGGTTACCAAGGGTCACCAAAGGTCACCAAGGGTTACCAAAGTTCACCAAATGTCTCCAAGGATCACCATGGGTCACCAAGGGTCACCAATGGTCACCAAAGAAAGGTCATCAAGGGTCACGAGGTGTCACACCAAGGGTCACCAATGGTCAGCAAGAGTCACCAAGTGTCACCAAGTCATCAAGTCATAACGCTGCCTAACTTTTAACTTTTTTCTCACCCGGTTGGGCCTACAGTACCGCCCTTTACTCAGCAAAACACAGCGAAGACGCTACTCTACGCCGGTCTTCTATGAGACTTCTAATACTCCTGTCGAGCCGGCTCATTCATGCCAAAGCGTAGCTCTCCCACCTTTTAAACGGTTTTACCACGGTGTCACTTTCTCTCTCATTTACTTTCATAAAATCTTTAGTTTAAAGTATAGCAGTGGCTACTCTACTTTAAAATATAATATCAAAACCGGCTCACGCTTACCTAATCCTTGTCAAGTAATTTGTTGTACTCTAAAAGACGAGCTAAATGTCCTGCCCATTCATTATAAAATCAGATGAAAGCTAAAAAATATAAAAAAGGACTTTACTTAGCGCTACATAACTTAAACACCCTACATTATGCTTCCTCGGAGATAGACTGATATCTGTATGCCGATGCAAAGTTAGAAATTCAACTTTGGTAAGGGAAAGTGAACTTTATTATGCCAAAAATAAAGGTCGGTGAAAACTTTGGGACACAAAAACGTGGAATGCTCGTTGTGCTTAAAAAACCGCTTTCATTTGTCACCGGCAGATGCAGTCGTATCAGATTTGGGGCCATGAAAATAGCGATATTCATCAGTGAGTTATTTCTTCTATGGTTTTTATTTCAATTGATTTGAGCAAGTTTTTATTTGTTATTTAAATTTAGAATGATAGCTGTAAGTGCACATTTATTTTATTAGTTTTTGCAGTGGCAAACACTAATGAAATAAATACATACGAGTAAAATACAAATCAATAAGTAAAGATAAAATAATGAACATTAAAATTACGTCACTAAGCATAGCAACTTGATAAAAAAAATGGGTTATTAATTACTATTTCTAAAATAACACACTCCACTTCCAGGATTGGCTTCTTTCGTATTGACTAGTTACTTTCAAATAATGCACTATTGCAGGAAATTATACCATATCGTATAGTGTGTCAGGAATAGAGATATGACAAATGGTTAAACTACGCAAAAGTAGGTATGTTCTGAATTTTCGGAAAAATCGGCGTGGTGATTATACCTAATCGTTGTTAATTCGCTGTATTATTCTTCTACCCCAAGGTTCTCTGGAAGCGATCGTTATTAGCAATAAGAACGCCGATATTGTATTTGTAAATTACCATATTAAAATTAAGTTCTGCAATATTTTGTGCAATAAAGAGTCTCTATCTATGGATAACTTTAGTCTCCATTTTGTAAAAGGGGGAATAAGTTTAGTGGCCCAACCACAACTGTCAGGTGATTGAGCGGTGTCCTTTGACGGGGCCCGAGGGAAAAATTACAGGGTTTTTGCAAAGAATCAAGGTAAGTATTATGGTGGGGTTGATATGTGTAAATATTGCTTTATGGCGTGATTTCAATCGATTTTGAATACAAAGTGAGAATCAAAACTTTGTAGCAACTCGGTAATCAAATATGAAATTGGTGTACGAGTAGCCCATAACCAAATGCATACCTACTTACCGTGTATATTAAGTTTAAATAAGTCTCATTATAAGTGAAATGTAAATTCTTTAGAAATAACTAAATTGAGACAGCATCACATACATGGCCTAGTCCCAAACTAAGGTTTTCCCTTGTACTATGGAAACCAGAAACAACGAAGAGAACCTACAAACACCCAGACCCAACACAAATATCTGTTTCATCAACAAACATTTGTTGTTGGTGCGGGAATCGAACCCGCGACTGTTGCGGTCTCAACCGGCGCTCAAACCATTGCGCCAAACGGGTCGTCAATAAAAAAAGAAAATAGATAAAATAAAATAAAAAATAAAAAAGTAATAAAAATAAAGTAAAAAGTGTAAGTAGTAAGTAATAAAAGGGATAAAAGTTTTTAAACCGTAACTTATTTGCAATAGATTATTACCTCGACTTTAACCTTGGTTAAAATATGAATGCGCCCGACAGTAACACCAATCAACCTGGTCACAAACTAAGGCAACCCCTGTACTTTGAGTAGGTACAAGAATATGATGATATTACCTCGGGGTGTCAACCCAGAACGCCCAGACCCAACAAAACTTAGAAAATGTAATTTCCTAAATTGACCGGGGGAATCGAACTCTGAACCTTTCGTGCTTCGGGCGAACAAATTAGCCACTGCACCATCGAGGTCGTCACTCTTGAGGTCAAAATTCTAATGATGATGAATGAATCGACATTATTTATAATGTACGGTGTGTCATTCACCTTACATTCTGATAGGCCAGCAATTAAGCTGTAATGTTGTTATGCGCGGCTGACCTAATTTTAGTTACTTATAATTTGTATTTTTATATATGCAGTCGTGGCAGGCCTCCCACCAGGTGGACCGACGATCTGGTAAAGGTCGCGGGAGTCCATTGGATGCGGGTGGCACAGGACCGATCTGTGTGGAGAACTTTGGGGGAGGCCTATGTCCAGCAGTGGACGTCTATTGGCTGAAATGATGATGATGATGATGATATATTATTATATATAAATAATAAGTATCTTTTTGTTATAATTTTTGTGACCAAGTGTTGCCCGACACATTTTCTACGGTTTTAACAGCTTGTCAAAGGGACGGTCCTATGGGAAATTATGTTTTTTGAATATTCACTCAAATCGGATTAAACCCGACTTCCCAGTACAATTAGCATACCGGTTAACATCAAAAGAGTTTCACGTGATTTTGAAATGTAGGACTTATGTTCATCTACTTAAAGGTTGCTTGTTTGCTACGCTCTTTTGGAATCGAAGGCGAAAGTTCTCCACAGATGATCCACATTTTATTTATATTATATGTATGGTATCTTGTTACCCTACATCTGTTCTTGCTCTGCTTGTTGTGTGTAGAAGTTAAACTCGTTGTTGAGAAAAATGATGATATTTATTACGATTCGAAATATGCACTTAAAAATATAAATTATCATCATCATCATCATCAGCCTGTTGCAGTCCACTGCTGGACATAGGCCTCTCCAAATGCTCGCCACTTTGATCGATCTTCGGCTACTCGCATCCAGCTCCAGCCAGCCCTCTTGCGCAGATCATCACTCCATCTAGCCTGAGGTCGTCGCTACTAGTGTAGTCGTCGTTACGAGACGCGGTCTCCACTCCAGAACTCGTTAACCCCAACTACCCTACACCACTGCGCTATTATCCTACAAGCTGTCCTACATTGGAACCAAAACCAACACTCGCAAGCAGTCATATATCACGTACCATGATAAATATACACTACACTCTGTGCTCCACCACAAATACTTATTTTTGTCACCATTCTGTTTTTCTCCTAAAATATATAGCACTCAGAAGTGTAATAAATCTTTGTTTTGTGTACAAATTGCTGTCGCAAAATCCCTAAATGTTGTCGCGATAAGTTTTTAGTGTTTCGCATTAAATCCAACGAATTGTAAATACGAAATGGATTTTGTGTCGATGCTTTTAGTTAAACTTTGTGTAAAGGTTAAATTGGATCGAAAGGGTCTACTTTTGTGCCATGTAACTTTTTTATTTATATCTTAATTTGTGGTATTGACTTTTTAATATTAGTTTTTAATCTAACATCGTGTGAACTCGAACCTTTTATGTTTAACATAAAAATGTCAGCCATACCCACTGGCCCACTGCAGGGTTAAGACCTCCATTATAGAAAAAGAACAAGTCATCAGCTACTATGATCTTGCCTAATGCGTATTGGTTATCACAAACTTGAGTTATGTTCCAAAACTTCGAAAATAATATTTCACATTATAAATAAAAGTTAAAAAAAAAAACAGTTTATTTAACAAATATTTTAAGTAAGTAGTACAATTTAAGCAAAAAGTTCAAATAAGTATGTCGATGGCTCTTGAACAAGGCTATGCCTGTATCTTGGTTGCCCCTGCAAAATGTTATGCTTGTTTATGAATTCAGCTAACAACTGTCATAAAAAAATCCGTAGCCCGTTGTGTAGTTTTTTTATGCTTTAGCAATGTATGTAACATTGAATTAAACGTCCAAATGAAATATCTAAATCGTAAAGTGGATTATGCTTCTCTTCTAAACATTAAAATCTATCTGCTCTATTCACTTATTTTACAGAACGACTTTGGCGCCATTTCTCCTAATATTCACTTCACAAAATTACTTTCCAAAATATATCACTTTTATCGCCAATTCGATCTCTAAATTAGATATCGTACAATTTGAAAAAACGCACGGAAAATGAACGTAAAAGAAACTGGCTTTAATAATCGCCAAGGGAAGCTTGGCGATTATAATCTCCGAAAAACAATCACCTAGTGAATAAATTAACTCCCCTAAGGGGGAATGGGGGTGGGAGAAAAAAAGGCCCCGGTCCATTTCCTTATTGTGTGATTTCTATACCCATTTGTCATTTCGTGTTGTCGGAGGATCGCAGCTCGCTCTGATGAATACATTATCCATTCCCATTCTTTGTTGGCGGATGGGAAAAGAATCAAATTGCCAACGGCAATCTAAGCGGTTTTGTGGGTTTGTTCCCGTTTTTTAACTTGTATATTACCTACTTACATACTCTGTTCCGAAAAATTTATACCTGAGTTTTTCTGTTCAGAAATTCTCAGTGTCAGCCCGATGTCTGAAAGTTGGCGGCCTCAGAAAGCACGTTAGGATTTGTGTTAAGATGCCCGATCTCTCTTTGGTCGCGTCACACTGGTGTTTCATTGAATTAAGAGGGTAAGGGAATTGAGAATGCACCTGTGTTTCCGCACACACTTGTACACTTTAGATGTCTTGCGTCGATAACTGATCATTGAGATTGGCCCTCATAGCAGTACTATCGGTTAGGGGGACATTATTATTACTATTCAATTAAATTCAAATCATATATTTCAGACATTACACCCATACATTTAAAGTTATAACAATTCAGAAGAAATAAATAAATAAATACGCCAGACAATCACACCAATCAACCTGGTTTCAATCTAGGGCGACCCCTGTATTATGAGTGCCAGGTGACGATAATTAACTGGGAGCGTCAACCCAGACCCAAAAACATTTATAAAATGTATTTTCCTAAATTGGCTTGACCAGGAATCTGAAACCTTTCGCGCTTCGGATGAACACATTAGCTACTGCGCCTTCGAGGCCGTCAAATCAAATCAGTCAGCTTAACAATACATATTATGTACATTCAATTTTATTTATATTTTTAAGTCCATATTATGTGGACTATTACGTCCAAGATATTCAAACTCAAAACACACAAAGTATGGATAGGAGGAAATTCGATTCTGTTACGTCAAACTGAATAAAGACTACGCAAAAATTGCTCGTCGAAATTTCCTTTTGGCATTTTAAAATTGAGTTTTTGATCCTGGTGCTTTATCTCGGACCGATGTATAAAGGATGTGTCATGCCTTGAATGTGACCCTAATGCTATTAGACAGGAAGAGGAGATTAAAGGTTGGCAGGGCAATTGTGACTGTACTGATGTTGTGATGGTCAATGAACGGCGGCAATTACTTGCCATTGTTATTATTTATAAGGGTAGGTGGCAGACGAACAGACGGATCACCTGATGGTAAGCGATTGCTAAATGCTGACCGCCCATAGACGCCCGCAACATGAGTGGACCACTTTTTTATGAGATAGGTTGCAGACGAACAGACGGATCACCTAATGGTAAGCGACTACTGCCGCCCATGGACACCCGCAACACCAGAGGAGTCGCAAGTTATGATATAAAGTTTCACTATACCGCCACCATTCGGAATAAATTTGGACCAATTCAATTACAGAATAACGAGATTGTCTGTGAGAGTCACGCTTCAGCATCAAGGGGCGACTCAATCGCAGTGATACCAAGACGTCACAGAAGACCGGCGTGAATCAGCGCCCGCACTGTGTGAGGGAGTGAGTGAGGGTACTGGAAACCCAATTGGAGAAAAGGGGTTAAAAGTTGGCAGCATTCCTGTGACTGCGAAGGGTGCGAGTGTCTTTGTACGGTGAAATCGCTTACAACCAGGCGATCCGACTACTCGTCTGCCACCTATGACAAAAAAATACATCTATTCGATTCTATTACCTACGTTTTACGAGATACGATATTATAACATTCTTGTATTACTCCTCTCAGATATATTATATCATCAGAAAATACAGAAAAATTTGCTCATGGTTCCAAGTTCTTATAAATAAATATTATTTTTATTTGCCTTTCCGTGAGATTTAATGGAACACGAATTTCTTTGATTGATCATGTCTTCATATTACATCATACAATATTTTCCGAATATATCGAGTTATTTTGAAATATTCAACTGGATTTCAGAAGATTTAAAGGTAGGTACTATTTTTTTATGTGAAAGATGGCAGACTAGCAGGTGGATCACCTGATGGTTAGCGATTGCCGCCGCCCATAGACACATGCAACACCAGTAGAGTCACAAGTACGCTGCCGGCTTCTAACCCCCTTAGTTTACTATAAATAATAATAGTTCACAATATTAACGTAATGCTTTTAAATTCAATGTGCTTATTTACGAACCAAAACACTGTGTTTGAATATAACACACTATATTCCCATGTAGTGAAAGAGCATCAAAAAAACTTTGAATTTAGTTTTGAGGAAAAACCTGCTAATTTCTCTCCAGCAACGAACTTTTTTTCCACGGTATATATTAATGACTAGCGGCCGCCCGCGACTTCGTCGCGTAGAAAGAACTTTTTTACCCGCCTTTTAACCCCTTACAACCCCCTTTTCGCATAAAAGTAGCTCCTATTGTCTTCCTCAGGGTCTAGATGATGTTTAGCAAAAATTGGTTGGCCAATTAAAATTAGTTTATGAGATTTACGTTTTATTTACATACTGTTTCTCAGTTTGCCTTATATCATTTTTCTATAAGATCTACAAGAACATTTAAAACAATTTTTTTTATGTGATATGTGGCAGACGAGCAGGCGGAACACCTGATGGTATGCAATGCCATGCCATGTACACCTGCAACACTAGTGGAGTCACAAGCGCGTTACTTAAATTAACGTCACTTTTGAAGCTAAATTTATTTAAACGGAAAGTTAAACTGTTAAAGTGAAAGTTTGATGTTATCACAAGATTTATAGCACATCCAATCCAATAAAAGACTTTTAAAGATTGCATTTATAGCAAAATACAAACTGCATTTCAAATTTCTCTCTTGAAACTTTTCAGACTAGCGATTTTAGTATTTGGGAACAGGAGCTAGCACAAACTTTTCAAAGAAATCCGTATCGTAAACAATTTGTATGAAAAATTTGAGAGCTCCATCTATCGTACGTACGCATAACTAAATTTGACAGCACAAATGTCAGAAAGGATAATAATCTCGTAACGTGAGCGCTCGTCCATAGGTTATACAACTAACGTATCCAGTCGAAGAGCTCGTGGCCGAACCAAATACACCTAATAGGCGAGACCAGTCAGCAAGGCTGCGCTGGCTCGGTCACTTTGAGTTATATACTCTCTCAGTCAGACTCATATCATCCTACATCGCGAAAGCAAAGTTTGCATGTCTACTTAGAATATATACGACATACCAAGATAGTACACCGGACCATGGTCCCAGAACTAATACCACGCTGGGCGGAAGATTTTTACTTTTCATGGGGAACATTTCACGACCTTTAAGTAAAATAGATTGCACCAGTTCGCTGCACCAACAGTCTATTGTCATCATCATCATCATCATCAGCCTGTTGCAGTCCACTGCTAGACATAGGCCTCTCCAAATGCTCGCCACTTTGAACGATCTTCGGCTACTCGCATTCCAGCTCCAGCCAGCCCTCTTGCGCAGATCGTCACTCCATCTGACCTGAGGTCGTCCTACACTACGTTTACCAAGACGCGGTCTCCACTCCAGAACTCGTTTAACCCCAACGGTCGTCAGTTCTGCGGCAAATATGGCCAGCCCACTGCCAATTCAGCTTGCTAATCCGGTGAGCTATGTCGATAACTTTGGTTCTCTGCCGGTTCACCTCGTTTCGGATTCGATCACGCAGAGAAACGCCGAGCATAGCTCTTTCCATAGCCCGCTGAGCGACTTTAAACTTGTGGACCCTAGTAGCCGTGCTGTTAGTGTCCACGTTTTGGCCCCGTATGGTAGGACGCACTAATTATATATAGACTTTTGTCTTTAGGCACTGTGGGATCGACGATGAGAACACTCGTCGTAGTTTTCCAAATGACAGTCTATGTGCAAATTGATAATCCGTCTGCTGACCTGCTCATCTGCCACCTATTACATAAAAAAGTATCTATAGCGTTGCTTAGACTATTCTCCGATACAGACTCGCGTGCGACCCGCGCTAAGAAAAGCAAGTCGGTCTAAAAACGGTTTAACTAAATCCGAGGGGAGGAAAACATAAAATATTATAACTGCGACAAGCTTACAATTCACAGGAATATTTTTCACGGATCCTAAGCATTCCGTTGCTGCTTCCTTTCTGTATCTTGTATATCTCGAAATAGTGTTAAAGAATTTTGAGTACATGTGCACTGAGAAGCTTTAAGCTCGTTCGAGTATGGACCTTATTGCATTGGGTTACAGCTCAAGCGAATGAAATTTAATCGGGAAAACTGGGCTACGGGTGAGTATTTTGGAGAGTGTTTGAATATGAAACGTTCTTGATCTGCATTTTCTTCCTGTGATTTATATTGTACTATTAATGTCATACAATGAAGTGTTATTTAAGATCTAGGAAGGTGATTGAGGTAATTCATTTAATATTGGGTGTTGAACCGCATACGGCCTTTACGACAACTGGCCGGTTATAAAAAGGAAAAAATTGATTGTCAATTGTTTGTGAAAAATTAACTGTCAATTGGAAAAAATAAATAGCATGAAGAAGATTTACTGCGTTTCGATTTGATATAATTAAGTAAATATAAAACAATTCATAATCCGAAGTAGACACTGGGCCTACATTGGGGTTAAATGAACAGTAGGTTGTGTCCCAAATGTGCACTGCCAAACTTTTTTCCACCCGCTGAATTGGGCTTCCAATATCCTTTAATACCGTGGGACAGTCATGCTTCGGCTTAAATGAGTCACAGAAAACCGGCGTGAAGAAGCGCCTGCGCTGTGTTTCGTCGAGTGACTGAGGGTACCGGAGAAGCCCAATTTTTTTTTTATGTGATAGGTAGCAGACGAAAAGGCGGATCACCTGATGGTAAGCTTTTGCCGCCGCCCATGAACACATGCAACAAGTGCGCTGCTAACCTTTTATCCCCTTCCCCCCGATGGGCCTCCGGTACCCTCACTCACTACTCAATTAGGTACTCAATTAGGGGGAAAGAGGTTTAAAGGTTGTGTGCACTTGTGACTTTATTGGTGTTGCAAGTGCCTATAGGCGGTGGCAATGGCTTACCATCAGGCGACCCGTCTCCTCGTCTACCACCTAAAACATAAAAAAGTGTACCTATCAACTGAATTGGCAGCAGCCCGCACTGTAGTAAATTAGTATTTAGACCGTGGTATCACTCTCACAGATTAGGTCCATTCATACCGAAATGTGGCTCCACGGGCCTCTCTGAATCTCTCTGCTTTGTGTTGAAACGTTCTTTGCGTTAGTCTATCTTTACTGTGATTTAGTTCTCTGATAAACAGAGTTAGTAAACGCCAAGGGACAGTTAGGTTCAAGTTTAATTAGCTAAGTTTGTATGTCGGGTCGTCGTTAAGTTAAGGAATCGTGAAAGGAACTCATTATGAGAGGTATGAATTTATAAAGTACAATTGCCAAAATTACTGTTTAGGAGGGCAAGTTTTGGGTTGGTAATTTTGCCAAGTGATTTTAGACTTTATGTATTTCAAAGAATAAGAAGAAAAATCTGCTTACGTTTGTGAAGAAAAAATAATTGGAGAGTTTGGTAATTATATATTAAAACGTCGTAAGGCCAGCCCAGACCAGACAGCGGACACAATAAATCTATTGTTTTATACCTTTTAAAAGGCTTTTGGGTCTTACGATTATAAAACAACTGCTGTCTGACCTTCGCAACACTTTGACAAGGGGATCAGACACACAGTGGCTTGCTCAGTGTCACGATTCCGCGGGGGAAATCCTACTGGGTGTCCTGGTAGGTCGTGCAACTAGGACTGCATTGTGCCAAACAATTTGGCGTAAAGTGGCGAGCACGATTTGCAATTAACCCTAAAATGGGAGGCATAGAAAGGGGCAAAAAGTAGCCTATGTTACTCTCCATCCCTTAAACTATTTCCACTTAAAAATCACGTCCATTCTTTGCTCCGTTTTGCCGTGAAAGAAAAACAAACACAGACAGACACACTTTCCCATTTATAATATTAGTATGGATTGTTGATACGTACAGGCGCCAAGGAAGGCCCACTTAATTTCAAAAATTTATAAAATATTGCAGATAAGTAAAATAATGAAAATACGTAATTACAGTTGTAATATATTTATTTGAGACACGATAGATAAAAAAAAATAGTACAGTTTAATCATTTAAATGCAATTTTAAACATTTTTTGAAAACGTGTTAATGGGCTAACTTAGGAAGCTGGTCGCTTAAGATGGCCCGAAAATATTAATGAAACTTAATTATTACAAGCACTTCAACATTTTAAATAAAAATACAAAGCAAAAAACACATCCTTCTCATAACATTATTCATAAAAAGGCATAAAATCAACGAGAAATTTAAATGTGGGCTATCTTAAGTCTATCAAACTAAAAACCAACTATAAAATAAAAACAAATCACTAAATGAAGTCAAATTTGACGTAGAAATAAACTCTGAAAGTAACTTACCAAAAATAAAAATATATTAGTTCTTTTTTCAAAAAAGTTTAATTTTAGTTGGGCTATCTTAGGAATACTGAAAATTCACTTTGAGATCAATCATATAAAAACTATACTAGTTACGCTACTATCATAAATGGAGTATCCTCCTAACAAAAAATAATCTGTAAAGTATCCCAATCAAAAGTGAATTAACTTAACAGCATAATCACAACTTTAATTGCAATCTGGACCTGGGCTATGTTAGGGTATTATACTATGGGCCATGATAGGAAATTACACCCCGGATAAATATAATCCAGTAAAAATACAAAAACGGTAATAAAATAATAGCACTTACCTGTAGTTCGACAGTAAATAGTTCAAACTATGAATTGTTACCTTTTATATTAAACAGATTTGCTCTAAATTTACTAATTTTCAAAAATATTTACATAAAGGAGGTTATAAAACGTGTATCGTCTTGTCATGACCAAATGAACTGTGGTCTATCTTCAAAATGGCTACGCGCGCGAAGTGAAACATGCTTGCAATATTGTCCGGTGGCACTTGTAGCATAAACAGCGAAATTTCAAATGAGTCGATAAATCCTAACTTGTATTTTTTTTAAAGTGGGCTATCTTGGGAGCTGGGCCATCTTTGGCGACACTACCTTGGTACATACTCGTTTCCGTTATGAAGGCGAACTTCCTGATGGATACCCTGAGCTACCATCGATCTTAAAATCAAGTATGTTCCTGATTTAAAGGACTCATATACTCTTTGATCGCCGTGACTTTCAACTGGCGAGATTGAAAGTTAAGTTGAGTGTCTTAACCTCACCTTCACTTTAAGAACTAAATTTACGTCTAACAAGACAGTATCTATAAATTCGAAAGAAACAGGGTTAATGGCCAACACATACAATAAATCCCATACAAACTGGCCTCCATTGTGAGAAAATCGATGTTTTCTTCTCCGTAACAAAGTGTTGGAGACGTGAGCTATCACTCTTCTAGCTCCTCCGACGAATAACCCATTAACTAGGACTGGTTTGGACTAAGATTTGTTTTTATGTTAGGCGATATATTCTTATTATCATCAAATGTACTGGAATATATCGGTATGATAAAAACTTCAGACATTTAATAAAGCATTTTGTGGTGGCAGCCATATTTGATTTGATATGAATATTCTATGTATTCTACTGCTCAAGCCCTTTTATTTTGTTACCTATGTACAGTCAGCCAAAAATGTGGTCTACCACCTACGGTTGAGATTCGTTTGCACGTCAAGAAACAACAAGGTCAATTTTTTGTGTCAGTGACTATTGCTCTCTCTGTTATTTATGAATTATAACGTCATGCCAAGTGTCAAGTTTGATTAGAAAAGTCAACCTTAGTGATCGTTACATCTCGCAGAAACCTTTGTCAAAAGTGGTAGACCACTTTCATGGCTGACTGTAAGTATATTGAGAGAGAAATTAAAACAGAATATGTAAACAGTCATTTTGTGGCGGCTGTCATCTTAAACTAGCTACCATCAAAATTAGCTGAGAACACTCCCGACTATATAAAAATTTAAATAAAAAAAAACTGTTTATCCGTTCGGTAGATATGATACCGCATGATGATAGGCATACACACAAACAGACATGCAGACACGTCAAACTTATGACACCCCGTCGTTTTATTTTGGGGTTTAGAAATAAACATAGAATTGAAATTAATTACTTTTTAATATTCCAATCCCAATAACGGAAATGCTACAAGTTCTAAGAAAAATCTTTCAAAAATACTGGAAAGCGATAGAAAATCTTTAAAGAACAGTAGCAAGAAAAATAAAGTTAAACCCTCCAACTGCGAAAAGCAACATAACGTTATAACTGTTATGCAATAACAGAATAAAAACGTCTGAATTTCATTGTTAACGTCATGTCTGATACAAAGAGCTATTGGTAGTGTTGTTTTGTTATGCCATTTTATCGATATAAATAAAATAAATGCGCCAGACAATTATTACACCAATCAACCTAGGGCAACCCCTGTACTATGAGTACCAGGTGACGATAATTAACTGAGGGCGTCAACCCAGAACACCCAGACCCAATGAAATTTAGAAAATGTAGTTTCCTAAATTTACCTGACATTTCCCGCTGAAAAATAAACCAGTTTGTTTCAAAATAGGACTCTGAAACAAAACATACATTTTACTTTTATTTATTACAGATACGAGTAAATATAGACAGTCAAACAGATAATCATAATCATTTATTGCCTTTCAGGGCATACAGGTCTTAAATCCCTAAAAATATCCAGAAGTGAATGCAAACACTCATGTGTAACTGATTGATAAGTTTGGCCGCCAAGAAAAGAGACGACTAGTTAAGCAATAACGATTCTCGATATCAAAAATATCGATAGTTATCGTTAGTACGGTCATATCGAGAACTGAGAGTTAATAAACTGTACCTACTGCGGCAATGCTTTGTTCCGGAGAAACTTTCATTTCGATGGCAACTTTGTTTTCTTTATTATTGAATTTTACTTCGAAAAACTTATTGTTACGTATATGACACATCGATATCTCTAGATACTTTATATTTAATACTACAACTACACTATATTTCTACTATATCATAATAAATAATAATAAATCTGATCTTAACTAATGATTGTAAATCGAAAAACAAAAAAAAATAACAGAGCAACAGAACGTAACATTTGTATCATGTTGTGATGTCCAAATTAATAAATATTTCTTTTTCTATTTTCTTTTTCTAAATATTAAGGATAAGATAACAAGAATGTGAAAATCCCAAATAGCGTATTTTTGCCAACCAAGCCACAACAGCAGCAAATGTTTGTTGATAAAATTATACCTAATATATTTTGTACAGGAATCTGTGTGTTAATTATATTATCTTCGATTTTTCCATAAGCGAGGGAAATTCTTCTAGTCCCATAAAATAATTAAATAATCCATATTATTTAAGTATTATATTATAAGTATCAATTGTGTTCCCTCTCTTGTCTATCTGTGACATAAGTGTATAATTAGTATGGAGACAGGTTAATGTATGAGACGTTGAGTAAAATAATAAAAAAAAAACCTATTATAATTAATTATCATCAATTTATTGCTCTAGTTCCTGATTAGACCAATAGATGGCGTTAGGTGAAATAATAAATAAATTCACACAACATCTCATACATTGATTTGACTCCGTAAGTAGCTTAAGCACTTGTGATCAGTTCATCATGCGAGTATTCCGTCTTTTCGTAGTACCTAAATGCCTAGTTATTCCCTTTAGAATAAAAATAAATAGTATGTATGGACGGATGGACAAAGTAGGCCTCCACTCAAAAGACTTACGTAAGAGATAAACATTTCTATACAATTGAATACGAGTATTAAGGTCTTAAGAATGTGCGAAGGCGTTCTTAGCCAGATAAACCGAGACCCATATAAATTACACTCGCATACGACCGTCTGTTCGTGTCACGTAATAATATATGTATTTACAAGATACAAATACACATTTTAGAAGTATACATTTTGGTTGTTTTATTAGTTTTTTTTTTTGACAACTCAGTTGTTAAATGTTTATATATTTTTTTTATGTGATAAGTAGCAGACGAGCAGGCGGATCACCTGATGGTATGCAATTGCCGCCGCCCATGTACACATGCAACACCAGTTTACTGAGTAATATCATTATTAATGAAATGTAAATTTATGTGTTGATCAATTGTGCCTCCGATACCCTCACTCACTCGGCGAAACACAGCACAAGTGCTGCTTCACGCCGGTTTTCTGTGTGGTATCACTCCGGTCGAGCCGGCCCATTCATGCCGAAGCTCTGACTCTCCCATATTAAAATTAAATAAATTATTGCATAATAGACAAAACCTAAAATCTAGGACACAAAACAGATAGAGCTAAAATAAAATATGTTTAACCTAATTAAACCCAACTATAAGACCTAACCGTTATTATTTCTGCTAACTAACTATACGTCCTAAATATCTCAAGATACTTAAGCCCAGAAGTCTTATCGGCTTAACGATATGGCCTAAATAACAAAACTTATGTAGGTCATAGCATATGCTTGCCTAGGCCATAAGTACACGGTTTATCGCAAGTACTGGGACACAAACACATTACAATCTGAAACAAAGTGTCCTGTAGAACTGTAAACTGTAGAATATGGACATTTTCTAGACTGTTTATAGTTTTTTGTAATGCTCTTGAGGGCGACAGTCAAACGTAGTTGGTATTATTTTGAAAGGGTTTTTATTTCATTGCCATCCTTAATATACGTATATTAAAAACTAAAGTTGTAGGACGTGCGACCACAAAATAATTACACACAGAAAGTAAGCTGCCCAATAAGAGCTAAAAACGTGTCATGTACTCACGCATGCGCACTAACGGGTAAATACGCCTTTTCGACTACATTAATCCTAGCCTATGACATAGGATTGTCGAACTGTCGAGGTCTGTGGTAGAGGCCGCGCGTGGTACTCATGCCGGGCAACAACCCTAGCATATGTCAACGAACTCTTCTCAATTCAAAATCAGGCTGAGTCTACCTTCTGTGTGTAATTATTTTGTGGTGCGATGGTGTACGGCCTGGGCTGCGGTATTATTTTTCTATGTGATAAAAGGGAGGTGAGCAGACGGATCACCTGATGGTAAAGCGATTGGCGTCGCCTATAGAAAGCTACAATACCAATAGAGTCATAGGTGCGCTGCTAACCAACGAGCTTCTCTTTGTCTGGTCGTCTGCCACCAGCTATCACATAAAAAGTGGTAGTTAAAAGAACTGCAGCAACAACTAGTGAGGCTGCAATATTTGTAGAAAAGTTAATCGTTCAGCTTATAAAAGTTAATTCGCTTCAAATTATATCACACTAGTGGCCCGCCCTCACTTTGCTTTGGGACCGTAATTTAGAAATGAGCCAATAGATGGCGCTGTGTCCAATTACATCGCGCAAGCGTTTCGTGTTTTCAGTTTACCTATAAGCCTTGTCATTGTCTATAGAAGTTATCTCTTTATAAATAGTATAGAAGATAGTATAGATGATCCAATGCATTGATCACCTATACAAGGTATCGTGGTTGCATAACTCGAATTGCTAGAATGGTCCTAAGCATTTGGGCATTGCAGGTTAGTGTTGTATAGATCATAGATAGGCGCACAATTGAGTTTTGAGTTTTGTTAGAAATTAAACAATGTTTTCCCTTCTAACAAACTTCGTGTAAAATATTAACACTACGTTTCGACTATGCTCGGTCTTACTATCTGTTCTCGAAAGACTTACAAATGTGTTTAAGTTTATACTAATACTAGTGGCCCGCCCTCACTTCGCTTTGGGACCGTAATTCAGAAATGAGCCAATAGATGGCGCTGTGTCCAATTACATCGCGCAAGCGTTTCGTGTTTTCGGTTTACCTATAAGCCTTGTCATTGTCTATAGAAGTTATCTCTTTATAAATAGTATAGATGATCCAATGCATTGATCACCTATACGAGGTATATCGTGGTTGCATAACTCGAATTGCTAGAATGGTCATAAGCATTTGAGCATTGCAGGTTAGTGTTGTATAGATCATAGATAGGCGCACAATTGAGTTTTGAGTTTTGTTAGAAATTAAACAATGTTTTCCCTTCTAACAAACTTCGTGTAAAATATTAACACTACGTTTTGACTATGCTCGGTCTTACTATCTGTTCTCGAAAGACTTACAAATGTGTTTAAGTTTACACTAATACTAGTTGCCCGCCCTCACTTCGCTTTGGGACCAAAATGCAGAAATGACCTAATAGATGGCGCTGTGTCCAATTACATCGCGCAAGCGTTTTGTGTTTTTGGTTTACCTATAAGCCTTGTCGTTGTCTATAGAAGTTATCTCTTTATAAAGAGTATAGATAAGGAGTTATATCCCAGCATTCACTTACAGTGACATCCAGAGTTGCCGCTCCAGGGCCCAGGCTACGCTTGTATGATACACTAATGAGTCTGGTAATTACAATTAAGTGGCACTTAGACCCTCGCAACTGCATCAAGGTTACATGTTCACAATGTGCGTATACGCAGATTGAGAAACCATTCGAAACGTACAAAAGGTCTTTTTATGTGATAGATGGCAGACTTGCAGTGCGTTGCCACTTTAACCGCCAATCAGCTTACAATGTGTTTTTACCATCGAGTTAATGGTAAAACAAGACACATAGAGTTATTGATTTGCCCTCTCATAAATTTAAATTGTATATAAAAAACTGCTTAGTGAAAAAAAGTTAATTACAAAATAGACGATTTTCTGACATAGAATAGGGTTCAAAGGTGGCAGCGCACTTATGACTCTACTGGAATTGTGGGTGACGGAAACCGCTTACCATCAGGTGATTCGACTGTACGTCTCCCACCTATTACATAAATAAATCCAGCAGTTTTATATGTTTTTTAACAATTATCCTCGATCACACCTCACGTTAAGTCAAAATGATTTTTTTTTGAAATTTGATGACCCGGTTGGTTTAGTGGTAGTGAATGCTGCGTCTGGGCCAAGGATTGCGGGTTCGATCCCCGTACAGTACAAACATTTGTGTGCATGAACATGTCTGTTTGTATTGGTCTGGGTGTTTTCTATGTATTATAAGTATCTATGTACAAAAGAAAAGTATCATATGTATATATTTGTAATCCCACTGTTGGTTCTGATATCTGTAACACTGGTGCTTGAGCGACCTATCTGTCGTCTGTCGAGTCAGATCAATGTATGTGATGTAGTGAAAATATTATATATTATTATATTATAATAATGTTTAACTTGTGAGTTGGTAAGTCCACCTTGAATCGGCTTCCTTTCGAGTTCCCCTAGTACCCCGGCGGGTCCACGCCGTCGATTTCATCCGGTCCCCGGCAGTTCGCCACACCTGTACCCTTAATTCCCCATTGCCACATTTACGACTCTAATCGACCTTAATATGGGGAAGTGTTTTTGAACTAGTGATGCCACTTTTAATCGATTTTTGTCGACATTAATTGATTTGAAAATTGTATGTAAGCTATTTTGCCAGAGTCAAATTGCGATTGAATAAATGTTGCAATGAAAAGTTAGATAAAAAAGCGGTCAAGCTCGAGCCGGACTCGCCCATAGAAGATTTCGTAGAGGCAAGTAAGATTAATTTTCATACTTTAGCAAATATAATGAAAGATAAATTCCTTAATGATTTATGACGTAATATTAAAGTACTTACTAGATCTCTCTCAAACCAATTATATAAAATTGCTATTGCATTAAAACACATACACATATTGTATGTGTAGGTATAAAAGTAATTAAATACATAATATACACAAGATTTACGTCTAACAAGTAAGAGTCGTATAAACCTATACCTATAAATCCAAAAGGAACGAGATTCATTAATCTCGCTGGATATGGATGACTACAATAATATGAATATTCTACTATTTAGTTACATTCGATTGTTTATCAATCGAATTATTTCCACATCACTAGCTTGAATGCTTGTTTTTGTCAGGGGCAAGCGTTGTTGCTAATCGACTTTTAGATTACGTACAATTAAACGCCCGGCATAGTTTGATTGGGGAGTTTACTTAAAGTGAAGTAGTTATGTTTATATTTTTAGCGTGATAGATCATAGACGAGTGACGGGTCATTTGAAGGAAAACAATCACCAGTGCTCATGAACACTTTTTTAAATTGAAAATGCGCTCGATCTTTGGCTTGAAACTGTACTCTAGAGTTGGGAAAAAGCCTACGACACACTACACTAAATGATTTTTTGAGTCACGTTCGTGCTGACGACTTGTAAAACCACATTTTCCTTCAACTGGACTCTAATGGTGAAATAGATGGTGGAATCGGCTTCTTTGGTGATACAGGTTACCTTAACGCTACGCTAATGGCGCAAACACGCAAATAGATTTGGAAAATCAAGAGAATCGTACTACATGCCATTAACTTGGATTCCATCCATACCACCTGGATGGACCGGTCCACTACGTAACAGTGCGCTTTACTCGACACTTTCTGCCACGCAACTCCTCATTGTGGAATCCACTTCCCGCATTGATAAATGGTGGAAAGCTTAAAGTTTGGCAGTGCATTTATGACTATTCTGGTGTTGCAGTTTAACTTTGGGAGAGCCACGCTTCGGCATGAATGGGCCGGCTCGACCGGAGTGATACCACTGCCTCACAGAAAACCGGCGTGAAGCAGCCCCTGTGCTCTGTTTCGCCGAGTGAGTGAGGGTACCGGAGGCTCACCGGGGGGGAAGTGGATGTAAGGTTGGCAGCGCATTTGTAACTCCACTGGTGTTGCAAGTATCCATGAGCGGCGGCAATTGCTTACCATCAGGTGATCCGCCTGCTCGTCTGCTATCTATCGCATAAAAAAAAAAGTCTGCGGGCACGTCTGCCACCTATCACATAAAAAAACGTGCTGAGCTACAGCTGCTTACTTTTGGCCACACTATTTATATTGTATTTATTTAAATAGCTTCTATCGTGTTTTCATAAAACTTACGAATGCTTTTTGCTGCGCATTCTGACTAATAAAATTGCATCAATTTACTCTGAGAAGCCACCAACCAGTTTTTGTTAGCACGATTTAAAGTTATTAACTCAGTTTGCAGCCGAGAAAAATGACAGACGAGTGACGGGTCATTTGAAGAAAAACAATCACCAGTGCTCATGAACACTTTTTTAAATTGAAAATGCGCTCGCTCTTGGCTTGATACTGTACTCTAGAGTTGAGAAAAAGCCTACGACACACTACACTAAATGATTTTTGGAGTCTCGTGCGTGCTGACGACTTGTAAAACCCCCTTAATTGGACTCTAATGGTGAAATAGATGGTGGAATCGGCTTCTTTGGTGATACAGGTTACCTTAACGCTACGCTAATGGCGCAAACACGCAAATAGATTTGGAAAATCAAGAGAATCGTACTACATGCCATTAACTTGGATTCCATCCATACCACCTGGATGGACGGCGGTCCACTACTGTGCGCTTTACTCGACACTTTCTGCCACGCAACTCCTCATTGTGGAATCAACTTCCCGCATTGATAAATGGTGGAAAGCTTAAAGTTTGGCAGTGCATTTATGACTATTATTACGTCTGCCACCAATCACATAGAAAAACGTGCTCCTATAGCTAAAGCTGCTTAATTTTGGCCACACTATTAACTATATTGTATTTATTTTAATAGCTTCTATCGTATTTTCATAAAACTTACGAATGCTTTTTGCTGCGCATTCTGACTAATAAAATTGCATCAATTTACTCTGAGAAGCCACAAACCAGTTTTTGTTAGCACGATTTAAAGTTATTAACTCAGTTTGCAGCCGAGAAAAATGACAAAGGAATAAAAAAGACTGGGGAAATCTTATCGAAAAAGCTGCCTCAATATTTCTTGAAAGACTCTGTCAGTCTTAAGGAGCAGATGGTGAGAAAAATGGAAAAATTCTGACGTTATCCGACGGTGTCATCTTGGATCCTTGGCGGCCGTTTTAGATTTATGTGAGTCGAATGTGTGAACCACATTCAGTTAAAAAAAAAAACATTTATATCGGCATTACATAAAGTGACATAAATGGAACATTATTAAAATCACTAATTATATCATAACTATAGGAATTACTATTGATTAACGCCCCATTGGTCTAGTGGTTTAAGTACCGGGCCGTGATCTCAGGGTCCCGGATTCAACTCCCGGGTCGAGCAAAAGTATGTTTCGAATTTTTCGAACATAGCTCGGTTTTGTGATCACAGTCCCAGGTAGGCTCTTTTTGCCGCACGATCTTCTCCCAGAGAACGAAGTTTAGTACTAATGCTGTTTGCTATTTCTGACATTTGGATGCATACATAGAGATAGCAACGGGATGAATGCAATATTCAGGAATGCGATACTAACCTAATTACGTTGACAGTAACGTGTACAGGCAGGTGGAAATAATAGATCTAATACATTCTATTATTGTAATAGGTATATACAGAGCGTATCTGTGAACATTTACATCCCTTTAACCACGTGTTCTATCAAACATTTTGAACAACATTTGTTCAACAATGTTTCTAAATTCATGTAACTCCCCATGCAATCGATCGACTTTGTGTGATTTTTTATACGAATTTCCAAAAGCCACCATCAATCGCTTACCATCAGGCCATCTGTCTGCTCGTTTGCCACCTATCGCAAAAAAAATGGTAACGTTGCTTCAGGCCGTTTTGAAGTGTGCCGCCGATTGTCTGAGAAGGTAGATATAATATTATCGTCATAAGGCCCAGACAGCAGACACGATGGACAAATTTTAAAAGGTTTTTGGATCTTACGGCGTTAAAGAAGAGATATCGATTCTGTTAAAAAAAATTTTTTTGAAGTATGTTTCCCATATATATTTTTTTACATTTTCTAAATTCACTTACCTACCAATCCTACTCTTCTGCTTCACGAAAAACGTTTCCCGTTCCCCTATATTCTTTTCCCATGCCTGATCCCGGAACCCGCCTTTAAGTATTTCTTTAGAAATGACTTTGAGAAATTGTTCGGAAGCGCAAGCCCGTGTCTCTACATTTACATTTTATTAATCTCTGAATTGACGCCGTTGGGTTTTTCCCCACAAAAAAGCTGCCAAGTGTAGGTTAAACTCGCACGGCGACAATTCCGCCATCTTGTTTTTTTATGTAATTGGTGGCAGACGGTGGATCACCTGATGGTAAGCGATTGCCACCGCTCATAGCCACCTGCAACAGCAGTAGAGTTACAAGTGCATTACCTTTAACCCCCTTCCCCCAATATGCCTCCGAACCCCTCACTCATTCGACGAAACACAGGGTAGGCGCTGCTTCACGCCGGTCCGTGAGGCCGGGTATCACTCCGGTCTAGCCGGTCCATATGCTGAAGCGTGGCTCTTCCACGGTCCTTCACACTTTTTTCACAAATAGCGTAATATAAAGCGTGGTATTCAATATTATTAAAATTACATCATCATCATCATCATCAGCCTGTTGCAGTCCACTGCTGGACATAGGCCTCTCCAAATGCTCGCCACTTTGATCGATCTTCGGCTACTCGCATCCAGCTCCAGCCAGCCCTCTTGCGCAGATCATCACTCCATCTGGCCTGAGGTCGTCCTACACTACGTTTACCGAGACGCGGTCTCCACTCCAGAACTCGTTTACCCCAACGGTTGTCAGTTCTGCGGCAGATATGGCCAGCCCACTGCCACTTCAGCTTGCTAATCCGGTGAGCTATGTCGATAACTTTGGTTCTCTGTAAAATTACATAGTGTGATTTAATAACGCTTTTGATAAAAAAAGATTTTTTAAAGGATCCGTTTTCCATGTTGAGTTGCGGAACTCTAAAAACAATATAAAAAGGGGCCGAGTAAATTGGCGGGGCTCATTGATGAAAATTCTAGAACTTTCTCAAGATTAACCTTGTCATTTTGACGCGGGGTGAAATGGAAGTTTGGGGCAATTCGTAATCTGGGGCAAAGTGCAAACAAACTACATGCTTACAAGGATTGCCTTATTCTGGTGGAAGGGTTGTAGATATGTTGTTGTTATAAAAAAAGTTTAGTTGTAAAGGTTGGTACCGCTTACGTCACTGGTGTTGTGTCTATTTTTTTTAATTAAATCCACAATTCTTAACGTCGTAAGGCGTATACACGCCACTCGAGGATTCTTGACACTCTTTCTATGGGGGTGGTAATCCCTCACCATTAGGTCATTGTTAAAATTAATGGTATTCCTTTTATTTCTGACTAGTGGCCTGCCCTCACTTCGCTTCGGGACCGTAATTCAGAAATGAACCAATAGATGGCGCTGTGCTCAATTACATCGCGCAAGCGTTTCGTGTTTTCGGTTTACCTATAAGCCTTGTCGTTGTCTATAGAAGTTATCTCTTTATAGATAGTATAGATTATAAAGATAGTATGTTATTTAGCAAAAAAATATCCTTATGATGAAGCCTTCCGATCGGTGTGATAAAGCTACAGTTATTTTTTTCTCGTGTAGCGGGTTCGATACCCAGTTCAACTGTGTAATTATTTAAAAATCTATGAATGCAGTTTAGATTGTTTTTGAAAGAAATTAAAATAATGTCTTCTTTCATCATCATCTTCGTTCATCTACAGTATTAAAGGTACTTTCCTCCATGTGGCATGGCCGTGGGATGCCCTGTATGTAATTCATCATCATCATCATCATGGTTGCCTATTGTGGATCCATTCTTAGATGTAGGCCTCCTCCCTCTTCTTCCACTCCTGGCGATCTCGTGCCTGACTCATCCAGTCACGACCACCGAGTCGTCGGATGTCGTCCACCCAGCGCTGCCGTGGTCTGCCGCGCCCTCTGGTGTCTGTTCTGGGTCTCCACTCGAGGATCGGCCTTGTCCATCGGCTTTCGTCCATCCTCACAATGTGTCCCGCCCATGTCCACTTCTTCTAAGCTATGACGGCTACGACGTCTTTTATTTTGGTCTTACGCCGGATCCAATCGTTGCGTTTCCGATCGCGAAGGGTGATCCCGAGCATTGCTCTCTCCATGACGCATGATTGCTCTCTCTATGTAATTACCTACATTATAATGCTTACTTTATAGGCATAGACGGTAACATGTAAATCATTTCGAAGTCAGCTGAACACAATACCTTAGATTGAGCTGAACCATTGAACCTGATAAATAGAGAGCTCAAATCTTATTTTATCGTAGATAATAAACTAAAAGTAAAAACATATTACCTTGGCCTTTATATTATACCTAAAAATCTAGTATTTGATTATATCCAAGGAGCTCTTGTCTTATGTTTTTACAAGGTTTTAATAATCTTCGTCAAAGAAGAAAAATCTTTTTTGCTCCATTATTGAGATAAAGTTTTTGTTTGATCTAGTTACTTTATAAATTACGTTTTAATTTTGAGTTAGTCCAATTTTAGGGTTCGAAATGGAAAACCCGGAACCCTTATAGATTCGCAATGTCTGTCCGTATGTCACGGCAATTTTTGTCCGAAACTATGAGAACTATATACTTAGTTGAAACTTGGTGAGAAGATGTGTACCTACTTACTCTATAGACTGCATGAAAATTTTACTTAAAAATTTAAAAAAAGACTACAAATTTGGGGAAGTCCCATACATAGAACTGAAATACATTTTTTTTATCCATCCAACACGTGAGGTTTTAAATATATTTTTTTTCTTAACTGAATAATTTACGCGAAAGAATCTTCCAAAGTGATAAAAAGTTTAGTGTCCCCCCTCCCCTTACTTTCGAAATAAGATATGATAATCCTAAAAAATATGTATAATAAATGATGTACTACGTTAATATATAAACTACCAACGAAAATTAAGTTTGAACAAAAATGTAGTCTGTAGTTTTTTTTTTTATAATACGTAATTTAAACGTAATCCGCAAAATGGTGAGGAACCCTTTGTGCGACACGCACTTGGCCAGTTTTTTATATTTTGGATGAAGAAAACATTTAAATAGGCAAAGGAATTAATACCAAGAATCCTACTGAGTCCTATGTTAGCAAGGATTAGACTTTGGATATAATTACTTTCGCTAGGGTCTAGTTACTTGTATTAGATGAAAATTTTGATAAACATTTTACTTGGAGTAAATTGCTTTTGTTTGTTATAATAGATGTTCTTTTACTAATCTGTATCGTGTAACAAATTGCTGATGATTATATTAGATTAAGCTTAATCTCATTAAATGCTCAGTTTACTGGAGAAACTCAATTCAGGCTACTGGAGAAACTTAATCATTTCTATTTTTAGAGACACAAAGGATTAATTGAATCCAAAAATGTATTATTTATTTGACAGGTGGCAGACGAGCAGATGGATCATCAGATGGTAAGCGTTTGCCGCCGCCCATAGACGCCTGTAACATCAGTAGGGTCGCAAGTGATCTGCCAAACCTTTTACCCCATTTCCCCCTCATTGGGGCCTTCGGTGCCCTCACTCACTCGACGAAACACAGCGCAGGCGCTGCTTCGCCGGTCTTCTATTTATTTTTAATGAAAACAATCAAGATGACCTTACTCCGCCTGATGGTAAGCGGCCGTGAGATCCAAATATGACGTTGACAGGCACAAAAGAATATACTAAGTACCTATTGAGTCTGTCAACCTCACCCTGATAGCCTGCTGAGATGCCGTTTAACGCCCCACATAAAAAACCCATGGTTGTAAATAGGAGGAAATACATGAACTGGAAGGGCATTCTATGACTTGATGGCTCAGGGCAGGAACGAGGAGCTAAACCTCTTGGTACCTATGCGGATGGCAAATTATAGTCTAACTGTACTGTTTGCGAATTTTACATAAGATAGTATTTCTTTGTTAAAATTCATCAGCAACTCACGCTCGTCCACTGCTGGACATAGGTCTCCCCTAAAGCACGCCACCGCTCCCGATTTTCGGCCACTCTCATCCAGCTCACTCCAGCCAGCCTTCGAATGTCGTCATCCCATCTTGTAGCAGGGCGTCCAACACTACGTTTGCCGAGTCGCGGTCTCCACTCAAGGACTTTATGGCTCCAACGGTTGTCAGTTCTGCGGCTAATGTGACCAGCCCACTGCCACTTCAATTTGCTAATTCGGTGGGCTATGTCGGTGACTCTGGTTCTCTGTCGAATTACATCATTTCTGATGCGGTCCTTGTTAATATTACAATGTAATAATTAAAATTACCATGTAATACTGTAGAAGAAAGACTTCTAGAAATTTATATTTAACCCAACTCTGTGATACGCAACAACTTTCATACCAAACAAGTTATATTACTCGTAACAATATAACACAACTCATAACTCGAAACTAACCTTTTGTAGTAGTGATGTGCAAACATTGGTTGCTTGACTATCGATTAAACTATATGCAACTATTTTATAATGTCCACCTAACCGATAATACGGTAATGGTGGCAAATCTCAAAGATCAGCCATCGACGCAGGACATTTACAGAACACATGTAAGTATGTACTCGTTCACTCTCTATTCCCTTACCCTCTTATCTCGATGGGACACCAGTTTGACATGACCGAAGAAAGACTAGTTTTATAGAAAGCTTATAACGACTCTTTATAGCTCTCTTTTCTTTGATTCTTTAGAGTAATTATTGCAAAAATACGGAACTTAAATATTAATGGTCAATTGTAAATACAATTTTGGCAGTTTTATTGGTGATAGACGATTTTATCATCATTACCTTCATCAGTACCGAGGTCTCTCTTGACAAAGAAATACATTATAAAATTAAATAAAGAAATAAGTTAACATATTGAGTTGAATTTTAATGCAATCACTTTACTTACCTACTTATTTCATAAATATAATGTTTTTTTTAAGAAATCAATAATTATTCAATTAATTAAATGATTGACCACCCCGGGCACCGAAACGACGCTTGAGATGCATCTAGGACAAAACGCTAGTATGATGATGATTTTGTTGTTTCCTCCACCCCAACTAAGTTAACAGCCTAATCCACCCTTTTTAAGGCTGAAACCTTAAAACACAGTCTTTTAGGAAAACATTTCCAGTTTAAATATTGTAAACGGCAAAATTAATAATTATGACCTAAGAGTATTTCGGATCCGAAACAACACATTACGATGATAAATGCAAACATTATCGATGCTTTTTATCACCAAAATTGTATCTGTGGACAACACTAGTCAGTAGTATGTCGGACTAATAAATTTCAATACGGTCGAACTTTGTAATAGTATTTATATTGAAGGGAGTTCGTATCTGTTCGATGTGAAAATTTTATTGCCACGTCTTAATTTTATAGTAGAAAGTACATGTCCCATAACTGGCTAGGCTATTGTACAGTAAATATTACAAAAAAATATGATTAAAGAATTCCCCTCACTCCGCAAGGTCGCTCGGCTAAGACGCCTACGATTATCAATATATATCTCTCCACCAATTTTCGTGGCAATCGGTGCAGAAACGGCGGAGAACGAGCCAGGACAGACGGACATACATGACGAAACTATAAGGGTTTCTAGTAGACTACGGAATCCCTAAAAATTTGCAAAAACAAATGTTTAACTGTGGGAGAGCCACGCTTCGGCATGTGCCGCCGGCCAATGGGCCGGCTCGACCGGAGTGATACCACTGCATCACAGAAAACCGGCGTGAAGCAGCCCCTGTGCTTTGTTTCGTAGAGTGAGTGAGGGTACCGGAGGCCCACCCGGGGGGAAGGGAATAAAAGGTTGGCAGCGCACTTGTAACTCCACTGGTGTTGCAGGTGTCCATGAGCGGCGGCAATTGCTTACCATCAGGTGATCCGCCTGCTCGTCTGCTACCTATCACATAAAAAAAAAGGATTTTAGTGTACCGGCCGAGGGCGTCGCGGACAATCAAATTTCAAAATCCGTTGGCATCCTGGCCGAGCGTTTCGCGAAACGAGGGCGTAACGGCCGGACCCTAGTAATTTGGGGAGAAAGACTGAAAAGAATTACCTCTATATAAATATAAGAAGATAGAAAGACATAAATACCTATGTTATTGTTCAGATATTTGTTATTTCTCCATGTACTTCAATATATCAATCAATGCCGTTGAACCATCTATACCTACACTTCACACAAGCTATATTTGAGGCACTTCAACGTAATATCAGATCAAAGACATGTTACCCTTCATTTTATGACACTTTAACTAGGGTAGCCATCATTTTGTCGGTTTGAGGACTGATCCTGGGTGTCATCAAATTCACTTGATCGGAGCCATAAAGCTGACGACTGTCCTTAAATGGGATGATATGCGACGGCCTTTTATGGACACAATGATGACGAGATGGTGGCCGAAATTGACCTGTAAAGAGCATTTGAGTTTGTTGTATATGCAAAGGGATAGCTAGAGACTTGACTTTGGACATCAAACAATTGTAGCACTTAAATGATAAGAATTTGCGGACAAGTGAAACAGTTTCATTTCACAATGATTACCTAGTTTTAAGAATATTTTCTTATATTATAATATATCTATACAATACAAGTATTAATATTTTGGCCCAACACGGGGATTAAAGCTAGGATCCCAAGGGCATCCATCGCTTTAAAGTACGATCCACATGTCACAGCAATGCCCAATGGAACCTCATTATTATGGGCCTAATAGAAAATCTCAAAAAATAAATTGCCTGTCTTAACTCTAAATTTTCGTCCGCCGCGGCAATGAACTTGGGATTCTGAGTTCAACTGTAGTTTTTAAGTGCAACTATATTCTATAACCTACTGTATATTCTGTGCTGCTGTGTTTTTAACTATTGTTGTGGTATTCTTATTGACTATTTTGGTATTGTAAAAATATTTTGAGATCAAAAACACAATACCCAAGTTATTACACCGAAGTGTGAAAGCTTCCAGATTTATTTGACTGTTGGATGCTTTTACAAAACGAACATTTGAATTTTTTTGGGTAATTTTGTCGGATCGTGTTTTTTTTTGAAGTCATCTCTTCATAAATAGTATATTTTATATCTGTGTTTTTTTTTTCTAAAATAAGGTTTTGATAGTAACCCTACAAAGTATAATAAAAAGCCATTTTACGAGTTAACACACTGTGCACTACGCTCGGTGTTGAGGTTGAATGCCAAGTCAAGGGTTCATAAAATTTGATCGACATACGCATTGATAAAATATTTTTTGTAGAGCACTTTGGCCAGAGATGGTAAGTGGCTTCATTCGATAAATTTTCTATAACATTAACTGATAAATTACAAAGGAGGGTATAGTCCGAGGCAAGAAACTGTAGTTATGACCTTGAGTGCGCAGAAACCAATTTTGATAGAAAGTCTTTTTTTTACAAGTGCGCAAAATAACGGTCATCGCTATACTTTCGTGCCTCCAGCTATAACATCACTGAAGAAAGCTTGCCATGCCTCTAAACGAATTGATGAAATTGAGACAAAAAATAATCTAAATCAGTGCTTAGTAGAATTTTTCTTTAGTAGGGTAACTAATTTACAGATACACAGTCTCGTCTGCCACTTATCATAGTAATGATGATGATAATTGTAAAAAAAAACATTTCTTATGAATGAAATTTGACACCAAATGTCAAAAAGTCTTGCTCGAATATTTTCTAAGTACTAAAATATAAACTTGTTTTTGTCAACACAAACAATGGTTATACTTTTTCTTAGCAAACAATAAGAATATGAGATTGCTAAGTTTATGTGAGAGTAACGCCTGCGATAGGTATGAGTGGCATACCTGTTATACAGGTCATCAGAATATAACAGTTTCTTTCGACCTGTTAAAACTACCTTAAATATGTCATAATTATATTTCAATTTAATGAATGAAACTCCACTATCTGCCGTGAATTTTTGCATTTAGTACAGTTTTGCTATTACTAAATCACCCCTTAGTCTAAATTTCGCGTGGAAAGCTTTACTTAAAATTCAACTTTATTTCGCGATTGAGTTTCCTTAGTAAATAGACATGCAACAAACTGAGCGTTCCTTATTAAAGTTAAATGCGACCTAAAAGCATTTGACTCTCTGAATTAATTCAAAAGTTGAGAGAGCTTGTTCATGTTTAATTTGTGAGATTTTGTGAAACACGAAACATAAATTGTTATTGATCATGTATGTATGTAGGTAGGTGAGATAATTAGCTGGCAAAACATTTTAGACTCAGAATATTAAATTAATTTCAGACAAATCATAAGTCACACAACGTGTCATGCATTGACTTTATTCCGTTTTAAGTGTTACATATATCAGACAAGAGAAGAAACACAAATATAATACTCAAATATTAAACCCAGATACTGAACAAACAGAAGTCTTCATCGCACTCATGTTTGTCCAGGGATCAAACCCACGACCTTTGGCGTATGACTGTCAAATGCGCTATCTGGATAGTCAATATTAGCAACATATTTGAACTGCGTATTTTGGTACACTAGTCTTATAAATAGACGTGCTTAGTACGTGATACCTATTTGTGGGCCCTTACAATTTTATGGCATTTAAGTACAGTTGTACTCGTATGGTAGGTATGCCTATATTATGTTGAGAAAGTTGGCTACTAATAATTCTTAAGTTGATACATACATAGTTGAAACTTAATAAAAAGTCTCAATTTGTATATAGGCGATATAGAGACCCAAGTTTTTGCATTGCATTATAACAATAATGAATTGAAACGGGGATTAACGCGACGTTTAGTACATTAGTACTGATAATTTTTATTTTTGGTATAGCAATTCTTTGCAATTTATTCTTAAGTAAATATTGCACTTAAAAAAAAAATCTTTGGAGGGTTCGGGTGGGACTCGAACCCACAACCTTCCACAGTCCGGGTGGCTGTACTACCATCTCAAGTGGTCAAATATTTGCAATAATGTTTCCACTTGATATTGTATATGTATACCTACCTACAATATTGATGAAACTATCGTCATCTCATGGCGAGTTAAGCACTTACGAAATTCGTCGGCTTAGTAAGGGGTTCGGCTAGTATAATTGGTAGTACAGCCACCCGGACTGTGGAAGGTTGTGGGTTCGAGTCCCACCCGAACCCTCCGAAGATTTTTTTAAGTGCAATATTTATTTATTTACATTGGTACTGCTTGACATTTGGGCTGCGTTACAAAAGTCATGGTCACAAATGCAGTTCGTATGTGACCAAGACTGAAGAAGCTGCACCTAAATAAAAAAATGCCGCATTAAATTCCAGCTTTGATTAAAGTTTCCACTTAGGTTTGTGATTATGTGGCTTGATTTCTGAACAATGATGAACGAGAGATGAATGAGTGTATGATTATCAATGCAATGAATGAGTGAGAAAGAACGAGGTGAGAGGCAGACGACGGCCATCCTTTTGAATTGACTTTACACAAGATTGACAGAACGGAGTTTAAAAATGGCGACAACACGAGACCGAAATGAAAATACCGAGTAAGTTTTAGCATTAGGAACCCAACATAGCCAGATTCCTGGTCCTAATTATTTAGTGCCTCTAGTCCCCGCCTAATAACTCTCTTCATCACTCTCATACACTCTCTTAATAAGGCCCCTGACTAAATGAAAACCTCGCCATATTAAGGTGCATTACTACACACTCACTTTAGAATTCAAATTGGGGGGTGAATAAATTAAAACTTGCTTCGCCTTACGAACGCTGGTAACTAATTTCTTTGCGAACTTAGCTTTGCATAGAATGAGTAAACGAGTTGGTAATGGTTTGTCTTAAGGTATAGTATTACAAAACTTAAGTACCCTTAAGTGGGTAGCACTTGAGTGGAATGGAGTGGAAAGTTAGGTATTGTTTTTGGCTGGGAATACAACTTTGGTTGATAGTTTTTGTTGTTACAAAGAAATATGGAGAACATTTTTTTTATCCTGGTCTCTTTTATACAGGGGTTGCCTGGCTTACATAAATAATAGGAGGTGCTACAAGACCAGTACATTATTCTTTTTTTATGTGATAGGTGGCAGACGAACAGACAGATCAGCAACGGCAGTGAGGTGCCGTTTACCGTGGCAGAGCCACGCTTCGGTATGAATGGGCCGGCTCGATCGGAGTGATACCATGGCCTTACAGAAGACCGGTGAAGCAGCGCCTGCGCTGTGTTTCGTCGAGTGAGTGATGGCACCGGGGGGCGGAGGGAAAGGGGGTTAAAAGTCTATGGACGGCGGCCATCGCTTACCATTAGGTGATTCGTCTGCTCGTCTGGCACCTGTCAGATAACCAGAAAAAAATGCGCTGCTGACCTGTAACCCCCTTCCCCCGATTGGGTCTCCAGTACCTTCAGTCACCGTATGAAAGTTACTCGCAAGTGCCGCGCCCTAAGCACCAAAGTTTCTCCCCCCCTTAAATCAGTATAGTGGCATATAGTGGTATTAATGTTACCCCTTTTCTTTTTCGACTACCCCCTCAAGCAAGAAGAAGCAAATTTTGCTGGCCCCCTAAGATGTGCCGCCCGGGGCGGACCCTCTGCTTTACACTACTGGCTAACATGTACAAACATTCACACATCAGGTTACCACAACCATCATCATCATCATTATCAGCCTGTTGCAGTCCACTGCTGGACATAGGCCTCTCCAAATGCTCGCCACTTTGATCGATCTTCGGCTACTCGCATCCAGCTCCAGCCAGCCCTCTTGCGCAGTTCATCACTCCATCTGGCCTGAGGTCGTTTTACACTACGTTTACCGAGACGCGGTCTCCACTCCACAACTCGTTTACCACAACCTGTCTTTTAAAATTTCCTAAATGAATATTGAACCAAATCGACCTTATTTTTTGAGTGTCCCAAATTTCGGCAAATCTAAAGTTCTAAAAATGCTCGTGACCTTTAAATTCAAAACTATATTCATTATTTTACAACACAGAAGCAGAATTAAAGTGTAAAATAGAGGTAAACTGAAAGCATCTTGTGAATTAGATAGTATTTCAACCAAGCGCGTATATTTTGCACCTCATTATATAAAACATAATTATTTTAGTTAAACTACCGACAAAGCATATTTAACTACCGCAATGTAAGCCTGTATTTTACGAGCCATACTTACCTTAGCCAAAATAAACAGACTTTAATCCGCCCACGTTTTCCAGGGATTATTTTCACATACATTATTTCTGGTACCCGAAATGGGTAAGAATGGTTTTTCTTGACATATTTCACGGTGAAACACTTTTGTTTAAGCCCTGACACGTCATACTCTTTTAACAAAGCATGTTCTATTCATCTGTTTTTGAGCGGTAACCACTTACATTTAGGTGATCTGTTTGCTCTTTTGCCCCCTATCTTATAAAGAAATTAGCATGGTGATAATGTCTGTGTGTTTTATTGAATTGATTATTTTTTCAGTCCATTGTGGATTATGCTCTTCTTAGGGTGCGTTTCCACAGTAGCGGAGCAAGTGGAGTTGAGAAGACTTGTAAAAATTTCGATCACTTTGCTCATCAGAGATGAGATGTGTATTTTAAGCAAAGTGATTGGTTAATTTTTCTAAGTCTCCGCTCATCTCCATGCAGTTCCGTTTTTGTGGAATGCACCCTTAGGGAAATAGCCCCAAGCAAGTACCGATGGCGTCTCTCATGATTCGGTCCGTAGGTATGCCAAAATGGTGGGATGGACCATGGAAAGGTGGTGGGTCCTGGATGCCCTTCTCAGGTGCCTTCATGTACTCTGCAAAACATAACGAAGGCGCTGTTTCTCGCTGATTTTCTGTGAAGCCGTGGAATCATTTACTCAATTCAAGCCGGCGCGTTCATGCCAAAGCTTGCTTCTTCCATGGTGAGATAAGATAATGTTACACGAGGAAAGCTATTGTTACTAATATTATTAAGAAGGCTTTCACTGCAACGTTTCAGTAGCGCGATTGATAATAAATTATAGTAGAGAATAGCTCACTAATTCATGTTTCTCATAGCTCACACGTTAATAGGACTCTTTACCAACTTGCGTACATAGTTTCAAAGCAAAAGCCCAAATTATTCGCACTGTAACCCTTACCCTACTAACCATTAACTTGCCGGATCAATGTGGGATGTTGTGTAATGGCTAAATTAACCAAAAGCTATGCCGTTAAGCCTTCAATAGAATTAAATTATTGTTATGGGAACCAGAAATGGAGGTTAAGTATTCTTTGTAAGGATTTTTTCCCGGTAAATATTTTAGGTTTGGTGACAGTAACATTTGCCAAGGTTTTTTTAACAAGTTTTTAAAGAGACTCACGAAGACCCACGAAGAAGCAGCGCATGTGCTGTGTTTTGCCGAGTGAGTGAAGGTATCCGAGGCTCAATTGGTAGAAAGGGATTAACCCCCCACGAAAAAGATATACCGAGATTTCTGCTAACACGAGTTCTATATTCAAACATCCCGCGCGTCCGCGGCGAGCGATGGTCCCGCCCTAGCGCATTCAACGAGTAAGAGAACAGTAGCCTTACCATGAGTTTGAAATACCATCCTCGCTATCGAAAACTATCGCTTTGTCACTTTCATTTTGATGCATTTGAAAGAGACAGAGCAATAGTTTACGTTATGTCAGTTTTAGATGTCAACTCATGGTAGCGCTACAGATAGACCTATCTCCCGGCGCGTCTACACGCCGGTCTTCATTAGACTCATCAATTTTATTATAAATGTAAATTCAAGCTACATATTACAAGTATTTTTCAAGTCCTCACATCTTTAATTTAAACAATCTTGAACAATTTCACCAACATTTAATTATGTGAGAGTGTGTGGTGTTGCAGGTGTCCATGAGCGGCGGCAATTGCTTACCATCAGGTAATCCGCCTGTTTGTCTGCTACCTATTACATAAAAAAAGTCTCTTAGCTCAAATTATAATAATGATATTTTTTTTGTATTGGTGCGGATTTCCATGTTTAATTTCGATTATCTTATCTTGGTTCTCTTATCTATGAATTGCGAAGGTCAGATGACAATCGTTTCTCAGAGACTTGCCAAATTACATAAATCATGGTCTAAGTTTATCCCGTATAGACATAATAATAGCGCTAGAATAATAGTAAGCTCTCGTATACTATCTGTCTATTGACATAGAATGGACAATAGTTCCGCACAACACGACAATTGTTGGAATTGATATACCCAGTAATAACACTATTTACGAACCTTTTTTCCGAAACACAAAGGCACATATAGACACAATAATTTCTCGGGAAAATGAGCAGTATTGTAGTTCCTACCCTGATAGAAAAATACTCGTATTGGCGTAGTGATTACAAAAGCGTTGTTAGAATTAAGACATTGCTGGCAATTTATTCCCTAACAATACTTTTTTTTTAATGAAGTGTGTTACATGCTTTATACTTAAACATTTGTTAGAATCAACTGACTCGGTGCTGTGGTAAGGTATTATCTCATCTTACCATGGCTGAGGCATCAAAGGAGGGTAACTTAACCATACCCGCCCGGTCTCCTAACTGGTGGTCCACTGGTGTGTGCAAGTGTCCATGAGCGGCGGCAATTGCTTACCATCAGGTGATCCGCCTGCTCGTCTGCTATCTATCATCATTCATCATCATCATTCTCAGCCAATAGACGTCCACTGCTGGATATAGGCCCCAAAGTTCTCCACACAGATCGGTCCTGTGCCACCCGCATCCAATGGACTCCCGAGACCTAAGGTCACGGACATAGCCCAAAAAATTGCGTGGCTGAAGTGGCAATGGGCAGGGCACATTGCGAGGAGAACAGACGGCCGTTGGGGTGGAAAGGTCCTTGAGTGGAGGCCTCGCGCAGGAGGCCGCAGCCGTGTCAGGCCTCCCACCAGGTGGACCGACGATCTGGTGAAGGCCTCGGGAGTCCATTGGATGCTATCTATCACATAAAAAAAAACTGGCGGGAGTGCAAAAGGCACCGAAAGGCGGCGACGTCAGCAATTATATGGCTAAACGGTCAAAATGTATTACTTACTAAAAAAATGAATAAAGCTAAACTTAACACCAATTTCTTAAGTACGTGCTTAGGCAGACAACAATGTACCCGTCAGAGAAGGAACGAGATATAATTTCTTATTGTAATAAAAATGAATTGTCTGTCTCAAGTCTTATCTCGGCCTTTTAAGAAAATTATTTGCAAATAATAAAATAAGCTGCTAGGTCAGCTTAATTAACTCAATGAGAAACTTACTTTGTTTAGTGAAATATCGTTAAAAACAATTTATTATAGAAATAAAGGTTCATTAAACTACACTGAAAGGCTTCTGGCAGATGGTAGATTAGTCTACCATGCCATTTGGCTTGAGTAGTTATACTCAAGCCAAATAACTGTTAAGTTACTTTACTTTGAACTTACTGACCGTTTTGAACAACTTGGTTGTCATGTCATTCATGAAGTTAACTCAAAAGACAACGATAAAACTTATAAGAAAATCCACACACTTGCACGATGCAATTTACACCTAGCGCCATCTATTGGTGGAATTTGGAACTAATCAAGTCCCGAAACCACTTGCTATTAATGAATTAACGTCTACCAGGTGTTCCTACGTGTAGTAAGTACTTATGGTAAGATTATTATAATTTCACGTGTTGCGTTTAAAGTCATTGATTCAGAGCCGAGACACACTTGATTCAAGATTTGGTGCATCTGGCAATGACTTCCAATCTTCGCAACCTTCACTGGAAAATTAGACCAACTGAATTGTAGAAGTAGAAACTTCTTTATCCAAATTAGGTATACATAGAACACCATATACTTTATCGTCAAAAGTTAAATGTTGATTTCTACTAAGATACTGAGAAGATACTAGCAAGAAACTCAGTAATAAGGCATATCTTCGAACCTATATTTGGCTACGGCGGCCAATCTAAGCGATCAGCCACTTACACAGGATATATTATAGTGCTCAAATGTATGCGCAAACGCAGATGCACTCTCTATACCCTCTTAATTCGATGGGACCGAAGAGAGATTGTGCGCAGGACCAACGACTTAACGTGCTTTCTGAAGGCACGGGGGTATAAGACCAGTTGGTGGACCAGACTTCGGGGTAACACTGAGAATTTATGAACAAAAAAACTCAAGAAAAAAGAAGAAACCACCCTTACACTGTGGAATCCACCCTTACAAAGGAATCCACCCTTACACTGTGGAAATTCCACCAGCTCGTACTAAGCGTTTCGCTTCTTCTTTCTTGGTACGAACTGCTAAGGAATGTAACTAACTTGCCGGCTTCTGTATTTCCAGAGAGCTACAATTTGGGTGTCTTTAAGTCAAGAGTGAATAGGCTTCTTCTGGGAAAGCACGCTACATCTTAGACCTCATTGTCACTCTCCATCAGGTGAGATGAGGTCAAGTGCAAACCCATCTTATATAAAAAAAAAGAAACTCAGTATTTCGTATGGCAAGATGATTGGTAGTAACATTGAGAAAATTAATTACCAACTTTTCTCTCAACAACTTGCTGTTTACAGAAACTCCATCATCTATAGGTACATAGTTTGAGAAGTATTTCCCTCGTGTTAAAATAAATATGGATAAGTAATTTATGGGACAAAACTCCTTAGCGGAAGGAAATGGGAAGCCATCTATCAAATTCTTGTTTTTCTAGTCGGTGACTTTGTACGAAAATGTGTTTTTGTGATCATGTTTTCTTTGTTGTAGAAGAATTTGGGGGCGATCTAGTTACTCATAGGCACCGTTAATAGCCATAATAATAATTGGATATAGCAATCTAGTATTGCCTTTTTTGGTGTCCCATGGAGATAACATGCTCTCTTAAATGGAGAGATCAGCAGTGGATACGCTCAATCTGCAAAATAATCGTCAATGATTTATTTTTGGTATCCCAACTAAGTAAGCTGGCACATCGACCCAAAGTGACCTCTGGCTTCCAATAATAAAAGCCTGGATGCTGGATGGGTCAAGGTCGGTAATGCACCATCTTTGCCTGTCATCAGCCTGGAGTCCACGCAAATCTTTCTCAACTTCATCCCTTCAGCGGTAGCTTGCACGTCCATCTAGCCATGGACCATTTGGCCGTCCCATGGTAGGCTATTTTTGCCGCACGATCTTCTCCCATTATTTCGAGGTGGCCGAGCCGGCAAAGTAGATGCGCTTTAGTTTCGCCGATGATATTAGGTTTGTCCACCAGGTCTTCAAGCTCCTAGTTTTTTCTCCTCTTCCGGGTTCCATCTTGCTTATGTACGTCTTAGAATCTTCCTTCAGATCTTTCGTTCCGCCACTAGTAGTCTAGTCTCTTCCTTGAAAGTTAGCGCCAGTAAAGCGTTGTAAATACGAATTTTAGAGCGTTGCTGAGAATTTCCGTAAGTTTTTTTGTTTCTATTCCAGGGAAACATCGACATAGGTTCTCTCAAATGGAGTGATTACCAGTAGACACTGTGGTCATGCTCATATTTTTTTTAACATAAAAGTAATGCTTCATTTGTGGTATCCCAGGGAAACATAATTAATATTGTGTCGTTAATTTGTGATATCGGTAGAGAGCAGCAGTAAGCAGTAGACGGACATGCTCACGAAATTTTAAAATTAGTAGCAAAATGTTTCATTTTTAGTAGAAGTATATAGTGTCGTAATACCAGCTCTCTCAGATGGCGAAATGAACAGGAAAAATACTCAGAATACTTTGTTTAATTATTATTAGTATCAAATTTCAAGAATAAAACGGAGCTAATTTCCCAGAACCTTGTAAATTGTACATCCATTCCAACAATTAATTAACAAAACATACCATTACAAACTTTGAACCATTCCTTAAACTCCCAACTCCATTCCCAACAAGATAATAAAGGTACTGAACCCTAAAAAAACAAGGCCGCTCAAGAAAGCGCAAACACTCGAAGCAAAATCTCCCGGACAAAATAATAAGGGTCCCTGATTTATCACTTTAGCAAATTCGCCTAAACCGTACACGGGGAGTTACCGTGAAAAGTCATCTCGAAATATTATCACTTGTGTTTTTCTTGAGAGATCCTTAATTATATCCTCCTATTCCCTAGAGGTATTAAATGTTTGCGAATTTGATGAAATTTGTTACGTTTAATAAAAATGATATTAAAATTAAGGAAACATTTGTTAGAAAAATATTTGATGTGGTAAAATGATGATTCCAGATGTCCTGTAAAACATAAGCTTCCGTAAAAAAGAATTAAATAAATATTTGCACATGAGATTATATTTTCGTTATGCATAACCCGCTAGATTAGGCGAATATACTTGTATCTATACTTTTTTTTTTATAATTATAAACTTCTTTATAATAGGAACTTCTTTAAAATTACTTGACCCTCATATAAACTATCTAAAATATCACAACTGTACCTACAACAATATCACCATATTAACCGTATTTTTTGGGTAACGCTCCGTACAAATACTACGATACCACGGCCTCACAGACTGGCGGAAAGCAACGCCTGTGCTGTGTTTTGTCGAGCGAGTTAGGGTCCAATTGGTAGGTCGCCGGTTTGCAAACTGCAAATATCTGGACAGAAGACTGTAGTAAGAACTTACTACGCTGGCTCAGCGACCCGAGGAGTCTTCGCCACTCCGCTCTATTCTCAGCGTCCTCTTGCCAATCCGGCTTTGAAGGTGACCAAGATGCTTCTTGACCTGCTCCATCCAGCGATCGACACAGGACACAGGTAAGCTCACTTGGCAGCACGATCCGACTCCATTATCTCAATCTGGACAGTGTCGGTTGGTAATATTGGGTGTTACTTCGGGATTTAAAACAATGGTAGGGCTATATAAACAGGCTTGTTTCTACGCAAATACCTTCGGAAGATCATATTTCTGTTCTTAGTGGACGTTATATCGACTCTTGGTTTGCATTCCCGAATACCTGTTAATATATTTGAGTAGTTTAGTAGTCCAGTGGGTCACATGGGCTTTTTTATAGTTACCTTTGTTTATCCTTATACGGTACGGTTTTTTTACCTAGGTAGACATTAATTCTACTAATTAAACAGTTTTATTCATCAATAGCGTCAAGGTGTATACCTATGTGAATCGCTAAAAAACAACACACTATACGATAAACCGTGGGGAGAACCACGCTTCGGCATAAAATGGCCAGCTCAACCGGAGTGATACCACGACCTCACAGAAGACTGGCGTAAAGCAGCGCCTGCCTGCAGTACCTGAACGGGTATCTATGGGCGGCGGCAATCGCGTACCATTAGTGATCCGTCTGCTCGTCTGTCACATATCGCAAAAAACAAACTTGCGCAACTTAATCGACAGACAATGCCGTCTACGGGAGATTTTTGAAATTAATAGTAATTTTTAAACCCCCTAATGCGTAGACAAATTGGTTCAGAATCCCAACCCTCAATGTGATTGTTGAACTCGCATCAAACCAATTCCTATTTATATAAAACAGTTGTATTATTGTAATACATTGTATTTACGAGAGTCGTTGAACATTTTTGTTACTACTCGTAATAAAACATTAGACCAACGAATATAACCCATTCCGTAGCTTAATACATCCTCTGCACATGAATTAATGGTCTTGAAACCAAATAATAGGATACACAGAATATAATCGCTGTATAAAATGAATTAATTCTCTAGAGAGACCTGGGGTATTTTTGAAATGTGAAAGAGTAAAATTGGTTTCATCCGTTAAGGCCCCGTGTTGGTACGTCCTCGACAGAAAATATCTTATCTCAGTATATCAAATCAGTATTTGGTGTTTAGAAAGTAAAAACGAATAGTTATTTATTGCTATTTAAAAAAAAATGCAGTTAAAGTTACGTTTCGCAAAAAAAAAGTTTTATTTAGTAGACACCTACTCTAATGACTGTATGTTACGCTGTCTTGGCCTTAAAAGCATAACTATAGGAAAAATTTCAATGCCTGTCTAATCCTTCAATGTTGATCAAAGCCGAGAGCATAAAATTTTGTATGCACGCATGTAAAGGAATGTATTTATACAGTGAGATACTTCGGCATAAATGAGCTTACTTGTTAGAAGCGTTAATACGGCTTTACAAGAACCCGTAAAATAGCGTTTGTGCTGTATTTCGCCAAGTGACTAAGGGTACCAGAGGCCCAATCCGGTTATACGAGTAGGGGGATGAAATTTTGTACCGATCTTGTGACTCCACTGGCGGCGCAGATGTCCATGGACATAGATTACAATCAGGTGATCCATTTGCTAGTCTGCCACATATCAAATAAACAGAAACATTTACGTACAGGCAGAGCGTTAAGTCGAATTCCTCCCCGGGGTTTAAAAACAGCACTCGTGGGTCATAAGGACGTCTGTCTTAACCAACTGTCTGGTCCTAAAGTCCAAAATCCCTTACCCATGACGTCACGTCTAGTGTCATGTTGTCAAAACCAATGTCAAATCATTTCCAAATACCCATTACTCTCCAACCTCTGAAGAGGCCTTCAGGTCCCTAAAAAGTGAAATACAAAAGTGTCTCTTTGTATCCATTTCATGCTCTGCTAAGATTGAAATCCTATAAGTATAATATTTCAAGAGTACCCTTCGTATCGGAAGCAAATCTAATAATCCGGTGTTGGGGCACGAATAATTTCTTTATCTGACTGAAGTGTTACTTGGATCGTCGACTTAAAATTGGTACGGACGAATTTTCATTGGACTTACGACGTAGATATAGGGATGAGGGATGTTCCGGAGTATTATTTCAGACGTTGGAAAAGATTAGGCGGCTTTTATTATGTTCTGTGGTCGTGTCATCCGAAACGAGGGCTTTTTAGAACGTTTAATGGTACAGTCAACCACACATCAGGTTACCACTGTCAAATTTCCTCAGTTGATATTCAACCTAATTTGTTTGACAGTAAGATGAGAGTCGTTTGAAGAAATTTGACAGTTTTGTATTCTTTGATGTGGGCTGTACGTACAGGGAAAAGTGGAAGGTCAATGTTTCGAGGCAAATCACCTACAGAGTCTACAAAATACTCCTTAACTGAGGGCACAAGCTGTGCCATTAATAGACAGAGATGGAAAAGTCTCACAAAATCTGCTACTTATTACTCAGACACTCCATAACCACGACGGTCTTTCCGTCAGTAGTCAGTAGTGTACGCCTGAGAAGAAGAAAAATAATGGGCTATTAACGTTTCTACCATAGCATTAAAACAGCTAACTCATCTCAACGTTTAATGTTGAGTTGAGTCCATACCTGTTGTATCTAAGCCTGGGTACGCTTAAACAATGATGAAAGATATGAAAAGTCGGGTACAACAAAGCGACTAGCAATATTGTAAATGTATACCTACAATATTGATGAAACTAACGTCAGCTCATGGCGAGTTAAGCACTTACGAAATTCGTCGGCTTGGTAAGGGGTTTGGTTTGTATGATTGGTAGTACAGCCTCCCGGACTGGGGAAGGTTGTGGGTTCGAGTCCCACCTGAACCCTCCAAGGAATTTCTAAGTGCAATATTTACTTAAAAATAAATTGCAAAGAATTGCTATACCAAAAATAAAAATCAAAGCAACTAACGTCAGACCCTGGCAACAATTTGAAAGGGGAACCAGATCAATAGAATTGAGATTACGCATTTCAGAAACTATCCAAAACGTGCAGGTTTCCTCACCTCATCACCGATGATGGTTGAAATAACGAAGGATCTAAACCTTAGACCTCCCGCCCAGTACATTATAGGGGTGTCCTTATTCTACTACCATCGCTAATCAAGAGAAAGATCAGCATCAAAAATGACATCGGCGCCAGGTACTATAAACTATTGGTTTTAGCTTGCAATTGTTTTTGTTTGTTGAGGAGCAAAATCTAGGAGCATAAAAACACGACGTAACAGTCTCTTCCAGAGCTGTCACAAACTCCCGTCTGAAACAGCACTAACCTTGAAAATACGGGCGTGAAAACGTTCTCATTCTGGGCGTAAGTTACACAAATTTACGCTACGTTTTAATCTAAAAAGCTGAGCGTCGCCGAAAATTCTAAATTAGAGCCAACGGGGGCGAACTTATTTACAGACTAATAAGGTGCCTTCTCTTAATTATGTTCGTATGCGCTGAGTAGGCTAGGCTGAGCTATGTCACGTATAGAGGTTACTATGTGGGGGGATTCGGTACATGACGGGAGACGTGAATTGAGCCGTAAAAATTTACACTTGAGTAGGACTCTGATTACACGTTTCAATCAGCATCACAAAAAGAGGTTGGTATTTTAATGAGAATTTTGTACTTCAGACTGGTCCCGAAATTTTTATGCATCAGAAAATATTGTCGAATGTAGAAGTTAGCATTAGAATAAAAAACACATGTTCCATACAAAAAACGTTATTTATTCACTGAGCATTCATGTATAGAACAGCTAATTTTTAATTATTATTTTTTATGTGATAGGTAGCTGACGAGCAGACGGATCACATGATGGTAAGCAATTGCCGCCGCTCATGGACACTTGCAACACCAGTGGAGTTACAAGTGCGCTGCCAACCTTTTATCCCCTCCCCCCCAGTGTGGGCCTCCGGTACCCTCACTCACTCACTCATTTGCTTATTTTGATGATCTAACATGCTAAAGGGGCTTTATTCGTGTTATCTATGAGGTATGAGGGTTTCGGGATAAAAACGACTAAAATTTAACGGTCGATAATATATCGTGTGAACTTTATATTTTTCATTGGGAGTGAGTGAACAGGCGACTGAAAACAAAATAGTAGAAAGCTACTCAGATGCTACATACTATCCACTTTGCCTGTCCGGGGTACCTATCTAATGAATCGGGTTCAAATGACGTAAGATGAATTGAGTCGTAAAAATTTACACACTCAATGATTAGGGATGTGTAGTGAATTAGATTTCAATTGTAGATTTCAATCGGATTAACAAAAAGAGCCTTTGGGTATTTAATAAGATTAGGGCGGATGAAACAAAACGTCAAGTGAGGCGTTAAATTATGTAAAAGTCATGTAAATTTTATAAGCTTTGGATTGTAGAGGTATGTTTTTAAGTTAAAAAAGTATTGCCTGGTCTAAAAATAGTTTATTAAAAAGAGCATTAGCCTATACTGTCCCCTGCAGTGGGATGCAGTGGCAATGGCCTCCAGCATAGAAATCAAGTCATCGCTACTATGATGGGATTAGACTTAATCACCACGCTCTTGCCTGATGCGGATTGGTATTTTGGAAATTCGAAAATTTCGAAACATACCTACTATTGCTCGATTCCGCAATCGAACCCTGGACCCCAAAATCTGATCTCGGCCCCGTACTTAAACCATCGGGGCTTCGGTTACAGTTTATTGTATGGTGTAAAATAAAAACAGTGTTATTGTAAAAAATCTTGACAAAGAAAAATGTATACACAATACAATACTACGACAAAAATTTCATTGCAATTAAATATTTTGTTATTAGCGCTTTTGCTTTGTAACTCTATAATAATCCTGATGATTTTCTCAAACTAAATATAGAACCAAAAGTTAGCTTATTAACATCTACTAAACCTAATCTCTTAACCTCAAAATATTTACAACTGAACAATTGCCATTAAGTCAAACATACAACCCTTTCGATTCCCTAAATGTTAAGAGTAATTTAAATTTAGCGAACAAGAAACTTTGCAACAAATTATGGACCTTTCATCTTTAGGCTGTCAAATTTATACGTGTTTGTGTGCACACGGCGTCACATTAAGTTAGCCTTTTTGGTCTTTGTACCGTCCTTATGTCTGAGACACATGAGCTATTTTTGCATTCCGGGTGGGTAACTCAACTTGACGCGACTGTACCTACGGACAGGGACTTGTTAATTAATTGTTTAAATTAACTTCGTATCTATAATCTGATAGGATTAAGTACCTTTATGTTTTTTTTAAACACTTTTATTTATTTTATTTATCACGAAAACTATCAGCAGCCTTTACACATAAAACTAATACTTAAATACATACCTACATATATCATTTTAGTAAAATACATACTTATAACAAAAGTCAAAGCTGTCATTAATTCCATTTCATATGTCAAAGATCGTGAGTTGGATTCACACTATAATGGAGCAAGGCTTAAAGCCACCACGCTTGCTTAATGCTTATTGGTAATCAAAAACACACCAACCAAAATGTTTACTGAAATAAAGTTTCCTTCTGTGTGAGGCTTAAAATACTTTAAGTCCATATATTATTCGACGTTTTAAGGAGAAAGCAAAAAAAAAACATTTAATTCAGTTCAAAGCTTTTTACTGTAAATATCACCTTTTGTAAAATTTCACAAAAGGTTTTAAAATACGATGTGCGTTTTCCCCATTGAATGATGTGTGCCTTTGTTTAGCTTGCAGACGTGATGGATGGCTGATGACGGGGCAACTACTTCAGTCAATAGGCATGATGACTCTTTAAATTTATAATTAACAATCATTTAATAATTGAAATTTTGGTAAATGAATGGCTACACATAAAGTTCTTACAGATTCGTCGTCTTTTGTCGAAGCGTGTTTCTCTCGGTTGCATCCAAGGCCACGCTTTGGATGGGTACCCTTGTATCGTGATCTGGGATTTGGTGGGTTTGATAATTACAATGAAACTACTGATGACTGATGAAGTGACTGACCTAACTTTTGCAACCCTTAGATAGAGAACCAGACCAACTGAATCAAAATAAGTTTCTGAACACGTTTCACTAACCCAACCATAATGTGCCAATACGTGCTCTAAGTGCAGATCTCGTCACGGTGAAATTAAACCTCATCGCCAAGCTTATTTTAATAGTGTACATATTATGGAGTATTGAGAAATTCAAAGATTCATGCATGGTGACGGAACTTAAGATATACCGGAAGATTCTGGGACCAACCAAAGGAGAAGATGGATGGGAGGCACAGGTTCAACCAAGAGATTGAAGATCTGCCGTGCCGAACATAATGGGGGAGATAAAATTATCCTGACAACGCTGGTTCAGACACGTGGAAAGAATGGGGAGGATGAATGGAGGATGGGCGGACAAAAGAGCTTATCGAACCAACTGAACGCCGTCTTGTGAGTCGTCTGAAATGTAGCTAAAAGGAGAAAGTTGCCAAAGACCTTAGAGCACTAAATGTGCTCGATTGGCTGGAATCGGCACAGGACCGAGCAAAATGGAAAACTTTGACGTCGGAGGCTGAGACCCACTTTGGAACGCTGAGCAACGTAGTAACTAAGTAAAGATGTGTGCTTAGATTAAAACCTACGACCTCCCGTATTCGTTGTCGTCCCGAAGGCGATCCTTTTTATAAGAGGTATCAGACTTTCCACATTCTAAATCTTACTCAGGCTCCAAAGCGATGCTTTTGACGCAATTGAGAATACCATTCTGAGATGATTAGTATAGAAAGTTGGGGATAACATGATTGGTGTGAACTGACTGGCACGAAATAAACTTCAAGAAAAAATCCGCAAACTTTTGCCTTCACAACTGTTAAAACTTTTCTCGCCCAATTGAGTCGTCCAATCCGAAGAAGATAACTTTCCTACATCTTTGCCAAAGTCATTTTTAATGTTATTTCCTTTGTTTCTGAACAGGCCGCGAAAATTCAAACAAATGTATTCTATTCCTATAATGAATACAAATGAAGACCGCTTTCGGAGAGTGCCTAAATGAACGACACTTATTACTTATCGTCAAATAAATTAATAAATGTCTTAGGAAACTGGGTCACGATATTAAATGACAACTCTATTGAAATTAGTGTTGGCCAAAAGCAAGACGAGGCAGGTTCTAATTTAAACCAATCGTAAGGTCTTGTTTTCCTTTTTTAATCATTAAACATAATGTATAAGTACATCATCATTTTAGGCAATAGACAGCTACTGTCTATACACAAGATATAAAGACACAAGTCTCTATACAAATCAGTCATGTAAGGAATTTCTTCGACTTCCCAGGTCGTCGATCTAACTTGTGGGGGGCCTACCACGGCTGTGACTCCCTATAAGCGACATCCACATTAGAACCTTTCTAATTGAACTGTCACTTCATCACCCGGGGACCGCTTAGACCTGGATTCAGATTTGGAGAGTCTAATTACAATGAACCGACTGGCGTCTGCTCAAGTGACAATGGGCAGGGCAGATTGCGAGGAGAACAGACGGCCGTTGACAGCCGACGACGGTGGAAAGGTCTATGAGTGGATGCCGCGTGCAGGAGGCTGCAGCCGTGGCAGGCCTCCCACCAGGTGGACCGACGATCTGGTGAAGGTCGCGGGAGTCCCTTGAATGCGGGTGGCACAGGACCGATCTGTTTGGAACTTTGGGGGAGGCCTATGTCCAGCAGTGGACGTCTATTGGCTGAAATGATGACGATAAATGATGACTTCGTCTGACCTTTGCAATCTTTGATAAGGTAATATCAACTGAAGTTTCAGAAACAATCCGAAAGGTCTTCGTATACTACGGTATACTCGTAGCAGTTCCTTTTTTTTATGTGATAAGTAGCAGACGAGCAGGCGGATCACCTGATGGTAAGCAATTTTCGCCGCCCATGGACACATGCAACACCAGTGGAGTCACAAGTGTGTGTGGAGTTCCTGTCTTATGACCCAAGATACTCAGGTATATGTAAGTGCAAGAAACAAGTATCAAGTTCTTGCATTTTATCAAGACCAAGACCATCTTGGGCGGCACTAGTTGAAACAACGTCGTTAAGCATTAAATATTTGCTGTCCCTAATTATACTTAGGTTCGCAAGGTATAGTCCTGCATTTGTGTAGGTTGTTAATCTTCGACTAACGGGTGCGCTGTAATTAGTATTTGGGGACACGAGTTCGATTCCTGAGTTTGGTGTAACTTGATTCCGCAATTTTCTTAGACAATTATCTAAACGATAGAAATCAGGTGCTTGGGTAATTATATTATTATGTAGTAAGTCAAGCATTTTATGTCATACTGTCACTGTAATCTTACTTAATATGAAAAACTTTGTCTTTTTATTCCTGACTAGTGGCCCGCCCTCACTTCACTTCGAGGACAGTAGTTACAAACTAAACCAATAGATGGCGCTGGGTGTCGACTACATCGCGCTTGTGTTTCGATTTTTCAGTTTACTTATAAGTCTTGTCGTTGTTTCTAGAAGTTACCTCTTTATAAATAGTATAGAAAGATTTGATAACGTATAGAAAGTGACTTAAATTCGACTTATCTTGTAAAAACAAAACGTTAATATTCTTCAGAGACAACCTGCAAATAGACACGACCTGCAAATCTTCAAAAATAGAGTACGCGTATTTCTTTTTAAAAAGTCTTCGGCGATTTAAGTCTTTTCTATTGTTCGAGTGCTCATGCTTCCCTCCTAGTCATAAACGAAATAAAACTTGCGAAGTGAAAGAAATCGACCTTAAAAACATAGTTATAAGTTTCCATATTTTCACTTCGCAAAAATGTATTGCGTTTATGACTAGGATGGCAGCATGGGCGGCGGTGATCGCTTAACATCATGTGATCCGGCTGCTCGTCTGCCCTCTTATTATAAAAAAGGTGAATCTAACATTTTTCTTTAAGAAAAGTACTCATCTTTTTTTAAATAGCCATAATAATATTCTCGATCTCTGCCAAATGTAGCTAAAATAGAGCAAGTTGTAACAGTTTTTAAGATTGATGGGGACAATGACATTCATAGAACTAGAGTTAATGGTTTTTTAATTATGCCCTCTGGTTATTTATTGAACGAGATACCTACAAAATGAATTCTATAATTTGATTGATATGAATTGACTTACCGAAAAAAAAATACTTTTATTTCAATGCTGGACCTGTACCAACTTATCTGTACTATTTATGAAGAGATCACTTCTATAGACAACGACAAGGCTTATAGGTAAACCGAAAACACGAAACGCTTGCGCGATGTAATTGAGCACAGCGCCATCTATTGGTTCATTTTTGAATTACGGTCCCGAAGCGAAGTGAGGGCGGGCCACTAGTTATTACTAATTTCATAAATAAATGCCTCTCAAAACAAAATGAGAACTGGCCACTAGTACACTAACGTAATAAAATAAAAACGTAACCTAAAGAAAATACCACAAGTTTAGTTTGAAAACAGAACAGTATCCTAAAACATCATAAAATAATTAGAAGCCAACAACACTGTTACCAACCCTCTCCGTTGCTTATTTTAGTTTGAGTCATTTCCGGAGAACCTCATTTTGGGAGATGGCTTCTCATCTAAGGTAGCAAAAGATCTCCCTAAACCACCTCTGCTAATAATTTCACAACCGTTACTTTGTAAAATTGAAATTAAGATACGGCATCCGCCATTTTGCACATAAATTTTTAAGAAGTTTTAATTTAACAGTGCGCTTTAGAGCATCAAACTTTTTAAGTGCTCAAGGGAAAAATTCACCTTTAAAACAATTTTGAACCTCAACAAAAGGTTTTTCATGTACAACTTTTTACTCTATGTCAGTTCTTTTTAATAATCATTTTACTAGTTTGTAGTTTTTGCTTCAAGAACTTCGATCATATTTAAATAGATACACTTTAATGCACAACTTACAAGATCTTCACAATTGGGTAAATAGAAATTAAACGGGGCAATCGCGTGTGAAAATCCGCTAGGTGGCGTAGTGTAGAACTGAGGTTCATCTACACGGTGATTGGTTATTTGAGATGTCAAAATGTTGCTTAACAACCAATGATGCTAAATTCGAACCCCAGTATAACAGTACCCGGCTTTCGGATCAAGCAGATTTTATACACGCATATGAAGGCATTTAGACAGTCTTATTATCTCATCGTATCAAATTTATTGCAAACGTAGCGGCTAACGTAGAGTTGGACGCCCTGCTACAAGATGGGATGACGACATTCGAAGGCTGGCTGGAGTGGGCTGGATGAGAGTGGCCGAAAATCGGGAGCGGTGGCGTGCATTGGGGGAGACCTATGTCCAGCCGTGGACGAGTGTGGGTTGCTGATGATTAAATGTATTATCATACTAGTGGCCTATTCTAAGTTTCTTACAAAATCCGGTTCCTGTCTGTAGTAGTTCTAAGTATGTCCAATAGATGGCACAGGAAGTCAATTACATCGCGTAATATTATTTTTATTAATATTTTCTGTAGTAATTCCATGAGGTTTACTCCCCTTAACCCCGTATTGGTCCCATTTGAACTCGACCTTGGTTTTATGAGCACTTAATCTGTAATCGATTATCGCCAGTTGTGCAAGCGATTTATAAAGTCCTTAATTTTTGGCCGAATATCGATAAACTGTTATCGGAAGTCGTAACCTTAGATTAGGATCTTGGGAGTGATAAAATCATATTCGTGTAATAATCCTCCTACCAATTTGGCTAGCTGATCTCAAGGACCACGTTCGCAGAATATTTTTAGTGGACAAGTATGTATTTACCAATGGTGGTATAATAACATGACAGAAAGAAAGTCATGTACAGTGCTACTAAGCACTTAGTATCAGCCTATATACTATACTACTGCAGGGCAAATTAAAAGCCTCCATCATAGAAATCAAGTCATCACTACTATGATTAATAACTACGCTTGCCTATAGAATATTGGTGATCACAAACCCGAACTATGTCTGAAAAATTCGCAGTTTTTTGCTAGATCCAACATTCGAACCCAGGACCCCGAGATCCTGGGGAGGGATGTGAAGTAAGGTTCTTCAACCCGTCTTCATGTCTCCTCCCCACTCTGGCGATGAGACAGCGTCGCTAGGCTTTAGTCGGTATGCCTCCGGTCCCACCCGGAGGAGAGCCCGACATAACCCGCCTGCGACATAGCGATCAAGCGTCGACGCAGGACATTTATTGTGCACAAGTGTGCGCGCAGAATCAAGTACACTTTTTATTTCCTTACCTTTAAGTAATATTGGTTGTAATAATGACTATTGGTAAAGCTAACTATTGTTAAAAAAACAGTTTGGCGATATTTGGTTCATTGTTTTGGTTTAAATATAGATCAAAAAACTGGCTCTAAGAGGAGTAGATTTTATAAGGTATCTTTCAAGTCTTCCATGCACAATATTCTACCACCTTCAGAGACAGATACCTACTAAACTTATATCGATTCCTCTTACCCCAAATTAATGATTGATCAGTCCTAATACCCTATTCTGTATTGGTAACTTGTGAAATTACTTACCAAAGCGAAGCCACAAAATCAACCCGAATTAGATTCAGATGCAGAGAACTTAGACGTTAAGTTGGAAATACGACTTCCCTGAGGATCAATGGGAACTGAAACAAGCAGCGGTGAGAAGCAAATGCATCAAATGATGAATGAAGATAAAGTGCTGTTTTGCACAAAGTAAATTGTATAGAAAATACTGCAGGGGCTAAAAATGGTATTTTAATTTTCTCATTTCAAAGCGCAATTCCCGGTTGCATCCAAAGCTGGTGCTCTTAATATACGACTTGCGATCCTGACTATTTTACAATGATACACTTATTGCTTTTATTTTACTAACAATCTAAATCATTTGGGCAATTAAACAAACAGAATTTTCCCCTCAAAACGGACTCAAAATGCATTTCCGCGCATAATCCGTTACTTGCAGAGCTTGGCACAATTTGTTCGCTCTATTGTCAACCTTTTCACGTTGACATAAGTGTCCAAATATGGATCACGAAAAAAGGTAGTAAAATATTTCAATTCACGGGATTACAGTTTTCAATCGGATTTAGTTTTTATCCTGACATCGAGAGGGATTTTGAATTGTCCACTACGAAGATCTTTTCATACTTGCATTAACAAAATTTTTGTTACAGAATATTCTATTCTACAGGGTGTATCTGTGAACATTTACATCCCTTTAACCACGTCTTCTATCAACCATTCTGAACAACATTTGTTCAACAACTTTTCTAAATTCTTCGAAAAAAATTTCGACTCATACAAAATGACCAAGTCACGTGACCGACTTTGTATGGAAAGATGAAATTTTTTTATGCGAATTTTCAAAAGTCATAGAACAAAATTTGTTTAGAGTGGTTGGTAGAACACGTGGTTAAAGAGATGTAAATGTTCACAGTACACCCTGTATATTGATCTACGGTTAATTGCCATGGTTGATATATTTTTTAGCTGTATTAGCTGTATTCTATTTCAGACTATTAATGCTTGTTTAGTGACCAATTAAGCTTTAGTAGCTCAGTAATACCCAGGTTACTTGTCAGTCACAGTGCGGCTCACTAATTGTTCTTAATCTTGGGTTAAATTTTCTGATTTCTCTTGTTTTATTTTGTAAATTTGTTTCTCTGATAATCGTTTATTTTTCTTATATTAGGCATTTCTTTTTATTTGGGATAAAACATGTTTTATGCAAGTGCAATTATTAGTAAATGAAAATCAGTATTCTGAATCAATGGTAGATTACGTTGGTATACAGACGGCGTCAGGAGTTACCCCCGCGGTGCAATAATAGCGCTTGTGTCTCAGACATAAGAACAATATAAATGCCAAACAGGTCAGCACCTCGTGGAATCATGTGTGTACACCTAGACATTAAATATTTATAAGTTACATCAATCAACAAGTAACACTATGATTTCATCGATGTTCTTAAATAGGTATGTACATGCATTTTGTCCTAATATTGCTTTATTGTGTTATAAAACTTAATTTGACAAGTTAAACGATGATAAATAGTTATTTTTGTTCGCAAAAAAAAATGTACAACGCTTTTAATAAATCTTAAAGATTGGCTAAAATATTCTTAAATGATCTGCCTAAGTATTCATAAGTTTTCAAATAAACTGAGTTGGGAAGTACACTTAAAATTTATCACGAAAATTTTCTATACAATAACTTAGAAGGGGATTTCAATATTCTCTGGACTTTATTTTTCGTGATGTAGGAGATTGCCATATGTTTGTCACAGGAAGTTCCTTCTTTTATACAGCTTGGTGATGGGACTTGAAATATTTTAATCGAGTTTTAGTCGATTAGGTTTTTCAGTGAATAGAGTAAAATTGCATACGAGGTGTACATTGAGTTTGTAGTAAGACTAACTCAACTCAAGAGACGGAAAGAGGAGTGTTGGCGGACAAACTGCCAGATGGTCCGACGACATCAAGGCTCAAGCTGGGGCAGCGTGGTCCAGGAAGACCCACGACAGAAGGAAGTGGAGGGAAATTGGAGAGGCATATGCTCTGCAGTGGGCAAACATGCTGCTGAAGAAGAAGACTAACTCTGGAATTTCTAACAGATATAAACGTTATAGTGTGCTAGGTTGTCTGGAAGGGATCGCTATAAGCGATAAGACCGCCAATATTGTATTTGTAAATTACCTAAAAAGCATAAGTTCTGTAACATTTTGTGCAATAAAGAGTATCTATCTATCTATCTAATGCAATACGAAAGTTTAAAATAAAAGTCTGGTTTTACCAGACTATGTTTTGAAACTTAGGTGGTTCAAATTTTGCTCCATAATAAAAAAAATATCTGACAAGTCACATCACTAATTCAGATCCATACATTACGGTTATCTGACGTGTCGTGGAGATACAGCCAACGAAACTCTACAAGGAGTCTTGATAAATTATCACAGCTTATCGCGGGCCAACGCTGACTCGACCTTCTTTTTAGAATGCTGTCTTGAAACATGCAATGTTGCCAAAGTGTAACGTATTGCTTATCTATACTGTGACACTTCTACAGTACATACATACGCCATCTGGAGATTTATCACTCGGTGCATTTTGTTTAGCAGGCCCAACCGCAAATATAAGATTGTAATGCCATGTATTTGTACTAGATTACCAACTTATTTGTGCGGTTGACCCAGGATCTAGAACTAGACCGAGGTTGAGAAAATATTATAAACAGAGCGCTCTAGCGTAAATATGCTGTACTATAACAAATCAACACGCAAAACATCGATTAATCACAATACTATTTATAAAGAGGTTAATCTCATAGTCGACGTCAAAGCTTATAGGTAAACCGAAAACTCGAAACACTTGCACGATGAAATCCACTTCCAGCGCCATCTATTGGTACTAGCCAAAGTTAAGTACCGAAACAAAGTGAGGGCAGGCCACTAGTGTATTTATAAAGCGGTTAATATCATAGTTCACTAAGTTACTGTTTCACGCGGACGAAGTCGCGGGTAACAGCTAGTATCAGTATATAGTGGGACAGTCCCACTGCAGGGCAAAGGCCACCATCATAAAAATCGAGGCATCGCTACTATTATGGGATTAGGTTTAATCATCACGCTTGCATACTTGCACGCTTGCATAATAGTAGCGAGCTTCTGACCCAAATAAGGTTAACAGTTCCAGCCCACTTACCTCGTCATCCCATCAAGAAAACTTTTGCACTACCTGCAGCCAAAACTAATCTGGGACACCATGCCCCTATTGCAAGATGTTGTAACCACTATAATGAAAATGACAATGCTATTGACATCTTTCACGACTCCCTGCCTAAGTTTAGACGTAGCTTGGCGGCTTCCTTAGCCATTAGCCGTGGGAACCAATTAATTAGTTAATATTTATTCTTATTACATTTATATTTAGTTTATGTATGTACAAAAACAATACAGTTGTTGTTTTGCTATGCAAATGCTGTGTACGCCTGTAATAGGCATATGTATCAGAATTTGTTTCTAGTTTAAGTTTAAATTTTGTCTTGTCTTAATACATACGCTGTTGGTGTACCTATTTAAATAAATAAATAAATAAATAGATTAGGGTCAAAAATTTAAGCCAAGTAGTGACGTCATTTTTAAAATTCAAAATATCTATAGCTATTGGTACTACTAATGGTACCTAGCGCTGTTAGGCTTTTTCAAACACTCTCACGTTATTTTGACTTTGGGAAAGCCACGCTTCGGCATGAATGGTCTGACTCGACTGGAGTGATACCCCGGCCTCACAAAATACTCGCGTTTTAACAAAAAACAAAGCAAAGCAGTTTGCTTTGTTTCGTCCAGTGTGTGAGGTTACCGGATGCCCAATTGCGGGAAAGGGGGTCAAATATTGGCAGCGGACTTGTGACTCTACTGGCGTTGCAGATGTCCATGGGCGGCGGCTATCCAAATTCAAATTCAAATTCATTTATTGCATGTCACATTACATAATAGGATGTTAAAAAATAAAATAGGTTTACATGTGACGCCCTGCAAGGGCATAGCATTAAAATTTAACATAACATTTCATAGATTAATAATTCAATCACCAAATTAATTATATTTAGAAATTTGGATTAATGGTAAATATCGCTTACTATCCGGGAATCCGTCTGCTCGTCTGCTATCTATCACATAAATAAGTGAGCATTGTGCATCTAGATGGTATCTCTAGATTGAAGTCAATAAGTTAAAAAATGTATCCTAAACGGTTCGAGTTTTAACTCGATTCTAGGTATTCTACGGAACTTCTCAAGATTAAAGGAAGTTGGCCCCTATTGGTGCTAAGTTCGCAATAACTGTCTGTTCTCGGTATGAGCCCAGGGGAAGCATTTCGGTTCCAAATTTCGACCAGCTTATCTAGAGACATATCTGTCCTATACGGAGGTACACTCCGCTTCAGAAAACACGAATATTGCTTCAAAGTATTAAACCGGGAATTAACGTGACGTTTATTTTAAAGTACATGATGTACTTACTGCTTGACGTTTCGGCTACGTTGCAGCAGCCGTGCTTTGATTTGGCTTGGATTGTCGTTGTGTTGCAACGCGAAAATCTAAAAAACTATATAACACGAATATTGGGTTAACATGAAAAGTTTTATTGCAAACAAAATGATATTTCAATTTGTACGCAAACAAAGTCACAATATTTTTAGCTTGATGTTGACATGAAATAAATATTTAATGTTGACTTTCTGAATCCATAGTTAGGTAAACAAAGACGAGTAAATATTAAATCTTTTCAAAATCAAAATAACTAGAGGTTTTTTAATGTGATATTTGCTATTTCATATTCAAACCCTAGATACAGCGTAACCGGGAATATCACGCTGATATGACATTAGAAAATCCTAACTAATATTATAAATGCGAAAGTAACTCTGTCTGTCTGTCTATCTGTCTGTCTGTTACTCTTTCACGCCAAAACTACTGAACGGATTTAAATGAAATTTGGTATAAGAACATAGGCCACTTTTTATTGCAAAAAGGGGGTTGAAAGGGGTTAAAAGGGGGGTAGAAAGTTACTTTTCCAAGCGGACGAAGTCGCGGGCGGCCGCTAGTCTGTAATAAGGTTTCATCTAAGTATTTATAACACTCTTAAGTGTGCATAAATAGTTAGTTAGCAAGTGGTCCTATAAGACCAGACGCCATTAAGCCAAACTTGGCGCAATTTCATTGTTTATTAACTATACCAAGACTTGCTGACAAAGTGTGAGCTACTCCTGGGGTTTTGTTTTAAACGTTAAGTACTTGGTAATACAGCATAGTTTTCGTCATTTATTTTGAACCCCTGAAAAAATATGATGAGGCCTTATAAGTTTGACATGTCTATATGTCTGTTTGTTTGAAAAATAAAATACAATTTTTACTGATTTTCCGTAAAATAGGTATCGACCGGAGTGATACCATGGCCTCACAGAAGTCCGGCGTGAAGCAGATCCTGCGCTGTGTTTAGCTGAGTGAGTGAGGGCGCCGGAAGCCCAATAGGGGAGAAAGTCTTCAGCGCACTTGTGCACGCTTTCCGAGTCGTCTCCACTCCAGAAATTTCTACCCCAACGGTTTTGCCACTTCAGCATGCTAAATCAAAGACTTCTAACTGAACTATCGAACTGTGCATTATGCTAAGCTTGTGTTGCAAAATCCAGACTACGAATACTAATATTTACTCTTACTCTTAATACAGTTTATATTTTACAGCTCAAGAGAAATTGCTCGAGGACTAATAAAACCTCGATATGTCAAACCTCATTTCACCAATTTTTATGGCTCGAAAAAAACTACGTTCTTTTTTTGAATATCGCGACTCTTTTGTTTTCATTGTTACTAAATTTCCTCACCTATTTGTACGAATATTGTATGTATTTTTTCCGTATTATAAAAGTAGGTCTTTATTTTTCAATTTTACTTATTTCATCATTTGAAAATACCAAAACCACATTACATCTACCGATACCCGCCGGCATTGTTTGCCGGTACAAATAGTTAACAATTATTTATCACCTTTTATCTATTATTATTAAAAGTTTTATCTATCTACTAGCGGCCCGCCCTCACTTCGTTTCGAGACAATAGTTCCACTGTCTACCAATAGATGGCGCTGGGTATCGATTGCATCGCGCTAGTGTTTCGATTTTTCGGTTTGTTTATAAAGTTTGTCGATGTCTATGTAGTTTGTCTCTTTATAAATAGAAGATCTACAAGCTTCCGCAAAACTCATTTTGTCATGTATAAATATTAAATTGTAGGTATTTCCACAGAACCTTTCATCTCAACCGCAACAAGCCGAACTTGCATTATTAACTGTAGCAGACAAGTGTTGTGGCGTAATCTCGAGTGGTTTTAGAAATGCAAGCAATAGCTGGTTTAGTTGGTAGTTCCCTTTTATGATGTCGTACAATCAAGGAGTAGAATGGGAAGAACCTGAGACTTTATGTTTTAAGACTCGTGTTTACAGGTCGTGTAACGGGTAGGTATAAGTATCTGATTTCGTGACGAAATTGTATCTAAATTGTTATTAAATATATCCTTCCTCTGATATTTAACGCAATTTAATGAAAACTGTGTATATAAAATCGGTTATTTGCTGTAAGCTTCATATATAAAAAAACTATAATTTACTCTTAGCGATCTGGATTTTTAGAAAATGAAAAATAAACTAAATAAATAAAATTTATGCCTCAAGTTTTAATACATAAATAAATATAAATTAAAATGTTCATACCGATATTTCTTTTAAGTTCTTCTAGGAAACCAGACAGCGCATCCCTAAATTGATTGATTGATGATTCCTAAAGAGCCGGCAACGCATCCGCAACCTTCTGGTGCAGCTGATGTCCATGGGCGGCAGTGATCACTTACCATCAGGTGACCCGCTTGCTTGTTTGCCTTTCTATACTATAAAAAAATCCTGCCGAATATTTTCTGGAGACTGCCCGGGTTCCCCAGGTAACCCGCCAGGCAGGTGGTCACCTTTTGCACTCCAGTACATGGGCGGCTTTTATTACAATAGTTAATACTTTTTGCAAGAGACTGTACAGAACTGTCGTCGCATGCATTATACATAATAAGACGTAACTGAGACGGATGTTCGATACCGACTGCACGGGAACTATTGCTTATCGCTGTCACATATTCATAGACTGCAATTCCTAAGGGTTTCCAGGTCATTGAACTATAATATAACTATAATGTCGATCGTGTTTTTAGGGTTCCGTAGTCAAATGGCAAAAATCGGAACCCTTATAGATTCGTCAAGTCTGTTTGTCCATCCGTATATCACAGCCAAGGGATGTGTTCTGTGAACCGCATTAAGATTTTTATGCAAAAAAAATTTTGGGTTTCCCTGTATAATACATGGAATTGAAATTCAATTTTATTAAATTTTTTTTCTCGAAAAATTACGCAACTCAGTATTTTTGAAATCGATAGATACTGGAGAAGTTCTAGATCACTAATTTCCAGAATTCGAGCTTACACTGAGAATTTCTGAACAGAACACTCAGGTACCAATTTTTGGCCTGATTAAAAGCCAACGCTTTAAAGTGCGACCCACTATCCACTGTACCACCTCATCATAGCGATGATTTGATATCTTTAATCTTTCATACTATTACCGTAAGGGCTCCAGACCTATGTCTTTCAGTAACAGTAAATAGGTTGATACTTTACTTAACGATGACGTCATGAATCTCGTTGGAACAAATCACATCGAATTTTCTCCAATCACTCTTAACCCTAACTTTGCTCAATGTATCAAGAGTCTCAGATTCGCCCTAACATCAAACAAGGCCATAACACAAATATGTTTGCCTTGACTAATGGGCTGGGGTCGCAGACATAATATCCGCTAGAGGGCTCTGCTGTGCGTAAGAGGTTTTTGTTAGGTCGTATGGTTTACACATAAGACTCTTTATAACCGCCCACGGCGAAAAAAGCGAGGGTTAGAATTGTAGTCGTATTATTTAAGTGTTTTGAATTATTTGGATATGGAATAATAAGATATAATTATTGCTGAGTACACACTTAACGGAACACAGCGTAGGCGTGGGTTTCTTGTAATGCCGTGGTATTCGGTAGAGCCAGCTCAGTCATGCCAAAGCGTGGTTCTCCCACAAAGCTCGATTGCTACTACGTATTATAATATGTAGTTACCCGAAACTCGTTTTCTATTTTCATTTGAATACCAAAATTAGTTATAATTAAATTTAAAACAATTGGTGCATTACAAAATAAATTTATACCTCTACATGGGAAATTGGTGAGCATTGAAATACAGTCAGCCACACGTCAGATTACCACAACCTGTCAAATTTCCTCAATTGATATTCAACCTAATATGTCGGTAATAGTATCATCATCATCATCATGTCAGCCCACATCCACCCACTGCTGAGTATAGGCCTCTTCTTTATTACGCCACTCCCTACGGTCGCCAGCCAGCCTCATCCACTGTTTCCCCACCACCCTTACAATATCGTCGGACCAACGGGCAGGTGGTCTACCCACAAGACGTCGCCCCAATCTTGGCTGCCATTCGGTAAGCTTTATAGTGTACCAACATCGACGACCCTAGTTCTCTTTCGGATTTCGTCGTTGGTTGGGTAATAGTAATATTAAGTTAATTGTTTATCACCTTTAACATACAAAATGTCTTACAATTTAGCGACTAACACTAAGCATGAATGCTTATATCGCAGTATTCTATTACGTATACAGTTACTATAAACACAAAAAAACTGCTATAAAATTTGGTGTGTCTATAGAAAAATAAGGCTGTGGTAAAATAAAACAATGCATGCGTCCAACGGGTTAATAGATCTCTGTTTACTAACACTTAGCCAAAAACACATGTCCGATTTTGACAGGATCTCATAGCAAAGCGTAAAAATTTTCCTGGTTCTTTTTTTATTCCATTTATGCTTTTACTAGCTTTTGCCCGCGGCTTCACTCGCGTCCCCCACTTCCCTAAAATAGGGTTAGAAAGGGGAAAAAAGTAGCCTAAGTTATTCTCCATTTCTTCAACTATCTCCACTTGAAAAATCACGTCAATTCGTCGCTCCGTTTTGCCGTGAAAGAAAGACAAACATACAGACAGACACACTTTTCTATTTATATTATTAGTATAAATAAATGCGCCAGACAATCACACCAATCAACCTGGTCTGAAACTAGGGCACCCCTGTACTATGAGTACCAGGTGACGATAAATAACTGTATACTGTATGATAGTATGGATTTGTGGTAGACACGAAGGAACGACATGAATAAGCTAGCTCGACTGGCACTCCAGATGAGAATGGAATGACAATAAGTAGAACGCGATTCTACTAGGTTTCTTGGTTACTTCTGATTGGAGTTCCAGCACTGTGCGTTTCTTGTGGAATTTCCTTCCACGAACCTCAGTTTCTTGGTATTTCCTCCGTGGATTTCCTATTTTTTTTATGTGATAGGTAGTAGGCGAGCAGGCCGATCACCTGATGGTAAGCAATTGCCGCCGCCCATGGACACTTGCAACACCAGTGGAGTTACATGTGCGCTGCCAACCTTTTATCCCCTTCCCCACCGAGTGGGCCTCCGGTACCCTCACTCACTCGGCGAAACACAGCACAGGGGCTGCTTCACGCCGGTTTTCTGTGAGGCAGTGGTATCACTCCGGTCGAGCCGGCCGAAGCGTGCCGAAGCGTGGCTCTCCCACAGTTGAACAGCGCTCCTGTGCGTTTCTTGTGGAATTTTCTTCCACGAACCTCAGTTTCGTGGTATTGCCTGGATTTCCTTCTTGCTTGTTTGCTGTTTGCGTGTTATTCGATGTAAGAATTCAGCTGCAGTAAGTAGATCGAACAGTTTCTAAGAGCTCTCCTCTCTAGCTGTTTGTTAAAACTTTGTTTTTGAAGAAAAGTGAAGATAAACCTAAGCTAAAATATGTATATCCCACCATGAACAAGGCAAACGCGTTAATGAATAATTAAAACTAATGGTCTGTTATCAAAACTTATGTAAGTTAAGTGAACCCAAAAGTTGAGTTTAATCACTAAATGGTAAACAATGAAATAAAACTAGACTTTGTTGTGTGAGCACCCTCACAGAAAATTATTAGTTTTAAGCCGTATTATCCACTGAGTTGCTTTAAAAAAGATATTTTTCTACTAACAGCCGCCTAAGTTACTTTTTTATTTTTTGACTAGTGGTCTGCCCTCACTTTGTTTCGGGATATCAGTTCCACTGCCTACCAATAGATGGCTCTAGGTATCAATTGCAATCCGCTAGCGTTTTGCCTTTTCGATTATTATAAGATCTGTCGATGTCTATAAAAGACAAAAGTTACCTGTTTATAAATAGTATGCATATGGATAGGTGGCAGACAAGCAGACGGATCACCGGTCCACTGAAAGTGCGCTGCCAACCATTAACTCCCTTTCCCTCCAATTGGGTCTCCGGTACCCTCAAATAATTCTATTCTATTAAGTCAGAGAATTATATAAAGCCTGTCAATACTTTAATATTACGTTCGAATTCTTTATTTGAAAATTATGAAATTACTTAGTTTAGATAAACTAAATTTAACATTCAATTTTGTATAGTAGCTTAGCCGATAAAACAGATCTCATAATCCATTACTTGTAATAATTATTCCCTGTACACCGCATAAAGGGTAGACTATTGTATTATCCGGCTTAATTACATGCCTCTGTCTTATTTGAGGATTTGGGCTATAAATAGGATTATTCGTTACACATCACAGGCTTCGGATTGACACAAATTTCGAGATAATCTGTTTATTTACCTACAAACTTACATAATTATTTTATAAAAGGCATGAATAGATTTTTAAAGGGAACTTTTATTGATAAATTTTGCACTAGGTTAACCTATAGTTTGTACAATTTTATTTATTTTTCTTTCAGTAACAGTGCCTATTGTATTGTAACTTGTTTTAGCCTAAGATCCCTTAGCTTAGGTATCTGATTTTTTTTTCACATAGCATTAGTGTCATGTAATGTTTAAATACCTCTGTATTTCCAGTTCTTTAAGAGATAGGTGGCAGACAAACAGACGGATCACCTGGTGGTAAGCGATTACCGCCGCCAGAGGAGTCGCATATCGAAGTATACAATACTCAAATTTCTTCAATTGACTCTCATCTTACTGTCATACACATTAGGTTGGATATCAGTTGAGGAAATTTGACAGGTTGTGGTAACCTGATGTGTGGCTGACTGTACCTAATATTACAATCATCATCATCATCAGCCTGTCTCAGTCCACTGCTGGACATAGGTCTCTCCATATGTTCGTCATTTCACCCTGTCCTCGGCTAGACGCATCCAGTCTCGCAATATTACAATCGGATTGCGTGTAACGCAGCGTTTATCATATAAAACAACCTCGTGGTTAATACGTTTTATAAAAAAAATAAAAATAAATAAATAGAGACAACATCACATACATTGTCCTGGTCCAAAACTAAGGTTATCCCTTGTGCTATGGAAACCAGAAACAACGAAGGTATCACAAACACCCAGACCCAACACAAATATCTGTTTCATCAACAAACATTTGTGTCTTTGCGGGAATCGAACCCGCGACCCTTACGTCTCAACCGGCGCTCAAACCATTGCGCTAAACGGGTCGTTTTATATCTTCACAGTAGCTCATGTGTAGTGGACAGTAAGCCTTCCAAAGAAAAGCTGGAGTTTATTAGTTTTCAATTTAGAGCAATCATGCATAATGTTATCCTTTTAACCCCATGAATATTTTAAACGCCTCACTTTATAATAGACATTAATTGGACCAGTAAGGAACACGTGATATACCATAAGACATATTAGCAGTTTCGAATTAACAGCGCTATTGAATAATGAATATGGTCTAGTTTGCCTTAATGGGGATTTCGTAATTGTGTTTCTGGGCTTTAGGTAATTGGGGCGTAGGTTAGCAATTTAGGTGATTAAGAAAATCTTCGATATACTGTTGTGTAGTTATGAATATGGAAGGTTTTATATATAGGTTTTGATGCAAATTAAACGAATGGGTGTTATAAGTTTTACATGTCTGCGTGGGTTTTTTTTTAATTATAGGAAGGCATAACTGTGAGAGCCACGCTTCGGCATGAATGGGCCGGCTCGACCGGAGTGATACCACTGCCTCACAGAAAACCGGCGTGAAGCAGCCCCTGTGCTGTGTCTCGCTGAGTGAGTGAGGGTACCGGAGGCCCACCCGGGGGGAAAGGGATAAAAGGTTGGCAGCGCACTTGTAACTCCACTGGTGTTGCAAGTGTCCATGAGCGGCGGCAATTGCTTACCATCAGGTGATCCGTCTGCTCGTCTGCTGCCTATCACATAAAAAAAACAAGGCAAACGAGCAAGCGGGTCACCTGATCCTGACCTGACCCGCCCATGGACATCAGCTGCACCAGAAGGAGTGCGGATGCGTTGCCGGCCTTTTAGGAAGGTATAGACTCGTTTAGGGTATATATAGCTTAGTTGGGGTATAGGTATTGGTTTCATGTGTATGATTCTGATTTTTTTTATTGTTTGGAAGGTATTTATTCTTCAAACGCTTTACTGGTAAGTATAGGTTTTTGTTTGCAAAAACTTTAAACGGTAATAGCTATGGTATCTCAATAGATGTAAGCGTGCCCATTTCGGATGAGAAGTCATAGGTTCGAATGGAAATGATGAACCAAAAAGAGTCTCAGAAACTGCAATTTTTTGTTTCGGTAAAATTTGTCGATTGCATTGATTGATTTTCGCGTTTCATTATGAGTATACTTCATTAAATGAGAATCAATAAGTACAATATGATGTACTTAACAATAATCGTCGCGTAAGTTCCCGTTTTATATAATAATAATATATTTTACGTGATAAATTTACCAATAAATTGGCAACATCCCTATTTATTTCATGTTAAAGCCAAAATGTTTCAATGCGTCAAATTCGATGAAAATGATATACCTTAATTATAACTTTTGTGGGAAAATTCGTAGGTAATTTACCATGTCGATTATAATAAACGGCAAAATTTATTCTCGTAGGGACAGAGTTTTCGAACCACAATTAAATTAGGAGCAGTAAAGTAGAAAGGAAGGAAGTTGCAGCCGTGGCAGGCCCCCACTAGGTGGACCGACGATCTAGTGAGGGTCGCGGGAATTCCTTGGATGCGGGTGGCACAGGACCGATCCGCATGGAGAATTTTAACGACGTCCACTGCCTATGTCCGGCAGTGGACGTCGATTGGATGAAATGATAATGATGAGTAAACTAACAAAATATTATGTATGCCTTTTCACAAACAATCCAATCATTTAAACAAAGGTAACGTAATATGGTTTAAGTACCAGGCCGTGATGTCGGGGTTCTGATTCCCGGATCGAGCAAAAAGTATGTTTTGAATTTTTTGAATATAGCTCGGGTTGCGATCACCAATCGCATAAGGCAAGCGTGGTAATTAAGCTTAATACCATCAAAGTAGCGTACTAGTACTGGCCTTATAAGAAAAAAAACAATAGTTTTTTTTTTATTTTATAGATGGCAGACGAGCAGACGGACAACCTGATGGCAAGCGATAGCAGCCGGCCATAACCACCTGCTATACCAGTACAGTTACAAGTGCACTGCAAACCTATTACCCTTGGGCCTCCGGTATCCTCACACATTTGACAAAACACGCGAATGTATGAGAATTTTATACTCAATCATAACAAAGGACTTCACTGTCTAATAATATACTGTCATCCTCATAACGCCGATTCTCGGAACGGATGATTGGGGTAGCACAGCAGGAATTTAATAAGGACAAAAATAAATACAACGTACCTATAAAACAAATAATCCGGAAACTGGACTTACCCCGATTGCTTTTAGATAGGTAAATGAGTACGGGATTAAACTATTATTGTAGGTTGCCTAGGATGTGCAGGAAATAAACCTCTCGTGACGATCATTATCGTATACAGGGTGTATCTGTGAAAAGCTAGTGTTCATCACACGAATAGAAATAGGTACAAGATTAACCTTTGTGGAGAACATTGGGGGAGGCCTATGTCCAGCAGCATACGTTTATTGGCTAAAATGATGATCGTGATGATTACACTCATTTATATCTAAAACCCACGAACCATTGGCAAATGAAGTAGCTTAAACACTTGTGTTGCAGATATCAGACAACAGAGGAAACACAAATATAATACTTAAATACCTATACTACACCCAGACACTGAATAAACACAAATGATCCTCACACGAATGTTTGTCCAAAGTGGGGACCGAACCCACGACCTTTGGCGCATGAGGTAGGGTCACTACCAAATGCGCAATCCAGCCAGACATTGAAACACTTAAAGTACTACTTGCGCCATCTCTTATAAATTTTAGAAACAATCTCATAATTATAATATTTAGGGTTGACAACAATACAGCTCAGGAAAATTCATTAAAATTTTAGCTCAATAGTTTGTCGCCAACTAGTTGTATATTCTACAATAACGTACGCAACAAAACCAAACTTTGAACTGCACAATATCTATAAACTGTCAAACACAACCAATAAACTAACTTGTCCAATATCGAAGTTGTACAGTAAATATGGATACTGAGAGCCGTTTTATAAGCAGAAGCTAGATTATGCTAATACACGTTTATGTTAATACAAAGAAATGCTGTTTTTTTTCGTCTACAAAAGTATGTACTAGCTAGCTAGTTATATACTTCTTGACGACCCGGTTGGTTCAGTGGTAGTGAATGCTGCGTCTGGGCCAAGGGTTGCGGGTTCGATCCCCGCACAGTACAAACATTTGTGTGCATGAACATGTCTGTTTGTATTGGTCTGGGTGTTTTCTATGTATTATATGTATATATTTGTAATCCCACTGTTGGTTCTGATATCTGTAACACAGGTGCTTGAGCTACCTATCTCAGAGTCAGATCAATGTATGTGATGTATGTGATGTAGTGAAATATTATATATTATATTCTTTTTTGTGGTTTGTTTGCAGCAGTAAGACTTGAACAGTAAAGACTTCAATTGAAGAGCGTTGTCTTTTCCAAAAGGCCAGCAACGCATCAGCGACTTATCTGATATCGCAAATTGTGATTAGGTACTTACCTGACGCCCCGTTGGTCTAGTGGTTTAAGTACCGGGGGTACTCGGGGTCTCGGGTCCGATTCCTGGGTCGAGCTGGGTATGTTACGAATTTTTCGAACATAGCTCGGGTTTGTGATCACCAATCCGCATTAGGCAAGCGTGGTGATTAAGCCTAATCCCATGATGGTAGTGATAACATGATTTCTATGATGGAGGCCTTTGCCCTGCAGTGTGACACTATATAGGCTGATTCTTTACTTACCTGACAAAGCCAGCTTGTTTGTCGTCTCTAGCATAAATTTTTTTTGGGCAAGGCTTTTGCTATGTAAAGTGGGCATTCAGTGAAAGTTTAGTGAAAATAACAGTTACCCAATAATATAATAATCACCCGTTATTTACAATTAATTGATCTACAGATTCCATTAATTAAAACTGTAAGTTGTCTTTGCTCACTCGATGGCAGCTGCATTTTTTTTATATAACCTTTTATCCCCTTTCCCCGGTGGGCCTCACAGCACAGGAGCGGCGAAACACAGCACAGGAGCTGCTTTACGTCAGTTTTCTGTGAGGCAATGGTATCACTTCGGTCAAGCCGGCCCATTCATGCCGAAGGATGGCTCTCCCAGAATCAAAATTTAGAGCACATTGCAAATAGGATTTTTAAAAGTACTATCAATATCAATAAATCAGAAAGTTCTAAAACATATAAATACCTAACAATTGAAATGAAATGAAATATTCTTTATTCAATTTAAGTCCATACAGAACGTTTATGAATGTCAAATATTATGTAAACTACCACTGGTTCGGAAAGTAGGTTTTCTGTTTTTTATTCATTCGATTTTCCGCCATCACCTGTATTCAACCAAACACTTTGAAACCAAATTGCAAAGGATAGTTTAAGCAAAACGGGTGACTGGCTTTAACTACAGGCACACATGATTTTATTATGAACTTCTCTCGCTCATAGCGGCGAAAGGAGCTTACATAGGACTTTGCGAAAATATTCTAACCGTGTTGAATACAAACAAGACTTTTTCGTAGAAATAAAATGTGGGAAGGTGAATCTTTGGTTGAAAGATAAAAAATATTAAGGTAACTTGCTTTTTGAAACTTAACATGCATAATTCCATAAACTTATTTTGGTCTAAAAAATACACATCTTTTTTAATTAAATATATTTTTTGATTATAATCTCTACTTAAGATACAATATTATTTACGCTGAAACCTTTTAAAAAAGTGATTCCAACAAGGCTGTCGTAGTTTTATAGCTATAGACATTTTAAAATTCGAATACGCCTTTGTGAAAAATAAAATGCAGTGTTTTGTTTTTTAAGCCTAATTTGTACTATTAAATATTCTGTGGCCTAATCCAAAATAATCCTACTACTATTATAAAGGCGAAAGTTTGTATGGATGTATGGATGTTTGTTACTCTTTCACGTAAAAACTACTGAATGGATTTGAATGAAACTTTACCACAATATAGCTTACACATCAGAACAACACATAGGCTACAATTTATAAAAATATATTGTGTGGATTGTCCAAAATATGACGGTAAGTGTCAATAGTTAACTCCACGCGTACGAAGTCGCGGGCGGCCGCTAGTGGTTTTATATTCTGAAAAAAATCCAATATACGCTCTTTATCACGTGTGCACGGTGTATTTAGGGCTTCTATGAATATTCGAGGTTTGATTTCTAGTTTTGGGCGTTGTGTTTGACCTTTCTTTTTAAAGAAATAATTACATAATTGATATCTGTAACACAAGTGCTTAAGCTATTTAAAACGAAGGTATGAGCGGTTATATGAATTTATTTATTAATTCTTAGAGATTCACAGCTCAATTTATTTTGCAGTTAGAAGGTTAGAACTAGAAATTGAAATTAAGTTTACCAGCTAGTTCTAACCAAGCGAACAGGGACTCGGCAGCTTACCGTATCGAAATCGGGGTTATTTGAAGCGGATAACGGACCTGACAAGGGTCTATTAAGTTATACCCTTCGATTATATAAACCTACTAGATACTAGATATCTACAGTACAGTTGGGAGGTGGCTATTGAGCGACTTGTTGTTCAAGGAAACGTTGAAGATCGCCTATGAGGTGAACTGACCAGATAGAAGTTGCAAGTGACTCATCATAACTAAAAATGTACTTTTTTATATTTTTGTATGAAAATCTTAATGCGCTTCACACAATACGGACATGCATGACGAATCTATAAGGTTTCCGTTTCTTGCCATATCTTGGCTACGGAACCCTAAAATAGAAAACGAATTCTGAGGCGGAAATTAATATTTATGCGGGAAACAAACATGACGAAAATTAATAGGTACGGGACCCTAGGTTCAATTGGTTAAGTGGTGCTCATTGAATTTGAGTGACATGACGGGACCATTTTAGGGTTGTCAAAAATAAATCAAAAGCGATGGTACTAGCTCAGTAAATATTCAAGTGCGTGCTGCAAATGGGAGGCCTCAAAAATAGGATTTTTAAAATGTAATGAGCCTCTACCACAATAGCTCAGCGGTAAGGGAAACCATTGTGAGGCAACTCGCACGTTACCAATATTGTGGTTAGAATATTATGACATTCATTAACATCCAATGGCCATAATCTAATTGACCCCGTTTCCCTGTATTATGTTTTTAAAGGCTTTAATTACTCGATTATTACTTACAGACTTACTCGTAACTTAACTCATTGATCAACATGGAATAAAATACCTTTGGAATTGCTGACAGTGAATGATTTTGCTGAGATATTTTAACTTTTAACAAATATTTTAAAAGAAGAAGTTTTTTTATCAAATCTCATTATTGTTTAAACATTACTTGTTCGTATTCCAAAAATATCAGAAAACATTTTGCTTCACCATTTTTGCTTATATTCGAGTGTTACAAAAAGTTTTCATATTCTACGAAGAATTCTGGCAATGTGTTGAATTCTCGCAAAAACAATATTTTTCGTGCGGCAAACAAACACTTGGACACATTCCACATTTTTCATAATACTTCACATGTTCGTACGTATGCCAATTCTTTCAATATGTTTTAATGGAATGGAGTCTCTAGTTGTTTTGCGAAGGTTCCGATGTAGATAAAAACTTTTCCGCGTTTTTTCAGGGACTACATTTTTGACAGCCCTATTCGAGAGTGGCCAAACTAATCTCTAGACTCGTTTGCTTGGGGCAAACAATTTTTCGCTTAGCCAGTAAAATATCGAGACGAATAATATTTGCTTTGCTTAATATACAGTTAGGTGTAGTGATGTCCTAGATGAAACTCTTCAGCACAGTCTTGCATTAATTCTTCGGTAGAATTTGGGTCCGTAGAGTACCTATGTCTTCTAAAATAGGTAGAGGACGCAGTGGATTAACTTCGCTGTGTTGAAAGGTATTTATCCAATACTAGTGGCCCGCCCTTACTTCGCTTTGGGAACGTAATTCAGAAATGAACCAATAGATGGCGCTGTGCTAAATTACATCGCGCAAGCGTTTCGTGTTTTCGGTTTACCTATAAGCCTTGTCGTTGTCTATAGAAGTTATCTCTTTATAAATAGTATTGATTTGTTGAGGCTGACTGCTTTCGCCAATCGATCGATTGCTCTCTTTCTCTGCTACCAATCTCTTTTCATCACTTTTAATCTATGCACAGGTGATTTTTAAGAGACTAGTAGTGACTACTTGAATATAGTGGCTCAATATGCGTTTGCTCGCGATAATGGAAATTGGAACATGTGTTTGTGATTGAAGGGTCGATGTTTTTGTAGTTGTAAAAACAAGGCTTTTCGGACTATTTTCAATATGCATGAATAGATTGTGTTTTCAGTTGAGGTTAGTTTTTGTTTGTGTAACGATAATTGAATTATCGTTGAACTAGCATGAACTTTGCAAGAATTTTACATTGCATCTTATCGTGCTCTGCTATACTAAGCAATAAGTACTTATTTACACTACATTTCCTTGAATAATGTATTGGATACGTTAGTTGTGTAATCTGTGGACCTTGCGATACTATCCTTTCTGACGTCTGTGCGATCAATTTTAGTTAATTTAACGTACGATAGAGGGAGCTTTTCAATTTGTTTGCGTATCGAAAACGATTTCTGTGAAAAGTTTATGCTGGGCCTACTAATTCCATTAGGCATTAGATTTGTTTTGTTCTTCGCCTTATGACCGACTAAACCAATCAATTTACTCTCGGACTACACGATAACGTTTGCGTTTTGGTAAGTCAATACCAAAATATCCAAAGCGTCCTACCACAAAATAATTACACACAGAAAGGAGGCTGCCCACTAAGAGCTAAAAATGTGTCATGTACTCACGCATGCGCACTAACGGGGGAAATACGCCTTTTCGACCACATTAATTCTAGCCTAAGACATAAGATTGTCAAACTGTCCGAGGTCTGTGGTAGAGGCCGCGCGCTTATGTACTCATGCCAGTGTAATATTCTAACTACATACTAAATTCAAAATTAGGCTGAGTCTAACTTCTGTGTGTAATTATTTTGTGGTCCTACCATGAGAAAGTTTGATCGAATGAAGCCCGTGACCATAAAGCCAACAGACCGTTAGAAAGAGTTTTTTTTTTTATTTTTTGTAGCTTAATAGGAAATGAGATAAATAAAATGAAAAATATAACGTAGGTATTTTAGGTAACATGTAATTGTATTAATAAAGAAAAAGAACAAAATAATAATTATGCACGGATTTTTTCGTCCATACTCAACAGAATAAACCCTCAAAGTATTACAGCAGTCAATTCCAAAATTGTAATGAGAACAACTAATAAAAGTTACGTAGTTAACATTTAATTTTGTTTTTAAAAGCAAGTGCTAAATATCAGAGAGCCAATGTGTTTTCGACACTATTTTAGCTCCATAAAAGGACATTAAAGTAAGAAACCAAAAAGTTGATGCACTGGAAAGCAAAGGAAAGTGTACACAAAAATATACCTTTTTTAATAATCCTATGGAGCAATGTAACAAGGTACAGTAAGGAAACATCTTTACATTTTAATGTAAAGTTACATCCAAAAAAAGGCTTATATCATAATTTAACACTACTATAACCGTGGAAGAGCCACGCTTCGGCCACTAAATTAATACACAATTCCACACTCAAAGCGTACAAAAAAGGAATCCCAACAGTGCTGTAATAAGTAGTTACAGTTATAGATATTTTGAACTCTGAAAATGCCGTTGTTATTATTCAGGACACAGGCAATTTTGCCAATGTCAAGTGATTAGAGAGACACGTTCCTTTGGAAATTGGTCGGTGACTGAGCTAATTCTTGTGCTCATAGTAACTAGTTGTAAATTACGAAAATACCAAATAGCGTTCTTTTTACTGCTCCTTCTATACTGTGTTGCAATACAGCGCAAAGATTTTAAAATTGAAATTTATGTCCCTTTTGGAAAATTTTGGGTGTCCACCAGTAACTTTCAGTGTAATGTAAGACGTATGTTGCATTTCACACATAGATTAGGACAAAGTACGTGATCTACTGAGATAATTATACTGTTTTTTTATGTGATAGGTAGCAAACGAACAGGCGGATCACCTGATGGTAAGCAATTGCCGCCGCCCATGGACACATGCAACACCAGTTACACGTGCGCTGCCAACCTTAATCCCCTTCCCTTCCCCGAGTGAGCCTCCGGTACCCTCACTCACTCGGCGAAACATAGCACAGGGGCTGCTTCATGCCGGTTTTCTGTGAGGCAGTGGTATCACTCCGGTCGAGCCGGCCCATTCATGCCGAAGCGTGGCTGTCCCACAATTAATTCTCTCTCTCTTCTCACAATTGGATGTGTCTGTAAACATTTCACATACATCCTGTATACGCAGTTATCAAACCCAATATAATTAAACAAATGAAAGTTCAACCCATAAAACCACGTGACTTAGTACGCACCACCGCAACTAACATAAACCTAACAAATCTAAATTTCCCTACATGAATACACTAGTAAAGCGAAATCTTGCACACAGTGTTTACGCTAAGCAAATCCCGCGCTGGATGGCATGCGTGATTAAATGCAGCCGGGGTGAGCGAAGCGAGCGAGCGGAGTGAGCGAAGCGAGCGAGAAAATGACGCTTTGACGAGCGGAAGCAATCGGGACCCCGTTTAAACCCGTTAAGCGGTAAGCTGACGGGACAGATCCTCTTATGGCTATCGTATTACTATGAAAGTTGAAAAAATGGATTCCATTTTGACAATGGTTGGTCCAGTTTTTGCTGGCCAAGGTATCTATTTTTGATTCACTCGTCGCTAGTTGAGCGCATGTTTTCTACTGATTTTGGTTCGACATACGAAATTTGGCATTTTCGGCACCAAGCGCGCGATAGACTAAACGTCAAAATAGGTTTAAATGTCATGCGACTTAAAATACAAATGTGTGATACGTCGCATGCGACAACACTATGTCATACGAGCGATTCAAAAATAGATACCCAGTATTATATAAGAAAAAGTTGATTTGGTATCTACCAGCATCACAGCTTATTCAAGCGTACGGGTATGCTCGAACCATGATTCAGAAGTTGGAAAATCTGGTGATTACTTTGAAACAAATGCCGTCTTAAGCGTACAAAGCTTCTGGTGCAAATGGAAATGTCACGTCAAATTGATGATGATTTAGTTTTACGTCAACTTATATTAAATGAATTAAAACTATAGTTTTTGTTTCTCACCAATTCCAAAACCGTTTAAAAAACTGATCCTTCAGAGAATTGGACGTCATTAGTAGAATAACAGCTAAGTAGATATTCAAATTTCAAATATGCCTTCGAGGTCAAAACCAAGATCAAGTATTTAATTTTTGACTCTTTATCTAACAAAAAATAGTTTTGAATTTCCAAAATTATACATAGCGCTCTTTTGAAAATTGGGCCTTTAGGCTGCCTATCCATTTAAGCGGAGCGATGCGGCGGAGCGGAGAAACGGACAAATATTAGCCAATAGTATTTATTTATTTTAGCCAGTAGAATTTTTGTGTAATACTATTGGCTAATATTTGTCCGTTTCTCCGCTCCGCCGCATCGCTCCGCTTAAATGGACAGGCAGCCTAACTCTAATTCTTCAATTGAAAATTTAAGGTTAAAGGCCACACTATAATTGCAATCAGCTTGTGCAACTAGAATAATTCTACATTGAACTAGCATATAACCACAATTAATTAATTATAATCTATCTATTCTCTCGATCTACTACTGTGTTCACGTATGGACTTGTACTGTATTCAAGTGAGACTCATTTGTAGGTACCGCGCCATAACAAAACCCAACAGGAAAACGCGGAAAACTAAAAAGGGGCTATTTTGGTATTTTCCCAAAACACATAATGCCATGTCAAGACCCACAGAATTCCCATTAATTTTAACTGTCGTGTACCATGTCTGTGTATCTACAACGGGCATTACAATGTCATTAGAACCGATTGCTAGCCCAAGTCACGTGCGGTACATTGCTTGTATATTGGCGTTTTTTTCTCGCTTGCATCCCTGATTTTGGGCCAGACAATCGGAGGGTTTTACAAAAATTAGGAAATATTAGAATTATTACATTTTGGAGACATACGTGTAACATTTAAGCCTCATTGTCTCTTTCCATCACGTTGCGATTGTGGTCAAGCATTAACCATCAACAAATATATAAAAAAAATTGAAACAATGTTACTGGGTACACAAATTGGTTTAAGACTTTGTTTCTTTGAAAAATACCAAAACAGTGTCAATGGTTTCACTGATATTGTAAACACGTGTGACGTCACGTAACAACGCACAATAGTAAAAGGTACACGCAATGGTAACGTCTCACCATTACTGGAGTGCGCAAGTGGATTCAGTGTGTGACCTGCGATATTCAGTGAATGCAATGATGTCATAGTACAGTGAATTTATTTTGGAAATCAAAATATCTTGAAAACTACACGACTTATAGTAATTTTTTAAAAAACCCCTTTTTATCAATTTTTTACTGAATCAATGATTTATTTGGTAGTGACCCTGCCTCATATTCCAAAGTCGTGGGTTTGACCCTTAACAAACATTCATGTGATGAAGTCCTGTGTTTGTTCAAGGTCCGGATACTAAATTTATTTTAGTTATATAAAACACAGTTAATATATATTGGTAAAATTAAGCGAATAGACACATCTCGCATTTGAACCACGACCATGGCAGGTGCATTCTTAAGTAAATAATGCATTACTTATATAATATACTAGTGGCCCGCCCTCACTTGGCTTCGGGACCGTAATTCAGAAATGAGCCAATAGATGGCGCTGTGTATAATTACATCGCGCAAGCGTTTCGTGTTTTCGGTTTACCTAATAAGCCTTGTCGTTGTCTATTGAAGTTATCTCTTTATAAATAGTATAGATATTAGGTGAATTCTTGTCCACTCAGCTACCAACGCTCCAAATTCTTTGTAAAAAGGTTAGATAATTAACGTTCTACAAAATCGCTATCCTCGTGGCCCAACTTGGACAAAAGAATGGCGCGCGAGGATCGAATGAAAAACACGCTCATTACGTGGCCGTGAAGGGAGATCTAACAATTTATCGGGCTCCTAGAAACGAGTCTGGCTAATGCCTGTAGTTAGAAACAGCTTCCTAGAAATAGCTAGATTTTAGGTTATATTTTTCGAAACAAAGCTAATAATGTAGCTTTGTTATGTTACTTACTTAGTAAGGTTATGTTTTCTTTAATTACGAACTTATTTTATTTTACTAACTAATGGGCTTATATTTATACATATATATGGGCAAACAAAAATTGTTAATATTGTTATAAAAAGAAAACTAGCACAAAAAGGCACGGAACCAAAGTCCGTGGAATTATCTTCTATGTATACTATTTATAAAGAGATAACTTCTATGGACAACGACAAGCTTATATAGGTAACCGAAAACAACGAAAACGCTTGCGCGATGTAATTGGACACAGCGCCATCTATCGGTTCATTTCGGATTATACGGTCCCGAAGCGAAAGTGAGGCGGGGGGCCACGTAGTTATAGAATAAAAAAGAGCATTTGTGCTGCTTCATTTGCGACATAGTATTTTGACACTCCCAAACATCAATAATTTTGAGTATGACGTCAAGATCAAAAACAAAATGTAACTATTATACTTCGACCCTTATTCATAGTAATAGCTTTTAAATTCCGATGATACAAAATAGCGCTCTTTTCGAATGGCTTCGGCAGCGACACTTTGCATTCACATTCACGCTGTATCTTGACACAGCTCGATACAGGTTTGGTGACGTCACGTAACAACGCACAATAGTAATAAAAGGTACACGCAATGGTAACGTCTCACCATTACTGGAGTGCGCAAGTGGATTGAGTGTGTGACCTGCGATATTCAGTGAATGCAATGATGTCATAGTACAGTGAATTTATTTTGGAAATCAAAATATCTTGAAAACTACACGACTTATCGTTAATTTTTTAAAGCCATATTTTTCAAATTTTGACTGAACCAATGACTCAATTGGTAGTGATCATGGAAATGGAGTGACAATCTGCGCAAGGGGCTGGCTGAAGCTGGATGCGAGTAGCCGAAGATCGATCAAAGTGGCAAGCATTTGGAGAGGCCTATGTCCAGCAGTGGACTGCAACAGGCTGATGATGATGATTATGACTGCCTCTTATTACAGGGTCATTTGATCGACCCCACCCTTAACAAACATTCATGTGATAAAGTCTTGTGTTTGTTCAAGGTCCGGATGATACATTTATTTCAGTAATGTAAAAAACACAGTTAATTTATAATGGTGAAATTATGCTAATAGACAGTAGCGCTACCATGAGTTGACATCGAAAACTGACATAACGTAAACTATTGCTCTGTCTCTTTCAAATGCATCACCATGAAAGAGACAAAGCGATAGTTTTCGATAGCGAGGATAGTATTTCAAAATCATAGTAGTGCTACTGGTCTCGCATGGGTCTCGCACTTGAACCACGACCATGACAGGTGAATTCATGTCCACTGAGCTACCAACGCTCCGACTTCTTTGTTGATATTATTTATTATCTATCTTACATTCCACATGTCATGCAAAAAAAATATTTGAGTTTGAGTTTGAGTTTGTAAATAGGTTAGATAATTAACGTTCTACAAAATCGCTATCCTCGTGGCCCAACTTGGACAAAAGAATGGCGCGCGAGGATCGAATGAAAAACACGCTCATTACGTGGCCGTGAAGGGAGATCTAACAATTTATCGGGCTCCTAGAAACGAGTCTGGCTAATGCCTGTAGTTAGAAACAGCTTCCTAGAAATAGCTAGATTTTAGGTTATATTTTTCGAAACAAAGCTAATAATGTAGCTTTGTTATGTTACTATACTTAGTAAGGTTATGTTTTATTTAATTACGATCTTATTCTATTTTACTAACTAATGGGCTTACATTTATACATATATATGGGCGAACAAAAATTGCCTTTTTTGTGCTAGTTTTCTTTTTATAACAATATTAACAATAGCAGCATAACTGCTCTTTTTTATTATTTTAATATTGTTGTGCTGCTTCATTTGCGACATAGTATTTTGACACTCCCAAACATCAATAATTTTGAGTATGACGTCAAGATCAAAAACAAAATGTAACTATTATACTTCGACCCTTATTCATAGTAATAGCTTTTAAATTCCGATGATACAAAATAGCGCTCTTTTGCGAATGGCTTCGGCAGCGACACTTTGCATTCACATTCACGCTGTATCTTGACACAGCTCGATACAGGTTTGGTGATCACATCTCTAAAAGAAGAATGCATTAGTTCCAATTTCCGCTACTCGACAAAACATTCTTGTCTCATTCTACAGTCAACTCCAAAAATATGTATACACTTTAGGACCTTGTCATAATACATATATGTATAAGAACGACTTCTACTTTCTTATACATTATGCATTGTGACAAGGTCCTAAAGTGTATACATATTTTTGAAGTTGACTGTACTTAGGCCTTACATTACCGCTGTCAAGCTGAAACATAGATGAAAACGAGTAGAGTATATTAGTGTGGAGGTCATTTATTTAGCTCTTAGTTCAGACTTAGTTTATTTGACGGCGCACTTAGCGTTTCGTTAGGGAATTCAGATTATTAAAAGACCTACAATGAAAGATCGTAGCTCAGTGCATAAACACTTTTATACATGAGATCGAAAATTCAAATCAGAGCATGCATCTCTAGATTTATCAAATTCGTATTTCTACCATTGGGGGTAAACGAGTTCTGGAGTGGAGACCGCGTCTTGGTAAACGTAGTGTAGGTCGACCTCAGGCCAGATGGAATGACGATCTGCGCAAGAGGGCTGGCTGGAGCTGGATGCGAGTAGCCGAAGATCGATCAAAGTGGCGAGCATTTGGATAGGCCTATGTCAGCAGTGGACTGCAACAGGCTGATGATGATGATGATTTCTACCATTTAGCTCAATGGTGAGGAAAATAGAGAATGAAGAAGGACCTATCTTATAGTTTAAGGCATCCTTATACTGAATTTTTATGAGTTGTGCAAAATGGACTGTTGGTGGAATCTTAATCTATACATATATAAAGAGACTAACTTCATAAGACAACGTAACAAGGCTTATAGGTAAACCGAAAACACGAAACGCTTACGCGATGTAATTTAGCACAGCGCCATCTATTGGTTCATTTCTGAAGTCCCGCAGCGAAGTGAGGGTGGGCCACTTGTCAATAAATAAATGGCGAAGAAAAAATCGCGTCATAGGGTCATAGATTTCATTCCACAAACATTCATAAAAATATATTTTTTACTAACTACTACTATTCTTTTTTAACTATCGTTGTTTGTGGTATCTCGGTGTTATTACGATTATCCATACCAAGCGATTCACCTCTAATTACCATCCCCTTATCTAACCCATAGAGTATTTAACATAGTCATGGCCGGCCCAATACCACTTCAGTTCACAAAAAAATAAACAACCCCAAAAAACCCACTCAAAGCCAAGCCGATAAACATAACAATAGTTATTATTTACAATCTACCCGGGTGTAAGCACCATTAAAGTGCGGAAGAGGAGCGTTAACAGACACCAAAATGGCCCTTGGAATAGACCAGACCCGTAATTATGGGAAGAAATTATGTTATACGGATGTTATCATAACCTGCTATGTAAAGGGTTAGCCAAATAGGTGACCTAGAAAGTTTAATAGGTCAGACTGAGAGTATTAATATAGCCGTTAGAGCTCTGTCGCAGCTAATTTACTGTTCAATCAATAGCCTAGCCTCTTTGATGGAGATCGCCGTCAAGGTATAAGCCTGAGTGATGTAAAGAGGTAGCGTCTGTTAGAAAATTGTATATAGTGGCTGGCTGATAAATGCCATAATATTTAATTTTTTTACAAACCATATACGTTACACATTACGCAAGTAAACGACGATGATCGCTTACTATATTTCAATCCGTATACTTCATCATCATCATCATTTCAGCCAATAGACATTCACTGCCGGATATAGGCCTATCCCAAAGTTCTCCACATAAGTCGGTCCTGTGCCACCCGCGTCCAAGGAGCTCCTATAGACTCACGCGACCATCTCCAGATCGTCGGTCCACCTGGCGGGAGGTCTGCCACGGCTGTGGCCTCTTGCACGCGGCCTCCACTCAAGAATTTACTACCCCAACGGCCGTCTGTTCTCCTCTATCTATACTAATATAAAGATAAATTCTACAAACAGCGACAATATTTATACCTAAACTGAAATAGGGAAACGCTTGCGCAACGTAATCTACGCCCAGCGCCATCTATTGGTATAAAAAGAGCAACTAATGACCTAATGACCCGAAACCAAGCGAGGTTTTCTGTTGGTTCACATCTTAATTATATAATTATCCTCTTTTTTATTCAATACCTAGTAAATTTTCTTCGTAATTCTTTTGAAAGTAATTATTGTGATACGGTATTATAAAAATAAGTCAGCATTTATTTAAGGTCCATGAACAGTAATTACCAAGTTTCTTTACAATATTTTTATTAAACCTCAAAGTCTTGTAAAAGCATAGAAAATTCCAGAGGAATTTTCTGCGGCGTATTTACACCATTTTTGCCTTTGCTAGTTCATTGCAGCGAAAAAATAATTAATTAAAAATTAATTAGACGGCCTTTAGGTGTAAATCTAAGTGTTTATAAAAACTTTGTGGTAACAGAAGTATGTATGAGCGTGTATTAGTTTAAGGTGTAAATAATGTACATATGTAGAAATTATTTCTATAAGTTCTTTTAGACCGTCAACCACCGCTACAAATAGAGTGCAATAGCGAAATTTGGGGGAGGCCTTTGCCCAAATATGAAATTAATAATTTGTGTTGGCGGCCATCTTAAATTTAGCGTCCATCTATCTAAGCTAGCTAAGAACACTTCCGAATATATGAATTCCAAACAAAAAAAAAAGCCAAATTGGTTCATCCGTTTGGCAGCCCAGGACAGACAGACAAATAAACAGACACGTCAAACTTATAACCCCATCGTATTTGCGTCGGGAATTAAAAATTAAAAACAAAATTGGATAAAAGTTCGCTTGTGACCACGGCTGTTGTAACGCAGCCGAAACGTCAAGCAGTAAGTGCTAGAATGTACTTATTAAATCTCCTCGCGTTTAGTCCCGTTTATATGAAGTATTTGTTAAATTGGATATACTATAATCTTCTACTTTGTGTTGCATTCTTGTAGCTTTGTATCTTGTTTAATTATTTTGTTCTTAGTAATTAAAGAGAACACCTACAATTCGGCAATTTAATTTCAAGAAGCGTTGTTATTTCAAGGCTTCCATTCTTCTTACAATGTTTCGGTACTTTAAGATGCTTCATTGTAGTTTGACTGTGTGTTCTACATTAAAATTTATTGCTCTGATGGTACAAAGGCATGCTTTGGTGCTTACTATCTAATGGCTGTAATTTGTGGTTGCTATACGAGAGATGAGGAAATTACAATGAAATTAACCTCTCCCCAAGATATTGATAAAGTAAGTAATTAATTTTATAGGCAACGAAGGTTTAGAACTCTATCATCATCATCATCATCTTATCAGCCCACATCCTCTTCTCTATCACGCCACTGTCTACGGTCTCCAGCCAGCCTCATCCATTGTTTCCCTACTTCCTTTACAATATCGTCAGCCAAACTGGGCAGGTGGTTTACCTTCCTGTAGGATGTTGTCCCAATCTTGGCTGTCGGTATTATTTATTTGGTAAGTTTTAAGTTGGAGCTATAAAGTCCTTGAGTGGAGACCGCGACTCGGCAAACGTAGTGTAGGACGCCCTGCTACAAGATGGGATGACGACATTCGAAGGCTGCGGAGTGAGCTGGATGAGAGTGGCCGAAAATCGGGAGCGGTGGCGTGCATTGGGGGAGACCTATGTCCAGCAGTGGACGAGCGTGGGTTGCTGATGATGATGATGATGATGATTATAATATCATCAGACCAACGGGCTGGTGGTCTACCCATGGTGGTTGGCTGCCATTCGGTAAGGTTTATAGACTGAGGTCTAACTTCAACGTCATTGGTTGTTTGGTGACATTAGGACATCTCACGTCAAAAATGGACCTCAGTTCTGCAGTACGCCATCTAGCGGATCATTCACACGTGATAGATTCCATTTATATTTTTTGTTTGCCGCTCAATTGAGGTATATTTTCTCGAAATTTTGGTCTCACTGCAATATCAACTTGGGTTAGGAATAATTTTAGGGCTAGGAATAAAAAGAACTTTTGTAGGTATCCTTTTATCCGCGCACACTTGTTTACTTCTAATGTGTCTAATGCAGTGGTTCTTAACCTTTAAGTCATGAGGGACCATTTTACCAAAATTCTGTCGTGTCAGGGACCACACACTTCGGACATGCGTCGCGGCGCCGTTTGCGTTGTGTTGACTGGACTCAGCACGTCACGTCACTTGTTTATTACGATGTCTTCGCGGACCACTAGGAATGCCTCCAGGGACCACCAGTGGTCCGCAGACCACCGGTTGAAAACCACTGGTCTAATGGAATATAAGTACACGCGGCGTCATGTTGAGTGACTTGTGCCTCATCCAGTGCCTTACCCAGGTGATAATTTTGCCTTCAATGGAGGAAATGAGGTGATGGGGGAAGCTGACGCCGTCTGTACATAAAAAAGTAAAAATAATTTAACTAGAGTATGTTTAAAACCCTTTATGCAAGCATTTTATTATGACTCCATTTTTCAAGTAGTAAAATTTGTTATTTACGTGAAGTTTCAGTTATAACATACTTTATTGTCCTATAATATCGCTTTAGTGGTTTCTTAAGTCCCAATTCCCCAGTTCTAGAGCACTTGCTAAGGATGGCCTGTTATATAATAAAGCTTAAGGAAGTTTTTTTTTTCTTTTATGTGATAGGTAGCAGGCGAGCAGGCTTATCACCTGATGGTAAGCAATTGCCGCCGCCCATGGACACTTGCAACGCGCTGCCAACCTTTTATCCCCTTCCCCCCCGAGTGGGCCTCCGGTACCCTCACTCACTCAGCGAAACACAGCACAGGGGCTGCTTCACGCCGGTTTTCTGTGAGGCAGTGGTATCACTCCGGTCGAGCCGGCCCATTCATGCCGAAGCCTGGCTCTCCCACAGTTAATAGTTTTGTGACAAAATCTTTTTATTTAAGTGATAGTGGCCCGCCCTCACTTCGCTTCGGGACCGTAATTCAGAATTGAACCAATAGATGGCGCTGTGCTCAATTACATCGCGCAAGCGTTTCGTGTTTTCGGTTTACCTATAAGCCTTGTCGTTGTCTATAGAAGTTATCTCTTTATAAATAGATTAGATTAGATATAGAAGATAGGTGCTGCAGACGGATCTCCTGATGATAAGCGATCGCAATCGCTCATAGACACCTGCAAACACTAGTAAAGTCACAAGTACGCTGCAAACCTATAACCCCCTTTCCCCCTAATTGGGCCTCCCCTTTGATATTGATGGTAACTTTAGGTTTCCGATTTTTTTTTATTTGGTGCCAGAAGTGTCCGAGATGCATTTTCAGATTTAAACCTATGATCACCTATTCCATATTTTTTTTTATTTTTAGGACATTCTAGATGGCCTTACTCCGCCTAATGGTAAGCGGCCGTGAGATCCAAATATAAGGTTGACTGGCACAAAAGAACAGACTAATTTCATTCATAATTTTATGAGAATCATATTATATATTTTATACCAGTGATTTCTTTATTTTTCCCATCTCTAGTAACAAGTCCATAAAATGAGCAATAAAAGAGTGCACTAACATAGCAACGGAGTTGTTTTACACAATATTTACAGTTTCAGTCAACTCCAGACACAATTCCTGACCTTTACTAACATTGATTTAAGGTTTACTTTTGAGTCGGAAAATGTCTTGATAACTGACGATGGTTTATGTTATTTTAAGACCAGATTCAATAGACTGTGAGTATATGGTTTGTTTTATTTTTGCATTATTTGTAGTTTAGACATTATCTACAGGTCTTCCAAAACCAACAACGTTAATAGTAGGTACCTGATAGTCCGCTGTATAATTGCCCGGCAGCAAAGAATTAATAGAAATCTCCAAAATCAATAGCCCAGGTCGCTGACAATGGGCCGCTTAAGAGGGCTCAAAGTCACTCAGAGGACAATCGAAAGGGCTATGCTCGGAATCTCCCTGAGTGTTTGTGTTAGAAATGTTAAAATCCGCAGGAGATCTAAGGTCGCAGACATAGCCCGAAAAATTACGTGGCACAAGTAGCAATAGACAGGGCACATTGTAAGAAGGACGCATGGCTATTGGGGCGGAAAGGTCCTTGAGGCCGCGTGCAGAAAGTCACAGCCGTGGCTGGTCTACTACAAGGTAGATCGACGATCTAGTGTAGTCGCGGGAATTCTTTGACAAATCAAGTCAATTTCTTGCAAGACAAGATTGATCTCTGTGTAAAACATTAGGGGAGGCCTTTGTCTAGCAGTGGACGTCTATTGACTGAAAATATGATGAAATAAACAACACAATCCACTGGTGTTGCATGTGTCCATGGGCGGCGGCAATTGCTTACCATCAGGTGATCCGCCTGCTCGTCTGCTACCTATCACATAAAAAAAAAGACGCACATCTTTCCATAATTATACCAATTCAATTAACCGAACCTTGTAGTAAGCCGACGAATTGTAAGAGCTTATTTCGCAATGAGCTAACGATAATCTCAAAAGTATTTAGTTTGTAGAACAGCCATCTGGTAATGTAAAAGGTTGTGGGTTAAATCCCACCTGAATCGTTTGATGATCTTTTGAAGTGCGTTTTATCTACTTGAGTAAGGTTGGCAGCGCAATCGTGCCTCTTTGGTGTAGCAGATGTCTAAGGGTGGCGGCAATCGCTTACCATCAGGTGATCCGTCTGCTCGTTTGCCACCTAACAAACAAAAAAAATCTAACGCAATATAAACAGCATATCGGTCTCCTAATAAAGTCATTATTCCGCTATAAGATCTTTGTCGCTCTATAATCATATCTGATGCCTTTAATTACTGTTTGTACGGGAATAATGACAGATCTAAGGCGATGGTATGAGGAAAGCGGCGAAGAAAAAACAAAAACAAGGAAAATAGAAGTAAGAGCGTATTTATTTTCCTTATTTATTTTATAAGTACGTTTAGTGAGATTGCTTAAATATTTATCTTCTGTTCGAGTAATCTTAAAGTTCAATTTTCAAATCTTCTTTTCATGAGACTTGGGCAGACGAGCAGACGGAAAAACTGATGATAAGGGTGAAACCATGGTTTCAGATTAGCGTATTTTTCCGCGAGTGTACTACAGTCATCGACTACTGTCTACTGTGGGTCGTCCGAGATACCGTTGGAGGGACGAAGTCGCCGAGGACCTCAAAGCACTTAACGTGCACGATTGGGCGGAATTGGCACAGGACCGCAAAAAATAGCGAACTTTGACGTCGGAGGCCAAGACCCACTTTGGATCGTTGAGCCAGCGTAGTAAGTAAGTAAGTACTACAGTCAACTGCTCTAATAAGTAAACAACCTCATTCAAATATGAACCTTATAGACCTGGCATAAAAGTCGAGGTGTTTACATTTTATTGCAAGCACGCTACTTTCAGCATACTAGCTTACACGCGTGATATAAAGCATTTCAACATGTATTTCAGCATGTTCACGTGAGTCGTGGATACGTAATTGCTTTGACATTTCCATAGCAACGTTTTTTGTTTAGGATTGTCAAATCGCTCGTAGGAATGCCAAATCGTGCTTCAAATAAATGTGCTTATACGAGCGTATAAAACGCTAGCCTGAAACCGCACCTAAGCGATAACCACCCAAGGCACCACAATACCAGGGAAACAATTCTCTTGATCATCGACATGGAAGTCGCATTAGATATTTGTGTTAATGAATGTATGAATTGTGGGAGAGCCATGCTTCGGCATGAATGGGCCGGCTCGACCGGAGTGATACCACTGCCTCACAGAAAACCGGCGTGAAGCTCCTGTGCTGTGTTTCGCCGAGTGACTGAGGGTACCGGAGGCCCATCGGGGGGAAGGGGATAAAAGGTTAGCTGCGCACTTGTTGCATGTGTTCATGGGCGGCAGCAATTGCTTACCATCAGGTGATCCGCCTGCTCGTCTGCTACCTATCACATAAAAAAAAAGAAAAAAATATGTCGAACATTTTTGAACCGTAAATTAGTTTTGTAAATAGTTTTCTCATAATCGCTTTGAAAGAGACCTGTGCCTTAGAAAGAAATAGCTTTTCTAACTGGAATAAAAGGAAAAAGGACAAAGATTAATAATAATGCGGAATGCGGAAAACTGTAACATTATTAACCCGGGATTATCGTGATTACGTTATTATTACAAATAAACAGCATTTTCTGTGTTGCGTCTGTTTTTGTGTCAAAGAAAATGTACATACAATGGAATAGTTACTTAGATTAATCTAGTAGGATTAATGGCTTCTTACCGTTATACTACGCCATTCAATCTGAACACACATAGGTACTATTTATATATAATACAGAGTGTATCTGTGAACATTTACATCCTTTTAATCGATATTTGTGTTGGGTCTGGGTGTTTGTGGTTCCTTCGTTGTTTCTGGTTTCCATAGCACAAAGGAAAACCTTAGTTTGGGACCATGACAATGTATGTGATGTTAGTCTCAATTTATTTATTTATTTTAAACACGTCTTCTACCAACCATTCTGAACAACATTATTTTTTTCTTCTAGCGCAGTGGTTTGAGCGTCGATTGAGATGCAAGGGTCGCATGTTCGATTCCCGCACCAACACAAATGTTTTTTGATGAAACAGATATTTTGCCAGTAGAGTCACAAGTGCGCTGCTAACCTTTAAACCCCATTCCCCCCAATCGGGCCTCTGGTACACTCGAGTCGAGTCGAGTGACTACTCGACGAAACACAGCGTAGGCGCTGCTTCACGCTGGTTTTCTGTAAGGCCGTTGGTATCTTCACTCCGGTTGCGCCAGCCCATTCATACCAAAGCGTGGCTCTCCCACGATTAAAAATATTCCATTATTGGAATGGAATAATTAATGGAAAGTTAGGAATGAAGTAGTGTTGCAAAGAATGGAAAAGAAACTTGAGGTTCTAAGTATTATTAAAAGAAGGAAACTGGAATATCTTGGACATATAATGCGTGGTCCGAAGTATGACCTATTGCAACTTATAATACAAGGCAAGATCCAAGGAAAGAGGAGCCCAGGAAGAAGAAGAACTTCTTGGCTTAAAAATCTGCGCCAGTGGTACAATAAAAGCACCCGTTCTCTGTTTAGAGCAGCTGTGTCAAGGGTTCAAGTCGCCATTATGATCGCCAACCTTCGTTAGAAGATGGCACTCAAAGAAGAATATGTCACTAATAGACTGAACAGGGGGTCTTAACCTAAAGTGTCCAAGATACATTTTCCTAAAAACACAAACAATACAGCAACCAAAAAAACAATCAAGTAGATACCAATCCTCATAACATAACTCACAGCTATAAAACAAGACTTAGTCACAGAGATACAACACACTCCACTTACCGAAGCTAATATACACGTAACATAACTCCTCTAACTAATCCTATGCCAAGATTTTCTCGGCTAAATACAAGGCGAATTCTGCTGGCAATAAATTAATTTTTATTTTTATCCTGGATCCTAAAGGGTTCTAGTACAACTTACGGCAGATGCGACTAGCTGTCATGGACAAATTCCCAGGGTAAACACCAAGGGAACACACGGACATCAGGCTCGGGAGTGGATTTGACTTAGATTTTCGGTTAGAACCTTTATAAGACCTAAGTAAATATAATTTTGTGTCATGACTTTACTTAAGCTGAGTACATACTTTGCAGGCCAGTTTAGTTCACGAACTCCAAAAGTAGTATGAAATATTTAATCTAAAGTCTGAACCAACCTATCATTTTGTCAGTACTTATCCATTCATTGTAAAGAAACAGTAATGGTAGAAAGAAAAAAAAAGAAGAAAGAGAAAAACACAGAAAGAGACAGAGAAAAAATAAGAGAGAGAGAAAGATAGACAAAAGTAAGAGATAGAGAATTAAAAAGATAAAACGATCGACGCACATTAGTTCACTTTCTTGAATTAATTAGCTCTCAGCTGCACAAATTGTTGTTGTCAGTTCATCCTATTTTAGGTTAATAATTAAAAAAACAGTTCAGTTAAAGACTTTAACCAGACCAAATAAAAGCAGCAAGAGACAAGAGAGAGAAGAGAGAGGAAGGCGGCCATCAGAGAAGAGTGGCGACGTGTTAAAGTGATGACCACGACCATTCTGTCAAGAGTGATACCGACTTAGAAGAAGAGAAAAAACTTTGAAATAAGACTTCCAGTATAAAATCCAGTTCGTCGCATCTGTCATCTGTGTGTCCCGTTATCCCCAGTCCCTCGACATCCACAGCTAAGAGTTCCCGCAAGCGCTCCAGTAATAATTTCTCACGCGACTCAACGCACATTAGTTCACTTTCTTGCTTTAAATAGTTCTCGGCTGTACAAATTGCTTCCCACTTGTGCGATTGTTAGGAACGGTTCTCGCTTTTGTTTTTTATTCCTTTTGGTTTTGTTATTATGGATCAATTTTGTATGCATTTCTTGCAAATGTAAAAACGTAGAGGATATCCTAGCAAAGTCTCCTTTTGCTGTAAGTAGGTATGGCATGTATAGAAAAAAAATTTTTGGAAACCACCTCATTGTCTGTTACCTGTAACCTGTTTTTTGTTTCTGTGCAATAAAATTTCTATGCATGGAATACAGGGTGGAATTTTGTAATGCCACATAAAGGAAAAAAAAATTGGCCAAATAATACATTCTTTAATTTTTGAAAAGAATGAAAACTGCAATATTTGGTTTTGAATTATAATTTAATTGCACGTGAATCGAACCGGAAAAAAGAAGTTTAGCTTTTTCATTTTCCTAGGAGAAACAGTGATTTCTAAAAATAATCGTCGTATTTCTTATCTCTTGTAAAATATCCATAATAGCAAATATTTGCCTATACATTTGTAAAAAATATGTCAAAAAATCAAAAGTCCCAGGTTCAGCCGATTAAACCACCAGTGGAGATTTCTGCTGGAAACACCAAAACTTAAAGACAAACTACAGCGACTTTTTAGTTGTCTTTTATTTGAAAAAAAAATCAACGCTCAGACGCAATCCTGCCAGTTTTCAATCTCCAAAATGCACTTGCAATTTCCTTACCAAAATTTCGAAACCGGTAATCTATTTCACTCAACGAATGAACGTCTCGCACTAAAGCTAACGTTCCATCTAAATAGTGACAAAGCAACGCATCTCTCGGATAATTTGGATTTCGGACGAAAACGGTTGAAAATGATGAAGTGACCCATTTATCAGCAACTACCTGGGGTAAACAAGAGGAGCAGGGCTATTTGTAAGACTTTGGCGATGGGCAAGGTTCACTTAAAATGGGAAATTGGGGCAAAGTTTGTTACGTCATCGCGGTCAAGTTTCTTACACAATGATAACTACCTACAAACATTCTTGAATACAATGCTATGTAGGTGTAGTCTGTGTTCAACAGATACGCAAGAAATAAGCGTTTTTGCAAATTAAAAATCGTTATTCTAATACTTGCATACCTAACAGAATCTAAGTAAGTAGGTAAGTCTGTTATTTCACTCATGTATTCTGTTTCGGCAAACGTAGTGTTGGACGCCCTGCTACAAGATGGGATGACGACATTCGAAGGCTGGCTGGAGTGAGCTGGATGAGAGTGGCTGAAAATCGGGAGCGGTGGCGTGCATTGGGGGAGACCTATGTCCAGCAGTGGACGAGCGTGGGTTGCTGATGATGATGATGATGATGATTCTGTTTCTGTGCAATAAAGAATATCTATTTATCTGTGTAACCTCCTTAAATTGGACTGAGGTCAATGTCTCATTGTAGTACGTAAACATTTAATACAGGGTGTATTTGTGAACATTTACATCCTTTAACCACGTCATGTTCATCAATATTTGTTTGTTTGTTAACCCCAAAATTACTTTTGGGTAAGTCCGCTCCGGCTTCTTCTCAACTCTGGAGTTTAGTGGCATGTAGCCAAGGGCAAGCCCAATAATTGTAAAACAAATGTCTTTTCGAAAATCATCGAAATTTTTTGACTCCTCATACTAATTGAGTCACTTGACCGAATTTGTATGAAGAGTAAAAAAAAATTACTGAATTTCCAAAAGTCATAGAACAAAATAATGTTGTTCAGAATGATTGGTAGAACACGTGGTTAAAGGGATGTACATAAATGTTTGTGCACCTTGAATTGGATGCCTAAGTAGGCATCATAGGATGTAAGTACGTACATGTAATAATATTATGTTAGTAACCCAATCAATTAAACAAAACAAATGGCACAAACAATTCTCAACTCATTATTCAACTTCACAAAGTTCTAATCTCATTTCATCGTCTCTTAAAACTGTTTGTTAAACGAAGCTTGAAATTTTATAATCCTCAACTTCGCTAAGTAGTATGAAACTGTTTAATTGTTGCAAAATAGTTCGTTTCATTACAATTGGAGTAAGAGCAGTGAAACATCTCTAAATTAACGTTATATTTTAGTTAATTTTTTTTGCAATTTATTCTTAAGATGAGCACTTAAAAATTCTTCGATGATCTCTTTAAGTGCGTCATTCATCATCATCATCAGCCTGTTTCTTGATCCCACTGCAGGGTATAGGCACAAAATATCGTGTGTATATGTGCTCGCCATTGACAACTGCATCATTACATCTCTCTTAGTTAATTACGAAAACATTATGATCATTATTATTAACGTCTCGTTCTCTTTTACGTCAGAATGATGTACAAATTAGCACTGGTAAGCGGTTGCTACTGCCTTAGGATGTTCATTATTCGCAAAACCAAACAAACACAGTCGTCAGACATAAGAGTGCTGCTGGATGAAGAAAACGTTTTATAGAGAAAAACTCAGTTGTGGACTGCCACTGAATATAGGCATATAACTGTTGCCGTATATGATGATGGTGGAATGAAGCTGCGAGAGTAAATCCTTCCTTTAAGGTGGTTGTGAATCAAACAGTTGTTAAAGAAGAACTAACTTTCCAGATACTCAACCAGTGAAATAATACCAAACGACGTCGATCAGTATATTCTACCCAATGAAAAATATCTTGCGATCATTTCTAGCTACCAGACCTATCGATCAAGAAACCGATCAAGACCACTCAAATTATCAGATAGAATCAACCGATTGATTAGTCAAACGGTATCCATCGATCAATAAAAGCTACAAGACTAGTCAAAACGTTTCGATCGACGTTGATCGATGCCCTCAATAATCATTTGATCGGTCTGGAAAGATTCTAACATAGAGGTAATATTATAGGTACTATTAGTATTGAAGTGACTACTTAGGTACTTAATTTAAGCCACCCGGTACGATACGCATAATATTTTGAAAAGCGGTGTGACTTTGCTGTTCCCTCTTATACTGTTGGTATCACTCAGTATAATCTAGTTTTAAATGTTGTAACTGTTTTTAAAACAGGATCGCTTTGTTTGCTACTGGCATTTTTTAACTTCTTTGAATTTTGTTTATTTTAACTTTAGCGAGCTTGGCTAATGACTGCAATTTATGACCAAAAGACACCCTTTGCTGGAGGTAGATCTCCCACAAGTAATTCGATTCAGGGAAAACCATGATTTGGCATGAATAGCCATTCTGACCAAAGTCATACTAAAACCTCACGGAAGACCAGCGTGAAGCAGCGCCTGTGCTTGGATTTGCCTTGAGTGAGGGCACTATACGGGGTGAATTGAGAGGGAGTTAAAAAGTTGGAAGCGCTCTTGTGACTCCACAAGTGTTAGAAGTGTTTATAGGCGGTGGCAATCTCTTACTTTGTCAGAATCCGTCTGCTTTTCTGTCACTTATCACATAAAAAGAGTAGACATTTCAGAAATAATCAGTATTAGTTTATGTTTTGTATTTTTTTTATTACGTGACCATCCCCTAAAACCCATCACTCACAATGCGCTCTGCCCTTTTCAACTTGAGGTTTTCAGTTCAAAATCGGTTTTGTACAAGTAAAAAATGAATAACCACTTAAATACACTGACTTTAAAAAATTGGCATCTTTATTTTCAAAGTAGACCGATTGATAAGCTCACTTTGTAAGAAACTAGCTTTTTGGCGAGTGCCCAAAAGATGCAGAACAATGTACTTCGAAGATGATTGAAAAGCGTAATTACTTAAATCTATTCAGATGATATATATTTATCGGATTAGTGTTAGGTATTGAGTTAAATTAAATGTGTTAATTTCAAAATAATAATACACATAAGGACGGCTCTAGCTGACGTAGATTTTGAAGAGATCTTTATAGTTATAGGAGTAGAATATCTATTGTAATGAATGATAGCGTCACTTTTACAAAAAGTTTTAGTACGAAATTGTTTATCTTAAGAATTATGTTGTGAAACTTTCGCGTTGTATTAATACAAATATTTCAGATGCACAAGCCGGGCGTAGCAGACGACGCCGTGCGCCTCCAGTCCGCTTGTGACCACGGCTGTTGTAAATCAGTAGAAACCTCAAGCAGTAATCGCTCGAATGTTCTTATTAAATCTCGTCGCGTTTAGTCCCGTTTATATAAAGTATTCAAATCTTAAGGTTCTATGATTCATAGTCACCATTACTAATGAGATCACTAAAAGGCGCTACAAAAAAAAAAACATGAAAGCTTTCTTTGTTTGCAACCCTTACCTACCTAAAAAAGAAAATAACCTCAGATACAATCTTAATTGAACAAAAATGGTTACACAATCTGAATAAAAGTTATGCCTTTATTGTTTTTAATTTAATGTTAAATGGAGACTTATAAGAAAAGTTTCACAACTTTGAGTGACGATAAAGACCGCAATGTTTTTAAAAGTTGAATCGTTATTTGACAAAGTAAATAAACTTGTTTGGTAATTAAAATGATTTCAGAAACCATAGAGATGTAAGCGTTCGTATAAAAACTTTGTAATTGTTTAATACAACTTTAATAATAGATTGATGTATAATGAAAGTTTTTGACTCTGTATTTTAGGCAAAACATAATGAAGGTTTACCAAGATTTACATTTACTTAAAGCCTGATTTAATAAAATGGAATAACTAATTAATTAGGCTTAGCTTTATCATTTTTAAAAATCTGTTTTAATGTAAATTACCTAGATAATACAGAATAATTAAAATAAAGCGACTGCCGTCTGACCTTGGCATGTAAGGAGAACGGGACCAATTGAATCAAGGTTACACTATTAAGATCATCATCATAAACAACGTATGGATATCCACAATTTTGAACTTCCAATACGTATACTCTTACAGAATAGTGTCCTATGATAGATAAACGGAATTCTTGTCGTCCGCGTCACGATGGGTCGATGACAGTTACCAAACTCCTGAATCCGAGCAGCTCAGGACCGGGTACTTTGGCGAAAAAGAAAGTAGGCTTATAAACAGCAGTTAATACTTCCAAGCTGATGATGATGATCCGATACATGCAGATTTCCTCACAATGTCAAAAATCCAGTGATACATGCTTGAATTGGAATCTACGATTTTCGACTAACGGATGGACACCCATTCTTATACACTAACCTAAATCCTCATAACAAATTCTAAATATGACCTCATTATACCACAACCAGACTCCGCTCAAAAAAAGCCTTAAAGAAACTCTGATATTTCCAGAGTTTCTTGCTAAGGCTTTTCGCTGTTCTTGTCTCAACCTATTTTCAGCGAACAATACTATAATACCATTCATAAAATGTCAACTAAACGACATTATAATGCGCTGTGAAAAAAAGGGTGACTCAAATGATAAATGGGAGACAACAAATTTGCTTTGAAGAAGGGAAAGACAAAGAAATTTTGAAACAATGGCAATTTAACGTGAGTTTGGGTTAGACACGGATTTTTTGAGGCGAATTCTTATTTCTGTCTGAGTTATGTTCTGATTTCCTGTGCGTTAGATGTTACTAAAACATTTTAGGGGGTAACTTGTCCCTAAAAAGTGTTCTATAGCATGGTATAACCTAGCCTAAGCAAATTATTTTCGTGATGATAATACTTACTAAACTCGAAACCTTTTGGTTTTTGGTTGGTTAGAGCAGTGACTAGCTTATGCGACGACTAGCTATGAAATTCTGGGATGGAAATTCTAGGACGAAGTCGTCCCAAAAATACTCATCCCAGTCTCTAGGCTTGTCATGCGAGCTATTTTAAGTGCAGACATCCGAGTAACTGTATGCTCTTGCAGATGTTCATGGGCAGTGGTGATTACTTATCAACAGTTGTATTCACCTCCAGTGTGAAATCAAGTGTCTGGACATGCCACAACTGCCGAGTCTTGGCAGAAGGGGTAGACCCAAAAAGGTTTGACTTGACGTTGCGAGACAACAAAGGATTCCCGAGACCGTGCCAAGTCGATGAGTCGTAGCTGGAAGGCGGACCTCAGGCACCGAAGCCAACGGGACTCTCTCTCTCTCTCTAGTATACAAAAAGTACTACAGCACAGCTACTAGCCTTGCAAGAGATCCGTGAAAGACCCACGCTTCAGAATGTATGGGTCCGACCGGAGTGATACCACGCCTCACAGAAGACTGGTGTGAAGCAGCGTCTGCGCCGTATTTGTCAAGTAAGTGAGGTACCGGAGGCCCAATTGAGGGAAAGGGGGTTAAGGGTTGGCTGCGCACTGTGACTCTATCGGTGTTGCAGGTGTCTATGGGCTGTGGTATTCGCTTACCATCAGGTGATCCGACTGACGAGCAGAGCCACCTATCACATAAAAATGTAGTCTTACAGTTAGGACAAAATTAAGAATAACGCTCGAAGATGATGGGACTGACGCGGCGATATCATGATTGACTTGCATAGAAGACACCTTATTACGTAAACGCTAAGACAACATTCTTCGGAAACAAAAGACGGGAATTTTCCCGAAACAAAATTCCGCCATTCATTAAATATCTCTTCATTTCCAAGTCAGGAAATTAAGTTTGGCCTTTGTTAACCACCTTGATGACGTCACAATCTTGTAAAGGTATAGGAATTTTATCGTTTTTAGACTAATAGCTTCCGTGTTTTTGGCTGATGACGAGTTCAAATCCTCCAGAAAAAATCTGTATGATTTAATAAAAATTATAATAAAATCAATAAGGCATTTTTCAAATAAAAGCCAGTTTTAAGGGTTCCGTAGCTAAAACGCAATAATCAGAACCCTATTAGATTCGTCATGTCTGTCTGTCTAGTCTATCCATATATCACAGGCACTGTTTTTTGAAGCTATAGATAATAATGTGGACGCTTGGTGGGTAGATGTATTTTATAAGCCGCATTAAAGATTCCATACAAAAAAAAAATGTCATGATGATGGAAAAATATTTTTTACAATAGGCTTGTTTCCAAGGTTAGAGATTGGAAGATTTTTTGTATAAAATGGAGAAATAACGGTAAAAAAAAAACTATATACAAGAATTTAGTTTGATATTTTTTGTCATCAGTCAATTAAAGTTAGATCTAAATTTGATACGTAACTTGATTTTAAAAGTATTACATTTACTAAATAATTATATACAATTAGATAATTCATGCAATTTTGAGCAACTTTTCTTTTGAAACCATTTTCATAAACGCATTATTTAATATAGCTATCGAACAAAGGTCTCCCGTGATGAACACAAACTAGCACGCTGTGACGTCACAGCGTGGCAGGGCCGTTGTATGGAGCGTTTTGACAAGGTTTATTTTATGTGATCTTTGAATGGTGATATCTCGGAGAATATTCATGCTAACAGAGTAATCTTTTGCCGATGTTTCTACTTTGGAGAGCTTCTTTGATTACTAATCAGAAAAAAAATGGAAACAGGCCTATTCTTTTCATGTATTCATAACAGTTCACGTGAAAAGATGATAATATTACTGAGGTCGGCGACGCGGCGTCGAATGAAATCCGTCTCTAATTGACATAAAATTAAATATCGGTGAACATACTCGTACATTAAAAAATCAGACGAAATGAGAAACTCCTATTCTTTTTCGAAATTGGTTGAAAAAGAACGAAAAAATAATGTTATCTTTAAACAAGATCTGATAAAAAGCTATTATTTATTTTATACATTTTAAACCGCAACTTAAAAATTCGATCAACTCAAAAATAAGTTTCAAAATAATTTTTACTATCTGATATGGGCAAGTCAAACTCACATTTGGCCGATTTTTTAAACAGTCTTTAGATTTACCTACTCTATCTTTTTTATGATTTCTCATCTCCGCTTATTACAGTTATAAATCTTTGAAACACTCGATATCTTAGCTGAGTAAGTTTTTAAAATTGCACCAATTAATCTGCGTCACTTCTTTTAAAATCAAAACGAAGACCGTTCGGATAGTAATTTAAAACGTCTGCTCGATAGTTGGTTCGTTTTAGCGAAATTCGAACGTTCCAGCACGATCTGGCACGTTCAGGATTGCTGTAAGGTTGTGACTTTTCCACTTAAGGCGACACTGCGACGATACCAGCGCCGCCAATTGATTTATATTAAATGTGAGGATTATGAGATGTATTTATTGCGGTAGGTAGCTTATTAATATTTGACATTCATAAAATATGTTCTATAAGGACTTAAATTGAATAAAGAATATTTCTATTTCTATTGTAAAGAATCCAGGTATGAAAACATAAAGGAATGCATTAAAATTTTTTGAGATACGTAACAATATTTTTTACACTCGCCAAGTAACAATAATTTTCATGAATTGCGAAGCAATGCAATTATGAAAATTATTGTGATTTGTAGAAAGAAATTAATAAGTGTGCCCCAAAAATGGTTAATGCATTCCTTTATATTTTCATAGCTGAATTTTTTTTTATATAAGTATCTCATAATCCTCACAATTAATATAAATCAATTGGCGGCGCTAGTATCGTTGCGGTGTCGCCTTAAGTGTAAGGTTTTTATCGCAAATGTTAGAACTGAGTTTTTATCTTGTAACGAGTCTTGCTACGACAGTGAACGTGATAGGTCTCGTGTTTGGTGAAGTCGAACAATAAGTTAACTGCTAGGGTAAACGTGTTCTGTAGCGCTACCATGAGTTGACATCTAAAACTGACATAACGTAAACTATTGCTCTGTCTCTTTCAAATTCATCACAATGAAAGCGACAAAGCGATAGTTTTCGAGCGAGGATAGTATTTCAAACTCATGGTAAGGCTACTGAAGTGGAGACCGCGTCTTGGTAAACGTAGTGTAGGACGGCCTCAGGCCAGATGGAGTGATGATCTGCGTAAGAGGGCTTGGAGCTGGATGCAAGTAGCCGAAGATCAATCAAAGTGGCGAGCATTTGAGAGGCTTATGTCCAGCAGTGGACTGCAACAGGCTGATAATGATGATGATGAATGAGATGCAAACAGAATAAGTCAACACAATTTTATATGGCTTCATGTGCACGTTATTAAAAATATTTTATTTATGTTTACGAAGTTAATACTATCTCTTATTTATATTGAAAAATCAATCTGCCCCATCCTTTTTATAAAAGATTTATATTCGTGTGTACGTATAGAAACCTCGGTGAGGAATATCAAATCTCGGTTAACAGATGTCATAAAAGTATGATTTAGTATTTTTATGGTCACATAAATTTATAAAACAGATAGTAAACTACACCATACGAAATAAAATATTCATAAGTGTTAGCTTTGCTATGTTAACAATGAGTTATTGGCTTGCGATTTTCAAATTGAAAACTAGTCCGGACAAATCAATGGTTCCGTATGACAGCCCATTTGTTACTGCAAATAAATAGATAGTGATATTATGTTGATTGACGGTCCCGTAATTAAGTCCCCTGTGTCATACACGATACGCGGAGACTAAGGCCCCCTCCTCCCCTTCATACGACGAACCCAGATTCCGGTTTACAAATATCTTACAAGAAGTAAACAGAAAGATTTGACTTGTTGTCACAAATACTAGTGAAATGAATGCCAGAAGTCTCACCACTATAGAAGCGTAGAAGTCTAACTGTAATCAAATTAGGAACAGATAAAATGATTTTGAAGCAAAAAAAAAGGTTTAATTAGTTGTATTCCAATCTTGTACGTCCAGAGATAGGAACTCTCTACCGGCTAATGTGTTCCCTGACCGCTTTGAATTGGGAGTTTTCAAAATGAGAGTTAATCGGCTGTTACTAGACAGACATGTTTAACCCTAGGCCACATCATCACTTACCATTAGGTGAGTTAAAATGTCTGGCTATGAAAAAAAAAAACAAATATAATTACTTTAAGCAATTACTTAAGTAGTTACCTACTTGTAACGTGTACCTACTTAAAAAATATCGATGCGTTATTCCGATTTGTACGGTAGCCTGCACATCAAGTTACTACAATCTGTCAAATTTCTTCAATCGAACCTCACTTTTATGTCAAACGTGTTTGGTTCAATATCATCTGAGGAAATTTGACAGATTGTAGTAACTTGATGTGCTGGCCACTGTACATTAATTTATAGCATACTGCATTTAAGATCTTAAAATAAATATTTATTAGCTAATGAGCTAGAGCGTAACAATATTATTATCGTACCTTATCGTAAAAAGTATTCCAAACCCAACTCGAATGGGAAAACTAATACAAAATCTACATTTTTCGTTTACTATTTTACGCTCACCCTAGGTCATATTCTACCTCCCGGTAAAATTTACTCTGCAAATTGGTATAAGCGTAAATTTAATATTGTTTTTTTTTAGTTCGCGATATTCTGGATCGCGGATAAATAAATTTCAACTAAGAGGAGAAATTATTAGTGCTAAAACCTAATAATTTCACACCGTACGTGGATATTTGTAGGCGGATCAGAGAATTTTATTTATAAGACTTTTTTGGATATTGGGAATAAAATATACAGGCTGCTTTTTAATCCATTTATTGACTTTTTCAAGTAAATTTTCCAGATAGAAAGCATTTTAAAAAGCATTACTGGTAGTTTATACCAATACCAATACTAAAAAAACTTATCTTTTCATTGATTCTGGCAATATTCTTTTATTCTTTGCGATATAACTAAAAAAGTTGTATTTCTGGGAAAATCGTGGTTTTGTAGTATAATGCCCTCGTAAAGTTTTTTATAACTTTGTTTACTATAAGGTCATTGACTTTAGGTTAATTATTGTATAAAGTGACTTTTAACTATATTGTAAACGATTTGAAAAAAGCTGAAATACCAAAAATTACAATGTGATCTTATTGTTGCCGTTTGATCATCCATAAAGTAAAACATACAAGGACTTTTAAAGATATTTTATAAATATTTACGTTTTTATAATAAGTAGGAAACAATCCATACTAATTACTAATAATATAATAAAGCTGAAGAGTTTGTTTGTTTGTTTGAACGCGCTAATCTCCGAAACTACTAGTGCGATTTGAATAATTCTTTTTTTGTTGGATAGTCCATTTATCGAGGAAGGCTATAGGCTAAATAACATTACGCTATGACCAATAGGAGCAAAGACAGAGCGGTAAATGTGTAAAAAACGGGGAAAATTATTCATTTTTGAAGGCTTTCTTTGCGTGCGCTGCGAAAACGGTTCAAGATACACAAAAAATATGTATGAAAGAATTATTCCTCTATACATGATCTAAAAAAAAGTCCGCGACGGCATATGTCTATCTTTTAAGGTTTAGTCACAATGACCGTTTTTATGGTACCAAATTTGGTCGAAATAATTTGTTTAAGTTGTATCAACATAATAATATTAAGGGGGTTGTAAGGGGTTAAAAGGGGGGTAAAAAGTTACTTTTCCACGCGGACGAAGTCGCGGGCGGCCGCTAGTGTACAATTAAAACGCGAGTAAATGTTTTGACTTGTTAGTTCTGGACACAGATGAATATGCTTTTTATAAATCGAATGCATCGATCGATGCATACCTATAGTTTATACAATTCGATCGAATAAGATGATATTTTTTCAGAAATTTCTTTAATAGTTGTTAATAAATCAACAGTTATTATATTTTGAAGATAGATGGTTTTGCCTTTTAAATATCAACAAAATACTTTTTAGTACATTCGATAAGAAGATATTTTTTCTGGCTTGAAGCTCAACGATAATTCTTTTTATACTTTTCCACAATGATAAGCATTTTCAATTTGTTTTACTTAAACATTATCCTTGTTCTACAGGTTTTTCTTTTATCTTCGAGTGTACTTCCCTGATCGTACGCTTAACTTTGTCTTTGCAATAACGGAAGAAGGTCATGTTATTTTTGTGTTTCCTACAAAGATTGGAAAAAGTAAAAAAATATTATTTCGTAAAATAATCATACTGTATTCAAAATTAGGTGGACGAAGTTATCAACTTAGCTCTCCGGGCTATCATGATGTAGTGATTAGCCATACGTTCGGCTAAACTTTTTGGTGTGGTAATCTAACTAACAAAGTGTAGGTACTTAAACTTTCGTGTGTAGAAATTTTTGTGTGATGAACACTTGTGTTCGTTTAGTGTCTAATATTTGTAATTCCTATGATGTCTGATATCTGTGAAACAAGTACATAACCTACTTAGTATGAAGTCTTAAGCTACTTAGTGTGAATTTATATATTTATTACTTTAAGTTAGGTAGACTGACGATTTGCTAAAGACGACTATCTATATAGCTAGTTATATTCCCACGACACCCAGACTCTACTGATTTATTGCTGACTTAGCACTTGAGTATGGAATCTTTAATGTAAACATCCCGTTCCTGTTTATGTTCCCAGTGACTAAGTCAGCAACAATGATTGTTTACGGATTCCCATGAGAGCCGGGGACCCATGGTAGAGTCAGTTCGGATCGAGACGTTGGACTCGCTAGTCTTAAGTTAGGTTAACCGATAAAATCTCGGAAAATATAGAAAATTAAGTTCATTTATTTTTTTATTTAATTAGTTTTTAAAAACAAAATCGAACGCTCCCGAAAGTTAACTGGCGCAGCCGGTAGGATTGCCGGCTGCTACCAGACGCGAGTCGCGGTGTGGAGTAAAATTCTCTTTTCCTAAAATCGGAAAATCGCATCGCTCCGGTAGTGAACAGACAGTGCTTAATGCTTAGAATCAGTGTTTCGCGCTGCGCGGCAATCCTCGAACCAAAGAAATAAGTTTAACACGGGTACCAGCGAAAACAAAGAAAATTCATGGCGAGTATACGAGGTGGTCTGTGAGTACAAGTAAAATCCTTTACTCCCTTCCTTTGCCTTTCCTCCCTGAATTTTGTAAATCGATTGAATAATCTACACAGGAATAAAATCTTTCTGGGTATAGTAATTTAAGGGACATTGTGTGAGAATAAAATCTTTTTGCATAGTGTTTTTCGTGATTACGATAAAATCTCGTACGCGAAAATTAATTAAGAAAGAATTAATAAAGAAAAGAATAAAATTTAAAGAAAAATTAAGAAAGAAATATTAAATGAGAAATATTAAATGTTTTAAAGGTTACTCTATTAAAGTGAAATTATTGTGAAATAAAATAATACTTATATTTGAAGTTAAATTTTACAAATTAACTTAATTTTAGGGAATTATAATTGTGTATTTAAATTGTGTTAGAATAAGTTATTATTAATTGTGTATTTTGTGTAATTTCGTTTTGTGTAATATTTCATAATGGCTCAGGCACACCATGTTAATGCTGCAGCGGCACCTGATATGCCAGCCCCATTATTGCCACAACATATTCCACGGGAAATGTTGAATTTAATACCGGAATTTAATGGAGACCCAAAATTATTACATCTATTTTATAGAAAATGTGAATACATTATTGGACGCTATCAGGGAAGTCCTGAAGTTAATGAATATCTAATTCAGTTTGTGACAAGCAGGCTCACCGGTAAAGCCGCAGCATTAATAAGCGAAAGAGCAGATTTTATATCGTATAATGAATTGAAAGATATATTGACCCAACATTTCGGAGATCCGCGAAATGAAGAATGCGTCGCGATAGAATTAGAGTCATTAAAGAAAAATAGCGGGGAATCATACCAAAACTTTTGCTGTCGAATTCAAGATGTTAGGTCGATCCTAATGTCAAAGGTTAACCAGACGGCAGCCCCTATTCAGTTAAAAGAGGCTAAAAGAATTATCTACAATAATACATCTCTTAACGTTTTCCTGTACAACCTCTCGCAACATATGGTGGACTATGTCCGCATGAAAAACCCTAGTAACTTAGAAGAGGCTCTAGCCTACGTTATGGAGGAAGAAAACTTCAGGGAACAATATAGACTTAAATCACAATTATTACATAATCCAAAACCGAAATTTGATAACAATAATACATTTTCATCACAAAATGTTTTCGGAAATAAACTTCCGTTTATCAATAATAAGCCGTTTGTAGGAATTCCCCAAAACCTAAATAAATTCCGCCCACAGCAAGGCCAGTTCAATAACCGCCCACCATTTGGCTTCCGTCCACAGTTTGGACAACCAGGATTCCGCCCGAATCCAACTCAACCTGCCTTCCGTCCTCAATTCGGACAAGCTGGATTCCGTCAGAATCCAGGCCAATTAGGATTCCGCCCTACTCCGGGACAGTTTGGTTACCGCCCACCTACACAGTTTGGGCACCGTCCACCCACACAATTTGGCTTTAGACCGCAAGCAGGACAATTCGGGTATAAGCCCCCACAACCTCAGGGCTTTCAGCGCCCATATTCAAACGAAGCTTCCATGCGTACTGCGCCGGCTAGGCCGCAGCAGTTTCCCATAAACGAACTCTACACGGATGATTACGAAGAATATGATGGTGTCATGTATGAGCTTGAAGAGGCTTACGGCGACCCTTACTATCCTGTGGCGTATGATGAATACGCACCAGAGCCAGTTTACCCATATTCTCCGTATGATATGTGTGAGTATTACCCAACTTCATATGACAAGTTAGAGTACAGTAGAGATACCACTAGTGGTAGTAGTGGTAATAATGTTAATATCAGTAAGGAAAACAAAGAAGAGGCGAGCCAAAATTTTCACAAAACTGCGCCTCCCATAAAGCTGAAATAATAGAACTAAATTACGATTCCACGTTGAAATTACCGTATATTTACATACCTGATATAGACGGTAAATTTATGATAGACTCGGGTAGCATGAGATCCTTTATAGGCACAGCGAAAGCTGAAAAATATTACAAACATAATATGACATACGAACCATTCATAGTTACCAGTACACATGCATCCACAGTACATAACCAAGTAGCGGAAATTCCTTTATTTTCCGTCTTTAAAGTAAATGAAAATCATAAATTTTACGTATATGACGTAGACCCTCGATATGACGGCGTTATCGGTTGCGATCTTTTGGAGCGTCTACAAGCGAACGTTTGTTACAAAAATAAGATTTTAAAAGTTAATAATTCCAGGATTCCGATAATCTATAATGGGGAATATAAAATTAATATTCCACCTAGATCGGAGTTTAGAGTAAAAATACCAGTCAATCAACAAAGTGGTGAAGCGATTTTAGAATACAGACAGTTTTGCGAAGGGGTACGCATGCCTTCAGCCATAGTAAAATGCAATAATTTTCACGCGACCACTGTGATTCAGAACGTGAGTTATTGGCTATAGTTTGGGCCACCAAACATTTTCGACCGTATCTATATGGTAATAAATTCACTATCTATACTGACCATAGACCCTTAGCATGGTTAAATAAATTAAAAGATTTAAACAGTAAATTGACGCGTTGGCGTTTGAAGTTACAGGAATATGATTTCGATATCATACACAAAAGCGGAAAACAGAACACAAATGCCGATGCATTATCTCGTCTGCAATTAAATGCATTAGGGCACGACGACGATATTTCCATGATAGTTAATTTAGACGAAAACGAACAGAGATTACAGGATCACGTACATGACTTGACAGAACAGATAAGTAATATAGCCACAGCTCGACGTGAGACGCAAGAATCCGAGACCATTACCATATCCGACTCTGAAGCGACTTGTTCAGTTAGCTCAAGACTTGACGAAAATAACGACCCCGTAGAGTTTCCCTTACGAGCTGAATCCAGTTCCGATACTCAAACCATACATTCGGCGAATGATATGGACACATTAGGTATACCCATCCTTCACGAGGCTGTCGATACAAAACCGAATCAGATATTAGTATTCAGTTGGTTCCGTAATAATTTACAGGTTAAAGATTTATCTCGAGAAAAACAGAAAGTTCTAGAAGTTTTTCTTCCCCTTAAAAATGAGCAATTAGTTAAAGAATTCTTAAAGAAATATATTAGACCAAAAATCAAATATTTTATTTATTTTGAAGAATTGGAACATAGGAAAATTTTCAACAAAGTAATTATAGAGTTATTTAGAAAAGGAACAGTTAATTTCTACGAGTGCACCGAACGAGTTATTTATATAGAAAATGAGGATGAACAAAGGGCCATAATTAACAAGACACATGACGGAAAAACTTGTCATCGTGGCATTACAGAAACCATAAAAAGAATTCGTCGTACTTACCATTGGCCAAATATTCACGAAACTGTTTCAGCTGTTATTAATTCCTGCGAAAAATGTAAAGTTTCTAAATATGATAGAAAACCCATAAAACCGATACTCCAACTTACACAAACTCAAAATGCACCATTTCAGGAAATATTTATAGATATTTTCTCCATAGAATCGAAACATTATCTTACAATAATAGACGCATTTAGCAAGTTAGGCCAGGCCATAGAGGTACCGTCTAGATCGACTCCGGACATCGTTAGAGCTTTAATGAAATATTTTGCATATTACGGCACACCTAGAAAAATAAGTAGTGACCCAGGAACCGAATTCAATAATGCCCTTTTAAAGGAATTTACAGATTTATATAAAATTCAATTACATATAGGAACACCAAATAACCCCAACTCAATGGGTTTAGTTGAGCGGTTCCACTCTACATTAATAGAAATATACAGAATTGCTAAGTATGAAAGGAAATATACAGATGCAGCCTCAGTAATGGCATATTCGATAATCGCTTATAATAATACGATACATTCTGCGACAGATTTAACACCTTTCGAAGCGGTATTCGGTCATACGGAGTTACGGTCTACATTTGACGTAGATTTTGATAAGGCATACACCCAACAATTAATTAAAGATCATAAGAAGAGAACACAGGAACTTTATAAATACTTATCGGAGAAAATGGGTAATTTCAAGCAAAGGGTAGTGAAAAAGCGAGGAGGCGAAGAAAATCCAGAGCTAGGTATAGGACAGGCAATATTCGCTAAAGCAGTAAATAAGAGACAATCTAAAGATAAACCTAAATATCAGAAAGCAATAGTTACAGGCCAAGTAGAAAGAAACGTCGTACCTATAAAAGTTAGGGACAGGGACACTAAGGTTCCAATTAAAAACGTGAAACGTCCTCCACAGGTCGTGGCTCCTCCTGATGGCGATGGCCCAGACGTCTCTAGGACAAGCTCTCCAGAGCCAGGACCTTCACGTCGTCAAAATTGAACATAATCCAGGGCTTTTACCTGTAAAACAAGGAAAAGCATTTTTACAACAAGATCAATGGGCAATAGTAAAAACAATAGATCTCAAGGGTATTGAACGTGACCTTACATTTAATGTTAATAAATATTCAGAATTACGTAAAATGATTAGAAATAATGAGAAAAATAATTCACATAGATTTGAATTTATAGAATTAAGTAATCAGGTTCAGTACTTACGAGATGAGACAATAGAAAAACTCCAGCAGTTGCTTCCCCTGAAAAGAGCCAAGCGTGGCCTCTTAAACCCTTTAGGCTCTATCATTAAGGTTATTACGGGTTATCTAGATCATGATGACGCAATTCGTTATGATAAATTAATAAATGGGGTAAAAACTAGAGAACAGGCCATTTCCAATAAGATGACTATTGTTTCCGAAATGATGGATCATTTCCTTAACAGCACTAAAGCCGTTAACGAAAATACCGAACTGATGAACGAGCGACTCAAACGTATAGATAATAAACTTAGCGAAATAACCCAAAAGGGATTTCAACTTACTCATATTACTTATTTGATTACTGTATTAAACATGTTTATTGAAAATTTCCGTACTATTTATATAAAGTTAAATGAAATAGAGACCGCTCTAGCACTCAGTAAGGTATCAGTATTACATAAGTCAGTATTAAGCCCAGACGAATTGTTAAAACTGTTGATAGATATAGATAAACATAATAACTTAATGTATACTGTGAATGAGCAAAATGTATTCAATTTAGAAGAAACTTTAACTGTGAAAACTTACCTTACGGAAAAGATGATAAGGTTCATTATAGATATTCCTTTAGTTGAAAATGTAACATATACTTACTATAAATTGTACCCATTACCCATGTCCAATGAGGCCCATAACCAAACAGTCCTTATAATCCCTGAATTCCCGTACGTACTCGTAGACGGCAACAGATACCGCCCAGCTGCGCACGCATGCAGAGAGGTGACCAGTGAGGAATACCTGTGTTCCGAGGAGGATCTTGTCGCGTATGCCGAGGAAACCTGTGTAGAGCAGCTGATGACCTACCGGAGGAATCCATCCTTATGCTCACCGCGCCCCGTCGATGTTGGAAACCTGAAAGTACAAAAGATAAGTAAAGGAAATTGGATACTTTACCTTAAAGCTGATGCCACGGTCCTGCAAACTTCCGGAAACGAAGTTATTCGCGAGCGCCTGCGAGGAACCTTCATATTAACAGTAACAGAAGGAAATGAAGTCTCCATAGATGGGATTAAGATACGAGGTCCACGCGATTATTCCCTAATTCCGGAATACAAGCCAGTTCCTGTCATCAACTTACCTGAAATCAGTAGCGGGACTCAGCAATCGTCAACAGCCGCCGATGTTGTACCCGTGAATTTAAAACGAGTAGATCTCGACGATATTCAGCATTTGAATTACATGCTGAAGAAAAGTGTGAAAAGTGGAAGTGAAAGTGGTATAGGAAGTGTCGGATTCGCTACAATAGCGTTATATGTGATAGTGTTAAGTTTAATCATAGTTTATCTTGTTTTCAAATTTAATTATGTTATTATTAATAGATGTAAAAAGAGGGAAACTCAGGAAAATGATGTTGAAGCTGAGAGCCCCTCAACTTCGCAGGAAGGTCCAGTCAAAGACATACCTTTAATACTCATAAGAAAATAGTTAAAGATTTGACGTGACCTTTTCGCGGATAATATTAAGTTTTACGTAAAATGGAAGTTACACGCAAATAAAATCTTTACGGTAACTTTCATGCCCTTTTTCCAATTTTTTTATTATGTTTTATGATTTAGGAAAGTTATACGAAAATCAAATTCTTTACGGTAACTTTCATAATCGATTTAAGAATAAAATTAAGTTTTATGTAAATGAAAGTTACGCGAAAATCAAACTCTTTTCGGTAACTTTCATCTGAGGGTGGAGGAGTTATATTCCCACGACACCCAGACTCTACTGATTTATTGCTGACTTAGCACTTGAGTATGGAATCTTTAATGTAAACATCCCGTTCCTGTTTATGTTCCCAGTGACTAAGTCAGCAACAATGATTGTTTACGGATTCCCATGAGAGCCGGGGACCCATGGTAGAGTCAGTTCGGATCGAGACGTTGGACTCGCTAGTCTTAAGTTAGGTTAACCGATAAAATCTCGGAAAATATAGAAAATTAAGTTCATTTATTTTTTTATTTAATTAGTTTTTAAAAACAAAATCGAACGCTCCCGAAAGTTAACTAGCTATTTCAATATCAAACACTTGAGTAAAAATTATGATTTAAAATCATGATTCAGAAAATGAATAATAATGATGAAGAAGGAGATAAAGAGGATTCAAAGACGTACACTGGTGTGTGTTTATAATATATATAAACACACACAAGTATAGGGTATAAAAAGGATGTGATAGGTAGTTTAATCTGTATGAAAAATGACATAAAAGAAATGCTAAAAAATACATTCTTATTTAACGAGATTCACGTTCATTGAATGAGAAAGGGTATTTCTTTCTCATTCTTAATTTTTAAAACAAACTTAGAATTTCTTCACCAATTTTCATAATGAAACTTAGGGGTAAGATTAAATTTTCTAGCTGGTCAAATCCAGACGTGTGATGTTTAAAATCTCTCTCAGTTGGACCCCTTTCTTGTGTCTTCGCGTCATTTTGCCTCAGGGAGAATTCAAAGCGTACGATAGGCCAAGTGGATACGGCAAATTTTAACGTACTTATAATGTTATCATAGGTATACACGAGCTTTTCTATAAGGAAGGTGTGTGAATTTATGCGGAAAGATCCCGTGGAAAATTTGGACATAGGTATGTGACAGTTTTTATTTCCGTGACATAGCGCATAAACAGAAGTATAAAATAAAATACGCTTTCACTAGTTTAGCGGTATCTTACAGCAACCAGACAGAAAGTTAGATCATAATAATAGTTACGTGTATCGTAACGACTTGTATGCAGGATTTTGGGTAGGCTATGTCCAGCAGTGGGCGTCTCTTGGCTAAAAACGAGTCTTTTGTGTTAACGTGTTATGTTTTCCTTATGCAATCGGTTGCAGACAAGCAAACAAAACACCTGATGGTAAGCGATAGCCACTACCCATGTACAACTTCCACACCTGTGAATTCACAAGTGCACTCCCAAAACTTGTCCTTTTCCCCTAAACTATGTCTTTAGAAACACAGCGCAAACGCTGCATCTCGCCGGCTTTCTATAAGGCCGTCTAAGCCTGTTCATATTACAGCATGTGTTTTTACCCGGTTAATTTATATTTTGTAGTAGTCTTAGTAACGCGTCCTCTTTTTCGTACATCTCGCTTTAATCCATCCGCTAACAAGCGACCAAACATTGTCCCGTGCACTACAAACCAAACACAGAGCGTGTTACTATAGTGCTACAAGTGAGAATGTGATGCCTGTGGCTAGTTGACAGACATACATTATGCGTGTTGCTAGTCCGATATAACAATGGTTTAGTGTGTTAATGGGCTGCTATGGTTTCTTGTTTTTAATGTGATAGAGGCACACTAGCCACTACACTACTAGACGGATACAGAAGTCACAAATACGCTCGTGACCTGTAACCCCCTTTGTACAGTCGCCGTCAGATATATCGTAGCAGACAAGGTGACCAACTATATCTGAGCAAATAAAAATGTCAATAAGTTCTATACGCTACAAGTAACCATTAATATCTGAACATTCAGTACTGCATTAATAAAATAAAATGTAATATAATGTATAATGTATTTACTATAATTTAATTTGAAGAATGTAATAATAATGGATAATTATATAATGTGCCTACCTATGATAATAATGTAACTGTATGACTTTGTATGAGTTGAAATAAATTATTTCTATTCTTCAAATATCTGAGCAGATGCTGTCATTTACTTCTGAACATACAATAACCAATATAATGGCATTCATGCAGGTCTTTTGTGAAGCGCACACCCACTGAGGTATCACTCCGCCCCGCTTTGCGTCATATAGGAAAAATTAAGCTCAGGAATCCTCCGTAATGAGAGCATGACTAGAGGGGACTCCTTAATCAGGTAGAAGACTTTTGCTGAGCAAAACCCAGCAATGTTATTGAAAGATAAAGGCGAGAGATTCCCGTTGACGTAGCCATTAGATAAATTGCGATGTTTACCGCTCGCAGGCGCACGATATTTTATTTCACTTGATATTTTACGGGCAGACACGCACGTGACTCGTCTCTGTTTAGGCAAAAGAGAAATCAGGGGAATATCACGTAGGAGCAATACAATTTTTATTCCTTACCTCGAGGATCTCTTCCGATATTGTGCGTTTGGCTGTGGCTTCTGCTTCTCAAGTCACCTTAGATACTCGAAATCGTGGTAACTATCGGAACTGTTAGCAAGTGAATAAGTATTAATCCTCCAAACTAGATTCGACTACGGTGGTCAATCTTGACGATTAGCCACGTACGCAGGATATATTAGAGTCAAGTGTGCTCAAACATAGGTGTCATCTTTATTTCCTTACACTTTTTTTATATGATAGGTGGCAGGCGAGCAGGCGGATCACCTGATGGTAAGCAATTGCCGCCGCCCATGGACACTTGCAACACCAGTGGAGTTACAAGTGCGCTGCCAACCTTTTATCCCCTTCCTCCCGAGTGGGCCTCCGGTACCCTCACTCACTCGGCGAAACACAGCACAGGGGCTGCTTCACGCCGGTCTGTGAGGCAGTGGTATTACTCCGGTCGAGCCGGCCTATTCATTCTTTTAGTCGATGAAACACTAGTATGAGTGCTTAAGCACTTGTGTTACAAATATCAGACAGCAGAAGAAACAAATATCATAAATAAACATGACACTGAACAAACACAAATGTTCATCACACGAATGTTTGTCCCAGGTGGGAATGAGGCAGGGTCACTACCAAATGCGCCATCGGGCCAGTCACAAACCTGTAACAATGTTTTAGTCGATTTGGCTCGCTTGTTCATTATAATCATCATCATTTTAGCCAATAGACGTCCACTGCTGGACATAGGCCTCCCCAATGTTCTCGACGTCTCGTCTCAACGACTCTAAAACTTCACTAGATCGTCGGTCTACCTAGTAGGAGGCTTACCACGGCTGCGGCCTCTTTGCACTCGCTTGTTAAAGGGTTGCAAAGTTCATACGGCGTCCCTTCATTGTGATTATTAGGCTCCCTAACTCCTAAAGCATGATATAACCGTGCCCCTGGCTAAGCGACAGCTTTGGACACGACCAACACGCTAAGATGAATAAGACCTACCTAACATCTGTTGATAAAAATGTATCCTGAATCCAAAATACTTTGCCATTTTTGAACCAAATTTTATTCCACAGCATACAAAAATGCATCCATCACTGTACAGTTGAATGATTCCTACTTTCTTATACTTTAGGTTACCCACGCGTTTTCCGTAATAGACTCAAACTCCGAACTATAGCGATAGAAACAGTACCTAATGTGAATTTAAAACTACTGGATAGAATATAATATTTCTGAGTAGAGTCGCCAGGCGTTTAGATAATACCGGACATAGTCAATGTTTTTGTGCGTGTTTGGCTAGATAAGACGGTGTTCAGCTAGATTAACAATTTTTTTTTTTTTTTCATTTTGCCATGGACCGTGCTCTTAGATAATTTAATATTTTTCCAATGTCAAGACAAGTGAATAAAGAGACGCTACGTTTTGTTGAAGTTGAACAGTGATTTTGAGCTGTTTATCAATCGACCAAGCAATCGAGATCTTTATTACACTAATAGCATTTATTCTTCCATACCTGATTATTAATGAAAAGATTAAGCAATGGAATTGAAATTTTCGTGTGAAATATCCGCTAACTGGCGTGCTGTTAAACTTGGGTCGAACTTCAATGTCACAGGTTATTCAGTGACATTTTGACATATCACATCAGAAATAACCAATCACCGTTGAGTTGGACCTCAGTTCTACAGTACGCCACCAAGAGAAATTTTCACACGCGATAGCCTCCATTGTTGCCGCACATAGAACGATGTGTAGAGGACCACACTAGTGGAGTTACAAATGCACTACCAATCTTTAGACTCCCCTTCATCTCAGATAAACGTATCAAGAATCGTTCCATCATGTCTGAACGGACTTCACATCTTCATATTCTTAACGGCGTCGAGGATGTCACAACAGCGTTCACGGCTTGCTTCACCGCACGATAGAACTACCCTAATGTGAATTTAAAACTACTGGATAGAATATAATATTTCTGAGTAGAGTCGCCAGGCGTTTAGATAATACCGGACATAGCCAAGGTTTTTGTACGTGTTTGGCTAGATAAGACGGTGTTTAGCTAGATTAAAATTAAAAATTGTTTTTTTTTCGTTTTGCCATGGACCGTGCTCTTAGACAATTTAATTTTTCCAATGTCAAGTGAATAAAGAGACGCTACGTTTTGTTGAAGTTGAACAGTGATTTTGAGCTGTTTATCAATCGATTAATCAATCGAGTTCTTTATTACACTAATAGCATTTATTCTTCGCATTTATCATACCTGATTATTAATGAAAAGATTAAGCAATGGAATTGAAATTTTCGTGTGAAATATCCGCTAACTGGCGTACTGTTAGACTTGGGTCGAACTTCAATGTCACAGGTTATTCAGTGACATTTTGACATATCACATCAGAAATAACCAATCACCGTTGAGTTGGACCTCAGTTCTACAGTACGCCACCAAGAGAAATTTTCACACGCGATAGCCTCCATTGTTGCCGCACATAGAACGATGTGTAGAGGACCACACTAGTGGAGTTACAAATGCACTACCAATCTTTAGACTCCCCTTCATCTCAGATAAACGTATCAAGAATCGTTCCATCATGTCTGAACGGACTTCACATCTTCATATTCTTAACGGCGTCGAGGATGTCACAACAGCGTTCACGGCTTGCTTCACCGCACGATAGAACTACCCTAATGTGAATTTAAAACTACTGGATAGAATATAATATTTCTGAGTAGAGTCGCCAGGCGTTTAGATAATACCGGACATAGCCAAGGTTTTTGTACGTGTTTGGCTAGATAAGACGGTGTTTAGCTAGATTAAAATTAAAAATAGTTTTTTTTTCGTTTTGCCATGGACCGTGCTCTTAGATAATTTAATATTTTTCCAATGTCAAGACAAGTGAATAAAGAGACGCTACGTTTTGTTGAAGTTGAACAGTGATTTTGAGCTGTTTATCAATCGACCAAGCAATCGAGATCTTTATTACACTAATAGCATTTATTCTTCCATACCTGATTATTAATGAAAAGATTAAGAAATAGGGGCTATCGCGTGTTGAAAATCCGTTAGATGGCGCACTGTTAGACATAGGTCCAACTTGAACGTCATTGGTTCTGACATTTCGAAATCTAACATCAAAAATGACCAATCACCATGTAGATGGATCTTAGTTTTATAGTATGCCATCTAGCGGATTTTTTGTTGTTGCCGCACATACATAGAATAATATGCGAAGGATGAAACTAGTGGAGTTACAAATGCACTACCAATCTTTACACTCCCCTTCATCTCAGATAAACGTATCAAGAATCGTTCCATCATGTCTGAACGGACTTCACATCTTCATATTCTTGACGGCGTCGAGGATGTCACAACAGCGTTCACGGCTTGCTTCACCGCACGATAGAACTACCCTAATGTGAATTTAAAACTACTGGACAGAATAAAATGTCTCCCAGAATGGATGTTCCGTGGACTTGCTCCGTGCTATGTATGATAAACGGTGAGCGAACGGTCTTGATACTGGAGGAGTGCACACTGCACAGTTCGTGTTTTGTTTTTAAAGTGTTATATTCTATTGCTCATATTTTAGTGTTTCATCAAGCAATAAATTAATTGTGGCAGAGCCATGCTTCGGCATGAATGGGCCGGCTCGACCGGAGTGATACCACTGCCTCACAGAAAACCGGCGTGAAGCAGCTCCTAAGCTGTGTTTCGCCGAGTGAGTGAGGGTACCAGAGGCCCATCGGGGGGGAAGGAGATAAAAGGTTAGCAGCGCTCTTGTTGCATGTGTTCATGGGCGGCGGCAATTGCTTACCATCAGGTGATCCGCCTGCTCGTCTGCTACCTATCACATAAAAAAAGCACTTTTTTATGATATAGGTGGCAGATGAGCCGACGGAACATCTGATGGTAAGCCATTACCGCCGTCTATGGACATCTGCTACACAAGTGCGCTGCTTTTAACTGCCCTTCCCCTGCATTGGGCATCCCGTACCCTCACTCACGCAGCGAAACACAGCGCATGCACTGCTTCACGCCGGTTTTCTGTGAGGACGTGGTATTACCTCCGGTCGAGCCGGCTCATTCATGCCAAAGAGGGAGTAAGAGAGTAAGAGTAAGAAAACATTTATTGACCACAATATAATTACACAGACAAAAAGACAAAATTAAAAAAACATAGAAGTTGCGGCTAACGAGGCCCAGCCTCAGCAGGATGTTGCAGCCATCGCGAGCAGCTGCTGCAGCGCTGGTTTTAAGGCTGGACCTTGGGTGGTTCTCCCACTATTATTATTGTCCTTTAATTGTGGGAGAGCCACGCTTCGGCATGAATGGACCGGCTCGACCGGAGTGATACCACTGCCTCAAAGAAAACCGGCATGAAGTAGCCCCTGTGCTGTGTTTCGCCGAGTGAGTTAGGGTACCGGAGGCCCACCCGGAGGGGAAGGGGATAAAAGGTTGGCAGCGCATTTGTAACTCCACTGGTGTTGCAAGTGTCCATGAGCGGCGGCAATTGCTAACCATCAGGTGATCCGCCTGCTCGTCTGCTATCTATCACATAAAAAAAATGTCCTTAGAAGTAAATACCCGCTAAATAGCTATGGAGGCAAGAGAAAGAGCAAGGTACCAGTATTTCCTGATGGCTATGACTTAGGGACCTTCAAGAGAAAGCAGCGTACTCCTTCTTAAAAGGCCGGTAACGCATCAGCGACCTCTCTGATCTCGCAAATGTTCATGGACAGCGGCTGATTACTTACCATCAGGACCCGCTTGCTCGTTTGCCGCCGCTTTAAAAAAATCTGGTTGTTGCTAATTGTTGATGATTGGCCATCATAATAGGAAAATCCGGAAGAAAATGATTACCGTAATCAATCATAAAATATACTAAGACACACGCGTACTTCCCACATCTTACTTAGCCAGAAGCGTGGTGACCCGTTAAGAAAACTTATCCTAATCCACACATGTAAGTAAAAGCTATTGAATAAGAAGGAAAAATATTAATCTTATTTTTGGGGATAGTTTTCCTCCCCACACTAACAATATACCTACGTAATTAATTAGTTATTCTGTCATCCCTTTTCCAATATAGGTCCAAAGAGGTCACCAAAATTATTTCTGCTATTGACAACCCGCAACTAAGCGACGCCACGTCCAAAACTTAGTCTCGTAACTATGGCGATACTTCGGACTGTTCCGAAAGGTTCATTCATTCGAAGACAGCCCGATCATGCAAATATAACCCTTATTGGTTCACAAGTAAGGATTGAGGGGGATTTATTGTCCAAGCTTGAGAAGGCTCTGGAGGTGATTAATTGACCTTAATGAACTGTGACGAACCGAAACGGGAGTTAGGAAAATAGCCTAATGCCTTCGTAATAACAAGACGTTGATAGGATGACCTGGATATCGGGACGAAAGATGGTTGGATCTAGATTGGCCGCTAAGCAGTAAACGGGAAGTAGGGGTCATCTTATATGAAACGGCACCTTATGATATTATCAAGAAATGGACACTACTATTTGAGGTCCAATATAATAATAATAAAGATCGTTTATTTTTCTGTCCACAAAAATACTTCTTAAATAGGTTGATACAGTGTGACTTAAGGGGCTATACGAATAAAACTAGCGCCGCCAACCTATTTACACTGATTGTGGTGAAAATACAATATTTTTCAAGAAAGCAAAACATTACAGACTTAGATAAAAGTAAATTGAATTTTTCAAGATGTAATACAATATATCAAACACGCGACAAGTAACAATAATGTTTTGCATCTCGAAAAATTCGATTTACTTGGATCTAAGTCTGTAATGTTTTATTTTCTTAAAAAATATCATATTTTCGCCACAATCAGTGTAAATAGGTTGGCGGCGCTAGTTTCATTCGTGTAGCCCCTTAATGCTAGTTATAGTATTATTTTGTAACTATGTTACATATGACTTGTTGTAATTAGGGTAATTTTACCATCAGGTGATCAAGCTGTCGCCTATCACGTAATCACTTCATCCCAATCGTTATGGTTTTCTAACCATCAAGAATTATCACTAGTCAAAAATCTGACTGGCCTTTCATCAAAATAGTTTAAGCACTCTAGCTGATAAAGAAGTTAAGGAAAAACTAAAATAATATTGGAATGGCCCAGTTCGCTAAAATAATAAAGCGAAAAAAGTGAAACGCAAAAGCGCAAGTATAACAATAGCAAACTGCAGCGTAACTAAATGAAACATTAAATTCTCGTTGAGCGGCGATGTAACTCGATTCCGCTAAAATTATTCCGCAGCGGCTGCGATGGCTCGGAAATTTAACAAAATATCGGTAAACGATACGGGCCCACTCTATCGCTCCGTCCCGTCGGAAAATGTCGGGTACTTAGATATAGGCACTTTTGATAAGTATCTAGTTCGATAAAATTGTAACAGTAAACTATTCAAAAGTTCTTGAAACTGAAGATAATTAACCGTGGGAGAGCCACGCTTTGGCATGAATGGGCCGGCTCAACCGCATTAATAGCAGAATCTATCAGAAGACCAGCGTGCAGCAGCGCCTGCGCTGCGTTTCGTCATGTGAGTAAGGGTACCGAAAGTCCAATTAGGGGGAAATAGCACACTTGTGACAGCGCACTTGTGACTCTACTGGTGTTTCAGGTGTCTATGGGCGGCGGTAATCCGTGTGTTCATCTGCCACCTAACACATTAAATATGATTTACACAACATTAAGTTACTCTTTAAGGTATTAAAGACTTGATATAGCGAGCCATACACGTTGAGATCCAAACCACGTTGGTGCTTTTTATGAAATCTGTCTGCGTATTTCTACCATTACCACGGTGGTGAAGGAAAACATCGTGGGGAAACCTGCACATTTTGATGATTTCTGAAACGTGTAACCATGATTCGGTTGGTTTATTTCCCCTATAAAGGGTTGCGATAGTCAGACGGAAGCCTATATTTAGTACCTATTTGTAGAACCAGATTCCTCGAATCCTCAATCAAGTTCAAAGGTACCCCGGGCTGTGAAGCATTAGCTTTAGATGTTACTAGGAATTACGCCAAGATGTACTGAGATACACTTTTTGAAAACACGTTTACCCTTGGCTTCTTACTGAACATAAGATTTGAGAGAAACTTTAAGATGGAGCGGGCTTACCCAAAAGTAGCCAATTCACTCTAGCTTTAAAAAAGAGATCACATCAAGTCACATAAATATTACAAATAGCCTGTCAAATACGTGAAATTTGACCCACTTTTGTGATTTGCAACTTAAAATCACTAAAATAAAGTTCCAATTCAAAACTACGTCAATAACAAACTCACAAATCATTTCAACACATATCACTCTACAAGCGTTGAATTCTAAAATGGCCGCCAATTTTTCTTGCCAACCGCTTCGGTGGAACTGATATCCATCACCAGTATTCCCTGGAAATTTACGGTATTTTACCAACTCCCTCGAGCGTATTTGTCACCGAGTTCACTTCCAACCTCCCCCCTACCCCCTTGTGGACGTGGAAAGTGCATTGAAGTCGGGACATTATGACATTTTCCGGAAAGATGCCTCGATAGAGTGGAGCTATCATTTTGCGGACATTTTGTTTCTAAGTTTGGACGGGGCGAAAAAATTTTAACAGCTTGCAGTCTCGATATTCGTAGTTTTACATTTTGCAGGAATTTCTTTTATTACGGAGCTTTTCCTCGAAGCGCGACCGTTTTGGATCGTAACTAAAATTCTTCGAATCAAAACTTAGTGTTTTTCGTAATAGCGATAAAAATTATGAAAGATCCTCGTCGGAAAGTTTTTCCTTTTTAACAATGACTAGATCATATAGGTAAAACGTGGGTGAGCTTCGATTTGACGCAGAAATTTTATTTAATCGCTTTTACGACGACAATTGAAATGACAAGTTGCGACCTTTTCACCAGTTCCGACCATCCGTCCGTCTTCTGCCAGGATTTTAGTATAAAACTGTAGTTTTGGCATGATTATACATTTGCTACGTTTACAAAGTGGTAGAATAGAATTTGGATTAGCGCTACTCTAGATTTTTCAGATGTATGTGCTATTTCTCAGCAACGAGATAAATATGTTGAAAATTCTAATGTATCTTCACTCTATAGTCGCAAAAATTAATAACTGTTCAGGTAAGAGGTTCAGGTCACATGGATGTCTGCTCTTTACATAAAAAGACCGTATTCATTCCAACTTTTGCCAACAGCCTAATCAGACTTATCACTCAGTAATACCTACCCTTTATTTGAAACAGTTTTTTATATCTAGAACCGTGGTTTAGTACCAGCTACTAACATTTCTCCATTATAGAACCAGTGTTATGTTTACCGACACTTTGCCAGAGGACCTTCTACTAATATCCGGTAGTCATTCACGCTCTTGAGTGTCAAACTCTTGTGCCATAAAACGTTTTGTGGTGCACAACACAGGGACATCTGACCGCTATAACTAGACCCCCCTATCTCCCCGCAAAGCGATTCGAATTGGAAAATTGCGGGAAAATCGGGAGACATCTGACAGCTCCAGAAAAACTGGCCGATGCAACCGTCTCTTGCGTTCGGCAAATTTAACTTTTAGCTGGACCAAACGATTGTGTGATCTAGTGGTCTGGAATAGAGTTTGTGGTGGGTGATTGGGTAAGTTGGTGTCCGTTACAGCGTGTCGACCGCATTCCATTGGTACGAACCTCAATTTTACGTTAGACGTGCTCTGGTGCCATGGACGTGGAGTATCTAGATTAGTTTTAGAGCAGTAATTAAAAATCGGTATCAAATGTTAGGAAAATTGGCCCCACCTTAAGTGGAAAAGAATAAAAAAGATGAAGGAATTTCTATGTCATGGTTGACCTTCGCTACCTTTAAAAGGTGAACCAGACCAACTGAGTGATGAGTCATGGTTACATATTTCAGAAACTACTTAAAGCACTGAGCAGTGATTACTGGCTGCTGCAGCAAATTCTGAGGCTGCGCCTTATTGGCCACAAGCCACAGTGTCAAGTCGTATTATATTTTGTTGTTTTTTGTTTTTCCTTAAACTTTTCTACTGCTGTATGTACTAGGTATGTTTTTTTGTTCAATACCTAAATGTTATCTATCTATTATCTATCTTTCTATCAAAACGTCTCACTCAATCTGCTATCTAGACACATCACCCATGTAAATGGTCAAAACATTTTGAAAATGTTTAACCTATTGATTTTTAAACCACTCTGAAAACTTTAAATCATTAAAACCGGACAGCGCTTACAAAATACGCGAAACAGTCATGACTTGCCATAAAATATTGTCAGCACGGGATTTATGAAGGCTCAAAATAAAAATGAAAATGTAATCCTCATGCCGTGACTTTGCAAATATATGTTTTTAAAAGCATGCTTTTGTGTCGATAAAAAGTCAGGTGCGACACTTTTTATTTATTATTTTAAGATCAGAGTGGCGGCAGTTTTTTTTGTTGACCTAGGGAAAATGCGTTACGCATACCCGTTTTTCGGGGGATGGACGGGTTATGTCGGACTACCCCCGTTAAAGCAGGGGCTTACTGACTAAAACCCCTGGAACTCTCCCTCATCGTCCATCTTGTAAGATGGCATGGGTCCGTAGTAGCGGTAGTTGCCCAGTGTTCTGCGGACATATTTGACCTATAAGTAGTTGTAGGATGACTCGAGGTGTCCTTAAAATCAAAGACATCGTTATATTTATAGTTAAGTGCCTATATCTTGTGCCCTGTGACTAGGGGCGTAAAGAATACTGCCAATGTATTCTTGTCTTGCCGTAAGAGGCGACTAAACGGGCCTTCGGAATACGTGAGAATACCCAATATACACGAAAAAAAATCTACTGGTGACCTGAAAGTTCATGCTAATAGAAATACTGGGGCCTATCGCGTGTGAAAAATCCCTTAAATAAGTAGCGTCCTGTAGATCTAAGGTCTACCACAGTGTTTGGTCATTTTTCATATGAAATGTCAAAATGTTACTAAACATACGATCGATCGAACCTACCTTAAATGTTGCTACGATTCGCATTCGAGATTTTTTCTTTAAAAAAATTTAACGTTTCCAGTTTATTTTACATCCATAGTCCTTTTATTCCAAACAATATCGGAAGAGTAGAAGGCAAAAATACAATAGCAATGTTAGCCCATTTGTATTTCTATTGTCAATCCACTCCAATCCATAGTTTTGATTCATGCGAATGGTTCGAAGATAAACTGGATTCACTAGTATACGGTTATGTATAGGCATAGTGGAAGTTAAACGAGAAACTCAACCTATGTGTAGATCAACGTGTCAGCGCTGTACTTTTGGGTTAATGTGTGGAGAGGACTGCCTTTGTGCTCATTCAGTATACATAAAGACGGGTAGTATTATCACAAAATAATTACGCACAGAAGGTAGACTTAAACCTTTTATATACAAACAGAAAAGGCTTCACACTAGCGCGATGCAATCAATGCTCAGCGCCATCTATTGGTAGACAGTAGAACTATTGCCCTGAAATGAAGTGAGGGCGGCCACGTATCTCATACATGTACCTGACTCCGTACTGAGTAGCTTGAGCATTTGTGTTGCAGGGAAAATGTATTTAAAGAGACAATAAACGGTGTCGGTGTTTTGAATCTTGACATCAACTGCCACTCTGTCAAAATTCGTTCGTATATTAACTGATTCAGTTTTATTTGTTTTATCATATTTCAACTAGACCTCTTCAAATTATAGCTACGTACAGACGGCACCAAAACGAGACCAGTTCCTCAAATGGCCTAAACAATCTTGTTGTGGTAATGACCGAAGGCTGCGTGCATTATTTCGTATTACCAGTACGGTACTCGATGTTTTCGATGGATTCTCGAAGGGGAAATAATTATGAATAGTTTCCATTGACAAATGGAGCATCCTGACTTTTTGTGAGCCTACTTTGCACAAGATTCTTTACGAGTATTTTTTTATGGCTTCTCTCTCATTTTTTTATGTGATAGGTGAAAGACGAGCAGATGGATCACCAGATGGTTAGCGATTGCCTCCTTCCATAAACACCTGCAAAATCAGTAGAGTCACAAGTGCGCTGTCAACCTTTAATCTTCTTTCCCGTTGAGCCTCCGGTACCCTCACCCACTCGACGAAAGACAGCGCAGGCACTGCTTCACGCCGGTCTTCTTTGAAGCCGTGGTATAACTCCGGTCAAGCCCATTCATGCCGAAGCGTGGCTTTCCCACGGTAAACGGTCCCACGGTCTCATGTGTTCTACATAAATTTAGTTCCTTAAGAAGTTTCATCATCATCATCATCAGCAACCCACACTCGTCTACTGCTGGACAAAGGTCTCCCCTAAAGTACGCCACCGCTCCTGATTTTTGGCCACTCTCATCCAGCCCACACCAGCCAGCCTTCTTTTTCTTTTTAAGAAGTTTACTTTAGTTAAAATACCGTAGTAACACCCTAGCTAGTGGTGTCGAAACTGGTTGTAATTTGTTCCCATCGCGCCAAATGAGAAATGGCCGGATCCGGCGCGCGGCGAAAATGCCGAACAGTGCCGAATCACAAAAATAACTCAAATGGCATTACGTCACGTTATAAGTCTCTAGGGAATAAATCTACGGGTAGATTTGGACGGTTCGATGACCTAAGCTAGGTATTTCAGGATGAATCGGAGAGTTGTTTGAGTTCGAGTGAAATTTCATTTCATTTCGTTCAGTGTGTGTTTGTGTGTATGTTTGAGATACGTGGTAGGTAATCGGGTTAATGTATTATTTAATGGACTAAAAGGAACACACGACTAGGAGGTAAAAGATTAATTATTATATTAATAGAAATATTTTTATCAATTACCTACTGGATACATACTTTTGTTTGACCCGGGAATAGTAATATTTCGGTAAAAGAAGTGAATTCATAACGTTATATGAACTTCTTACAACACGTTATTCTATCAGAGATATCATCGTCGTCAGAGAATTAATAGTAGACTTGACAAAGCTATACTGGGGATTGTTACACAATTGAGATGTCGAAAGTAATGGATTAAATTTATCTTACAGATAGCTGTTATTCTTCGAAATCTGAAATTCTGACCTAACGAATGTACCCGAAGTATTCAAAATCTTTGTAGGTACTGTAATGTGTGGACTGGGGAGTGCATAAGATTCAAATGCTTTTGTCCTTAGTATTGGGTTTATTTTGTTTTTTTTCTGAAATTAATGTTTTATTAGTTTCTAAATACACACTAGAGCTCCGACCTTCTCGTTTCGTGGGCTCTCGTTTTCTTATTCCACGACAACTGTGTACGTCGGTCTCTTGTTGATCAATAAATAAATCAAAACTAATTTGTCTACTTTATGGAAATAGACGACAGATTCTCTTTCGAAAATACTTGCCATAGATCGCGATCAGCACTGTAAAACTTTACCATCGTTACAGTACCTAATCATACCACAAAATAATCTCGAACTGTTTGTTCTATTTCGGGTTTGAAGAAAGTTTTGACATATTCTATTATTAAGAAATGTGGCGCTACTGAATGATTGATCAGGGGTTCGCGTGAGAAAAACCAGACTTGGTCTATTCTTAAAGTTCTATGTTTGGTTACATAGCTCATAGTAAATAGGTACACTTATATAATCAAGAATACAAAATTTATAAGTGCTTGCTACTTATAGCTCAAAAATAGTTTTTGGACTTTGCTTACCATCAGGTGACCCGCCTGCTTGTCTGCCACCTATCACATAAAATGAAAAAAAAAAGAAAGACTGCGTTTAGGCTTTATAGTGACAAGTTTTTATGTGAAAATAGTGTATAAATTGCAAACAATTTAAACACTATTTTCAAAGACAGTGGTTGATTTTGACACCATAATACATAAAAAAATAGCTTACAAATGTCTTTATTGAAAAACAGACAGAAACCAAACATTCCCATGCAAAGTGCATCTAATTTCAGCGCCCTTATTCCTGGTTGCGTCCAAAGCTGTCGTTTCAAAATCCAGGGTACGCTCAGACCATGATTCAGGAGACCTATTTTTGAATTTTCGATTCGTCCAAACAAAACTACTCGTTTTGCAAGTCACGTCGTCTCGTGAGTAGCATGATTCATATTTTTCCCTATTTTGGAAATCACTCGCGTAGGGTATAAGCCAAGCTTGTCAATGTATAGTGTTAACTCGTTTCACGCAGAATTTTTTATAATCGGTTTTACAATTGTAAGGCCAGTTTACGGCGTAACGGAACGTAAATATTTTGTGTAAAAGGGAAAAAGAAAAATAAATTTGACGTAAATGTCCACTCGCTTCACGGAAACGAGTGGTTTATACCACTCGTTGCAAAACGCTCGTTTTCGAATGATTCAAAAATGCGGATGTCAAAAATCATGCGAGTCACACATTTTTTAGTGACACGACAGTTCAAAAATAGGTCTCCCTTTCCCCCAATCGGGCCTCCGGTTCTCCAACTCACTCAACAAAACACAGCGCGGGCCTGATACATGCCGGTCTCCGTGAGGCCATGGTATATCACTCCGGTAATTAAGTAGTGGAGTTAATTATTAACACTATTTTTATAAATTGTAGCCTATGTGTTATTCTGATGTATAAGCTATATTGTGGTAAAGTTTCATTCAAATCCATTCAGTAGTTTTTACGTGAAAGAGTACCTAACAAACATCCATACATCCATACTTACAAACTTTCGCCTTAGCTGGAGGCACGGAAGTATAGCGATGACCGTTATTTTGCGCACTTGTAAAAAAGAAGACTTTCTATCAAAATTGGTTTCTGCGCACTCAAGGTCATAACTACACTTTCTTGCCTCGGACTATAACCATGTGATGAACCTATGTAGTGACTGCCGTTTTTTCTTCGCAACAACTTTATCATAGTTTATTAGCGCTGAACTGGTATCATAATGCGGCAAAACATCGTGACTACATACCTCCTGTTTCGAAATGTATATTTGAATTTTAATGTTGCTTATTTCCCTGTAGTAGGACATTAATGGACTGTTACTTTACGCTTCAAATTATCAAACTAGTCAGCTATTTGAGGCACTTTGCCCGGAGGCCTCAATTTGCGAGTTTTCAAACAGCTAAACGCCGTCTGCCCTCGACATCCTAAGCGTTTAAACTGAGTTGAACAGGGAAACTGTGGAGTGTTTCAAAATTTTATTGAATACTAGCGGCCGCCCGCGACTTCGTCCGCGTGGAAAAGTAACTTTTTACCCCCCTTTCAACCCCTTACAACCCCCTTTTCGCAATAAAAAGTAGCCTATGTTCTTTCTCAGGGTCTAGATTATCTGTATACCAAATTTCATTTAAATCTGTTGAGTAGTTTTGGCGTGAAAGAGTAACAGACAGACAGACAGACAGACAGACAGACAGAGTTACTTTCGCATTTATAATATTAGTATGGAAGTATGGATGGATTTATTATCATAGTTATTAAAATTGACGACCCGTTTGGTTCAGTTAGTGAATGCTGCGTCTGGGCCAAGGGTTGCGGGTTCGATCCCCGCACAGTACAAACGTTTGTGTGCATGAACATGTTTGTTTGTATTGGTCTGGGTGTTTTCTATGTATTATAAGTATTGAGCTACCTATCTCAGGGTCAGACCAATGTATGTAATGTAGTGAAATATTATAAAAAAAAATCTTACCTATTTACTACTCATTTTTTGACTATTTTAGTCACAATTTTCTTTTTCGTGTCGATGTCACTAAGATATTAAACTATTCCTTAATCCCATCTTTCTCGTTCCTGCCCCGAACCATCAAGTCATGGAATGCCCTTCCAGTTCAAGTGTTTCCTCCTTACAATCCTGGGTTTTTAGGCGGGGCGTGAAACTGCATCTCAGCAGGCCTTCAGGGTGAGAGTGACAGACTCAATGGACAATTTGTCTGTTCTTTTGTGCCTGTCAATTTTAAATTTGGATCTCACGGCCGCTTACCATCAGGCGAAGTGGGGTAATCTTGATTGTCCTCAATATAAAAAAAAATTGCAGACCGGAGTATTGGTTTGGGGTTTTTTTTATGTGATAGGTAGCAGGCGAGCAGGCGGATCACCTGATGGTAGGCAATTGCCGCCGCCCATGGACATTTGCAACACCAGCGGAGTTACAAGTGCGCTGCCAACCTTTTATCCCCTTTCCCCCCTAGTGGGCCTCCGGTACCCTCACTCACTTTTGCCACAATGACAGCGCTATCATCAACAATAGGCAGGAGTACGATCTAAAGTCACAAAATAATTAAAAAGTTGGCTGCCTACATATGAAAGCTACTCAAATGCGCATGTACAGTGTTTTTGGAGTGTTTCGGCGTGATTGATAGAGACAGACGTGCGGGAGAGAAACACTACGATAAACTGCTATAAATAGAACGAACTGTTTATATCAAGAGAGCTAGAGCCAACTTTCTACGCCTACTTATTTTGTACTTAGGTCAATTAATCTTATAACTATAAGATTTTTTTTGTGGTGGTATGAATGATATAAGGGGCAGACGAGCCAACGGATCCCTTGATGGTAAGCGACTACCGACGCCCATGGACTCCTGCAACACCAATAGCGTAACAAGTGCGCTACTTACATTTTAACCCCTATTCCCCTGGATTGGGCCTCCAGTACCCTCATTCACGCAGCAAAACACAGCGCATGCACTGCTTCACGCTGGTATTCTGTGAGGACGTGGTATTACTCCGGTCGAGCCGGCCCATTCATTCCGAAGCGTGGCTCTCCCACTGTAAGATGTGAGTTGTGCGAAATGAAGTGAAGGCTGGCCACTAGATAAATATACAGAAAAAAAATACTGCGCATTGCTACTCCAATGATCTATGTTCTACCGTTGAGCTATTTTGCGTGATAACTACTCTACAAATTTTAAAACAGTTATATGAGACCTTTGAGGGTACTTGCCGACCTAGAAATTTAATAAATGAGTAACGTGTTAGTTACATGTCCAGTTCAAACGTTCATGACTTTGAAATGAAAATGTCACAAAAACGTACAAAAAAAGCTACAAAAAAATAGTTTAATAGTTATTGTCACGTTCATGGCCACATTTTTATGTGTTAGAAAGCAGATGAGTAGATGAATCTATCTTCTATACTTCTTCATTTTAAACTATTTATAAAGAGATAACTTCAATAGACAACGACAAGGCTTATAGGTAAACCGAAAACACGAAACGTTTGCGCGATGTAATTTAGAACAGCGCCATCTATTGGTTCATTTCTGAATTACGGTCCCAAAGCAAAGTGAGGGCGGGCCATAATTAATAAACTACTAGTCATTTGATAAACATATTCGCTTGCTTGCTTACTAAGGTACCTACTGAATAGTAGATAGTGTATTTTTGCAACGATTGTTGCCAAAAGCATTCAATCAGATATTTTAGTAAAGATTTACCTTTTATCAAACGGGAGAGTTTGACAATTTCACAAACTCTCCCGTTTCCGCTCGTTTGCCGCCTCTAGTACATACTAGAGGCGGCAAACGAGCATGTGGATCACCTTCTGGTATGATTACTTATACCCATGAACGTTGTATCTTTGTTTGTCGCTCTTTTATCCAAAAGCTACTGAATTTTGATGTTTTTTTATGTGATAGGTAGCAGACGAGCAGGCGGATCACCTGATGGTAAGCAATTGCGGCCGCTCATGGACACTTGCAACACCAGTGGAGTTACAAGTGCGCTGTCAACCTTTTATCCCCTTCCCCTCCGGGTGGGCCTGCGGTACCCTCACTCATTCGGAGAAACAGCACACAATACGAGCTTACATATCAGAATAACACAATATTTCGGCTACAATCATTAACGTGTAATTATAAGACAAATATAATCAAAAGCATCCATGTTCTGTTCGTCATGTTTGGCGCTTAGCTGCTTTTGATTTCAGATGTATAAATAAAATTACCTATATAAAAATAATTATATCACCACGCGAATACCACAGCGGAGCGCAGCTAGTAACGCCATATTTCTGTTGTTATCTTTCCACCTCATTTCATGCCTGGTTCTCCATTAAAGGGTTATCTTTATCCAAAATGTTTATGGGTTCCAGCCAACTCCATTTTTGCTTGACAATCCTAACGTTGGCTTATGAAATTAAAAAAACAAATTCCAAACCACTTTATTTTCACGTCACGTCATTGCATTATCTTTGCTCAAATGTTGTACCCCGTTCGAATGAAACAAAAGGAAAATGTAAAAGGTTTTATATCCAATAAACTGGGTTATGAAAGCAAAAATTATGCGTCACGTAGTGAACGTAATTTATTCCATAAACATGTTAACAAAACTGGCCAAGAGGACTCTGTAATGCAGATACGGTTATCTGTAGTAAGGTACTCTCCTCGTGATTCCCAGTTGCGTCCCAAGCTATCGCTTTGGAAATTGGGGTACCGCTTACACCATCAGTTAGGATTTGAGAAACTCGTCTGTGGGAGAGTCATGTTTCGGCATAAATAAGCTGGCTCAACTGGAGTGATACTACGGCCTCACTGAAGACTGGTGTAAAGCAGCGCCTACGCTGTGTTTCACTGAGTGAGTAGCAGGATGCCCAATCGGGTGGGAATGAGATTAAAAGGGTGGCAGCGCACTTGTCGCCACCTATGTCATAAAAAGCCCTACGTTTAAAGGACAAAATCAAATTTAATAAATTTAGTTGATCTAAAACAATCTTACTTCGCATTTTTCGTCTACTCGTTAAATCAGAAACTAACCAACATAAGAAAGTTATATTTTGCTCCTTTTTTGTCGTAAAATTGTGATCGAGTAAAATATCTCACAGATCGTCATTAAATATAAAAAACAAACACGATAATGTCTGCAAGGATCCAGCGAACCCTGAAAAAAACAAAGCAGCCAACTAGAGATAACCGGATATGCCCGAATAATACATAACCGCCCTTGATAGATCATTCACCCCAAAATATGAAATCGCGCAAAAACCCAGTATAATTAACGGGGTGAGCACACGAACCGGCTTATCCGGACACCCGTGTCACCCTGACTGACGAGACAAAAACTGCTACCATGCGAACAGGCCTTTCATACAAATGACCTTTAAGAGAGTTCGAAGATAAAAATGTTCTTTTTTTATGAAATACGAGACAGACGAGCAGACAGATCACCTGATGGTAAACGATTACCGCCGCTCATAGACACCTGAAACACCAATTGAGTCACAAGTACACTGCCACTATTACCCTTATCCTCGAATTGGGCCTTTAGAACCCTCACTCACTTGACGAAACAAAACGCAGGCGTTGCTTTACGCCGATATTCTGTGGCAAATTGCAAAAATTACTCCAATTTGTATATTGCCAGGTACGAAATTGATTTTGGTATTTTCTTTAGTAAAAGTATAACTAGATGTTACTATTTGGATAATCTGATGGCTGACGAAATTTCTATAGCACAGCATGAAGAGACAAGTAAATGGACCATCAACATCATCATCATCCTAGGGACGTCCACTACTGAACAAAGGCTCCCCCTATTAACTTCCAGAGTGTCCGGTCAATGACAGCTTGCATCCAGTGAGATCGTGACCTGCGACTCTAATCAGGTCGTATGTTCTTCTATCCCACACTGCTTGGTATATGGTCTCCACTCCTGAACTTTTCTACCCCAGCAGCCATCAGTTGTTCTGTGGTAAGTTCAAAAGTCAGTGCTCCATGACCCCAAGTTATTTTCCCGTGTTTAACCGTGTATTCAGCCATTTAATCGCAACAAAATGATAAAAACCGGGCCCCTTTAATCTACCCGCCCTTTCGTATCAGAAGGCGTACGGTCAACCTTGTTTCACGGGAAATAACACAGTGCGATATTGAATCTTGTGCCATAAAATTAAGATCTAACAAAACAGGACAGAGTTTATCTTGATGATGTCGTGTTTGTACGCTTGGGAATTTTAGCTGTTCACAATTTTACACACGTCTTGGTTTGTGTTCCGCATCTTTTTGGAGTTGTCGTACATTCTAGTTACTCTTTTTGGGTAATCAGTTTCTAATTTGTTACGTTTTTATGTCTATTTTGTTTCGTTCATTGTAGACATGTTGTATTGGAAAGTTTGATGAAACCTAGTGGTTTGATGTGAAGGTGGAAATAGTGCTTTGGTGTGGTTTTGGGAACGATAGTAGCTCAGGAAATAAGAGCTGGCTTCACGTTAGGAGAAGCCCCCGCCAGAAGTATGTCTATAACCCGCCTGCTCCCCAGCAGAAGGGTATGCATAAGGCGCCGCCACTAGGCGGTGACGGCAGCCTAATTGCACTCTGGGTCGGCGGCATTCCTGAAATCAAAAAAATGTTCAGTGAATAAGAACATGCCTTCAATACAAGAGGTTCTGGTTTGAGAGCAGTCACTACTGATTTTTTGGAAAATTCCACGTTTATGCTAATTTCAGTCCCTGGTTCATGGTTCAGTTGGTCTGGTATCCCTGTTAATGGCTTAAAGTCAGACGGCCGTCGCTTTTGTAATTACTAGACTCTCTGAATCCTGAATCATTGCCTACTAATTTAATGAAACAAATTGACTTCCCACATTAACTTGTATTACTTGCACAATGCTAGAAGTTTGCTGGCGGGGTGTTGCTCATTCATCCTTCCCTATTGTATAGTGTCAAGTGAACTAGTAACTTAATTTGTAACTTCCGACCCTAACTACAGCGGAGGTAAGTAGCAGTAAAGGTAAGGTGACCTTGAAAATGCTAAGTATTCTTTATTAGGTATGTGATAGGTAGCAGACGAGCAGACGGATCACCTGATGGTAAGCGATTGCCACCGCTCATAGATACCGGCAACATCAGTAGACTCAAAAGTGCGCTGCCAACCTTTAGCCCCATTTTCCCCATTGGGTCAACCTCACTTACTTGGTGAAACGGTGCTGTGTACAGCGCAGACGATGCTTCACGCAGTTCTTCTGTGAAACCGTGGTATCACTCCGGTCGAGCCGGACCATTCATGCCAAGGCGTTGCTTACCCCAAGACGGCGACGGCCTCAAAGACCGGCGTGAAGCTGCTCCTGCGCCATGTTTTGTGAATGAGGGTAGCGGAAGCCCAATTGAGGGAAAGAGGGTTAAAGGTTACCACCGCACTTGTGACTCTACTAGTGCTGCAGATGTCTATGGGCGGCGGCAATCGCTTACCACCAGGTGACTCATCAGCTCGTTTGCCACCTATCATGTAAAAAATAGCATCTTGATGAATAATGGTCCAGTACCGCGCGTTTCTCTCGGAACTTTTTTCGACGCTACCCAGTGTTGTCATACAACAAATACCTTAATTATACCGTGATGAATCATGGCTCACTGCTGCTCGGGGGATGTTATGGTGCTGGCTCCGTGCCATGGTCCCATGATATCCCTCGCGATACGATGAGGGAGCGTCCCACGCGTTTTAGTCGGTTTACCCCCGCTGTCATGCGGGTGGAGTTTGACGTAACCCGTCCGTCATTTCCCCTGGGCGGTAACCAAATAACAATTGGCTCACTGCTGCTTCATTCGCTGTATCTGTGTGGTCCAAGTTTCCGGTCTCCCATGTTCGACTTAATCCTGCAAAGTTTTTTCCCTAGGGGCAAACAACATTGCCTATGAAGGAGAGGGGAGAATTAGCGGGCAAGTGTTTAGTGTGATTACAGTGTTAATATACCTAGTGAACGTGCTACGGAATTGCGCATTACTAAGATCTTTTACGTTTAAGAATATGGTGTGAATTTCGAGATAATTAGTACACTTAAGAAATACTTATTACCTTCCACTGATATGCTTGTTGATCTCTTTCAACAATCAGCTACGTACTTACGTAGGATAGATATGTTATGATGCACAAGTTGGTGCGCAAACCCAAGTGCTTTCTATCTTATATACCTAGTCCTAACGCGCATGTTCGGATGGGATGCTAATATGACACAACCTGAGAAGGATCGGATGCAGGACCAACGACTTAATGTATATTGAGAAGCACGGAGGATCACTTACAAACTTCCAGACTCAAATCAGATCTCTATTAAGTATGTAGTTTACTAAAACTTTCGCTTCCAGTTTTGTCTTCTTTTCTTTGTTAACTAACACTTTTTATGCATTGGTGATACGGGTGTCCGTGGGGGGTGCCAAACGCTAAACATGAGGTAATATGTCTACCTCTTGTCTGCCACTCATCACATGAAAAAGACATGTACACGGATCATTATCAGACTTTCTCATACTCACCATTAAGCATCATTTTCATGATGATGAGAATGGACGATGATGATGATGATGACAATGAGGAGGATTTATAATGATACAAGCACATCACAGTAACACTTGTATGCAAAAAGCTCACATATTATTATTATGATACACAGTACTATTAGGCACGGGAGGGCTACTACATCTGCGGGTAAACTGTTGAAGACAGTTCTTATAAAGGGAATTTAGACTTAGTTAGTGGCCAAAAAGGTTAAGACGATGTACGTCGCCAACACATAGGTAGTATATTTTAAGTTAAGGTTTTACAATTCTATACCACTGTTCATACTCCACACAAAACGTAGTCTCAGAGCAAAGCAGTACTTACAGACCCCAGCGTCTGCGGCCACCATCATTTTCTCAGTTTATTCGCCACAACGAGAATTTAAGACCAACCCGGACGAAGGTAGGGTGACCAGCGTCGCCTGAAAGGATTTGGTGGGACGATATGACATGTCCTTTTTAAACGAGGTTTGAAAAGAGTACTTCTTTCACGGTAGGCAGCGGCATGACTGTGCCTCGGCATTGTTGTTGTCTATGAGCGGCGGTTACCAATTACCATCAGATGGGACGCATGCTCGTCGCCTACTTATTAAGTCTAACTTGACAAATAACTTCTGAAATAAGTAAATGATAATCCTAAAAAAATATATTATGAAACTGTCAACGAATATTGCTTTAAGCAAAATCTAGTATATACCAACTTATATTTTTTTAAAAAGGTAGGCACGTCATAAATCGTAAACAAGAATTTTCCTGCAGTCAACTCAAACATTCTGTCGGTCGCTTTTGGCAACAATCATTGCTAAAATTTATTTTATTTTCGCTTACCATCAGGTGATCCGTCTCCTTCTCTACGTCTAATCTCATAAAAAATCCTATTGTTTCTAGTAAGAAAGAAAATAAATTTTAATCGCTGCTGCTAAGGAACCCTTCGTGGGTCCAACTCGCACCTGGCCACTTTTTAATAACATTTCGTTCGTTTCTAAAAAAGTTTCACTTTTTACTACCATAGTTACAGTAATCCCGTTTTCCTCAAAAAGATCTGGCAACCCTCAGTGTCCCACCTGGGTCCTTACAGCCCCTAAGCTCGGATTTAGGGGGTCGCCATAGACAACCGGATTTGAAGCGGAGGTGACAGGGATACTTGACGATGTTATGTCGAGCCGTGTAACGTGGATGCGGAAATGGGAAGTTTATGATCTATGACGTAAGGGTAAATCTATGAGGTATTTTTGTGATAGGTGGCAGACGAGCAGACGGATCACCTGATGGTAAGCGATTGCCATCGCCCATAGACACCTGCAATACAAGTAGAGTCACCAGTGCGCTGCTAATCTGTAACCCCTTTCCCCCAATTGGGCTTTTGGTAGCCTCAGTCACTCGACAAAAAATAGCGCAGGCACTTCTTTACGCCGGTTTTCAATGGGGTCGTGGTATCACTCCGATCAACCCGGATAGTATTGTTATCAATAGTACTTACTTACTTACTACGCTGGCAATGAAAATCTAATTACCTGTATTATCTTATCGATTTTGCTTGATTTCGGCTAGAAATCACAATACTTTTTTTGATAGTAATGAGACGTTAAACTAGGTATCTCTAGTATCGATACCATTGACAATACTATCGATACACTATCAATACTTACTATTATTTTTTTCTGTCTACAATCAATAGTCAAGACTACTACCTATCATAACGGTCCTTACCCAAAATATTGACATCAAGTTGTGCTTACTTACGGCTCGAAGCGCCAATAACATCGTTACTTCAGCACGCCAACCCTTTTCTGTCCACAAAATAGGTACCAAATTTGGTCTTATCTCCTCCATCGTGAGCGGACACGCCGATGGGCTGCAGAGTACCGTCGGCTTACCGACTGTCATACTAGGCGAGACCCTATTATTTTATCCGGTGTTATTTCTTACGGGGATATAGCGGTGTGTGAAAAATACGTCGTTGGAGCAGATTGTGATGACGTGAAAGGGGCTTGGACGCATAAAGTTTGAGGTGTCTAAGTATGTTGGTTTTAATAAGCTTGTGCTAGATAAATTTAAGTTATTTTGCATTTTATTTTAATACTTGCTCCGTTGATCTAGTGGTTTAAGTACCGATCCGTGATCTCTAGGTACCGGGTCGAGCAAAGTATGTTTCCAAGTTTTCGAACATAGCTCGGGTTTGTTATCACCAACCCGCATTAGGCAAGCGTGGTGAGTAAGCGTAATCCCATCATTGTAGAGTTAAGTTGATTTCTTTGATGGAGGCCTTTGCTCTGCAATGGGAAAGTTCAAAGGCGGATACTTTAGTTTTTTTTACTTTACTTGCACCACATAAGACACCACATTCTCAGAAAGTAAAAGCCTCCATCATAGACATTAATGATGGAAAATAGGCTTAATCAGCACGCTTCACTCAGTTATTCACACAGATATAGTCAAATGATCTTCGTTATCACGTAAGAAAACGTAATATTTATCTAGATATTTAAAATTATTGACAACCATTCGATCTATTTTAATAATAGTATTACTTATATCGAGAGAAAACCTGCGAATTTAACAGTTTCTCAAGTGTTTAGTTCCCGGTTGCGACCAAATTAATTTAAAGAATTTGGATTAAAGGTTGGCAGTGCGCTTATCGTTGGTAATCCACGGGCGGTGCGTTTCTTACCATCAGGTGATCCGGCTATTTATCTGCCACCTATTTAAAAAGTGGTCTAGTTCCCTTACAAAAGACAGCCAGCATTTGCAGCAGCTTTATCATGGAGCAGGGTCTACAGCGTACCCTAGGGTCAGAAGAGTCAGCTTTGGACTCAATCCAGGAACAATCTATTGAGATGCTTAATATTAGGCCTTCATTAATTCCAGGCACTGGCCTATACTATGATTCGACCGAATGCCTAATTAGCGTAAATCAAAGCAGCTAATTAGCCGTGGTGTGAGCTGAATGTCGACTCGTTACGGATGCCTGGCTAATTAGGAACAAAATACTTAGTTTCACTTTATTTATTTAATTATTTTTTTTTAGGCAAGCATGGTGATTCAGTCTATACGTCATCATAGTAGCGATGACTTGATTCTATGACCTTTGCCCTGCAGTGGGTTGGTTAACAAACGAAAATTACATAATAATAATAAGGCTGTCATACAACGAAAAAAATTTGCGATCACTAGACTTACATTTGTGATATATACCTGTACTGTAAAAGCTCGAACTACGGTAAATCTAAGGATTTACTGACATGAGTTGGTAAATATAATCCTGAAAATACAACGATTTTTTTTCGGAGCTTTTACAATTAGAGTTCATATTTGCTAGGTTTACCACTGTCACTGGTAGAATGATTGGTTTTGATTAAACTGAGTAAGTAATTCTTAATTATTTACTTTAATGGTTTAGGGGACAATCACCCGAGAATTTTAGATTTTGTGGCCGGTTGTACTGTTTTCTCACCGTAACCTTAATAAAATTATTTTTTTTTCTTTTTTTGTGCTTCGGGGTCACAAACTTTATCGGTGACTTTACCGAGAAAGATCATTACGACGAGCAAAATATATTTTTGGCCGGCTTATGTACGATGATAAATGGTATTTTGCACTGCTGAGTAACGCAAAGCTTATCTGCAACATGTAGCACTTGAGCTAGATGCACATTTCCATCCACCCGAAAACCAAATCATCAACTAAAGGATTTAATATCGTACAAGTTAACGGTAAACTATGTTATACTTTGTGTATAAATGTATAAGATCTTTGCATTCGCTGTCAAATTAAAATATTCCAGACATCGTCTGTTGGTTTCATCCTAACTTTAATTTTAGAGCGAAGGTATACCGCTTAAGGGCTCTGTCTCACTAGGTTTCTTTCGAAAAATTAATGAATATGGCTGCGGATAGTCCCGCATCAACGTTTTTTTTAATGTCATTGGTGGCAGATGAGCAGAAAGGTCTCCTGAAGATAAAAATATGTCCTAAAAATAAAAAACGATTACATCGCGCTAGGGTTTTGTCTTTTTGTACTTAAAAGCCTGATCGTTATCAATAGAATTTATCTAATTATTTGTATTGAATATAAATAAACAACAAACTGTTAGGCTCTTTATTGCAACGTCACTAGTAAGCTTGCATTGCATCACTTGATGATATGTATAAAAAATTAAGTTTATAGTAACTGTGTATTCATCGAGCAAGTGAGGGTACAAGTGATTTCATATTTTTATATTCCAGGGGGAAAGTACGACAACATCTTTAACAACGAGTCTTTACGTTCAGTATAAGCGATCTCCGTCATAATGTCAGGTTGCAAACCTGTTTATTTTAAGATCCTTTGTAACCACATGATGCAATAAAGAATATTACGACAACGAGTAACATCAGTAAAGTCTCAAATGTGGTCGGTCTTTTAGAAGAAGTAAGACGAAGCGTGCGGCACTCTAGCGCCGCCACTTGATTTAAATGTATAGCTACTAAGCCGCATCTATTATTACCTATCACTGAACCCCAGCCCCTTGGCCAACACTCATACTATTTATTGAGTAACTGTTCACAACTTTCAAAAATTGACTACAACTCGAAAAATTGATTAACGCCAACAGTGGCCACTATGGTGTTAATCAATTTTTCGAATACGAAAAACAGGCCAAAAATGTTGTGCATAGTTATTCAATAAATAGTATAAGTGTTTGCCAAGAGGATCGGTGATAGGTAATAATAGATCCGGCTTAGTAGGTAGCTATAAATTCAAATCATTTGGCGGCGCTAGAGTGCCGTACCCTTCGTCTTAAAGTAAAAAAAAAAGTAATAATAAAGAGATTATTTTTCTCGGAGTTTTCAAAAGTGGATCGGTTAAAACGTTTTTGTGGCATCTCTGTAAAACAAGTCCTTGTAGTGTTCATTTCACGTTGCATCAACTATTTTAGCTCAAAATGTGTTCTGGTTGTTATTAAATCTTGTAATGAAGTAAGTCTTGCTCTTCGTAACTTAAACGAATAGTACAAGAACTTCAAACGTTGGAATCCAGTTAATTTTGCAATAATTTGTTGCTTCAAATTGCTTTATGAGCTTGAAGAAATCTAACGAAACTTTCTACCATACACCTCAGTTCCGTGGATGAGTTTGGCTGCAGCGGAATTTTCTGGTTTAAGATACTTTAAAGAGCAAGTTTTCTCCTTCCTGTATAATTTTGTTTCCTTAATACAGTTCTACTTCTTCTACGAGGGATTTTTCTTGTGTGACTGGTAGCAGACGGATCACTTGGGGGTAAGCGATTGCGGCCGCTCATGTAACACTAGTAGAGTCACAAGTGCGCTACCAACTTTTTACTTCTTCTACTTCTTCGCGTAAGTTAGGTGCAAATTTTTTAAGTGGCTGGTAAACTGTCAAGTTAGTAAATTCCATATTATAGTATTCCGCCGCTTCCATCCGCCGCTTCCATCCGTAAAAAGTAATCAGCCTATACGAGTATACTAACCCCACCGCAAGGCAAAGGCCGCTATCACAGAAATCAAGTCATCGCTACTATGATGGGATTAGGCTTAATCACCACGCTTGCCTAATGCGGATTGGTGATCATCAACCCGAGTTATGTTCGAAAAATTCGAGGCATTACTTCTTTACCCCCCAGACTTTTTTACGAAGACTCCAAGATTATGGCCCGATACTTAAACCACTAGACCAACGATCCGTACCAATGTAAAACTTAGTAGTGGAATCTTTTTTGTCCACTAAAACAACAAAGAAAATAAGCACTACACTAAAACACGAATTTAAAACATTCAATTGGCATCAACAGATTTTTAAAGAAAATTTGTGGTAAGGCTCTTTTGCCAATGTCTGTTTTATGCCACTTTTCGCAGTGTAACTAACTAATAAATTACTTTTACTCAGTAACTTAGGTATCTTTACAATTCCCAGATTGCAGGTTTTCCACTTCGGTCTTTCTTACGCCAAAACGAAGCAAGTTCATGCTAAATTACCCTTGTGTAGTTTTAATAAAACTTTCCACATTAAGCCAGGTACACACGGGGGTTGTATTGTAAAGACAAAGGCCTGTTGCCACGAAAGTTTTGTGCTTCTGTGTGTAATTGTTGCGTAGGTATGGAAATTTATAAAGGAAGGTATTTGAACAAACTTTTAAGAGCAATGGTAGCTTAATGGATTTTTTTTTTTATGTGATAGGTGGCAGACGTGCAGACGGCTCAACTGAGGAGAAAGCGTTGTTGCCGCCCATAGACACTTGCAACACTAGTAGAGTCACAAGTGCGCTACCAACTTTTTACTTCTTCTACCTCTTCGCGTAAGTTAGGTGCAAACTTTTTAAGTGGCTGGTAAACTGTCAAGTTAGTAAATTCCATATTTTAGCATTCAACCGCTTCCATCCGTAAAAGTAATCAGCCTATACGAGTATACTAACCCCACCGCAGGGCAAAGGCCGCTATCACAGAAATCAAGTAATCGCTACTATTAGGCTTAATCACCACGCTTGCCTAATGCGGATTGGTGATCATCAATCCGAGTTATGTTCGAAAAATTCGAGGCATTACTTCTTTACCCCCCAGACTTTTTTACGAAGACTCCAAGATTATGGCCCGATACTTAAACCACTAGACCAACGATCCGTACCAATGTAAAACTTAGTAGTGGAATCTTTTTTGTCCACTAAAACAACTAAGAAAATAAGCACTACACTAAAACACAAATTTTAAACATTCAATTGGCATCAACAGATTTTTAAGAAAATTTGCGGTAAGGCTCTTTTGCCAATGTCTGTTTTATGCCACTTTTCGCAGTGTAACTAACTAATAAATTACTTTTACTCAGTAACGTAGGTATCTTTACAATTCCCAGATTGCAGGTTTCCCACTTCGGTCTTTCTTACGCCAAAACGAAGCAAGTTCATGCTAAATTACCCTTGTGTAGTTTTAATAAAACTTTCCACATTAAGCCAGGTACACACGGGGGTTGTATTGTAAAGACAAAGGCCTGTTGCCACGAAAGTTTTGTGCTTCTGTGTGTAATTGTTGCGTAGGTATGGAAATTTATAAAGGAAGGTATTTTGAACAAACTTTAAGAGCAATGGTAGCTTGATGGATTTTTTTATGTGATTAATGGCAGACGTGCAGACGGATCACCTGATGGGAAGCGATTGTTGCCGCCCATAGACACTTGCAACTCCAAATAGAGCCACCAGTGCACTGCCAAACCTTTGACCGTTTTTTCCCCGAATTGGGACTCAGGTACCCCCACTCCCTCTACGAAACACAGCGCAAATATAATAATAAATAAATAAATTCACATAACATATCATACATTGACCTGACTCCGTACTAAGTAGCTTATTCACTTGTGTTACAGATATCAGACAAAAGAGGATCACAAATATAATACTTAAATACATACATAACACCCAGACACCGAACAAACACAAGTGTTCATCACACGAATGTTTGTCCAGGGTGGGGATCGAACCAACGACCTTTGGCGTATGAGGCAGGGTCACTACCATTGCGCCAACCGGCCAGTCAATATAATTTTTTTAAATTTATTTTAACAAACTACAAAATGTAAAACTTTGGAATCTCACACATTAAAATTTTGTGCCTATTTTTTTTATTATTCCAACGAAATGGACCGCTTTAAATTGAATGAATGTAGTTTCATATTAATCAAAACTGGCTTTTTTATTATTTTTTGTGAATCAGTCAAAAGGCAAACTGTAATATTTATTTTACTTGATGTTTTCGACGATGTTTTCATATTAATTATTTACGTTCGATGAAAGAAAACAGATGCCCGGCTTGGATATTGTTATACCAAACGGGTATTTATTTATGAATTCGTAAAATTAATAACTGATATTGATAGTATGATTGTTTTTACTATAAATACATACAGGGTGTATCTGTGAACATTTACATCCCTTTTACCACAGGGTTTCTATTAACCATTCTGAACAACATTGTTTTTTCAACAACTTTTCCAAACTGCTTTGAAAAAATTTTCGACTCCTCATACAAAATGACTAAGTCACGTTGATCGACTTTGTGTGGAAAGAGAATTTTCTTTATGCGAATTTTCTAAAGTAATAGACAAATGTTATTCAAGAATGGTTGGTGAAACACGTGGTTAAATTGATGTGAATGTTCACGATACACCCGGTGAACACATTTAATACATTAAGATGAGATTTTTTTTATGTTTCCAAAGCAACTTTATTCTATTCTATTCTATAATTTTACTCGAACGAAGAGTGGATCTACATAAACTATCTTCTAAATATTCTATAATCTATAACTTTATAAAGAGTTAATCGCATAGTTCTAACGCTAAGTCTTATAGTACATTGAAAACACGATCACTTGCGCGATACAATCAACGCTCAGCGCCACCTATTGGTAGACAGAGGAACTACTGCTCTGAAACGAAGTGAGTGAATCAACAAGTACCCTCAAGTTGTTATATAAAACTCAATTGTTACAATACAATCAATAAAAAAAATGCATCAATGTTCCAAAGAAAGCAGTATCACCATTGCCTTGTACTGCGCTTTTTAAATCAATTAAATAAATACCAAAGTGAAACAAAAACTCTTAGCAGAAGTATCTAGAATATGGTGTGATATTGGAAGGGAAGGGTCCCTTGGGAAATTAAGGCCCGCTCAATGATTTGGCATGTTCCTTTAGGCATTTGAACTTCAAAGAAATTTTTTGGATCCAGCCTCACACCCTAATGCTAATGTGACGTTAGTTTTGCTGTATTGCTCACCAGTAACACGGAATGACGGCTTACTGTCACTGATCTTTGCATCAGTTTTTTTTTTATGTGATAGGTAGCTGATGGTAAGCAATTGCCGCCGCTCATGGACACTTCAAACACCAGTGGAGTTACAAGTGCGCCTTTTATCCCCTTCCTCCCTGGTTGGGCCTCCGGTAACACAGCACAGGGGCTGCTTCACGCCGTTTTTCTGTCAGGCAGTGGTACTTATCACTCCGGTTGAGCCGGCCCATTCATGCCGAAGCGTGGCTCGCACACAGTTAAAAAATCGCGTGATAAAACACAATATTTTTGCGTAATCTATCATACGGTATACTATTTTCTTCTTCTATATATTCTATACTATTTATAAAGAGATAACGACAAGGCTTATAGGTAAACCGAAAACACGAAACGCTTGCGCGATGTAATTGAACACAACGCCATCTATTGGTTCATTTCTGAATTACGGTCCCGAAGCAAAGTGAGGGAGGGCCACTAGTTTGCTTATAACGCTGGCAGCTTAGTACCTTCCAAAACGGAAGGTTTGAATCTAATCCACTTAAGATTTCTGGCAAACCTGTGTATTTTTATTATTAGCTTGGCGGTTTATGTGGTACTGAACCCATTATCATTTTAAGAGTGCTTTACAATTTGTTGCTATGGTTTGCCTCAACCCGTCGGTGTCATAGAAAATTTAAAAGAAGTAAGACTGCAGTACTTACCTTTAAGGATTTAAAAAGAAAAATGACTGAACAAACACTTTGTTTAAAGCCCTTAAAACTATACGGTTTTTTAGGGTTCCATTATGAAAACTTTACTTATAAAATTTTACCACGTACCTCAATATTTGGGATCGAATCGTTTTCTATCTTGTATCGGTTTCGTTACAACATCTTTTTCACGTGGGAGGGTTGTTAACCCGCCGCACAACCCCCAAAATGTCGGAAGACCACACCTTACTTTGGTCGAGTCCATCGGACTTAGCCGGTAGCTAGCTAGGCTGTACCGCCACCCGGGGGACTCTCCTCTTCGCCGTATGGCCAGCGCAAGGTTTATCATGGAACGGTACGAATATTTTGGAACGGTACGCTGTAACAGCATTTCCGATGTCTGTTACTTAAGAACCTTCAAGAAAAAAGCGTGCTCCTTTCTAAAAGTCCGGCAACATAACAGAAACCATTTTGATCTCGCAAATGTTAATGGCCGACGTAGATTACTTACCATCAGGTGATCTGCTTGCTCGTTTGTCGCCTAAATATAAATAAAGCATAAATTGAGACAACATCACATACATTGGAAACCAGAAACAACGAAGGAACCACAAACACCCAGACCCAACCCAAATATATGTTTCATTAACAAACATTTGTGTTGGTGTGGAAATCGAACCCGCCTAGCATAAAGCATAAATAATAATGTAACAGTTTCTGTTAATGTCCATCGCAGTTTCTACCGTTAGTTAGCGGTATAGCTTTGAACAAACAGCCAATACAATATGTGTATAAAACCACACTCGCTTCAATTACTCCTCTGTTATATCAATAGTAAAGTACTTAAAGTATCAGCTTTTATGCTGTCCCACTGAAGAGCAATCATGTTATTGCTACTGTCATGGGATTAGGCTTTGTCATCATCACACTAGGCATGCGGATCACCAGATCACAATCCCGAGCTACATAATACATGTTCGAGCTAGGCGATTTAATAATTTGTACATAACGACGAAATATGTTTTGTACAGTAGTGCTTGTTTGTGCGTAGTTTTTGTTGGTGAAAATAATTTTTACCACTTGTTGGCGACAGATCTGCTTTGTAATATTTATGGTTTTTAGAAGTTTTTATTGTTATATTTTTAATTTCTTCTTTTTTTATGTTTTTGATATTCATGTTTTTATTTAGTATCGATTTGTATTGGGTTCTGTCCTGGTGAGTCCCTTCACTTTCCCTGTGGTGCCGCACGTCATACGTAGGAAGGTGAACGCATCATTTCCCGTCATCGTCACCACTGCTCTAAACGTTTTAGTCTGAAAGAACCAAACTACTTTATATTTTAACGGTATAAATATTTTACATGAAATAAATAAATTGGCGGAACAAAATAATAATACAGAACTCACACTTGACCAAGAGAAAGAAACGGTAAAAAGTTCACAAGCTCGCTTCAGGGGGTTTTTACTTAGAAACCGTAATAAGTCCGTTTCAACCGTGGACTTAGAAAAATTGCTGTTTAAAGTATTTGAGAGAGGGATTTTTGAGTTTTGCACCTGCTTTTGCTTTAAATAGGTCATTTACTACATGCAAAGTTGGCATAAAGTAAAAGGGAGACGACTTTACTTTTCTCGGTGGCTAATAATTTGGCATTTAGTATCTTATATTATTAGCCTATCACACAGACACATTCACATTCTCCCATTGACCTGACTTTGTACTAAGTAGCTTAAGCACTTGTGTACGTAGGTAATATATTTCGACGACCCGTTTGGTTCAGTGGTAGTGAATGCTGCGTCTGGGCCAAGGGTTGCGGGTTCGATCCCCGCACAGTTCAAACATTTGTGTGCATGAACATGTTTGTTTGTATTGGTCTGGGTGTTTTCTATATATTATAAGTATGTATTTAGAAAAGAAAAGTATTATACGTATAGTTGTAATTCCACTGTTGGTTCTGATATCTGTAACACAGGTGCTTGAGCTACCTATCTCGGAGTCAGACCAAGTATGTGATGTAGTGAAATATATAATAATAATAATCACGTTCATATCAGACAACAGAGAAAACACAAATATACAACACTGAACAATTCTTCATGTTTGTCCAGAGTGGGGATTGAACCTTTGGCGTCTGAGGCAGGGTCACTGGCAATGCGCCATCAGCGGAGTCAAAAGTGCGCTGCCAACCTTTAATTCCCTTCCCCCTCTAGTGGCCTCCCCTCTAGTGAAACACAGCACAGACACTGCTTTACGCTGGTATTCTATGTGGCCGTGCTATCCATACTAAATTATAAATGGGAAAGTGTCTGTCTGTCTGTATGTTTGTCATTCTTTCTTGGAAAAAGTGAACGACGAATTGACGTGATTTTTAAAGTGTTAATAGTTGAAGGAATGGAGAGTAACATAAGTTACTTTTTGCCCCTTTCTGACCCCCATTTTAGGGAAGTGAGGGGCGCGAGCGAATCCGCGGGCAAAAGCTAGTCAGTCTATATACGTTAGTCCCTTCATTGCAATTCCCTTGGAATCTATTGTTATCGTGCAGTTTTGGTAAACATACCAAGAGTTTATTTACATCTAGGACTTTAAAAATCCAATGGAAGCCGCTCGTTGAGGCCTTGAAACTTTTTAATAAAAATATTCAATCACTGCGCTCCAAACTTCTAAAGATTGTCCCTGAGTTAATAAAATGTAGATGAAGAGGCGTCCAGGAAAAGTTTTTTTCCTTTCTGGAACATTGGGCATGCTAAGAAGGATCTATTATGACACTTTTATAATGCAAATTCTATGAAAACGAAGATTTAATACGATGAAATTTCGGAAGTTCGAATGCCACTTTGGTATCGGCATAGTAAAAATGATAACAGTGGCTTAACATCATTAGAAGTATAAACACGCAAAATCTGACGTCTTAGTATACTTAAAAACTTTTTGAAGACACAAAGGAATCGAAATTAAGGAAGTAGGTGATATATATGATCAACATGATCCCCATTCGGCATTACCAAACGAAGAGGGCACTTTTTTTTTAGCCTACGTTGTCCCACTGCTGGGAAAAGGCCTCCCCAAATGCCGCCATTGCACTCTGTTTGCAGCGGTGGTTTGCCAATTCGCTGGAGAAGTGGTCCAAGTCATCACGCCATCTCTTTTTGGGCCTGCCTCTAGGACGACGTCCTGCTGGCTGCCAATGTGTAATGATTTTGGTCCACCTCTCCGGGTTGTCACTCAATTGTAACCAATTCAGTCCAGTCCAGCTTTTTTCAAAGAGTATTTCGTGGAACCCTAGAGTCCCATGAGAATTCCTAAAAAAAATTGCATCGTCATTATCAACAATCGATAAATTTAAAAATTAAAGTCATCAATCTATATTACTCTCTCACTTCAAGGCCAAGAACTCTATCATAGATATCAAGTTTACGCTACACATGGGATTAGGCTTAATCACCATACAGTTTGCCTAATGCGGATTGGTGATCACAAACCCAAAGTCCAGGTCGATGTTTGCTGGACACACACATTTAACCCAGTACTTTAACTATTTTTTTAAGACCAACGAGGCATTCAATAAAACTTATCTTCCTTAAAATTGTGGTTCCTTAAAATTTACGTCTTGTTACTACATTTTTTTATACTGTGTATATCAGCGATGATATTTTTTCCACTCGATATATTATGATAATGGACTTAACTAATTATTTTGATGGGGACGTTGTTTTCGTAAATAAAACTATTTATCATCTTTAATATTTTTGATTCGACTCTCTAGGGATAAAAATTCTTAGTAAGTACATACATTATCTACTTTTAGTACGTTTCTACGTAGAAACACCAACAATATTGTATTTTTTATGATTCTAATAATAGGTATAACTAAGTTTTTTTTGTCCAGGTGGTCAAACCCACAATCTTTTGCGTACTTATGACGCAGGGTCATCGGGGCAGTCAAAATTGTGTACAGGATTAAAAAAAATCCAAATCTCTCCAAATTTTGCTTGGTAAATTTATAGCCGCTATTTTTTATTTTTTGACCCTAATCCATAGTTGTTGTTTTTAAAAACGAGCTGGACAACGTTGCTATCCACATACCATCCAGACAATGGCAGTGCGCATCTAAAGTTTTGCTCCTCGTTTCTACTCCGAGCCATGAAGTCATAAAACGCTCCTTCACTTATGTATTTCCTTCTTCTTACAATCCTGGGTTTTTAGGCGGGGCGCGAAACGGCATCTTAGCAGGCCTTCAGGGTGAGAATGACAGACTCAAATGCTAAATATATCTGCAGCATATCCCGCGCTCTTTTCTTTTCTTCATGGGAGGCGACACTTTGAACTGATTTAAATTATAATGATCAAAAAGCACTATAAGGTATTTTGAATATTTAATATCTCATAATGTATACTTTTCCTGTGACGGTCCAATTAGCTAGGATCGATACATTCAATCTGACTTCCCTCACGACAAATCGTTGATTCTAATTGTGTCTCCCGAACATATTTCTTATAAATTGATGTCAATATTAGATATTATATTATCATCTCTCCCTTGCATGAAAGATACATATATACAGAATGTATCTGTGAACATTTACATCCCTTGAAACAAGTCTTCTAGAAATAATTCTGAACATTTGATCAATGGCTTTTGGCATTTCATATTAAAAAACTTAATCACTTCATACAAGGGTAATGAGTGAGGTACCGGAGGCCCAATTGGGGTGAAGGGGGATACAGGTTAGCAGCGCACTTGCAACTCTACTGGTGTTGCAGGTACTACTACTAGGACTACAAGCAGGGGCAGGCCTGTCCCACTCCGCGTGTAGGTATCGAACTTGCAAGTACATGCGGCGGCCGCTCCGGAGGGGCCAATTAGTATAAAATCACAAACGAGCGGCGACGCATGCGCGACAGTTGCTTGCGATAGAAAGAGAACGCACTTCTAGGTATGAATAATGGTAGGAGTTGAACTTTGGGCGGTCAGAATTTCAACGTTATGTTATAGTAGCCTGATTCTTCATTTCCATAAACGGTTTTTAGGAGTGGGCTTTCTGTACATGTACTATTAAGTATTCTGTGGCAGGGGCAATCGCTTAAAAAAAGTCGGTCACGTGACTTGTTAATTTTTTGCGGAGAGTTGAAAAAAAGTTTTCCAGAGACGTAGAAAAAATATTTGTTCAGTATGGTTGGTAGAGCACGTTGTTAAAGGGATGTAAATATTCACAGATACTTCCTGTTTATCTTTTATTATTATGTAATATATTACTTATAGTCCGCTTCCTGTTATGTTGCGTATCGGCATATTGCGAAATTCCAAAGCATTCTCTATGATTTACGGTTCTCAGTATTTATAAAATATTTTTTGTACTATTTATTTATAAAGAGTGATGCCACAGGTTCACAGAAAACCTGCAAGGAGCTCCTCCTGCGTTGTTTTTTGCCGAGTGAGGGTATGGAGGTCCAACCGAACACAAATATTTCTATTCATTTTATTAACTTAGAAAACTACATTTTTATAATAAGGCCTTTTGATGGCTCGTTTCGGCAGATATTTGTAGCAACCATTAAAATCTAATGACAAGAGTTTTCAGAGTAAAGAATATAAAAAACACAATGAAAGGCATGACTGTCCTTCCCTTTTTGTATTTTTGAAAACATGTCCTATTAAGCCTAATACTTTTTGTGAAAACAACAATGGAAAGAAAGGGCAAAGTATTGAAGAAACAGGCACTAATTACGCCAGCGACAAACGAGAAAGAAACAAATATAAAATGGCCAAATTTGCGTCCGACTTCTAAGTCTTCATTCAATATTAGACCAAATAAATCTGAAGACCAATATAACAATGGGCCAGGTACAAAAGGAGGGTGACTCAAAAGGGAAAATTACTTCACCAAATTGAAGAGATAGAAAGGACGTTTTGTCAATATTAAAAAAAATTTTTGCCCGCTCCGTGTAACACGCATTTCTTGGGACCAAGTCCGAATTAAAAACCCTCGCGAAGCTTTTAGAGTCCCGCAGTTCAAAAGGAAAAGGAACCTTTTTGAAAAACCTAGTTGTCCGTTGAGGTTATCCTAACTAATATTATAACGAAAGTAAATCTGTCTGCCTATCTGTTACTCTTTCACGCCAAAACTACTGAACGGATTTAAATGAAATTTGGTATACAGATGATCTAGACACTGAGAAAGAACATAGGCTACTTTTTATTGCGAAAAAGGGGGTTGTAAGGGGTTAAAATGGGGGGTAAAAATTTACTTTTCCACGCGGACGAAGTCGCGGGCGGCCGCTAGTTATTTATAAGAAACAGGTAAAAATAGCGGGTTATGGGACAACTCGCACAAAAAAACTCGCCCGAGAATTTCAAGCTTTATTTAACAGTGGGATAGCCACGCTTCAGTGGGCCGGCTCGACCGGAGTAATACCACATCCTCAATGAAAACCGGCGTGAAGCAGTGTATGCACTGTTTTTCGCTTGCGTGAGTGAGGGTCCCAGAGGCACAATCCAGGGGAAGGGGGGTTGAAAGGTGAGGAGCGCACTTGTGACACCACTGGTGTTGCAGGTGTCCATGGGTGGCGGTGATCGCTTACCATCTGGTGATCTGTCGGCTGATCTGCCACCTATATCATAAAAGAAAAAGATTTTTTGGCTGGCAGTTTATTTCGCACCGCCTTGTATGGTCTCCCCCACGGATCTTGGTCCAAGCCCTCCAGCATCTCCTGCCTAGCCTTATCCTTAGCTGACCCTATAGCAGCTTTCGTAGCCCGCACAGCCTCCCTTATGGCCACATATAGGCGGGTCTCATTCTCGCGGTCCCGTCTCCGCTGGCGTCTACTATTAGTATTATACGCCCTCAGGGTTTTTTAGGCGGGGCATGAGTATGACCGATTCAAAAGGTATAATAATGTTTGTTTATTTCAACCTCATATTTGGATCTCCGCTTACCATCAGGCGGAGTAAGGTCATCTTGATTGTCCTGAATCAAAAAAAACCTGGTGTCGATAGGCTGCGGCAATTGCCTACTGTCCGGTCAGGTGGTACGTCAGCTTATCTAACCTATGACGTAAAATAAGGATACAGAACCTTTGGTCTACATATCCGACTCGAACTTCGCCGGTTTTTTATTTATGCATTTAGGTAGTACGTTTCGCAATTTTCGCCTAAAGAATTCAGAATTAGGTCCTTAAACAGTCAAGAACTTTAAGTCTCGTATTCGTTGGGATTACTTTTACCTCTATATTTGCTTGCTACGAGTAAAAATAGTAATTCTCATTAGAACGGCTTCCACCTGAAGTGTTCAATGTTATGTTATGTTGTTGTTAGGTATGTTTGATGTTTTGTTGTTGTTAGGTATGTTTGATGTTTTGTTGTTGATGTTTGATGAGACGGAAATAAGTGGATTGAATGACTCTGTGGGGCAAAATACGAAAGTGAAAATTGAATGGAATGGGCTTGCTTTATATGCAGTACAAGCGGACGCAAAATCCTCTCCGTCTTCGGGCTATACAGTCGCCTGTAATACAATGTAAACACCTCGACTCTTATGCCCCAGGATTATAAGGTTCATATTTGAATGAGGCTGTATTCTTACTAGTTTTTTAGGTTTGCTTAGTGCATAAGTTTATTTACACAATTAGGTAATCGCGCGATAAGTTTCTATAATAATTTGAATTGTGTACGAGTCTATTGAGGCTGTATTCGTAAGTTCAAAGTTTTATTTTTCTTTAAGAGCATTTATAAGAATAACAGTTTTTATGCTACTATTTTATATTTTACCTTTTTAGCGAGATAACATTGGCTAGGTTTTTGAGTTTGTTTCCGCCAATTGACTTAAGAGTTTCAATTGGTATTGGTGGTATATTATAGAAATGCACTAAAAATAACTAGGTCCACTGTCTTGGATGAACCGTCATATTGGATTTTAAATGACGTCACATCTCATGTATAGACGCTTGTTATGTATTATTATATAAAACTTAGATATATGAAATTTCAGCTCAATCGGTTGAAAATATCTCCTTCAAAATTGAGTTGCAAGATTCCACCCGAACATAACCTACATACCAACTTAAATGTTGAATATGTACATTATATTGCAAGTTAAATAAAAACTTTTAAAATGTAGGTACCTACTACTCAGTACTTGAATGTTTGTCTTAACGAATTTCAAAAGAAACGTAATGTAAAAGCCTATGAAATGTCAGAGCTGTTTGCCACAAATAAATTATTTATAGGGAAGATGCCTAAATGTCGCCTTTTAATTAAGCTACGTTTTGATGTTTGGAGAAACACAAAACACCAAAGAACTAGGAAAACACCCTTGTTTTAAAGAAACAGAATTTATTTTTTTATCTTACATTGAGATGATAAAACCACCTTCTTCTTTTCAGGTATAGATTGCGTAAACCTCTGGTTTTTCTTTAATTGCCAGAGGAGCAAACGGATTACCTCATGTTAAACATTACCGCCGCCCATAGACACCCACATCACCTTGGACCCGTGGGAGAACCACGCTTCGGCTTAAATGGGCCGGCTTAATCAAAGCGAAGAAGGCGAGAAGCAGCACTTGCGCTGTGTTTCGTCGAGTGAATGAGGTACCGGCGGCCCAAATAGGTAGAAAGGGGGTTAAAGTTGACAGTGCACTTAAGACTCTACCTGGGGGACTAGGGTGCGTCGACCTCCACGTGTGGCCCCGCTGGAAATCAGTTCTGTTCTGATTTCAGCTGCGGCTGCCTTCAGGCAGAAACGTTTTCCGCGGGGTCCGGTGTTCCCCGGGCAATGGCGGGTAATAATCTCACTGCGGTGGATTGCTATCCGACAGCCGACGGACGCACTGTAGAGGCCCAGGACCGGTTTCGCGTTGTTCTGGGCCTGGAGCCCTGTCCGGTCTCCTTCGGAGATCCCCTCCGACTTGGGGACATTTTGTCGTGGGCTCCCACCGAGTGGTGGCTTTCGAGCCTTATTGGGTTTTCGGTGGGTGTTGATGAGGGGAGGGGGGTGTTCTGGTCACCCCCAACAGATCAGGCAGATCCCGATTTGGGGCTGAGCCGTTAAGGGCCCCTGATTCACCCGCTTGCTTTAACCGGCCGGCGGGTAATCAGGCAATTCCAGGGGACTTCCACGTCCCATCGGCCGAGGTCGGATGGCGGGGTTCGCGCCTGGTCCGCCAGGGGCGGACCTCGTCCCTTGTTATCCTCCAGGACATGCCGTCTCCAGCCAGTGAACGCCACGGTGTCCTCTTGCGAAAGCGTTTGGACACCTATTTGTCCATCCCCTTAAGAGGGAGGTCTGGACCGAGCCCTCGGACTCGCTTCGGCCTCGTGAGGGTGCCTTGCCCAGAGTTTTTCCCTCCCCGTTCTGGGGAACCTTAGGGTTAATAGTCCCCATTATCAATGGGGACTCGAGTGGTGTGGGAGTAGTTGTGCCCCACAGCCGGTGGGATACGACCGCGTCCCGCATCCCCATTTCCCCGCATCCTTGTCTGGCTCCGCAATCCAGTGGAGTCTTTCAGCATGCGGGTTTTTGGGCTTAATTGAGAGAAAGCCTGTGGGTTGCCTTTCCTTACCTAGCTCTGCAGCCAGCAGGGTGCGGGTGGGTTGAAGGACTCTTGCAGTCGTCCCCCTCGGGGCGCTTGCGCTGCAACCCAGCAGTGTGGGTGTCGCCCGGGGGGGATGTGTTGGAGGACCGTGGGAGAGGTCCTTGGCCTTTCAGGCCGGTAGTGTTGGAGTGGGGCCGTACTGGCGTGGCCCGCAGTCCATGCGTGGGTATGTGGTGATGAGGTTCGTCCTGTTTCCCGCTTTCCCACCCGAGCCTGGACTTGCCGGGAAAAGTCGCAGAGTGTTTAGTGGGTATGCCCTAGGACGGCCTCTGGTTAGGTTAGGTTAGGTCAGGGGAGAGCCCCACACTACCCGGTCGACTCCTAGCGGCCGGGTGTGCATAAGGCGGCCCTGATCTCCGGCGCCGACGTCAGCTCCTTTTCTGAGCTGGCGGCATTCACTCTGCGTAAACAAAAAAAAAATGAACTTGAGACTCTACCTGGTATTGTAGGTGTTTATTCAGGTGACCCGTCAGCTCATCCTATCACATGAAAAAACAAATCTTTTTTTATAGTTCAATTGTTGGTACAAGAGGTACATAGTTAAAATAATTTAACTTTTTAAATGCTGCGCCTTCAAAAAACGGACGAAGGATCTTCATTTTCACATTCCTTCCTCCCTTGGAGATGTATTTTTATTTGAGAACGAAAACAAAACAGTCTCAGAACAGGTCACTGCTGTTGAACTCAGTCGTTGCAGGTAAGTAGTTGGTACGTCTCAAGCCGCCATTGTTGCGAGACCTTGTAGGGTTCCCGCGTAGAAGGGAGAAAATTCCTTAAGTCCACTGGTAGGGCATACTAGTGACGCCAATCTATTTAAACTGTTAGGTAGCTAATCTTATTTCTCAGTCATATGTACATTTCTGACTGACGGAGTTGTCCTGGTTATGAACTATCTGAGTGTTGTGTAGCGGCTTTAGCGAGACTTCTCCATGGTTTATGTTGGCGGTGACATCCATATTAAGAGTTGTATAAGTGACAAGAGGAAGACGTGCAGACGAATCACTTGGTAAGCGATTGCCGCCGTCCATAAACTACCTGTAACAGCGGTGGAGTCACAAGTGCGCTGCCCAACAAGTGGGCGAGTCTTTTATTTATTATTTGATATTCACATGGTATTATATTTATGTTACATAAATAAAAGTAAATTTTACCCCCTTTTCCTCCAACTGAGCGTCCGGTACCATCTCACTCACTCGACAAAAACAGCGCGTTCACGTTGGTATTTTGTGAGGCCGTGGCTTATAAAAGAAGAAGAAACGGGGAAGGCTATTAACTTGACTGCATGTTTTTCAACCCTTAATAGGGCATATCTTATGTAATGATAGATAAGGTTCAAAATCAAGTGGGATCTATTTTAATGATGCATTATTTACCAAATGAATCAAATAAGAGAAAACCCAATTAAAATCCAAGAAGAAATATAAAATTATTGCTACAAATTTTATTCAAATAAAACCCGCAAGTTTCCGTGTTCATACTCACACTTGACTGATTTTTCTTATTATCTGCATAGTCAGCCTAACTTTGCGGTGAAGGAAGTTGCGAAAAGTTTTACTACGGGAGTTCCATCCAGTTTTCAACTAACAACAGGAATAGTGCATGAAATTTTAAGTCTTAACGTCATTCATTCAGGTTGTGAACGAAGACTTCTACCATAAAATGGATGGACTTAGACACATCGCCAGCTGCGTACATCGCGTGCAAAATAGGCCACGCACACATATAGGTAAAATAATGTTTGATACACCATCCGATGCATCACGCCAACAACGGTCTCGGCATGGTCTGGCGTCAGATACAGATCGGTTATACGGAACAGGAGAAAAATGATGCCTAGTGGTTTGGTTAAAAACTCTTCGATATTAATGTGAGATTTGCCGCCGAACTGACAACCGCAGATCATATTAAAAATGATGAAATCCGCAGGAGGTATAAGGCCCCAGGCATAGCCCAAAGAATGCTAAGTGGCAATCAATGAATAGGGCACATTGCGAGGAGAACAGACGGCCCTTGGGGTGGAAAGGTCCATGAGTGGAGGCTGCGTGCAGGAGGCCGCAGCCGTGGCAGGCCTCCCACCAGGTGGACCGACGATCCATTGAAGGTCACGGGAGTCCTTTGGATGCGGGTGGCACAGGACCGATCTGTGGACGTTGGGGGATGCCTATGTCTAGTAGTGGACGTCTATTGGCTGAAATGATGATAGTGACAACCGCAGGGGCACATGAGTTCTAAAGCGGGGACCATGTCTTGGTAAACGTAATGTAGGACATCCTCAGGCTAGATGGGGCGACAATGTACGCAGGATGCCTGGCAAAAGCTGGATATGTGTAGCAAAAAATTTATAGGAGTGTCGAATAGTAGGGGTTTTTCTTCTTTAAAAGTGGTTAAGATCTTTCTTGACCTGGTCCATCCAGCGATATCTTGGGCGCTCCACTGGGCGCTTACCGGTAGATCGACCCAGGTTATAGCTTACAAAGGCCGGAGCAAGAAGTGGCTGAGAATAGAGCGAAGTGAGTTCTAGTGTCGGAGGCCAAGATCCACTTCGGGTCGCTGAGCCAACGTAAAAAGTCTATTTCCTCTTTATTTTTATTCTATACGGGTACAGATGGACCATGTCATTTTAATAAACAGTTAAAGATTTTCCACCATTTAGAAATCACAACTGAAGAAGTCCCCATCAAGTCAGCATTAAGTAATTGGTTTATGCTCACTTTGATGTGTCTGCGGCTCCTTTATTACAAGTTAAATTACATCGTTAGTTTCTAACGAGCAGGCCCTTTATAGGAAGTCGTATAGAACATGTGAAAAGTTCGGGGAATATTTCAAGAGAGCATTCGAGGTTATAATTGGGAACATTAATAAGTGAGTCAAAGTTGTATGATGAGTTGCGTTTTGATTTAACCTTTGACTTGTCTTGAGAGTCAAAAATAGGCTCTATTTTCTGTAGATGCTATTTTGCTACAGTAGTAAAGAAAGTAGCCTGGGCATGGCATGGCATACGAAATAGGAGATGCCCAATAACCAGATAGTCCGAAATTGTATTATTTTTTATGTGATAGCTGTCACAAGATCGCTGCCAACCCTTAACCTCCTTCCCCAATGGGCCCTCACTCACTTGATGAATTATAGCGCAGTCGCTGATTCACGGTCTTCTGTGAAGTCGTGGTATCACTCCGGTCGAGTCGGCCCATACATGCCAAAACGTGGCAGCGTACTTGACTCTACTGTTGTTCCATCACTGATCCATCAGTGATGGTAAGCGATTGCCTATACCTATAGACACATCTACAATACCAGTTGTGGCTCTAGTGGTGTTGCAGGTCTATAGGCAGCGTGAATTTCTTACCATCAGGTGATCCGTCTGCTCGTCTGCCACATATCACATAAAAAAAAACTTGCTGCCTGACGTTTGCAACTCTTGATCAGGGGTATCACACCAACTGAACAAACTTTAGAAATTTTGGAATAGTTATTATTAATTACCTGTTCAAGCCCTTGTAACTGGTTTTGGATAAAAATATACAATAATAGAGAACAAAATAATATTTAATGTGGTTTCTGATTCATAGATGATTCTTGGCCAAATATACAGGGTATATCTGTGAACGTGGTTAAAGGGATGTAAATGTTCACTAATACAACTTATATTGTGGTGTAAACATCTCTCTACCATTCCCTAATAATGAGCTCAGTGCTTTAATATTTTTAATTTCACGAGCCACCCTAATAGCTATGTCAGTTGTCAGAGGAGCTTTTTTACGTAAACATCGTTAATTTATCCCAAGTTGACGCGAGCCGTTTTATTTAATTAAGAAGATACCACAAGCACAATGAATGATGTTACAGTGAGGAAAAGTAATACTTATTTACTTACTCCGATGGCACAGCGACCCACAGTGTGTCTTGGCCTCCGTTATTTATATGACTCCACTAATCGTCCCGGTCATTTGCAGTTAGGTACACGCCATTTCCTGACTCGTGGCTCGCGGAGATCTTGCTGTACTCCATCACTCTACTGATATCTGGGGCGACCGACCGAAGAAAATTAATAAAGAAAAAACAGTACATAGGGGTGCATAAAATATTCTTCCTTGTCATATTCCGGCAATTCATAATAACTAGACTTAATAAAGAACTAATACAGTAGTATAAATACATAAAATACATGCCGTATGCAAACACATAAATCACCTGTCAAGACGTAACGTAAACTACCGAATGTGAAAACTTGTGTCTTTTTTTAAATATTTTTATATACTCTACACTGTACACAAACGGTACTCTGTACTAAACAATTTTTTTTGTTTAAGTTGCAAAACAATTATTTTTAGTTACTTTGGAATTGGGTCAATAATAATTTTATGAAATTTAACGTTGACTTGTAGTTCGAATTACTGTTTTTAAAATATTCTGGTAATGTTTCTTAGACTAAAAACAAATTATCAACATTTTTGTGGTTGCTACTAACATAGTTACTTCATTGCCACCCCGTTTACACTGTGTCACAAAATGTTCCATGATACACTGACAAGCGCTATATTGATCTCTATTACACACGTATTAAGGTTGAGAACGACAGGTTTGATTAAGAGATCAGTCGATGCTTAATACGGTCGGATTCACGTGCAAAAGGTTAGTTCATCAGGGAATCTTGCGTGACGGCGTGAAAATAAATGGATTGAGAGATTGACGCTCTACGGTGTCCCTCGGAAAATAGAAAAAAAAACTTTGAAATGAGTATTACACTTATGCACTGAGCGTTTCGTACCAACTTAAATCTACACTATCTACGAGTATAAGTAAATTCAGCGCAAAGTTGCGTAAATGAACTTATAAGTGTCAAGGCATAATTACATCATTATGGACTACAATCTAGATGTAAAATTTCACAATACAAAAATGGTCTCATTTAACTATTGTTATATTTTTTTTGTGCTAATAAATACATTATATAGTGCGAGGTTAAAAAAACTACCAACGGAGGCCCAATTGGATGACAAGGCCGCAAAAAGTTGGCAGTAAGTATACTGGAGTTACGGGTGCAGGTGGCGACAGCAACAATCGCTTACCACCAGCAGGTGATCTGTCCGCTCCTCTGTCATTTCATCATTAGCAACCCACGCTCGTCCACTGCTGGACATAGGTCTCCCCAATGCACGCCACCGCTCCCGATTTTCGGCCACTCTCATCCAGCTCACTCCAGGCAGCCTTCGAATGTCATCATCCCATCTTGTAGCAGGGCGTCCAACACTACGTTTACCGAGTCGCGGTCTCCACTCAAGGACTTTATGGTCTCAACGGATTGTCAGTTCTCACAAACAAAAAAACTAGATTGTCGCGACGACCAAAAACGCCTGTCATGCTCTAAAAGTCTAATATGTTTCGACTTCTTATGTGTTCATATCTTCAATGGCATTTATCACATTTGCTAGTACGTAAATAAATCGAATCACTATCAAAATTTTCATGTTAACGTGTTTAGTTCAGTGTCGTACGACAATAAAATTTTTAGTACTGCAGTATTCATTTAGTTTCTGTGAATAGATTTCAGAAACGCTAGATATTTTATTAGGCACTTTCTGCGTCGAAAATAAATCGAGCCATCATCGAATACTGTATACATGCTTACGTGTTCAGTTTACGGTCTATAAAAATAAAAGTTTTATATTTACAGATTTGTTCATTTTAGTGTATACGTCAAAAATACAGATTTTAAAATGTTATTTTTTTTACTGACTTTAGAATTGATGTTTGTGCCCAAATACAGAAAATGCCGAGTTGTTTTTCATGTATATTTTTATGGATACTGAAAACTTATTTGTATTTTCTTTTTATGTGGAAAAAACGTGAGACAGGACTGGAGTTTTAATGTATTTATTGATACCTTATAAAATAAGCATATTTTGTAACATAGTGCTATGAAGAAAATATTAAACACATTTTAGATAGATAGAGAAGTAGAAAATATTAGTTGTTTCAATTTATTTATTTATTTAGACGGAAATCGTTCGGAAAATATGATAGTTCAAGAGCTAGCAATTTTTAATACTTGCTTGCATGCATATACTCAATAATTTATTGCAAACCATAATTACAATAGAAAATATAATAATATATAAAAACGAGAGTGAGCTATTAGCGAAACTGATGTTAAGGTTTTGATGTTTTTTTTAATTTAACGTCAGGGCATATGAAACCGAAACGTAGACACTAACAGCACGGCAAGTCCACAAGTTTAAAGCAGCTCAGCCAGCTATGGAAAGAGCTATGCTCGGCGTTTCTCCACGCGATCGTATCCGGAATGAGGTGATCTGGCAGAGAACCAAAGTCATCGACATAGCTCACAGGATTAGCAAGCTAAAGTGGCAGTGGGCTGGCCATGTCAGTCGCCAAACTGACAACCATTGAAGACACGAGTTCTGGAGTGAAAACTACGTCTCGATAAACGTAATGTAGGACGCAATTAGGCCAGATAGAGTGATGATCTGTGCAGGATGGCTGGCAAGAGCTGGATGCGATTAGTAAAAAATTGATCGGAGTGGCGAATAAAGGCAAGGCCTATGTCCAGCAGAGGATTGCAACAGGCTAATGATGAAAATTTACCACGGATTGGACACTTAAAGTGAATACAAAACCACGCGGGAGGCCTAAACATTTATGGAGGAACGAATTTGACGCTAACTTAAAAGACTGGCCTACCTTGACTTAACCAAAAACGTTGGAAGGCGGGTGGGGAGGCCTTTGCCCTGCAGTGGGACAGTACTGGATAATAGCAAATAAAAAAATAGAACACCCTGATTTCTGCAACACTGAACTACCTACATAATACCTGACTGTCAGTCACTTTAGTTCCTACCTCTATTAACTCTTGTCATGACTGCTTTTAATTTCACTACCAACTCAAACATTTGTATGAACACTTCTCATCCATATGTAATTTCCTTTGGATTAGTAGATGAACATGAATTATAGTGGCAGATGCTGGTTTGCATAATGCGTGCATGCGATTAGCATATCTTGGCCAACTTATGCGTCTACATTGATGGGTGTCTGATTATGATAAATCGATGCACACGGAGTTTTTATGGTTTAGAGTATGTAAAAACATCCTCCAACCGATATTCGGCTACATTCTTCAGATATATCCAGTGTTCAAATGTGTGCGCAAACGTAGGCGCACTCTTTTTTTTTATGTCATAGGTGACAGACGAGCAGGCGGATCACCTGATGGTAAGCAATAGCCGCCGCCCATGGACACCTGTAACACCAGTGGCGTCACAAGCGATCTACCAACCTTTTATTCCCTTCCCCCCGGGTTGGGCCTCCGGTACCCTCACTCACTCGGCGAAACACAGCACAAGTGCTGCTTCACGCCGGATTTCTGTGAGGCAGTGGTATCACTCGAGCCGGCCCATTCATGCCGAAGCGTGGCTCTCCCACAGTTCCACACTCTTATTCCTGACCCTCTTAACTAGATGGGACACCAGTGTGACACGAACGAAGAGAGCTCTGGCGAAGGACCAATGGCTTAGTGTGCTTTTCGAGGCACGGGGGTACAAGACCGCCTACTTCTAGACTTGAGGCTGACACTGAGAATATCTTGACAGAAAAACTCAGGTAGGTACTGTTGGACGAACAAAATCGATTGCCTAGAACATTACTAGGCTTACCCCATCCCTAAAGTCATCTGACAGAGTGTTGAAAATTGTCATTCATTCATTCAGAGATAGATAGATTCGCGCGCTCTGGCGCTCTGTGGTTGTGATATTAATTTATTCGAGTAAAACTATGTAATACGGTTTAAAATGCGTTTCATTGTTATTAGTACAAATTTTAGGCCCGACCCGGACTATGTACCTAATAATTACCAACCACTACTAGTACCACCTGTGCACGGAAGTCAAAAAGTACACTGCTATCCTTTCGGTTATTTGAAACTGTACCTTTCCAAAACAATATTTTGACTTCGAACAACAAAGATACAACAATAAACCCAGCACAAAGTTTTTCTTTATAGCTTTTGCTTGTGTTATCCAAACAGTGAACCGAAACAATTTTCATTGCCAAACAGAATACGAAATCCTGGGACTCAGGACTAAATCCTATGAAAACCCGGGAAATCCCGGCTGCGTAGAAACGCTACTAGCCGTCAGCAAATGGCTTGCAGTGATTTTTTTATTTTATTTCTTTGTAAGGCACAGTGTAGCTTAAATAATTCTTGCTCTGGTTTAACATAAAGAAGTCACTTACTTGTTGGACTGATGAGGACTCAGATGAGAATCTGAGGTGTAGCAGAAATAATAATAATTATATTAAAACAAATTACAGAAAACCAAACATCCTTTCCTTAATTGATATTTAATCATATGTATATTTTGACTTTCATATCAATAGTAATTGAAGGAAATTTGTCTTTTATGACATAGGGGCAGACGAACAGACGGATCACCTGATGGTAAGCGATTACCATCCCCCCATGGACACCAGCAACACCAGAGGGGTCGCAAGTGCGCTTCCGACCTTTTAAGAAGGAATACCCTTGCTTTTTGAAGGTTTGCAGGTCGTATCGGTCCAGAAGAAGAGTCACCGACATAGCCCACCGAATAAGCAAACTGAAAAGGCAGTGGGCTGGTCACATTAGCCGCAGAACTGACAACCGCGACTCGGTAAACGTAGTGTTGGACGCCCTGCTACAAGATGGGATGACGACATTCGAAGGCTGGCTGGAGTGGGCTGGATGAGAGTGGCCGAAAATCGAGAGCGGTGGCGTGCATTGGGGGAGACCTATGTCCAGCAGTGGACGAGCGTGGGTTGCTGATGATCGGTCCAGAAATACCGCTGGTGACAGTTCATTTGTCTACTTCGTTCAATGTGAGGCTGTACAAAAATACAACAGTAGGTAGGTACATACTCAGGCAAGTAAGATACTTACTTACTACGCAGACTTAGCGACGAGGATCTTTGGTTCCTTTAGTTTGGTGTGTTGCATGTGTCTATGGTATTATCAGGTGATCTGTCTGCTCGTCTGCCACCTTTCACATTAAAAAAAATCTAGTTTATAACAGTGGTGAACTTAGGCAGCTAGTATTTATTCATATGACTCCCTGGAACACTCACCAATAGTAAAAGCGATAAAAGCTACATAAAGATGCAACTTCTCTCCGCAGAGCCAGATGCTACCTGAAAAGTAAAGCATCAGCCCAGATACAGATAATAAAATTTAAGATAATGAGCAGTTTAATTTATTACCGGGCCATTTAAGAATACCAGCAAACGTGTTTTCTGTGTGGGGCGCAGTAGGCCTAACATGCGCACCGTGACAAAATTTTGTCGACTCTCGTTCCTTCTATCCCGCTCATCGCTCAGTCAGGTGAGCGAGACGCAACTTGCGCCGACACAATACGAGTGGCGACAAATTATCTCGAGGCGCGCATGTTAGCCTGGCTGGTTAACTACCTACTAAGCCTCTAACTAGGTATTATTTATAACTAATGGCCCGCCATAACTTTTTTATAATATAGGTGGCAGACAAGCCGACGGATCATCTTAAACGATTACCGCCATTTTTGAAATCTTAGCTTCCAACAACACCAATAGATGGCGCTGGGCGTCAATTAAATCGCGGAGTTGTTTCGCTTTACCTATACAAGTGTTGATGTTGTCTATGGAATTAACTTCCTATACATTTATATTACTGTGCTGCTGGTAGTAATATTTTTAATGTAAAGCTATTTGCACATACATATAATATATTTTATGAGAAAATTAAAATAATAATTTAATACCTAATAAAAAAGTTATGACTATAAACAATAAAACATTTTGTTTTCCACTACCAAAAATTTTTCAGCAAAATAAACGAGAATGTGCAAGAAAATTCGGCTTTAAAGAAACAGTATGTCAGCACTTAGTTTTTATTTACACCCATACGACTGTACAGTCAAGCACAAATACACTTTTCACTTTAATTCTTAAGACTTGGTCTTTAGGTCCAAAGTTGTTCAGATACGTTTTCAGAGCACTGTATACTTCTCGTAAAACGTCACAACTCATACAGATACGTCCTATCTGCAGGGTTACGACTAGTTTTATTGCTTTACGTTTATCTTTCTGAATATAGATGCTTGCTTATGCCTTTATAGTTTTCCACACTTTTGGTCCAAAATTGGGGGAATAGTTTAGCCGGCTGATGGTTATTGCTAGGTTTTAGTTGAGCTTTCGTTGAAGCCAAAAGAAGAACGGGGGAAGAAATCACGTACATAGATACTTTGTTTTAAGAACTGGTGGCTTGTGACGAAGCTGTCCCGTAAATAATGAGAAGGAATATAATTATGTAAATAATTAATAATTCTAGTTAAGGATTTTTTAAGTGCAATATTTACTTAAGAATAAATTGCAAAGAATTGCTATACCAAAAAAAATTATTCGTTTAGCAGTTTCATCTTAACTAGTGGTCAAATATTTGCAATAATGTTTCCACTGGATATTGTCTATGTATACCTACAATATTGATGAGACAATCGTCAGCTCATGGCGAGTTAAGCACTTACGAAATTCGTTGGCTTAGTAAGGGGTTCGGCTAGTATAATTGGTAGTACAGCCACCCGGACTGTGGAAGGTTGTGGGTTTGTGTCCCACCTGAACCCTCCGAGGATTTTTTTAAGTGCAATATATTACTTAATTAATAATTCTCTCAACAATTCATACATTGACCTGACTCCGTACTAGGTTTTCAGCAGTTCATTCACTTTACAATAGGCCCTCTAAAACTACTGTACGCTCTTTTTTTAATGCGACAGGTATCACGGGACAGAATCACTATAAGCCACCACGCTCAGTAGCGCTACCATGAGTTGACACCTAAAACTGACATAGCGTAAACTATTACTCTGTTTCTTTCAAACGCATCACAATGAAAGAGACAAAGCGATAGTTTTCGATAGCGAGGATAGTATTTCAAACTCATGGTTAAGCTACAGTACAGAAGGATGTAACCTCTTGTGTTTGAAACCAGAACTCACCAAGGTTGATGTAGGTACGGTACCAAAAATAAAAAATTGTGTAATATTCATAGTAGGATAATTCCTGTACATACCAAACCATTTACACAAAATTCGTTATCTGTTTCCATCATAAAATCTCTATACACAATTCCTATACTGACAGCGTTTGAAAGAGTGTTCCTAACAGCTCTGTTAGTACCTAGGAATTTTACTGCAATAGATATTTTCAATTTCGAATATGCCGTTGTAGTCGACAAAAAATGTAGAATTTTATTTTCGACCCTAATCCATAGCAATGGGTGTTAAGCCTTTGACTGCCACATTACTAGACACAACAGAAAAAGTATTACTTATAAATTAATAAATTCCTCGGAACCTGAACCCTCCGAGGAATTTTTTAAGTGCAATATTTACTAAAGAATAAATTGCAAAGAATTGAAAAAAAATAAAGAAAAAGTATTGTTTGCCGGTCGCCGGTGACCCCCATGGCGTTCAAAGATTATTCCGAATCTCATAGCGCTCTCTTGTGGATGGAGCATTCATTGCAGGCGACACTCTTCTATGATATAAAGTTTGTATGATTGAATGTTGTCTGTGTGAATTGTCCAAGTCGTATGATATCATATTCTTATTCATTATCCACAGTATACTCATACTTATCAGTTTTTTCTCTCTCTGCGAGATCAGAAACAGATTTTCTCATTTATCAGAGCTACCAGACCAGTCGATTGACTTCGATTAAAGTTATTCGATGCTCTCGATCGACGATCGATTGATTGGTCGGATAAAATCCTTACCGCGCCGGCCCACTGAATATTGGAAGACTTCAAATGAGTACGCTTTAAAATTCCTTGTACGTGTCCTGGGAGACAATTCTCGTGGACTCGACATTAAAGTCGAATCAGTATTTGTATTGACGAATGTATGGGGGGAAATTCTTGTGCACTCGACATTGAAGGCGACTTTAGAGCTTTCATGCATTCGTCTATACAAATTTCTCTTTCGACTATAATGTCGAGTGCACATTGCTAACCTAAGGGCCAATTCTCGGTTTTCGCCTTCTATGTCGAGTCTAGGACTTCATGGAACGCACAACCAATAGGAGAACACAGATTACAGTCGAAATTCCTTATCTTGTTCTCCTATTGGTCTATGCGTTCCGTGAAATCGACTCGACATAGAAGGCGAAAACCGAAAATTGGCCTCCAGGTTGCCTTACGAGATATCTTTCACTACAAAATTATAGGTACTTTTGAATGAATGAAACTCCCACATTAGTGTTACTATCTTTATTTGTCAAAGTTTATCTTAATCTCGTAGAATTAGTTACATAACCATTTCTTTTATGTGTATCTACTCCAGTTATTTCATAAAATAAATTCTCAATAATAACTCTTAGTCATCAATATGTATAAACTTTATTAACTTTTATTGAATTCAACTAAAATAACTAAACAATATTTAATTATACCCCATAGAAATTACATTAAAATTATGTACAGAGTAATTATTTACAATATTATATTACATTTATTTTTATTCATTAGAAAAACATATTTTTAATTTTCATCAATACATGAAATTAAAAGTAACAAAGCATTATTTGATTTAGCTAAATAAATATTGATATTTTTGAAAACAGTTATAATTACAGTTCCTTCTATCTAAAGGTAAATTAAATTAAATAATATTTTTTTACCTACTCTTGACATTCATCTTATAAAAATGTATCTTATTTTTGAACGTAGAATTTTAATAAAGAGAGTAAAATAACGCACTTACTTATTTCTCACTTCAAAATGTGAAGCAAACAATAACCTAATTAATGCATTAAGGTTGTTGTAAACCTTATAAATAAAATAAAAAAAAATCTAATTAATATTTATTATGACAAAATATATCTGTGATAAATTATATCGGGAAGTTACAATGTAAAACGTTTTCGCATTTTTTACGATTCGGACTTCATTTAACCTTCATGTTCATTATTTTAATTATTAAAGTCTTTATGCGTATTTGAATAAGTGTCAAATTTATTTACCTATCAAATGAAAATTTAAATTAAAGAACGATTGAGTACATTTGTGGATTACCGATCAAGATTGTTTTTGCTAATTTTTTTTCAGATAGCCCCTTATTGCAAAAAGGATACAGTTACTGTTAATTTAAAAATGATGCTGTCACATTTTTATAAATGTAACAAAAGTGACTATGAGCTTTAGACTAATAAACTCATCATACCGGTCAATCTTCCAAAATATAACGTGTCTTAGTCACTTGACATTGGCAGAATTAAATGTGTCTCTAGACACGGTAACAGCCAAAAAAAGTACTTTAGAGTACTTATTTGTAATAATTGGGCAACAGTTTAAATTAAAACAGTAGTTTTTGATTTGACTTTTTGATAGAACATTAGAAGAAGGCACTAACCACTACCTGCCAGAATCATGGTAACATGCATTTTTTATAGTACTTTTTATAGTTTGACGTTACATTATACAAATCGTTTGGTACATTTTATAATTATGCCAAGTCCAACCTTGCTTTCATTTAAAAACATACAACAAAGTTGCAAGAGGCAACCATTAAACCAAAAGAAAAATAACGCTCAGTAAAATTAACGATAAGAATAATTTTCTAAATTACTTAATAACAGTATAAATATAGACATTGGCTTGACGTTAAATCTAAGTAACTATTAAATAGTATGTGGTACCCATAAGGGAGATATCATACAAATAAATCAAAGCAAAAGGGCTCCAATTTCTTAGCGCTGCAACTATCAACTTCAAAGATGCTGTGACCAATGAAAAAGGTATCTATAATTGGATGAAACATAGAAAAGGTAGTTCGGTTAAACGCCCAGTGAGGATTCGTGCAGTTCCGCCCAAACCATAAATTGTGTGAACAATGCACCTGCGATATTATTATATTCTATGAAACTAAAAGTAGCCAGCTCATTATGTACCCAGGTCACAGTCAACTTTTGAAATGGTCTTCCTATCGCACACCAGACTGCATTGCCCACCAAAAAAAAGGTCAATGCGCAGTTTCCTTTACTTCAAGATCCCATTAACAACCGACAAGTGGCACTTGTCAAAAAGATCTGTGTCCTACCAATAGCTATATTTATACTGTGGTTATATTCAGTGACTTATCAAATATCAACAGTGTTTTATTTTAATGAGAATTCGGTGCAATCGTGTGGAATGGTGAGGTAAAATGCCATAAACTCTATGATTCAAATTAATTTCAGCAGAAAGCTTTCGTAAATGGAATGAAAAAAATTGATACAAGAACGCAAGCCAGAAGCGAAGAGCGATAGCGTGAGAAAAGCAAAGATATTTTTTGACATTAATCTCATAATAAAATTGGTATAATTTGAGGAATAGCCACTTATATGTCGTATTGCTGGCAAATATAGATACTTTAGTAACTGAATAAAAAAAAACAATCTTTGATTACTAAAATACGTTAAAAACTCTATATTATAAATGCTACTCTATTACTTTGTCAATAAAGTCATAAAATAAATTATGCCACTGTCGCCTTCATCATAGAGTATGGTTAAGCTCGTTGGTATGGCATAGCAATGAGCACTGCGTTAGTTACTTTAACATCCCTAGTCACGACTTTCTTGGCACATTATTATTTGTTTGAACCTCTGACACCAAATCTTAATATTCGATAACTATAAAAAGTAGGTAAAAAAGCGCTAAGTCGTTGAGCCCCAACCCCAAAATACCTATTTTGATTTTATAATCAAAAGTATTATCAATTTTATTATTAGAAATTTCAGAATTGTATTATTGTGACAAACAATTTCGTAAGGCTTGAAGTATTCCTATTGAATATTTTTTTTCATCCGCTATCGCTCTTTACTTAATCGATACGTTTCTAAAATTTAATTAAATATATTTACATTTCCCAGCCAGAATAAGAAGGTAACATAGGTACAGTTTCTTTCGCTCCAAAAATTGGAAATCTTAAAAATTTCGGTATTCAACGTCGTTTTTATCTTAGACATTGCATTTTATCGTTTATTAGATTTTTGTCTAAAACGTTTTTAAATTTGTTCAAATTACGTTTTTATTACCGAGTAAACTAGATTCTTATCATTTTTGTCACTATCAATTTACGTTTTCACTTAACTCTGTATTGCTTTTTATTTGGAATTTTGTTAAAAAATAAAGACACATTTTCTTTAACGTAGGTAACCTACAATTTCTTTTGGCCAAAAAATTACACTTTTAGGACGTTTTATTACGAATTTCTGGGAACAATCCCTAGTGGTCAAAATAAGCAATTTTCTTTATGGCCCCATGCATTTGACATAGAAAAACGTAATTTAAAATTCAAGTCACAAAAACATAACATTAAAATTGTAAAAAATGTGACGTTGCACGAGGGTGGGCATAAATGGGACAACTTATGAAGGGACAGGGTCAAAAAGGAAAAATACGTGACATCATAAAACGAAGGGAGTGGAACACAATTTTCAACGGCTTTTTTGCGAAACGCAGTTTTGTACTTTACTTTTCCTTTGATACTTTCGATTTGAAAGTTGTAATTTCTAAGTTTTATATTTTTTAGTAAGCCAAAACGAAACTTATTCAAAGACAGCATATTTCAATTCTACAACACTAACGTAACCAATCATGAATGCTTTTTGAACCTGTACCCATGTTGTCCGAATTGATAAGAAAATAATTATTTTTAACAAATATTTTTCATATTCAACCTATTTTTATTTTAAATGCTATACCTACTTTCATTCCGATATTGATCCGCATCAAAGATATCCCTTTTCTAATTAAAGTGTAACTAAGCTAAGCCCGAGTTATAATGAAAATATATGAAAAAAAAGTGTTTTTTTTTAAATCCAATGTCTATAAAACAATCCTAAAATCATTAACACCTATCTATATAGCAAGCTGCGGCCATGTGTGAGCAGTGATTTACAAGCTAGTAACCACTAGCCAAAGTAAGCCTTTAAGCCTCCTAGTGATCCTCTTAACAGAAGAGATGTAACTATGGTGTAAACAGAAATAAAAGAAGGTATAACTGATAAAAATATTTGATCAAAGTTACCTATTTTCAGTCAAAATAATCTATTTCTAAATGACCTTTGAAAATTTCAAATTAATTTGTTTACCAAGCCCCAAATTTTATTCCTTGACGTCATAACTAAGATGGACGTCAGCGAGTTACTAAGACAAGTTATTTATTGGAATAACGTCACAAGTCCACAGTGACATAAGACGAAACAATTACTTAATTCGTTATTATACGTAAGCAAAAGTTGCATAAAATCTTCGTATTTTTCTCATATATTTTCTTGGTTTTTTCGAGGGCATATCTTTGAAAGGGATCAATAATTCCAGAATTTTTGGTCGTACAAAATAATCATCTGCTTTTTAAATTTTGCTTCTAAACTGGGAAAGAAATTGGCTTAAAGTAAAGCGCTTTACTAACAACAGTGTCGATTTTCCCCGTATAACGATCTAACCGATTTGCGTGATAAGCATTTTATTTAATGGAAATAATTAAACAAGCCTTGAGAGAATACTTTAAAAGTGAACAACGTTATTGAAAACGATTATGAGAAAATTCAAAGTAACAAAGGTGTAGGTAATTTTAAGAATTTCTGAGTGTTTCGAGCTCGTTCAATATTCAATAAAAAGGTGTCAAGGAATTAATAGGTCAACCTGAGATAAAGCATATAAATTTATTTCAACTTTATTTTGTATTCTATTATAGATAATACATAATCTATCACTACCTTCATTGATCATAGTTAAACTGATTTTGTATTCATAAATGCATATAAAATAACAAAAATATTTAAATAAGCAACTAAAAAAGTACTTTCCAAATTTTAGCAAAAGAGCAACTTTAGTCTACATCGTATCGGATAAATGTCATTGTTATTATATACCTTTTTTCCTTCTAAATAATGCATCAAAAGTTGGCAGTTGCCAACGAATACTTCCAGTTACCAGTAGCACTACCATGAGTTTGAAATACTATCCTCGCTATCGAAAACTATCGCTTTGTCTCTTTCATTATGATGCATTTGAAAGAGACAGAGCAATAGTTTACGTTATGTCAGTTTTAGACGTCAACTCATGGTAGCGCTACTGTTGACAATGAAAGTTGCTTGTTGGCAGTCATGAAAGTTATTAGTAAGAAAAATATACGTACACAAGTTGACATCGTTAGTTGCCAGTTGATAACGAGAGTTGCCAGTTGACAACGATAGTTGCCAGTTGACAATGATAGTTGCCAGTTGACAACGAAAGTTGTCAGATGACAGTAAAAGTTGCCAGTTGACAACAAAAGTTGCCGTTACATGAACCAAAATCCTTATCACACCAACCGCGTCACCCATACTTATTGCACCATAAAAAATCACCTACGAATTTACACCTTGTCCTAACACTTCACATGTTTGTCGAAGTTGCTTTGTGTAATTTTCATCTGAATCCGTCCACAGTACTGGTATATAGGGTTGCCAGCGTGCAGTAGAGCGAGATGAGAAGGTTGACAGACAACGCACATGGTGATGCTGTGTTCGCGTTGCCAGTGCTGCATTGCGGCTGGGTGCTCCCCTGTCGGAAGAAAAAAATAATTAGTATTCATTAAATTGCATGGGAATTGGGGGAGGTTGCAGTCACAGCGGCCTTCGTTCATATCGGCTACTATGAGGGACGGTCTCGGTTAGGACATTCGAAGACCCTTCACGGGTCCAAAATCATTCCGTGAATGTAGTGTAGCTTTGAAAAGCTAACATGTATACATTGTGCTTTTTTAACCGTCTTACTCACTACTCGACGGCATTATACTTATGAAAACAAGCATTAGAGAAACTAAAGAACATGGGGACTAATCTTTAAAACAAAACGCCTTCCTACACAATTGCAACAATCAGCTGATCATTTTTGTATGGGAAGGTGAGTTTTTTTTAGTATAATTTCCTCGAAGACTGAGTAAGACGGTTAAAAAAGCACGTGTTATACTCCTCTATTTTGAGCTTTAGACCTTCCCTTTCAGAAGGCACACATTCGTATCAATCGATCTACAATCGCTTCAAAACCATCACTAATACAACAATACCTGACAAATTGAGGTGCAGTAATTATAGGCTTCTGGTGTTGTATTCGCTATGACTACAGTTTGAACGTTAGAACGGAGTTGGACCAATCACAGACCTTTATTTTTTGTGTCATCCACGTATCTATTTTCTAAACGATTTGTAGCAACCCTCGAAGCTTTGATTGGTTGAGCTAGCCAATTTACAACGTGTATATCGATTTTTATACTAGTCAACTCAATTGGCTCTTTTTTGTCAAGTCCGTTTTTGAAGATTCAGAATGTTATTATGATCTAACGAATTTCATATGAGCTGACAATAGGCTTTTATACTTGTCAATTAAGTATACAATAATGTTAAACTTTTTTTGTCAGTTTATCTGTAACTACATGTCTAGTAAAATGTGTCCAATTATTATTTTTAGAAGACCTGGCAGACCTAATAAGTTAGCCCAAAACGCTGAGTGAATGCGTTTCTATTGGAAAATTGGAAAGGAAGCAATTTCTTAAACATTAATCTGTATACCAGGTGCAAGGTATTTGTAAATTACCTACCGTTTATACCATGAACGTTTGACAGATGCAGCTTTGGCCATAAGTTGATCAGCTTGCAGTTGTAGTTGCCACTGTCTTGAGGCAGCAGTTTCTTAAGAATTAGTCTGCACATGATCTACTTAAGTCAAGTTAATGGTACCAGGTGCTAGGTCATCCACATACATAGTACATTACCTTTTATTGCGTTAGCGGAATGCCGCCGGCCCGATGTGTAATGGGCCGACGTCACCACCCATATGCCGGGGGGTGGACGGGTTAAGTCGGGCTCTTCTCCAGTGAGACTGCAGGCCTACCGACTATTACCTACCATTTATAACATGAACGTTGACAGAAGCAGCTTCCGCCATAGTCGGCACGCAGCTGTAGTCGCCGCTGTCCCCAGGCAGCAGCTTCTCAAGAATTAGTATGTAAATGATCTACTTTAGTCATTTCAATGGTACCAGGTGCTAGGTCATCCATATATACAAACATATAGTACATCACCTTTTTTTGCGTTGGGGGATGTGTAATGGACGTCGTCATCACCCGTCTGCCGGGGGGCGAACGGGTTAAGTCGGGCTCTCCTCCAGGAGACTGGAGGCCTACCGGCTATTACCTACCATTTATAACATGAACGTTGACAGAAGCAGCTTCCGCCATAGTCGGCACGCAGCTGTAGTTGCCGCTGTCCCCAGGCAGCAGCTTCTCAATAGTCAGCCTGGACGTGAGCTGTTCAGTCCATTCGGTCCGCAGTCGGACTCTTGGCTCTTCTACTATCTCGTTCGCTTCTACTTCCTTATACTCTATTAGTTTTGATCCTGGGAACAATGAAAATACTGTTAAACACTTTAGATTTATAGCGTTGTTATTTTATTGGATAACTAGTGGCCCGCCCTCACTTCGTTTCGGGAAAGTAGTGCCACTGTCTACCAATAGATGGCGCTGTAGCAAATTACATCGCGCAACTGTTTTGTGTTTTCGGTTTACCTTTAAGCTCTAACGTGGAATATGAGAGTAACCTCTTTATAAATAGTATAGATTGTAAACCTATTGTAAAACTATACGGCAGTAACGGCTTTGATGGCGCAGTGGCTAAGGTGTTCGCCCGAAGCGCGAATGGTCCCGATGTTCGATTCCCGGTCAAGTCAATTTAGCTGGATGCGAGTTACAAAAAAAATATCGGAGTGGCGAATATTAGGAGACATGTACATTTGTGGCTGTCCATTTAAACCCAAGTAATTATGAATATCAAATCATTCGTTAGGAACCATTTCATAAATATAATGACAGGTAAACGTTCCATTTCAACACCTTTTAATTTTAAACAAATAACAACTTTCATACAATACCAGGCTTTCACAAAAAAACTCTTATTTTACCTTTTGTCTTTAACAACTCAATTGTGTTCACGTATTTGTAATTATCCTAAAACACATAAGTATTACTACAACATTTCAACTATCAAGATAATACACAAAACAATACAATAGAAAAATATCCGAAAAACTATGATTGGAGTTTAAACTGTTCAAACACGCGATCCAGTATTTAACTTAAAAAAAGTATAGGAAACAAAGAAATTTGCATTTTTATTAGGAAAAACTAAATCAAATGGGACAAACTAGAATTATTTCTTTGAATGGAACAAACAAACCGAATCTCAGACGCCATATTGTTTCATTGGAAGCCATTTTGGGAAATGTAAGAATTCTTGCTACAAATATTTATACTAGTATTAAGAATAACACGACGAAAGATGGAGCAAGTTGCTTTTTTTTATTTGATAAGTGGCAAACGAGCAGACGGGTCACCTGATGGTAAGCGATTGCTGTCGCCCATAGACATCTACAACACCACTACAGTCACAAGCGCGCTGCAAACCTTTAATCCCCTTCCCGCCAATTGGGACTCCGGTATCCTCACTCACTAGACGAAACACAGCGCAACCCGTTTCTGTAACCCGTGGTATATCTTGAACCGGCCTATTCATGCCGAAGCGTGGCTCTCCCACGGTTGGTTTATTGTCCAGGACTTCTTTACGCTTTTTTTTCTTACTTCTTTTCTTGAAGGCGATGTTGCGCATAACAAGACGTCTCTACTCAGTTTCAATGCTAAATTTTCTATGTAAGATTTCCCTGTACTAGGATCCGCCACAACTTTTAATGCCCACATACAACTACTGGCATCTCCGATACCAAATGATCAACTTGGTCTATTAGATTTATTCATGAGAACCTCGACCGTGGCCCAATCAATACTAATACGGACGCTATAGAGTTACCAACCAATAACAACTCGATAAATTGAACTAATCTCGTTTCCTTCCGTGTTGGGTTGCGACACGGTTACGGTACCGTGTTGTTCCAAATTACGAGATAGTTAATTGATTGAATAATTTAGCTGGGGAAATCTCAGGTACTGGTTGGTAGAACATGACTGGAAAGGCAAAGCTATTTAAATGCGGTTACGAAATTGTTATGGACTAAGTAAGTAAAGATAGGTCTATCACGTTTGAAAGCGCGACTACTTTGGCGGTTTTTCGTCTCACAAAAACTTTTAAGTAGAAGTATTCTGTGAATTGCATTAAGATTTTCACACACAAATAGAAAAAAGTATGAATGGCCTTTTTTAACTTAACTCGAGATATTACAAATATTATTATCAGTTTATAAAAGTTAGATCTCGGTAAAAAAATCACTATACTCCAAACGTACGGAATAGAAATCATCATCAGTAATAACATTTTGAGCTGAATTTTCCATTTTGTTGTTAAAACAGGCTTCAGTCAAACTAATTAAATATCCTCTTATTCTTCAGATTATACCTGTACTTGATTAGAATATGAATTCCGTAAAATTGTACAGCAACCTAATTATTAAAATAATTTGATGAGAACATCAAAGAGACGCTCCACGTTATTAAGGAATCTCTGAGTTCAAATATTGAAATTCATTCAATTATCCCTAAGGATACGCTATGGGGGCAATCAGGTTTGGCTCCTTGATTTTAAATTGATGAGCCTTAGGCAGTTGGTCTTTTCAAAGTCAATTGGTTAACGAACGTGAAACGTGTAGGTAGCGTTCAATTTGTAATCATAAGTAGGGGAGACAGATTTGAATTGTGACAGAGGTAAGTTAAATGCTGATAGAGGTAAGTTGCAAAAGAGGTAAGTTGCAATAAGTTGCAATAGAGGTTAGTTTCAATAGAGGTAAGTTGCCATAAGTTGCAATAGAGGTAAGTTGTAATAAAGGTAAGTTGAAATAAAGGTTAAGTTGCAATACAAGTAAATTGTGACAAAGGTAAGTTGCAATACAAGTAAATTGTGACAAAGGTAAGATTTATTTATGATCTTTTATAGACGACAAACCAGAAGACGGATCACCTGATAGTAAGCAATTACCGGATCCCATAGACACCCGCACCAATGGGGTCACAAGCGCGGTAACAACCATTTAACTTTTATCTCACATATACACTGTTGTTGCGAATATTTAGTAGCGTTATAAGTCATTTTACGTCTATGATAATTTATATGTTGCATAGCTATGTGACATTTTATCTTTACATAGTAAAACAGGGTCCTTAGTCTACAATCTTGTCAGCAAATTCACCCTTAGTCACTTTGTGAGGCCTCAATCATAATAATGACAGCGACAACGTCTAGACGAACGGCTGAATATTTGAACAGCTTACTCAGAAACTACATGTTCCAAGAACTCGTGTCCAGTTATTACGTAACTTGGAACGTTTCCTGGAGGAAATATAAATAACTTTTGCATGTTCCGCATTCGTGTGTACAGTCTCGGAATTTCCAAGGAATATTCAACAATGAGATTTCGGTGGGGCATTGTGCATTTCAACATTCAGGGACATTTTTAGGAACTTGGGCTATTTTGGTAGCCCATTAATGTTACAGTTTAAAGAAGGTATTAGTTCAGTACCAAATGATGTGTACCGTCCGAAAAGAAAGTTCTTAGGTTCAAATAGAAAGAACAATATGTGCTAAAATTGCTTGCAGCCGCTACAGCGCTGATTTTTGGAGAAAACTTTGAGCACGAAATAAACAAACCCAGAAAGCTAAGGACATTGATAGCCTTTGACTGCCACATTTCTAGAAAAAATATTGTTTGCCAGTCACCGGTGACCCCCATGGCGTTCAAAGAGTTAAAGAGTTCATTGACCTTTGCGTTAGCAGCATATCATCTGTTTTCATGAAATAGGGTGGTAAACGAGCAATCATGTCACCTGATAGTAAATCACTGTCGTGAAGGAATACAAAAATATTTTATTCGTAAGGTTGTAAAAAATGGTCTAGTCTTTTTGATATGTCTTAAAAAATTAAGTCCCTTTCATCGCTAATCATCATCGTCATTTCAGCTAATACACGTCCACTGTTGAACATAAGCCTCCGCCAATGTTCTCTTCATTCAATGTCTTCTCACAGATCGGTTCTGTACCACCCGCATCCAAGGGACTCCCGCGACCTTCACCTGCGTAGCCTTTTTGGCACGTGTAGGTAGGTATATAGCTAGAGTTTTGTTAAAAAATTTTAGGTCTTGAGTAATGAAGTTGATAAAATAGCAAGCTGTCAAAAATCGAAATAACGGCACAACTCGATACCAATATTATAATATTGTCACTAAGTCTATGATTAATACGCCTTCAGATTACATAGTATCAAGATACTGTGTACTATTAATAAAGACGGGGATTAGCGCGGAACTTTCTCGGTAACTGCGTGTTCCAAGAACTTGTGTCCAGTTATTACGGAACTTGAAAGGTTTTCTGGAGGAAATAAATATAACTTTTGCTTGTTCCATTATCGTATACAGTAGATATTTTTGCAGGAAATCACATACAGAGGCTGTGTAGAAACTCTCGCTCCCAAAACTCAGTATTTCAGCAGGAAATCACACAAAGGTGCTGTGGTGTGAAAGCCGGAGACTCCACTGCTCATTCCTGCAAGTATTTGTTTTTTTTTTCTTTGATGAGATTAATTTTAAATGAATTATGGGCAACTAATAGACCAACAGGTTACCTGTAAAATTACTACAAGTGAAGGTCGCCATGCTCTCAATATACACATACTAATAACACACAATTCGATATGTATGTACTTTCTACTTTTAGCTAAGCTGTGAGGGAAAACCTGCTCGGTTTGATTTCTGAAACGTATAACCCTGTAAAGGGATTGCAATTCGTAAATTGCTAAGGTCAGATGGAAGTCGTTTCATTGTAATTACCAGATTCCTCAAATCCTGAATCACGGTTGATGAAGATCAACAGCTGGACCAGCTTTCTTTATATCGTTCATGATTCATTATTTTTTTATAGGTTTTGTTGTTTATGGTTTACTTTGGTTGTTGAACGTGCCTTAAAAACATTCTTTTTAAGCCGTTTTATAGGCATCAAATTTCCAGCATACAGTCCAGGCTCAAGAATGGTCTAAGTGTACCTCGGACTTCAAAGCCTTACTGTTACTTTCATATAAAAGGAATTTAATGCTAAAAGGATATAATGTGACTTAACTTACCCTTATACCAGAATATGGTGCCAAGGTCGTGCGGACCCTGGCTCAAAATGCAGGTCAGCGACAATGAGCTGCCAGTCTTCACGTACAAGTCCACTGGACCCAGGATGTGCGCCTTCGCTTCTGTTGGGCAAAGAAAATAAAATTTTAGTCTATGGTAGATTTAGTCGAAGTAAAGAGTCAGCCTATATACTGTCCCACTGCAGGGCAAAGGCACTCAGTATCCAGTCAAGTCAATAGTAGTATGATTATGTTGTGTATTAGCTGGCTTTTTATGAGTCAAAAAATTTAAAACAGTAAACGCGTGTCTCAGATTGGAACCTAATATGTCTACAAAATAATAATAACGCTTATTCAATAAGCACACACCAATAAGCTGCCAGTGTTGAAACCAGTTCCGTACTACCAACCAAGAATGCCATTATTTCGTCGCATCATCTCATAAAACCCATCTTACACGCAGAATCTCAAAAATACGCGTTCCCACTTGATTACATACAAAATAAACACAACTTATGTCCCAAAGCCGACTGAATGTTATCGCTGCTGAGGCGAAAAAGCGTCGTCTTATCGTTCTAATTCCAGAAGATGCCACTTGTTAAGATATTAAAGACAAGGAAACAGCCCTGAAACGTGTTGGCTGTGATACAGCACGTTCAATAGGATTACGGGTAGGATGATACAGCCGTATGACGATAAAAAATCGATTCGAATATTCGATTAAATCGATATTTTCATGTTTTTTTCTGTGTCTTGGATAACCCTGTAAAGGGTTGCAAAGATCAGATGGCAGTCATCATCAGCTTCATTGTAATCACGAGACTCAAATTACTTGCTATAATGAGAAAGAGTCTGTGTGATTTATAAACTGTCTTTATTTTTTTTTATTTGCTTTTTTTTACTTACCGCAATATACCTGACGGAAAGTGACAATGAGATACGCTCTTATTAATATTATATTAATCCCTTCACTTCGTTTTGCGTCATTATTTTCACTCTGTACCAATATATGGCGTTAGACGTCGATTACATCGAGCAAGCATTTCATTTTTTCAATTTTTTTGCAAAAAAATGTCCATTTACTTGCCTTATGTCCAGATTTTAATTATAAGCAAAAACAGACCTCAGTTCCTCAACGGAGAAGTCTTTTGTTTTACTAAGAGCTGTTTCCTAATCAGTCTTAGGAACAAGTTTTCAATCTGTTCAATACTGTTTTTACTCGGAACATTAAAAGTATCGAATTTTATTTGATCGATTATTTATAAAGACATTTTGTAGCTTATCGCATCCCTAGCTGAGTGTGCTTGCCCTCTGGAACTGAAGATTAAATCAGCACAATTTCATATTTTTATCAGGCAATTTGCACTTAGTGTTTATCGTTTGATTAAAGATATTCTGAGGATAAACCTTCTCTGCTATATGTTTATTATGTTTTTCTGTCTTAACCTTGAACTTCCCTTATCTAAACTATGTATATACTTAAAAAAAGTATCAGCCTATATACTGTCCCACAGCAGGGCAAAGGCCTCCATCATAGAAATCAAGTCATCGCTGCAATGAAGGGATTAGGCTTAATCACCACGCTTTCCTAATGCGGATTGGTGATCACCCGTGCTTTATCCGAAAAATTCAAATGTTGATCTTTTGGTACCTACTCCAACGTCGATACTAAAATGTATCGAGATAAATATTACGTGGTGACATTATCTTTGACGTATCAATTTATAAATCTTTCATTGATTGACTAATATATTCCTCATTCATATGGAATACCCTTCTAACTCTAATAACTGAGGGTTACCAAAAGTCAGAAAAAAGGCCGGATAGACATAGCGATTATCGTAGCGTAGTTAGATATTTGACGACCCGTTTGGTTCAGTGGTAGTGAATGCTGCGTCTGGGCCAAGGGTTGCGGGTTCGATCCCCGCACAGTACAAACATTTGTGTGCATGAACATGTTTGTTTGTATTGGTCTGGGTGTTTTCTATGCCGTGGGTGTATTAAACGTCGCCATTCAATTAACGCGCTAGTCATCCAATCAAATAGCTGATTAAACCAGATGACATCAGCAGTTACATCCCTTTAATCACGGATACTCACAACCATTGCGAATGATGACTAACTGACTAAGGCGACTTCAATAGGCGCCTCCTCTGGGGATTTCGCAGCGAATTATGGTATCGTGATTCTCCCGTACCTCTGTCTCTTATTACACGTAGTGTACGTTCACGTAATCATACAAGCGTACTAGTGGCCTGTTCAGTTCACAATATAGGCAGTCGCCGTTCTGGTCTAATTACTCTTGTGTGACTCAGGTTCGAAAATTTTGCAGAATACTACCATGTTTCAAATTGTTATAATGCTTGTTTTGGTTCAAATAAAATTCTTTATTAATCCTAACTAATATAATAAATGCGAAAGTAATTCTTTCTGTCTGTCTGTTACTCATTCACACCAAAACCACTGAACGGATTTGAATGAAATTTGGTACCTATACAGATGGTCTAAACCCTGAAAAAGAAAAAATCCTATTTTTTTAGGAGCGGGCAAAGTCGCGGGTAGCAGCTATTAGGCTATAAATGTCAAATAGCGCTCTTTTTAACGCGAACGAAACTTTCATTGGAGGCTATACATCTACGGTTTATATGATGCCTGTGGGATGTCGTGGAGGGAAGCATCGATTGTATCACCATCTCACTTTACCTCTATGGGCGATGTGGAAGAACCGCAGGGGTTTTAGTGGACATATCCACTAAACCCCTAATCTCTCTACCCCAGCCGGGTAGAGGCACCATAGAGGTTTACTGTGGGAGAGCCACGCTTCAGCATGAATGGGCCGGCTCGACCGGAGTGATACCACTGCCTCACAGAAAACCGACGTGAAGCAGCCCCTGTGCTGTGTTTCGCTGAGTAAGTGAGGGTACCGGAGGCCCACCCGGGGGGGAAGGGCATAAAAGGTTGGCAGCGCACTTGTAACTTCACTGGTGTTGCAAGTGTCCATGAGCGGCGGCAATTGCTTACCATCAGGTGATCCGCCTGCTCGTCTGCTACCTATCACAAAAAAAAAAACCTCTACTCAGCTTCTCGTTAAGCCCACCAGAGGAGAGTCTCACATAACCTGCCCGCCCCCTGGTGGCTGGGTATGCAGACGATTCTTGGGTCAGCAGCATTCTCCGTGCGAAGAGACGGCCTCGATGGCGCAGTGGCTAGGGTGTTCGCCCGAAGCGCGAAAGGTCCCGGGTTCGATTCCCGGTCAAGTCAATTTAGGAAACAACATTTTCTAAGTTGTCTTGGGTCTGGGTGTTCTGGGTTGATCCCCAGTTAATTATCGGTATCTGGTCCTTATAGGACAGGTGATGCCCTATTTTGAGACTAGGTTGATATGTGTAATTGTCTGGCGGATTTATTTATTTTTATTTTAAATAAAAGAAACAAGGGTTTGTACACCGAAAAATTCGTTTTGATCCCAGTCTTCTTACTTAATATGAGGGCCTCGTGATTAAAACGACAAAAAAATTATGGTGTAATATCGAAGCCTGGCCACCCTAAACTTGAACATACTCCACATGAGTTACGACCCCATTGACCTAATAAATAGTGACAGTGTCAGACCAAATGCTAACTGCGAGTTGAACCTCTGATCCAGCATCTAATAAATAATCTCTCGGCATAATTTGTCGGTAAATTACGCCTACGAAATGGTATGCCGACAGACGCAAGACGAACTCCGGCAAGGATGTTCGTACAGACAGATTTCTGCCGATAACAGATGCCTTTAGCTTTGGAATACGTGGGTGTTTGACTAATCTGGGGATTTTTTTATGTGATAGGTAGCAGATGAGCAGGCGGATCACATGATGGTAAGCGTTTGCCGCCACCCATAGACACTTGCAACACTAGTAGAGTCACAAGTGCGCTACTAACTTTTAACCCTCCTCTGGTACCCTCAATCGACGAAATACAGTGACCTCTCCGATCTCGCAGATTGAATAATAAATAAATAAATTGAGACAACATCACATACATTGTCTTGGTCCCAAACTAAGGTTCTCCCTTGTGCTATGGAAACCAGAAACAACGAAGGAACCACAAACACCCAGACCCAACACAAATATCTGTTTCATCAACAAACATTTGTGTTGCTGCGGGAATCGAACCCGCGACCCTTACGTTTCAACCAGCGCTCAAACCATGGCGCTAAATGGGTCGTCGATATGACGAGATTAACCCGTTAGGTGACCCGTTTGCTCGTTTGTCGTATCTAGTACAAAAAACAAACTTGAGTACGGAAATGCTTCTGCTCTCCCGAAACATTTGTGCCGATAACAGACTCGTCTAACTTTAAGTTAGAGATAGTGATGGGCTATTAATATAATTGAATAAATCCAGATCTAAATAAAATATTGTAATCGAGTTTTGATGTGTTACATTCGGATGTTTTTTCTTAACACTTTTTGAATAACTTAAATTATAAATTGGTGTATATTTTAAAATTTATGAAATCGAAGCGGTGAAAGCATCAATTTTAAACTGAAATAAAAATATAACGTATTTTCTTCTTTTTAATTTTACACGTTTGTTTATCATTATGGCGTTAAAATATAGTTTTATGGAACCTAACTTGATACATCGAAAACTTGAAATACTATAATTAAAAAAAATATAATTAGTAAAGAAAAACAGTTAATCACGAAGTAGATAAAATGTAAGGAAACAATAATTATCTTAAAACGATAATTTTATTGATCTATATTTTCCGTTGACTTTAAATTCGAAATTTATTTGTAATCGACTACACTATTCGAATATTTTTACTCACATCACTAGCACACTTATTCGAGAATTGAACGTCACATCCAAAGTTGAGAGCGATTAACTTTTTCTTCCCTGTCGAGTATTTGAGAACTCGCGAGAAGGTAAAATGAGACGGTGAGAAGTTGATATGGGAACACGTATCGTTGGAAATATAACGTGTTAGAATGTACAAGTTGGCAATTTATATGCGGAAATAGCAAAAATTGCGTTATTCATTTGAGATGGCTTTTGCATTGGACTGATTCGTGAATTTGAATTATACGAGTACTTGACCTACATAATTTATTACTAGACTTTATCGTCCCAATGCTGTATTCATCTTAAACTGACTTTACTCTGACTTTACTGACTTTACTAAAAAACTGACTTTACTCAACGAACGAACGACTTAGCCAGCGAACAAAGAAAAATGCAGAGTAAAATAGAGGAACTTAATAAGGAAAATTTTGACACTAGAAACTCAGTTAAATAATTTGCATAACCATACCACAACAATTACTGCCACTAAGCCAGAAAATAAGATAAACCCACCAGCAAAAGAATTCTCTGCCAACAATAATAGTAAAAAAATAGTACTACACGGATTGGATGAATATTATGGAGAAACAGAGGCAAATGTATACGACCGCATAGTACAGATGTTCTACGAATTATTAAATGTGAACATAGATGGGTACGTGGAACAAATTACCCGAATAGGAAGGCGGGGACACCAACGCCCTCTAGAAATAGAATTCATTGGCAAAAGAATAACAAAGAGTCTACTAGAACATAGTCATTACCTCAGAGGAACACAGTATACAATTACGGAATATATGTCAACAGAAGAGCTAAGAAAAAGAAGAGAGATACGTAAGATTCTACTTGAAGCAAGAGCCCAGGGAAAATATGCGGTTATAAGAAGTAATAAATTGTACATAAATGGAGAAGAATTTACTGTGGGAAAAGAAAGTAAGGATAACAACTATAACAACATCAGTAATAACAACAATAATGGCAACAGTAGCAACAAAATAAAGAACAACAATAACAATAACGCCAACAACAACTCTCCTAACAGCAATAACAGCCCCAACAACAACAATAACAATTACGCCAACAACAACAGTCCTAACAGCAACAAAAACAACAACAACAACAGTAGCCCAAACAACAAAAATAAAAATAGCTCATCGGCAAACACTACGCGACAAAAAGCACAAGCGGCGAATGGAACATCCACAGGAAATACGCAACAATCACACAAACAAAGCAAGCAACCTCATCAGCTTTTTCGAAACTGACTTTTCTATACTCGTTCAAAATACTCAAAGCCTTAAAAACAAGGTACATATTCTGGAAAATGTACTACAAGAAAACTTATATCACGTGGTGTGCTTAACAGAAACATGGATTACAGAAGAACAAAAAGACCTTGTCCATATAAATGAATATGAGTTTGGAGCAGCATACTACAGACGCCAGCGAAGAGGAGGAGGTGTCGCGATCCTGCTTAGGGAAAATATACCTTTTACAGAAAAATCAGACATAACAGATTTGTCAGTAGAGTACGTGATAGAATGTTGCTCAATAGAACTAAAACAAAATGTAATCCTAGTACTAATTTATAGATCAGATCGAGACATAGATACCTTTTTTGTAGTTCTAGAAAAAATTCTATGTAAGCTAAAGTCTAAAACACATAAGCATATAATAGTTACAGGTGATTTCAATATTAACAACACGCAAAACTCAATACATTACCTCAAACTCATAAACATTATGTTAGAATACGACCTTCACCAGGTCATTCAAAGCCCCACAAGAGTGACTAGTAAAACCTCCACATGCATTGATCTATTATTCACCAACAAAAAACAATACAATGTCACAGTTTCAGACTTAGGCATATCAGACCATAAAAGCATACACTTCAAATTTAAAGTTAACAAGATCCTGCAAAATAAAACCATCAAATTCAGTAAAAGATGTTTTACAGAAAAAAATCTAAATAAATTTAAACCAGCTTTATCTGAAATAGATTGGAGCGAACTAGTAAAAATAAATAAAGGTGTAAATTATAATTATAATCAATTCCAAAACAAATTAAAACATTTATTAGATGAACACATCCCCTACAAAATAATAAAACCTAAATACAACGACAAAACAACATGGTTAACAAAAGGTCTAAAAACAGCGTGCAAAAATAAAAGATCACTAAAGGCGTTAATTAATGAAACAAATAATAGTACTTTAAAAATATATTATAAAAAATATAGAAAAATTCTAAAAACTTGTATAAAAAAATCAAAAAGTAATAGTTATATACAAAATATGAACACATCAAAAAATAAAATTAAAAGCATGTGGAACATAATAAACAGAATCAAAAACAATACAGCGAATAGGAAAAATAAAAATATAACATTAAAACTACAAAATTCATTGGTAAAATGCCCCCAGGCCGTTGCAACCCACCTTAACGAATACTTTATCTCAGTAGGCGAACATCGCGACCCCACGCGCCCCCGCCCCCGCGGCCGACCCGCTGAGCAGCCCTCTCTTAACTCCATGTACCTAAAGCCCGTCACAGAAGCAGAAATCCGAACTATCATAAAAAACCTACCCAATAAATATAGTGCTGGCCACGACGACATCCCGCCCAAATTATTAAAAACTTGCAGCAAAGAACTAGTACCTATATTGACTCTATTAGTAAACCAATCTTTTGACGAATGCACCTTTCCCGATCAACTTAAAATAGCAAAAATTAAACCTGTACCAAAAAAAGGGGGGAACCCCTACGACTGCAACAATTATAGACCAATAGCATTGCTCCCCTCCATATCAAAAATTTTCGAAAAACCTATGTCAAATCGCCTATATAAATTCTTAGAAAAATACAAACTCATAGACGCAAATCAATACGGTTTCCGTGAAAAACATTCGACCACATTAGCAATATACCACTATATACAGAAAATATTAGAATACATAAGAAATAAAAACTACGCAGTAGGACTACTGCTAGATATGTCCAAAGCTTATGACATGGTATTGCATGACATCTTACTACACAAATTAAATGAAATAGGTATCAGGGGCCCAGCACACAGTTGGCTATATTCATATTTAACCAATAGAAAACAGTTCGTCCAAGTAGACCACCTGAGTGAATCTACTGGTGAACTATCGTCTTTCCAGTCAGAAATACAAACCCTAAAGTGCTCCATTCCTCAGGGAAGTGTACTTGGGTGTGTGTTGTTCTTAGTCTATATAAACGAACTCCCTAAAATAACTAAGACAGACTCAATTTTATTCGCAGATGACGTCTCCCTCATATTTGAAATTCAAAATAATCTAAATAATAATTCGCAAATAATAACAACCTTAGACTCAGTTAACGAATGGCTTCAGGATCACAATCTACAGATAAACACAAAAAAAACTAATATCATTCAATTCAGACCCTATCAAAAAAGTCCCTTAGATCTACATTTAATTAAAAGTCTTAAAAAAATTAAAGAAGTGACAGAATTCAACTTACTAGGATTAAAATTGACACGCACTTAAACTGGAAGAGTCACATCGCAACCATAAAATTAAAATTGTCCCGATTTGTATAGCCTTAAGTGTATTAAAAAAGAAACACACACTCGGAGTGCGCACTGTCGGCGTACTATGCGTACGCGCACGCCTGGCTGCGCTACGGGGTTATCCTGTGGGGCGACAGCACTGATGCCCACCAGTTGTTTGTAGCTCAGAAGAAATGCTTACGCATAATAGTAAATATTAAACAGACAGATAGCTGCAGAACACATTTCATAAAATTAAAAATACTTACCCTCCCAAGCATATACATTCTAGAAATTGCCTTATTTGTACGTAATCATCTCACATACTTTGAATTCACCAAAAATATCAGACGTAAAGATAAATTAGCCCTTCCAGAACCAAACTCGAATATATAAATCAAGCCCGTACTATCGATCAATCATAATATAACAAAATCCCGACAGCCATAAATCCGAAACTCAAGACAAACTATTCAAAACTAAATTAAAAGCCTTCCTTATCGCAAGGTGTTATTACTCTATAAGGGAATACTTGGATGACAAAAGTATAAATAAATACCAATCATCTAGAATACAATACCTACCAACAATCTACATTTAAAACATACGTAACTAAAACAGACCACACAACCTCACAAAACACTACATTCATTACATATATAACTAGTATATAAATATCAAAATAAATTAGGAAAGTAAGTACATATATTATTATATAATAGTAATATAATCCAATATAGGTATTAATAAGTAATTTAAATAAGCAATACAATGTGATAAACTTAAATTCCCCACGTTTATTAATAATTGTTAGTTACTTTATTTTAGTATTAGTTTTAATGAAACGGTGCCATCCATATATAGTTACCGTTGCTATACCCTTTCAGGGTCCATGTTACCTACTTAAGTTTGCCTAGTCAGTACTAATTGTAACATACTGTTATATTAGTTTTAAGACTGCAAAATGTAACATGTGCAATTTAATAAATAAATAAAAATAAAATAAATAAACTATGTCAGATATACCTTATCTGTTTTAAGGCAGTACATGTACTGACACGGGTATTTAAACTCAAATGACTAATATCAATCCTGGCATTAGTGTGTCATATTTTCCTGACCCTACCATTTCTTATGAAGCCCCTTTCAGAATAAAGAATATTTAAAATTCCAATTCTGAATTTGGCCGGATAGCGCACGCCTGTAGAACATGCCCGTATACCTAAATAGTGAGGCGGGTAAGCCATTTGGTCAGTTCCGATTTGGAAAGCAAGCTAATCACTTGGGAACTAGTGAGTTAACAATTACCTGTTAAGGCCCTACAACGATTTATTTGATTTGAAGAGACTCCGCCCATTCCCCCCGCACACCTCATGCAACACTCGTAACTTTGTCACTTGATTCGCGTCAAATCGCACTTTCGCATGCGCGGTCACAGTAAATAAAGCAGTAAGGACATTGTCCTCTGTGGTATACACGTCCAACGTCTATGAAATATCGTATTCTTTTTTCGAAATTATTTACTTCACAAATTTACGTACTTCTGGATCGGTACCGCCCAGCTTAGTGAAAGTCTATGAAATATAGCATTCTTTTTTCAAAACTTGCCTACTTCATAATTACATACTTTCTTGATGGGTGCCGCATACTTAGTGAAGTCATTGGGACTACAAAATAAGATTCGAATCGATGAACGATAAATAAAAAAATAAATAATAGGATATTTGACTAAAATTGAAAAATAAAATAATAGGTATTTGATTAGTCAAATACCCTATTATTAAGTTAAGTCTAATGTATAGAAATTAGTCTCTATACATTAAACTTTATCAAAATATTGGTAAAAAAGGAACCATTAGCCAAAATGTTCAGTTAAAAATATAACGCCTAGCTGGTTTTGTAAGCATTCAAAGTTTCATGGGAAAGTCCATTTTTAAAGTATAAAAATTCAACAATTACCTAAATATCATTGAACTACCCGTACATTTTCCACCAACTTTTATTATAAAACCCAAACAAAATTTACACAGAAGTTTGAGTTGTGACGTCACACTTCAATAGACATTTGTACAGAGCGTTTTTGGAATTGCCCAAAATATGTGCTCTCAAAGTTGTGATATCTCAGCTAATTCAAATGAGAATCAAGTGATTCTTTCAACAATGTTTCTTAAATTGAGGCATCTTTTGATATGTGTTTACATAAAAAAATATAGTCAAATACCCAAAGAGCTAAATCACGCTAAATCGTGAAAACGAAAGCATATCTGTGACATGAGCGACAATGAACTTGACAGCCACACCCATTCCGGCCACACCCCGACCACATTTTGCCACGTATCGGTCTGTACCTCTTGGGCAATGATAAAACAATGTTATTATTCATTAATACTGAACAAAATCAAAGTATGGATGAGATCTGCCATGACAATAACACTACTGAGCAAGCTAAAGTATAAAATTGTGAGAGATGGTGTATTGGTGTGCTTATATAGTGTTTGAGTATCTGGCGTCAAAGCAGGAGGAAAGAATGTGTTGCACAGTAGCCATTACTACCCGTGCGGATAAACATTGGGATTAGAAATTAAAACGGCGAAACTATTCACTTCTCGCTCGCACACTATTTGCGTCTATACACGCACGACTGACAAAAAAAAGCTGCGTTTGAATAAAAATATGTGAGCTAGACGCGCTCTCAGTTTTGAAGCTTTCGTTAAAATTGTCTTTTTTTTTATGAGATAGGGGGCAGACGAACAGACGGATCACCTGATGGTAAGCGATTACCGCCGCCCATGGCTCCCCGCAACACCAGGAGTCGCAAGTGCGCTGCCGACCGACCGGACCGCTAATATATGTATCCCATCAAAAACAATAATCGACAAAAAAACCAAGTCTCCCAACTACCGTAAAAAGTGGTGAGATCCATGTTTCGCCAAGTCGGTTATTCATTTATTGATTTTGGCAATCACACATATATCTCACAAGCAATGCATTAATTGATTCGGTTGTTTAATGTGATTGCCATTTAATGTGAAACTAACGATTAAAATTTCTATGAAAATAAATCTATAATCGAATTGAGCCATAAAAGGACAACTCTAATCGTTCTCACCAAAAAGGCCGACTTTCGATACTGTTTTAGCTATATTTACTGTGGCACGGTCAACACACGTCATCAGAAACGAATTAGGATACCACGGAGACGTAACATACCTACTTAAAATTTAAAAAGGTAAAAATGAGAGGCGATAAAATATCCCAACTAATATTGAAACTTCGTGAGATTAACTCCTTGTATTCCTCTGTAGCATGCTATTGTCGCAGGACTTCGAACGGCAAGGTGATTTCAACGGGTAGGTTGTTGAGAGGTGCGATGTCCCTGATAACGTCAATATATGCTTTGCGTCTGATAACGTCAATTGAAATCACAATTCCAATTCTGTAATTTTTGACCGCTGTTGTGACAATTAACTTTGCTCCTATACTGTCGAAGTGCACGAAGGTTCTACGTTCTTCTGACAGACAACATCGAAAATCCATGAACAGCCTCGTTAAGTGCTGATGTATGCTGATGATATGGCGCTGATAAAGTTTTATCAAAAATTGAGTCACGTAGCGACTCCAATGTTGGTCTTTGTTCTTTTGCAGATTTCGTTTTTCTGACTAATAATGACATACTTCAGTTTGCTCGCAACTGGCATAGGTCCGTCGTCTAAGAGAGCTGTCGCAGCACTGAGCAGGTGAGAACACGGCTACACAATTATACTCAATGGTCATGTCAATAAAGTCGTGAATACGTTGCACCCAGATTCTATCAAGTTGCTTAAAGATGTCGACAAAATCACGAAAAGTAATTACGTATTTATAAAAAAACTAGGCTGAATAACAAAATTCTGACACATGCCAGACATCAGTATTTATAATATCTACTAATTAAAGGAATTTTCGATTGAATTGGTAATCTCGCTCAGTAAATATCTGGAGAAAACGTAATTTTTAGAGGTATTTTCAAATCGAAAAACTATCGAACCAAACTCGCCAAATCGTGTTTCTAAAACATTACAGACTTAGATAAAGGTATGAATTAATGTTCACCTTAGTATCAGATTGTACCGTCTCCCAGGGACCTGGCAAAGCCACAATGAAGGTAAGGTTTTTTTTTATGTAGCCCCTTAAGTAATTGGGAAGTCTAAAGTGTAATTAAGTGGAGTTGTTGAGTTCGTTTTTGATGAACAACAACATTAACTTTTTGCGACTTAGGTTTTCTTGATTTTATGTACATAAGTACAACGTCCCGCATCATTATCATTTGAGATAATAGACGTCCACTTCTGGAAAAAGATCTCTTGTTCTCCACACATCTTGTATTTAATATTATAGGAAGGCAAACGAGCAAGCGGGTCACCTGATAGTAAGTGATCACAGCCGCCCATGGACATCAGCTACACCAGGAGTGCGGATGCGTTGCCGGCCTTTTAGGAAGGTATAGGCTCGCTTCTTGAAGATTTGAATGTCGTACCGGTTCGGAAATACCGCTGCGGGAAGTTGATTCCACAATGAGGAGGTGCGTGGCAGAAAGTGTCAAGTAAAGCGCACGGTAGTGGACCGCCATCCATCCAGGTGGTATGGATGGAATCCGAGTTTATGGCGTGTAGTGCGGAGGTGAAATTTGGCAGCGGATATTAATTCAAACAACTCTTCGGAGCACTCACCATGGTAAAGGCGGTAAAAGACTCATAGAGATGCAACATCTCTCCGCAGTGCCAGAGAATCTAGGCGAGCAGTGAGATTCTCGTCGCCGACTAATCGAGTTGCGCGACGTTGGACGCGGTCAAAAGGGAGGAGCTGATATTGAGGTGCCCCGGCCCAGAGATGGGAGCAGTACTCCATGTGTTATATCAAGGCGGGTTAAGACGAGAGTGTTATGTAATCCACCGTGTAATATAACACGAATTTTGCGTGTGAACGGCACTACAACCATTACATGTAACGCTCGCGTAGCGCTCGCGGTTGATCCACCGGCTGTCGGTTTTTCGCGCGAACACAGAGGCGCTCGCAGTGCTCGTTTGGACACAATTGGGTATTTGACTAATCTCGATATAGTAAAAAATATTGATACTCTATCAACATTTGTAAATAAGAACCAATGGCTAACATTTTCAGTTAAAATATAACGTCTAGCTGGTTTTGTGAGCATTCAAAGTTTCACGGGCAAGTCCATTTTTAAAGTATATAATTTTAAAGAAATAATTATATCATTGAATTACCCGTACATTTTCCACCAACTTTTATCATAAAACCATTTACTTAAACGAAACATTTGATATAGCTACCAAACAAAATTTACTAGACGCGCATACAGAAGTTTGAGTTGTGACGTCACAATCCAATAGCCACTTGTATAGAGCGTTTTTGGGCTTGCCCAAAATATGTGCTCTTAAAGTTGTGATATCTCAGGTAATTCAAATGAGAATCAAGTGATTCTTTCAACGATGTTTCTTAAATTGAGGCGTCTTTTGATTAAACACATAAAAAAAAATAGTCAAATACCCAATTTGCTTTGAGTTCGTGTGCCGTCCACACCGTTGACGCTAAATTACACGTAATCTTACATTATACGTTACACTTGTCTGGACCCGCCTTCAGAGGTGAAACTTGTTCAGGTAGCAGAGAAAGTGGACTAAGTAAGTTAATTTCACCACAACCCAAAATTGCATTAAAAACTTCGCACCTCCTTTTAACGGAAGTCACCTTATAACCGTGATATTACATAACTTCTTTGAACTTTAATAAATTGTAATACGAATTTCCAACCTTACACAAATTACGATTAAGTACTTATTAAGTTTGTGAAATTCGGCGGCACTGGTGAAATGGAAATTATTACTAATTTTGTAATAACTTTACCGAATTCAAAACGACTTTTTCCATTTAGGTTCTATTCTGAAAAAAGGAAGCAGACTGGCCTTGGAAATGTAAAATTAATCATAACATGAAGTAATATAAAATCACAATTAAAATACTATTTAATTGTGATTGTAATTGTAAGTACGTTATCAATAAGTATTGCGGTAGATTCCGATACTATTCGATATAATTATATCGATCTCATCCGATATTATTAATACTTAATTGCAGTCGGCAATATTATCAATATCCTGAATTATTGTTTTGGAAGTCAAGTGGTAGTGAATGCTGCGTCTGGGCCAAGGGTTGCGGGTTCGATCCCCGCACAGTACAAACATTTGTGTGCATGAACATGTTTGTTTGTATTGGTCTGGGTGTTTTCTATGTATTATAAGTATGTATTTACAAAAGAAAAGTATTGAACGTATATATTTGTAATACCACTATTGGTTCTGATATCTGTAACACAGGTGCTTGAGCTACCTATCTCAGATTCAGACCAATGTATGTGATGTAGTGAAATATTATTATTATTATTATACTACCTTTAACCCCCTTCCTTCCATTGGGCCTCCGGTACCCTCACTCACTTGTAATATGATCGAACTCTGACAGTATCTTACTGAGGTATTCCTCGAAGCGCCCAAATTTGAAACGCTCAAAACGAAACGCCTACAAATCGTTCCGCGAAGCGCCCACTTTTTGAGCGTTTGAAAAACAATAAAAATAAATTAAAATTGGTTCCTCCAAACGCTCAACTGGTTAGGGGCCAGCCCCTGTCCAGATAGAGATGGGTAAAATAGTAAAAAGTCGATACAAGATCTGGTTTAGACAAGATAAGATAGTATATAGAACAGATTTTTTAAACAAAGCGGTCGCGATTTTCCCTCGCTTGCTTGTTTTGTTGATCTATGTATCTCTTTTTCTCATGCACGCGCTCGGCCACAGACCACGTTAAGACGGTGTTATACTAAAATGAACTCTACGCTGACTGATGTAAATAGATATGTTTGTTTATATCAATTTTCTAGAGGAAACGGTATTGTTTACAGTATTAATTTATTTTTAAAACTAAGTTTACTTCATTGTTTTATTCAAAAGTACCAGGGCACTATGAAGTACTAAGAGGTAATTTTTTATTTTCTGCTTATTTTCTTTCTCTGAAAAATATACATATTCAATAGTACCAGGCCACCAAAAAGTACTAAGAGGTAATTTTTATTTCTGGATTTTCTTACCCTGTATATGTATTCAAAAGTACCAGGCGGACATGAAATACCAAGTGGTTGCTTCTTTTTAGTAATGGGGTGGACTTGCCATGCAGTTATTAGTATTATTAATGCAAACAATGTTTATTGTTTATTTCCCCCACCACTTACTTTAACTAAGAGTTCAAACAAATAAGTTGAATTTAAAGCCTAGTAAACAATATCGTGGCGCTTAAGCGTAATTTTTCTTTACTATCGATATATTAAACTATGAATCCCTTCATGCTCCTCCCTACTGTACACCGTTAGAGCGTTTGGAGGAACCAAATTTTAATTTATTTTTATTGTTTTTCAAACGCTCAAAAAGTGGGCGCTTCGCGGAACGATTTGTAGGCGTTTCGTTTTGAGCGTTTCAAATTTGGGCGCTTCGAGGAATACCTCATCTTACTAGTCGCACTATTTTCGAAACTTTCAAGCTTCCTTCACTGCGCACCCCTGATTTAATTAACAAGACGCATTCAATATCAAACCTTCTCGTTCTCAACTTAAGGATAAAATTTCACTATGCAATCACAAACTCGTTTAACGATAGTAACAAAACACCAATAAATAGAGTTCTGAATTTGAGCCCTCATTAAACTGAACTTAGACTGCAAGTTGCAACTTTGCCTGTGGCTTGACATTGCAATTTTGCAGCCTCCTGACTAGTTAATACTTGTTTTAGTGCTGTAGAGGACTTTGATTTTTAATCGATAAAATGTTGACATAATTTTGTCACTGGATCTATTCTGGAACTCTGCAATGCGAAACAGGACAATAAAAACCGGACGGTAAATTATACATTCACATTACATCGGCCAACTGATGATACCGATACTACAGGGTGTATCTGTGAACATTTACATCCTTCAAGGAGGTGGTTAGTAAGTCGATTCTCAGCCCATATGACGTGAAAAAACCACACCTTAAATTGGTCCCGAAAATTCGTTCATTTTCCGAAACGATACTGCCCAACAGCTGACCAGATAAGGCAACGACCTGAGTCGTCCATTCACGACTACAAACTAGCTGTACTTATCAGATTTCGATCTTATTACAATGACATAAAGCCGAAAACACGTTTCACCATTTAACATTTTAGGCTGTTTCGTGATTCAAGTGTCGATAGTGATGCGAATTGTGTCGGCTTTATTCGAAACACTCGAGTGTCGAGTGTTTATTAGCGAAACTCATTCAATGGAAAAATCTCTCAACCTTTACCTATCATGACAAACTTCATGCAGTCGGTTCAACTCTTTCGAGACTCGAACCAAGGTTACAAACCATAATCTACCCAAGTTTTAACTGTGGGAGAGACACGCTTCGGCATTAATGGGCCGGCTTGGCCTGAGTGATACCACTGCCTCACAGAAAACCGGCGTGAAGCAGCCCCTGTGCTGTGTTTCGCCGAGTGTGTGAGGGTACCGGAGGCCCACCCGGGGAGTAAAGGGGATTGAAGGTTGGCAGCGCACGTGTAACTCCACTGGTGTTGCAAGTGCCCATGGGCGGCGGCAATTGCTTACCATCAGGTGATCCGCCTGCTCGTTTCCTACCTATCACATAAAAAAAAATTAACTGGGACTCGAATGAAATAACCATGAAGGTGCTTTGACGCCTTTAGTTTCATGTCTGCAACGCCACGAGCTAAGTGCTCGAAGAACTCGAAAACCTGACAGTTAAGTCAGTTAAATTTAGCTCGCATAGCTGGCCAATTTTTTAAGTAAATGCTAAGTCACCATGAATTCATGACCATGCGTACAAAACATACCAAACGAGCTAACTTACGAGTAGATTACCTTTTGCTATGCAACCCACACCAGTGGGTTAGAATTGTAATAATAACTCGATAAATTGTTTGAGTGCGAACATTTTACTCGAGTCCCATCACTCGGGTACCTAGCAATGGCGCCGCTTGTGAATGAAAGTCGGCCATCTTGGAAATGGCGGCGCGCGTGCCCACACTCACACTGTCTGACTAACTAGCTGTGTTCCAGTCGACCAGCGCCCGCGCCGGCTTGCGCATGTGACTCACATCGATAGTTTGAGTGACGCAAGCGATGTTTAATTAGTGGTGCCGCGAATTCGAGATTAGTAGATAATGTAATTGCAATGATTTCATAGCAAAGTGTGTGTGTGTGATTGCGAGGTCTGACGGGTTTGTGCATATCGATCAATTTTGTGAAATGAAAGTGCCATTTTATGGTGAGTGTTAAGTGAATGCAGAATCATATGGATTTCCAGGTCGCAATCGCAACTCGCAGGTACCTAACCTAGGCAAGTACTATCTCTCAAGTTTCACTGATTAGATCAAACCAGTTTTTGATCTCACGTCTACCAAACATTGCATGGTTTTCATGTTTTTCTTTTCCCACTCACCCGACAAGACTGGGCAAGATATCAAGCTTTTGATGGTAAAAATATCGGATTATTCGTGAATGAGTAATTTACAAAGATAAGTAAATGTTTACAGCTGATCATGAAATTCTTCTAGTGACCTGCCGATTCAATAAATGGCAACGTTGTAGGTTGACCTTGACTTACACGTGCCGAAAAGTTACACGCGCGGCGGCATGGCGTTTGTCGGCTTTCTTTGATAGGCCGCGCCGCGCGCGCCGCGGCGCGACGTTGCATGCTTGCTAGGAAGGCGGGTGGTGTGTGTCTTGCGTGTGTAAATGTGTGAGTTTGCATGAATGATAGAAGTGAGTGAAACGTTGTTTCGTGAGAGAGACATTGCAATGTTGCGCCAATGAAAATCTGTTGAAGTAGTCCAGTAGCTTTCGTGTGAAAGAGATGGCCTTTGCCATCGTTCGACCTTATAGCAGTGTGTTAAAGTCGAGATGTTGGGCAGAGAATTGAAGGAGTGGTTTAGGGAGTGTCCTAACTGTGCGTAGTACTACACCAATACTACGTTTACTACGAATTCTTTGACCCACTTTGACCCCTAACACGGACCATTAGTTTACAGGACTTTAGGATTACTTTGATCGAAAATAATTTGAAATACATGCGCCTATTGTACCGTTTTATATTTTTCATGATTATTATACCAACTCCCAAATCACACCCTGAAAGGATGTAACTGTTTACCGATACACCCTGTATATTCTGAAACGAAGTGGGGCCGGTCACAAGTATATTATACTAAATATAATATATATTTAGGCAATATCGAGTAACATTTCGCCTCTTCGCATAAAAAGTGTACAATTCCCAAAAATATCCGAAATGAAGTTATTACGCGAAAACAGTTGGTATCACCAATATGTTTCTCTTAAACAGTGACAAAACAGCGTAGTTCAACAAAGTCTCGCTAGATGGTGCATTGTTTAGTTTTAAAATTGGCTGAAATGAGAATTTGTCTCGCGCGAAATACGAACAGTTTTTAGTTACGATCAAACGACCGAGCAGTGTATGTGTTGTGTCTCTTCAAAAACTATACAAAAACAAAATTGTTATCATCAGGTTAGCGTTCCATTTCATTAGTACTAGTCAAACTCGAAATTAAATACTTATTGCCGTAAATATGTAGCAAAGTTTGAATCAATTTTCTCTTAAAAAGTGTATAATTCTGTAATTGTACAGTTTTTTTGTGACAAAATATTAATAAGTAGTGTTCAAATGTTTTCATTAAAACTGTGTTATTCCTAAATTGTATAATGTAACTGATTTTTTATGAGGAAAGATTTTTTTTTAACTTAAAATTGTCTACTTTTTATCATAAATCTGATATCAGAATCGGTCTAATCCCGAAAATGTTTACATTTTAATTAATAAATGGAAGCTTATTTTGAGTTTGTTAATATTTGCTTTTTGTTATGTACGGTTTAAATGTGATTTTAAAACAAAACGGCTCAGTTTCAATGTGTTTGGCTATTTTTAAGAGCTGGGAGTGAGCGCGAAGCATGTAGATACTTAACATTTCGCACCGTAGGCACTTGCCTACAAACGAACAGCCGCGAATGAATTTGATACCTAGCCATCGTGACCGATCGTTTTAAATTATTATTTGTTTTGCAGATAGTTATTCAATGTTTCGGAAATGGCACAAAGAAGTAAATGTAGGGAGAGCTATCGCCGATGCTGAAGCGGAATCGATGAATACATTACACGAAAGTAACAGTCAAAACTTAGGTACATGTTGCATAATTACTAAATACTAAGTACTATTGAGGAATTATTTATTTTACTATCATCATCATCATCATCAGCCTGTTGCAGTCCACTGCTGGACATAGGCCTCTCCAAATGCTCGCCACTTTGATCGATCTTCGGCTACTCGCATCCAGCTCCAGCCAGCCCTCTTGCGCAGATCATCACTCCATCTGGCATGAGGTCGTCCTACACTACGTTTACCGGTCGGCGGTCTCCACTCCAGAACTCGTTTACCCCAACGGTTGTCAGTTCTGCGGCAGATGTGGCCAGCCCACTGCCACTTCAGCTTGCTAATCCGATGAGCTATGTCGATAACTTTGGTTCTCTGCCGGATCACCTCGTTTCGGATTCGATCACGCAGAGAAACGCCGAGCATAGCTCTTTCCATAGACCGCTGAGCGACTTTGAACTTGTGGACTAGCCGTGCTGTTAGTGTCCACGTTTCAGCCCCGTATGTCATGACGGGTAGGACGCACTGATTATAGACTTTTACCTTTAGGCACTGTGGAATAGACGATGAGAAGACTCGACGTAGTTTTCCGAATGCTGCCCAACCCAGCTGGATTCTTCTTTTCACCTCATCCTCAAAGTTGTTTCGACCCAACTGCAATGTCTGCCCGAGGTACACATAGGTACTTCTGAACAACTTCGAGGGTGGCGCCATGGATCGCAATCGGTTCCGGTAGAACATGTTCATTGAACATGACTTTGGTTTTTTCCAAGTTCATCGTAGGCCGATGCGTTTAGAAGAGTCCGCCAGGCTATTCAGCATCTGTTTTAGGTCCTGCATCGTTTCTGCCAATACCTATGACGATGTCATCTGCGAATCGCAAGTGGGAGATGTATACGCCATTTATGTTGATGCCACGTCCTTTGGAATTCGTCGAGTCTTCGCGCAAGACGGTTTGTGATCACTCTTGAGAATAGCTTATAAGCGTGACTTAGAAGCGAAATGGGTCGATAGTTCTTCAGCAGGCTTTTGTCACCCTTTTTGAAGAATAGAACGACCACACTTCTACTCCACGCCTCCGGAGTTCTCCCTTCAAATAGGACAGCGTTAAAAAGCTTTTGGAGCTCCTTCAGTACGGGTTTACCTCCAGCTTTGATCAGCTCTGTTGTTACGCCCATCCTCTCCAGGGACTTTTCCGTTTTTTAGCTGCCCAAGAGCAATCTCTATTTCGCCAACGCTGACTTGTGGCAGGTCTTCGGTGAAGTGACGTGTTAATTTGGCTCGAGAGTCCTCATTTTCAGGATCAGGTGAGATGCATGCGAAGCGTATAATCGGCTATAGAAATCTTCTATCTCCGAGAGGACTGCTGGCTTTGAGAAAGAAATGAAATGAATGTACACATTGAGTACATTCATTTCATTTCTACTGAAAGAAATAACATTTATTTTCCTAATTTTACATAATGTGATAGTGTTAGTTTCCCAAAATATTATACCTACTATAATATATAAATAAAGACCGGATAATTCGTTCCTAATGTTTTACAAAGACTGTAAAAACTTTACTTAACAAGTTCCTATCTAAGTGCCATTTTGTTTTAGTTTTTATGTACCTAGGTACAAAATAAGTGTACCAATTTCATATTTGTACTAAAGAAATAAATATTTCATAGAATATTTTTGTTTTACTGCCAAAAATACTATATTTTGCCTTATTTTAATCGTATTGTATAAATTAAATATTCTTGGCCAAATAAAATCGTAAAAATTAATAAAAAATTTATCTAGAAAACTCTTCAAACTCAAAACGACTATTTTTTCTACCTATATTTCGTTTGTTACATACTAAAATCTATATGTTATTTAACTTTACTTTGAAAGAGGGATAATGTAACTAGCTAAACTTACAAGAATAATGTTGATAAGACCAATATTTTTAAAAATGTTACACGTCAAACCTTAAAAATGCTCTCCTGTAAAATTTGTAAATTTTGAGTTTATACAGTTTTAATGCGAGAGACGATTTTATGATTTCAATTAAGACTTTATTGAATATAGTGGCCCGCCCTGACTTCGCTTAGGGACCGTTATTCAGAAATGAACCGATAGATAGCGCTGTGACCAATTACATCGCGCAGGCGTTTCTTGTTTTCGGTTTACCTATAAGCCTGGTCGTTGTCCAGAAAAGTTATCTTTTAATAAATAGTTATAGAGGTAGATTATAGATGGCTTTTTTATGCAATAGGTATTACCTACCTGACGCCACTTATTGGTACTTTTTGAAACGAATGTCTCGAAACAAAGTGAGCACATGCTACTAGTAAAAAATAAAGCAGAAACGACAGTAGAATACTGTACCGGTTTTACACACTATTGAATTATCTCATGAAGCTACTTTTATCTCCATAACGTGTGCTGTGTCAGCACATCTCACTATGTAGACATGTATAAGAGCGTAGATCAATAAGTAACCGCCACTAATTCCATCTAAAACACGATTGTACCAAGTAAAAATTCATAAAAGCAATTACTATACAACAAAAATAAAAATATACTCGTGAATAAACATGATCGCTCCCAACAAAAAACCCAGACTATCCCGACGGCATCACCTCCACGACTCGCTAAACAGCCTATTAAGAAATTCACCAAGTGAATCGAGCACTTTTATCGATTAGCACTCGATTTTTACGCAACACTAACTCGCTTTGAGCTCACGGGTAAATGACAAGGCAAAACATTACAGTCTCTCGGGACTGGGTTCTCGAGTAAACGGGAATCGATTTTAGTGATTCGAGTTTTAAAATGTCTAACGGTGGAAAACGTAAAGTAATTTATTAAATTAGGTAAAAAAAGAAGGTTATCGCTGAAATTGAAACTTAACTACTGTACTCAGAGACGTCATTAAACTTTAATGCTCATTATCTTAAGTATGGATATTATCTATGTCTATTAAAATAAGGGTCAATATTTTTATTTGAAAGGTTTAAATTAACGTCTTTAAGTGAGGCAGTTAGAGCCCGTTATAGTTAAAGTAGTATACTAATCCTGTCGTCTCTCCGAAATACAATGCATTTCAAGTTACAACATTATTATATTATTAGTACAATATTGTCTAAAAACAAAGTACAACTGTTCCTAACATTTCACACCCTTCGTATAAGAAAGTCGCATCTAGAAAAGGGCGTACTTTTCAGAATCGACGAAAAACGATGCATTTCGAGTTACACCACTATTCTATTAAATAAGTGCGATATGGTCCTAAGAACAAAGTACAGTTCACAACATTTACTGACTCACCGACTACATTCAGCTGGAACGCTAGCGACATCTTCGGCTCCGTGTTGACCTGACACTCGTAGATACCTGCGTCCCTCTCCTGAGGGAATTTGATCTGGAGGGTCCAGTTCTCTGACTTGTCCGGTCTTATGACCTGTAGGCAAAGATGAACTCGTTTAATTTCTTTCTTAAAAAAATAAGTAAAGTATTGGTCTAAAGAATATTTATTCCAGTTAGGTCCATCTTAATAATAAAATGTATAGAATTATCTTCCGCTGATTCGCTATTCGCTATTCTACTGAAAATACACAAAATGATCAAGACACTCAGAAGTTACCCTTTTTTACTATTTACAAAGTTTTTTTTTTCATTAGACTATTTAGGCCAACGCTTGACCACAATCGCACCTGATGGAAAGTGACGATGAGGTCTAGGATGACACGCGTTTGCCCCTAGAAGATAAATTCTAACGACAACGACAAATCCCTTTAATAAGTGAAACACTAGCGAGATGCAATCGACGCCTAGTGCCATCTACTGCTATAAAGTAGAACTAATACCCCCGAAACGAAGAGAAGGCGGGCCACTAGTTACAACTAAAACTACCGAAACGATCTTTAGTTTTCTCGTAGCAGGGTAAAAATTAGAGCCAAACGTCCCATATAACAACTCGACAGAGATAAATCCTTGTAATATAAATAAACATGTCTCATAAGACGGCCCTTTGACCCAGTTAAGCACAGTGCCTGCTCTGACATCTAAAGGGCCTTGTCTAATAAAACCCTCTGAGGGTTAGAGTTTGCTATTTACAAAAGTGTTGGGAAAACATCGACAGTTTGTTGAGAATTTTACCCTATTGTCGCGTCTGAATGGACGCCTAATAAATTTTGTCTTAAGTCTGAACCCTGAACTGGAAAATCGTCATACCTATCTAACAGGTATGACGATTTTCCAGTTCAGGGATTTTTTTCACATTGAAAATTTTTTCACAGTGACCGTTTTAGATCTATTTAATTAAATGAAGTGCCTATTCCTACAGTATACTTACAGTGTGTGCCGTGATAAATTTCAGACCCGACAAAATGATCAATTTCATTTTAGGGCATAAAATTGTCAGTGGATCACTGGCAATATAGATATATTGGTTGATACATCAATTCGAATTTAGGTTGTATTTCCCATTGTTAAAAAAATTACGGTCATTTATGTTGCTACTGAGTCAAGTGAGTTCGTTTATTTGACAATATCTTCCAATGTCGAGGACTTACGAAATGCAAAAAAATATTTGTACTTGATGAATATGACTAGATTAATAACATTTTACGCCCTGTGTCGATATACCAGAAAATTTTGCTCGTTAGGACCATCGATATCTTATTTCCATTATGATTATGCATCCCTAATTTGTAGACATTAAAATATCTTAATGTTGGAAAGCAGTTTTAAGCTGCGCTCAAGTAGCAGTTGAATTAAGAAGTTTAATATCATAATACTGCGGAAATAGGCCAGATGATAATTAAATTGAACAAGAAATGGGCCTTATTGAACTTAAGTAAATCGGTGGAGAATAAAGGAGTAACTAGAAGTATTGCGATTAATATACTGTAGTAAATTAAATTTATATAAGCTTGTTAATCGGGTTTCTGATCACTAATCCGCATTAAGCAAGCGTGATAATTAAAGCTCATCCCATCATAGTAGATGTTGACTTGATTTCTATGGTGGAAAACTTTGCCCAGCTGTGGGATAGTATTGGCTGATTCTTTTCAGCACCGCTTGTTACATTGTGAGCAAATTTTCAAGTAGAAGCATAGACAAGTAAGATTCGTTACGACGTAAGACCCAAACCCCCTTATTACAAAACGAAGCCTAACGAAGTTAGACTTGTTTTCATAATGATGCTGTCACTTTCATAAAAGTCACAAATGAAAGTGACAGCATCAGTTTTGAACCATGTCTAACTTAAGTCTCCGTTTTGTAGTTAGGGGGAAAAGCTTTTTAACGTCGTAAGGCCCATAAGCCTTTTAAAAGGCATAAAACAATTGATTTTCCATTGTGTCTGTTATCTGGGCGTTACGACGTTATAAGGCAAAAGCAATTGATTTTCTACTGTGTCTGCTGTCTGGGCCTTACGACGTTAAAATAAATTATGTAATCAGTTTTTTAAGCGCATACCTGAAATCTTTGATCTGAAGTGTACGTCAATATTCCAGCTGTTAATATGTGAAGATCTCTTTTTCTAATCCACGACACCTGAAACAAAGAAAATACAATTATTTTTAATTATAATCACACCAATCAACTTGGTCTCAAACTAGGGCAACCCCTGTGCTATGAGTACCAGGTGACCATAATTAACTAGGGGCCTCAACCCAGAACACTCAGACCCACGAAACTTAGAAAATGAGTTATCTAAATTGACTTGACTGGGAATCGAACCCGGGGTCTTTCGCGCTTCCGACTAACACCTTAGCCACTGCGTCATCGAGGCCGTCATTTGAAATGTAGGTATCCCGGGCTTTGGACGTAATCGGAAATCATTATCATCATTATGCTTATGATAAGACTCACAAACGGTAATAATTTTACATAAGTCTTAAAAGGTATACAACGAAACCTAATTTCCAAAGTGTCCTCACCAATTAACAACCTCAACGCAAAAGGAATGTTAGTAGTAAATAATCGGAAATACGCATTCAATTGCGACAAAAGTGCAGTAATTAATCTTACAGCTCAGTTGGCAAAGCTGTTCTGGAAATCCCAGGAAATACAAATGGTGCGGTTTAATATTAGGGTTCTGTGGGTTTTTCAATATACTATAGTAGCAATTTTGCTAAGAAAGTTAAAAGTTTTTCAGTTTTTTATCTAATCTGAGATAACATAATGTGACTTTGTCTATACGAGATTGTACATGTACAGCTTTTATTTATTTTTATTGTTTCTATAAATGTGATTTTGGTACTTAACGACATTATAGTCGTGAGCCCGCATGGCCCTCTACCTTATAGAAATAGCTACTCAAAGGCTTAACCTGTAAAAATACTACGTTCTTATTAATCCTGATCTAAAGATCATACAGAACCTCTTCTAAAATACCTTTCGAACTTAAGTTTTAAAATTACATTTTTCCAATGGCCGCTGGAGTTTGGCCAATAAACGTCAGTTGCCGATTTTTTTGATGGCTATTAGTATTTTTGAACGTCTGTTACGATTCGAGACTTTGAGCGCAGCACAATATTCGAAGTAGAGTTGTCCAAATAATCAATAATTTTACTATCGATATAAGTTTAATATTTGAAAGTTTTCTTCTTCATTATGCAAGGATCTTAAATGGTGACAGGGTGATCACATTGTGACCATTTGCTTTATGGCTTAATTTTATGAACAAATTCTGATAACGATTGGATGAAAAAATTATTTACTTACCTATGCGAAATACTGTTTGCATTATTTAATAATATGGGATTGCTACCATTTAAGACCTTATGTTTTTGAGTTTACGATAATTACTATTGCAAGTACTTTCCATTGGCATATACGTACATATAAATCGTATCGTGTATTCAGATTTAAACATTATCTGTTATGTCATTTAAAATTTTCACACACCTGTTGTAATATACCTCTGTATAAGGTCTTCCTAAAGAAGGAATACAATCTCATAATTCTCAAAATGCATACAATCTCCACCCGTCTAGTCATTTCAGGTGTGGAATTGATGATCAGTAGATGCACAGCATGGAAGATTATTTAATATACGAAGGAACTTATTTCTGAACCTGTTTTTCATTACCCCATCCCTAGAAGATTAGAATGAAAATATTTATTATTTTTGCAAACAAAGGAATCTTGTCGATACTTAACTAGAGCAGCTCTAATTCAAATGCGGTTGCATTTTTTACTGCCTCAAAGCATGAAATATTGTCATGCAAAAGTTTCAATGCCGTAAACATCATTCGCTTATATTTATTCTGATCGGTTCAGTAGACTAAATGGACTTTTTAAAGAAAACGATTGAATATTTTAGCAATGGAAAATAGTGAAATAACTTTGATCAATTGTAGTTCAGCAATTTTCATATTTAAATTGCATGTATCTATAAAGTACCTATAACTTACTAATTTATATCTATGTATTGCGTTCAGTACAATGTTATGAATTTGTTAAAATAATATATGAATGTAATATTACGAATATGATAACTTACCATCAGGTAATTGTTAATGTATCGCCACTAGTATAAAAATGTTAGTTTATCATCTTCTATACTATTTATAAAGAGATAACTTCTACAGACAACGACAAGGCTTATAGGTAAACCGAAAACACGAAACGATTGCGCGATGTAATTGAACACAGCGCCATCTATTGGTTCATTTCGGAATTACGGTCCCGAAGCGAAGTGAGGTGACTAATAAATAAAATGAATTTGTGTACATAGATACGTACACTACTGGGACAATAGTTAAAAGCATAGCATTTTCTCCATTGAAGAAAAAAACTAGCCAATATAAAAGACTGCAAAAAGAATAAAACCAGACTTCGTTTTATTCAGAATTCCTTTGAATGTTGAATTCAAGAAGAAACCTGATTCTTTAACCTACAATAGGTTTACTGCTCTCTGAAAGATAAAACGGAATGTGGCGTCGAAAACACCCAAATAGTGCTGGTGTAGGGGAACTTATTTCATTCTGTAGTGTGATAAACAACAAGTGCTTGTTTCATTGTGCGGAAATAAAGGTATCTCTAATATTATTTTTCTATCCATTTCGTACGAATAGATATAGAGGTAGAATATACCTTTTGGGGTCACTTCATTTTCTGTGCCTACTTTTAACGAAAATAACAATTATTATATAGAATGCTTGTCCCGCAAAAAAAAATCGTTCACTGCTGGACATAGGTCTACCCTAATGCACGCCACTGCTTCAGACTTTCGGCCACTCTCATCCAGCCCACACCAGCCAGCCTTCGAATGTCATCATCCCATCTTGTCGCAGGGCCGTCCAACACTACGCTAACCGAGATATTGAATACTAGTGACCCGCCCTCACTTCCGCTTGGGACGTAATTCCAGAAATGAACCAATAGATGGCGCTGTGCTCAATTACATCGCGCAAGCGTTTCGGGTTTTCCGGTTTACCTATAAGCCTTGTCGTTGTCCATGAAGTTCCATACTATCCATACTAAATATTATAAATGCGAAAGTAACTCTGTCTGTCTGTCTGTTACTCTTCACAGCCAAAAACTACTGAACGGCATTTAAATGAAATTGGTATACAGATTGATCTAGACCCTGAGAAAAGGACATAGGCTACTTTTTTATTGCGCAAACAGGGGGTTGTATATAATAACATTTCCACGCGGACGAAGTCGCAGGGCGGGCCGCTAGTCCTCTTTATAAATAGTGTAGATAGAAGATATCATCCGTAATAATTACGACAACCTATCACCATGCAGAGTCACAGAGACCACGGGGCGTAACTATTATACTATGGGCAGAAACATAAAATTTAAATATTTAATACGGTATGATCCAATTTTAAACATGATATACCTGAGTACATTATGAACTCAGCTTTAGATTATTTGCATGCAGCGAACAATGTAAATAGCTCGACTTGCTCGCCTTGATCTGTATCCAACCACCGGGATCGTCTGAAATAGACCGATCGATGTGGGTCGCACTATAATGCGCTTAGTGAAGACTTAGCTTTAATGCTATCAGTGGATACTTTTAGCACGTAGACTTTGATTTAACCTGGTTTTAACTCGTGTTGTTTGTTGTTGTCAGGGTTTCGTATCTAAATGGTAAAAACAGACCAAGCGTCAAGTGTGAATTGGGTTCCGTAACTGTGTAATAATTGTTTCAGCGGTGCAGTGGGTGATTGGATGCATTTTAAAGCGACGGCACAGAATACTTAATAGTACAAGTACAGAAAAACCACTCCTTAAAACCGTTTATATAAATAAAGACTCAGGCTACCATAACATAACGTTGAAATTCCGACCGCCAAGCGTTCAACACCTACAATTATTCATACCTAGAAGTGCGTTCTCTTTCTATCGCAAACAACTGTCGCGCATGAGTCGCCGCTCGCTCGTGATTTCCTACTGATTAGCCCTTCCGGAGGGGGCGTCGCATGTACTTGCAAGTTCGATACCTACACGCGGAGTGGGACAGGCCTGGCGACGGTTGAGATTGCGGTCCCGTATTCGAACCCTAGGTCGGACCAAACAATTTTACTTGAGTTTTTCTCAGAGTCAGGCCAAAGTCAGGTAATTGGTGGTCTTGTACCCCCGTGCTTAAAGGAAAGTGCTTTAATGCGGCTCTCCCGAAGTACAATTCAGCGTGCGTTATTACATGTACGCATTCTTGAAGAACGTGAGGTTGATTTGTTGATTTGCCGTCCAAGGGCTATCTAAAATTTGCTACCCCACCAATCTTGCCGACCCCTTAATTAAGTCGCCTTTGGCTATAGCCGATTCAACCTTAAGTCAAACCAGGGCTTAATGGGGGGGTCTGGACCCCCTGGACCCCTATGAATATATATATCACTGAATAATGCTATGGTAAGGAAATAGGGAGTGCACCTGTGTTTGCAGCTGATCTACTTCCCTTGTTCAAAGGTTGTAAAGTTTCAAAGCTTGCTGTCTGTGTAGCTGGATTGGCTTTATTTAAATTCGCCAAAACCAGGATTTAGGTTCAATTATACCCCAAGTTAGTAGATACTAACTATAGCAGTGGACGAGTGTGGGTTGCTAATGATGATGATGATACCTCAAGTTCCAAAGCTACGGACTTAGACACAACTTGGAATGACACGACAAGTAAATGATGATTTTCGTAGAATAAGTCCAAATCCAATTGAATTAAATGGTCTGAAATAAATAATTCCATTTCATCTCCAAACATTTTTGCGTACCTTCTTGAATATGATAAAACATATTTTATTTTTTGCTTTTATTTTTCAAATTTCAAATGAGATTTACATTTTATAAACTTTGAATTTTAGACCAAAGCCCGATGCTTTTAAGTGTTACAACGCAGTACTAGTACAACCACCTCATAAATATGTATGCGTGCACATTTGCTAAGTGCAAATTTTAAGTAATAAGACCCGAAATACCAACTATTTTAAAATTTTACTAAAAGAAGTTTTACATGTACACCATTTTGTAAGCCGCTTACTGGGCGAGCCTTGGCATATTCGTGCTCTAAAATAGCTAAAATAGTACATGTTAAATAAAAAACAGTTTAGTGTTTCTTGTTCGGTTTTTTATAAGTTTCAACAGAAAGCGCTATCTCTAATTATAAAAGAATGGAATTTTCTACCGCCCGCCGCGTGAGGAGTGCGTTGAGTATAGGTAGTCAGACACTACGCCGCTGCGATATCATAAACTATACACACTTTACTTGACTTACTATAGCCAGTCATTCTGCCACCAAGGAATCATAAAATGTACATTCTTCACTTGACTTTGACTTCATGTTTAATTAAGTAGGTATAGACAGTCACTCTACGTATCATAAAATGTACATACTTTACTTTATTTCGACTAATGTTAAGCATGGGCAGTCACTTCGTCACGGAGGTATTATAAAATGTACTATTATTAATTCCTTTACTTGATTTTGACTTTACCTGAAGTGTAGTCAGACACGCCGCTACCGAGGTATCATAAAAGGTACTTCACACGCAACATAACCACTTCATCTAAACCAGAAACTAATTTTCTCCAACCTCACTTATCAAACAATGTCAATGGTGTCTGATCTACTTTGAAGACGAGATCTTATTGTTCTAAAATAGACCGATCAATAGCAAAATCACAGTGTTGACTTAGATAGCAGCTCATTTCGTCTGAGAGTCAATCGGGACAAGCAAACCCTATCATGAGCCGGCGTGGCTACGGATCGTCGAATGACAACCGATTGCCTCAGCACATAGACACTCGTAACATCAGTTCAGTCATCAAAAACCGTTTTATATATTTCATGTACAATTGTACATTATAATCCTGGATTTCTTTAAACTCCGTTTTTGCGGGGAGAAGAGGAGTGAAATTCAACAGAATTGAATAAAGACTTCGCTTTTCAACGATCAAGCTTCTTCTATTGGGTTTTTTTATGTAGGTGGCAGACGAGCTGACGGATCACCTGATGGTAAGCGATTACCGCCGCCGATGGACACCTGCAATCCGTGGTATCAAATATTGAATTCCACCTCTCTACCGATTTGGCTTTTGGCAACCACACTCATTCGGTGGACCCACCAGGTGGACCGACGATCTGGTGAAGGTCGCGGGAGTCCCTTAGATGCGGGTGGCACAGGACCGATCTGTGTGGAAACTTTGGGGGAGGCCTATGTCCAGCAGTGGACGTCTATTGGCTGAAATGATAAAAAAAAACGGTAAAACACAGCGAGTAGGTACTGTTTCAAGCCAATGTTTTCTGGGTAACTTTATACTGTAGCAGCTTGGTCGATAATAGATGTTCACGGGCGGCCTATATTTTTGTTTGAAACTAGCTACCTCCTATTTAGAGTTGTAGGGTCCCTAGAGCTCCTGAAACTACTTAACAGTGATTTAGGTGTTTCTGGTCGGTAATGCCTTTAGGGAAGTGAAACGTTGGTTATTTATCGTCGAGGGAGATAGTACCTCAGTAGATAGGAACGCTTTCCATACGGTCTTAGTTTGGAATCTGAGCATCCACCTCTAGAGCATTAGCTCTGCGGTGAGGGTAACCATCGTAAAGAAACCTACTACAATTTCTGAAACATGTTACCATGATTCCGTAGGTCTCGTTTACCATCACCCGAAGAAAGAAGTTCACCATACAGTTCCATTCACCATAGGTTCTCCTGTTAAAGGGTTACGATCGTCACCCTGCAGTCATGTCGCTGTAATTACCAGTCACCCCAAATCCGGTTTTGGGTTAAATAGTTAGTTGTCATCATTCATCATCATCATTTCAGCTAATAAACGTCTACTGCTGGACATAGGCTTTCCCAAATGTTCTCCACACAGATCGGTTCTATAGCGCTACGCTACGCTGAGTTGACATCGAAAACGGACATAACGTAACTATTGCTCTGTCTCCTTCAAATACAACACAATGAAAGAGATAAAGCGATAGTTTTCGATAGCGAGGATAGTATTTCAAACTCATGCTAGTGCTACTGTGCCCACATCCAAGGAATTCCTGCGACCCTCACTAGATCGTTGGTGCACTTTGTGGTTGGCCTGCCACGCTGCGACTTTCTGTAGCGCTACCATGAGTTGACATCGAAAACTGACATAACGTAAACTATTGCTCTGTCTCTTTCAAATGCATCACAATGAAAGAGACAAAGCGATAGTTTTCGATAGCGAGGATAGTATTTCAACTCATGCTATTGCTACGTGCCCACATCCAAGGAATTCCTGCGACCCTCACTAGATCGTTGGTGCACTTTGTGGTTGGCCTGCCACGCTGCGACTTTCTGTAGCGCTACCATGAGTTGACATCGAAAACTGACATAACGTAAACTATTGCTCTGTCTCTTTCAAATGCATCACAATGAAAGAGACAAAGCGATAGTTTTCGATAGCGAGGATAGTATTTCAAACTTATGGTAGTGCTACTGGTAGCGGCCTACACTCAAGGCCTTTCCTTTTCCAAGGATATAGTTAGTACTTACAGCTTTATCCCCCAGTTGTTCCACCCTGCAGTGTAGGAAAGCGGTCTGCCCAACCACAGTGGTCACATTTCGCGGCACGTTGTACTCGAAGTATGGGAATGACCCCACACTGTCTTCCCCGTAGTGTGCACTGCCTGTAACAAAAAAAAACTTTAAAGAATTCGTTACGTTGACGTATCGCGCCTACGCTAGGATTACGCTAATACCAACACGAAACTCCTTTGATGACGTATCATATCATACGATATCCTTCAAAAATGTATTGGATACGTCAGTTGTATAATCTTTTCGACGCGGCGCTTACGTTGCGATATCCTTTCTGAAGTTTGTGCGTTCTTTTTTAGTTCTGCTTATGTATGACTGCTGTTGGCAGGCAGGAGATGGTACAGAAGCTATAGGTTGAGGCTCTTATTATCGGAGGCTAAGGCTCACTTTAAGTCGCTGCGACCAGCCTAGTTAGTTATTTAAGTTCTTTTTTTATGATATAGGTGGCAGACGAGCCGACGGATGACCTGATGGTAAGCGATTTCGACTGGCCGGCTGGTGCAATGGTAGTGACCCTGCCTCATACGCCAAAGGTCGTGGGTTCGATCCCCACCCTGGATAAACATTCGTGTGATGAACACTTGTGTTTGTTCAGTGACTGGGTGTTATATATGTATTTAAGTATTATATTTGTGATCCTCTGTTGTCTGATATCTGTAACACAAGTGCTTAAGCTACTTAGTACGGAGTCAGGTCAATGTATGAGATGTTGTGTGAATTTAATTACCGCCGCCCATGTACACCTGCAACACCAGTGTTGTCACAAATGCCTTGCTTACCTTTTAACCCCCCTTCCCCTGGATTGGGACTCCGGTACCCTCACTCACGCGCGAAATACAGCGCATGCGCTGCTTCACGCCGGTTTTCTGTGAGGACGTGGTTCTTTAATTTCCATACAAATCGTTAACGTTACGATTTTAGAGAAATGTTCGTACAAGGTATAGTTTATCACTTTAGTTTTACATAGCATTAGTGTTTAGTTCTCCATTTTGACAGCAAATGCAACTTCCGCAATAATCCCTATATGAATCATAAAACCCCTTACTAAAGCTTTATTATACAAAACTAACTCTCACATCAACAGAATATACAGGCACCTTATTACAACAGTACCACCGTTATACGACTTCATCCCTGACATACAAGTGTTAACGATTGCATATACCCTAAACTTCTCTTTAGGAAGGGTTCAAATAGAATTCTAAATTACGCAATTAGCGTAAACAAGCTGATTGTATAATTACTTAAACATATTCAGCGGTCCAATGTTTTAAAATGTAGATTGGATATTTTATGCATAAAGGCTGATGTAAGCACTTCCATTAATTGAATTAGAATTATCACAAAAATAAATAAAATTGTTTATTTATATGGTCCCAAATTCCGTACTCTCAAGGTTTGTTTTAGCGATTTTTATGTGATAGATGGTAGACGAGCAGACGAATCATTAAATCCATACTAGTCCATACTAATATTATAAATGCGAAAGTAACCCTGTCTGTCTGTCTGTTACTCTTTCACGCCAAAACTACTCAACGGATTTAAATGAAATTTGGTATACAGATAATCTAGAATTATAGACCCTGAGAAAGAACATAGGCTACTTTTTATTGCGAAAAGGGGGTTGTAAGGGGTTGAAAGGGGGGTAAAAAGTTACTTTTCCACGCGGACGAAGTCGCGGGCGGCCGCTAGTATTATAATATATAAAAAGGGTGTGATTAAAATTCAGTGATAAGTTAGGGCCGTAGCACTGACATGATCTAATTACTTCAGGAAAAATAACAAAGAATTTTTTTTTTTTACGTAATTAGAACGAAAGATTTTAAATTCGTAAAAAGTGGGGAAAAGTTAAAACTTATAGCTCTTTTTTAAATAATGCTAACTAACTTTGACATATTCTAAAATAGCTGTAAGAAATAAAACGTTTTCAAATTTAATTTAAAAAATAAAACAATCGTCTGTATTACATTCACAGTTTTGAAAGTCAATATCCAGTAACCCAGCGAATTAAACTTTCATATTACGCTGTATAAAATCTGTTTACTGCACCTTATTACAGCTACGCATTACTTTTTATTGTGGAACGAAAATTGAGGTCCAAAACTATATTACTTTAATTAAATAAAGAAGAAAATGGCTTTGGGAAAATAGCTGGCCACAATTGCGTTTAACATCCAATCTCATTGTCATACACCTGGCGATTATAATTAAGCGTACACTAAAATGTGCTTTAAACGTGCACGGATAAAATTCAAATTGGCCTACTGCGTTGGGTCTTTTAAAAACATCATCTAAACTCGTAAAAACGGGGTAAATGAGATGTGAACCAGGCGATTTAAGTCTACCAATTTGACTAAATGACGGTACCTTCATTGTCAGAGAGGGAAGGGATGTTAAAAATGGGCCAAGTTATCATGGCCGTGGTGGGCCTAATTGAGATGTCATGTAGGGACCGGTAAATACTTTTTTGGGTATGCAGATTCCGGGTTTTCCGGATTCGCAATTCGTTCAGTACGGGTTGAAATTTGATTTAGTGGATTAGGGGTAATGTAAGATTTAAGGTGTAGCAAAATAAGAGCTCAGACAGGATTTATTTGGAATAGGATGAAGACCTATTCCCGCCTTTTACAAAATGAAGGTTATAAGTTAATTGTGTTTAAAAATTATACTGACCCTTTTATGAAAGTCACGAAACTGCCAGCATTACTTTAAAACCGAAACTAACTAAATTTAGTGTTGTAGTTAAGGGGTGTAGCGTCGTTAATTTTTTAGCGACTAGGTATCATTTTTACTCCGGTTTCACAGTACCTCAATATTTTTGAGATCCATCATAGGGTGGCAGAGAACCGATCTGTGTGGAGAATATTAAGGGACGCCTATAACCACATGGACGTCCATTGGCTGAAATGATGATGATGACGATGATGTTGAGCCATCGGGAAAGTCAGCTGAGGCCGAACCAATTTGCTAATTGTACAAATAATTCATCATATTATTTTTTTATGTGATAGGTTGCAGATGAGCAGACGGATCACCTGATAGTACTTAAGCGTTTGCCGCTGCCCATAGACACCTGCAACACTAGTAGATTCACAGGTGCGCTGCCAACCTTTAACCCAAATTCCACCCAATTGAGCCTCCGGTAGGTACCCTCACTCACTCGACGACACACAGCACAGGCGCTGCTTCACGCCGGTCTTCTGTGAGGCCGTGATATCACTCCGGTCAAGCCGGCCCATCATACCGAAGCGTGGCTCTCCCACAGTTAACGGTGTTTTCACAGGGTTTAAATGTAAATATACAACTCGCATCATTAAGTTTCCTGTACAAAAGTTTGTCGTGGTTACGGGCGTGCATTTGGCAAGGGTTAGAAGGACCGGTTTAAATAAGTTTGTTTTGACTTTTGACTGTTAAATTCACGTGTTGACATTTATTTTTGCTCCAAGGTTTTGATATTTAAGCGTTTTATTACTAATTGTTTTACTTTAACTAAAGTCTCATTTTGTAATATTTAGTAAAAGAAAAGGATATCCCATCAAAAACAATATTTGTCGAAAAACCAAGTCTCGCAACTACCGTAAAAAGTGGTGCGATTCATGTTTTGCCAAGTCGGTTATTCATTTATTGACTTGGCAATCACATTAAACAACCGAATCAATTTAATGCATTACTTGTGAGATATATTGTGTTTCAATGTGATTGCCAAGTCAATAAATGAATAAGCGACTTGGCAAAACATGGATCTCACCACTTTTTACGGTAGTTGCGAGACTTGGTTTTTTTGACAATTATCCTTTCATGACATACGGGGCCGAAACGTGGACAGCACGGCTAGTCCACAAGTTTAAAGTTGCTCAGCGGGCTATGGAAAGAGCTATGCTCGGCGTTTCTCTGCGTGATCGAATCCAAAACGAGGTGATTCGGCAGAGAACCAAAGTTATCGACATAGCTCACCGGATTAGCAAGCTGATTCAAATTGTTTCCGATACGCATATTTGTGAAAAGTTCGCGCTAGGCTTACTGAAATCAACGACGTGCTATAGCGCGTTAGAATCTATTATAGTTATAATGCAACGCGTTGTAGTTCTTAACTTCCAACTTATTTACCTTATCTTGTACCTAGTTACAATTCTGCGAGAAGGCAACCGCTTCCGCGACTTAGCGCTAGTCTTGCTTCACTTGACCTAATAGTTTTACGGTAAGCTCCTTACGGAAAAGTGGGAAATCTCTAGAAGCTAATGTATTGCCGGCGCTCACGGGCCAACTCTTAAGTTCATGTTTAACTTGGAGAAGCAAGGCATTATATTTAAGGCATGTTGTTTGTAGAAGGAATTGAAGATTAGGATCTCTGGTTTTTTAGTGGCAGTGCACAAATATGATAAATAGTCTTTGAAAATAAAAAAATAAAAAAAAATCACACAACACCTCATACTTTGACTTGACAAGCTATTCTCATTCCATCGTCATCATCTTGATGAGACGTTTCTGTGGAACTAAGAAGGAATACTCGTAATTATTATGTATGTCACCATAAAATAATATGAATACGTTAGTTGATAAATTTTCTGGGAAAATGAATATTTTTTGGAAAATAGCAACATGTTAAAATGAATTATTTAGACGATGTTCGTTTCTATTTTCAGAAAAATATGTTATAGTCCGAGGCAAGAAAGTGTAGTTATGACCTTGAGTGCGCAGAAACCAATTTTGATAGAAAGTCTTCTTTTTTACAAGTGCGCAAAATAACGGTCATCGCTATACTTTCGTGCCTCCAGCTATACCTAGGTAAGGTTAGAACTGGTGACCCTATTGCCAGCCTGTATGAGGTTACTAGTTCCCTAGAGGTTAGTAGTTACCTAACCTAACCGCACCCTTTACGAAAAAAAAATTGCAATTTTTTTAACTTTGACTATTTTAAGGTCGTCAACCTGAAAGATCAAAAATGCAAACACAAAAACACGTGCACACTTATATAAACACACGCACCGCATGAGATCCCTTGAGTCAGCCAAAATTGCCAACCGTAGTAGGTACCATGTAAACCGGCCACATTTTTGCAGACCCTCCAAGGATTAAGAGCATACGAGTCAAACGCAAACCGCTTATAATTCCGCGAACCAGTTACCGCTGTCAGAGGGTGGGAAGCCACCACTTGACCTGATAGTTTTACACTAAGCCCCTTAATGCTGAAAGTGGGAAATCTCTAACAGCTAAATGTGTTGCAGACGCGTGCTTGTACTAAAAGGATGGGAAATATACTTTGTTAGAATACTTATAAGGACTATGTTTCGTAAGGTAAGGTTATATCACTATAATTTTGTATCCTTTAAAGTTTTGTTTTGATTATTGTTCTATTATTATTTTTTGTATCGTATTTTTTATTTTTTTATTATTATTGAATTGAATTTTTATCTGTATTATTATGCCCGACAGGGCCCATATGCTAACTGTACTTAATTGAAACAACTTGTAACTTCATATGGTATGCAATAAAGAATTGAGAATTAAGAAATATTATGAAATGGAAGTCACATAGATTACTATACTACGAACTATCCTTCTTCGGTCGTGTCAGGGTAAGGGATAGAGAGTGAACTTGTGTCTGCACACACACTTGTCTGCTCAATGACATGACAATCAATCTCAATGCGGCGATAAGCCGAATGATCCGCCGCATTTCAAAACAGCCCTGTTTTAAAAAAGGTCTAGCCGTAATGTAATACGGCGGATTTTACAATCCGCCTGCGACGTATCTAAGTATATAGCGTCGCGTTGTCAGACACTAACAATAAAAAACAATTTGTTTTTGACTTTTAAAAGGCTTAGGATGTTCATTCAACTAAAATTTGCGCTCTCTGAATTGCAGTCAACAACTTTACATTTTCTTTTAAAAGCCTTCCAATAGATTTACCCGCAAAGTTTGCTCCACAAAACAAACACCCTGTACACTTATTAAGCCAATAAGCAGGCGCGGGCTTCACCAGCACCTATATACAGGGTGATAATGATTTTCGGTCAAGTGAAACGGTCGCGGTAGGCGCCGAACCCTCTTTGAATACAGAGCACCTTTTTTACCGCAACTCAAACTTTCTTTGGCAATGAAGGCACGGTGGTACATGAGTTAGTCGAAGGCTGGCTTCTCACTTTCCTTTTAATATTATACCTAGTGGCCCGCCCTCACTTCGCTTCGGGACCGTAATTCAGAAATGAAGCGATAGATGGCGCTGTGTCCAATTAGATCGCGCAAGCGTTTCGTGTTTTCGGTTTACCTATAAGCCTTGTCGTTGTCTATAGAAGTTATCTCTTTAGAAATAGTATAGAAGATGTAGATAAAGATCCTCAAAATAGTGAAGTGTCACGTGGAAAGAAACTTAGATTAACTAGAAACCTATAAAATATTAAAACGGGATTTAAAGCCCTACCCCTCACATGCAACACCAGTGGACTTACAAGTGCGCTGCCAACCTTAAACCTCCTTTCCCCTCAATTGGGCTTCCGGTACCACTCACTCGACAAAACACAGCGCGGGCGCTGCTTTACGCCGGTCTTCTGTGAAACCGTGGTAGCATTACTGTCGAACAAGCCCATTTATGTCGAAGCGAGGCTCTCCCACGATTTTATATCCTTCTTCTTTAATTTCTTAATCAGTACTATTTAGAAAGCAGTAACTAACAACGCTTATAGGTCAACCGAAAAGCGAAACACAAGCGCAGTTCAATCGACTTCTAGCGCCATCTATTGCTTATATTTGAAACGAAGTTCCAAAACGAAGTAAGGGAGGGCTACTAGTATTCATATACCTGTGATTAGCCATAAAGTATTTACGATATTGATTAGACACCCGTGAAATCAGTTAAGTCAAAAGTGCGTTGCCAACCTTCAAGTAATATAATTAATGAAGTAAGTTTTGACCACGATCGAGAATTTAGCAAGTTTCTCATCAATTAGACAAGGAAACTACACTTAATAAATTATGAAATCACTGAACTGTAGTACTTAATTAGAAGAATTCTTGTTGTGGCGGTCCAATTATAATCTTTTGTAATTAAATCTGACAAACCCTGGACATGAATGGGCCGGGTCGACCGGAGTGATAACACCGCCTCTCAGAAGACCGGCGTTGTGAGGTGAGGGTAAAAGTCAGAGGTTGTCAGCGCACTTATGAGTCCACTGCTGTTGCAGGTTTCTATGGGCGAAGGTTATTACAGTCACCTGCAATAAAATGTAAGCACCTCGACTCTTATGTCAGGATCATAAGGCTCATATTTCAATGAGGTTGTGTACTTATCAGTGTGTACTTATCATATCACTAAATGACAGTAAACTCCTTATTTATAGGCAGTCATATAAAAAAAATCGGTAAAAAAACTTTTAAGTTAAACGGTTTTATCTTATGTGCACTGAAAACTAGAAAATAATAATAACAATTAGGTATTCTGAACCTCTAGTACAGAAATATTTTAGTACTAGGCAGAATAGCTTTTAGGCATATTAGACTAAAATAAAAACGTGGGGCCCATTAACTAACTATTGCTGTAATACTTTTCTTCTATACTAAGTGTGGATTGCATCGACTTACTATAATCTTAACTGGAGATTTTGACAATCAATAACCAGCCGTGGCGGCGTCACCAGCGAACGCTGAGCTCATGATCTACCAAAGTATAAAGATATGCTTTGCCATAGGTAGAATTGCAGAGGGGCCCCACGTTTTTATTTTATAAAGAGATAACTTCAATAGACAACGACAAGGCTTATAGGTAAACCGAAAACACGAAACGCTCGTGCGATGTAATTGAGCACAGCGCCATCTATTGGTTCATTTCTGAATTACGTTCCCGAAGCGAAGTGGGGGCGGGCCATATAAAATAAAACGAAATCACGCGCTAAGAGAGAAAGGTGCACTGATAAATGAAAGCCAAGTAGCGTGCGTTCGGCCTTACAAACAAGGCTGTACCCCACCAGTACGAATTTTCAGCTTATTGGACGAAACAACTTTTTATCACGCACAGAGTTTCCTTTTGGCAAAGTGGTAATGGTAGCAAATGTACACCTAAAACTTTGCCCGCAAATGTGGGAGAGCCGATTTGCAATACCCAGTTTTTGTGGAGGGTTTGGGTATTACAAAAATGTTCCTGATTTTGCCTAAAACAGAATTATTGACTGCTTCTACTCCCCAAAGTCTGAGGGTTTTGTGTAAAGTTTAATAGGGTTAGTCACGTTTTTTGTTTGAATAATGTTGCGTACGATTATTTTTGGCAAAAGTGGTGATGGAGGCTAATCTAATCGTAGTAGCGATGACTTGATGTCTATGATGGAGACCTTTGTCCTGCAATGGGACAGTACTTATAAATAAGGCTGAAATTAAAACTCAATAAATATGGAATGCCTCAAAAAAAAACTGGAGGTATCTACCAGCACCCAAAGACTCGGGTCAGTAACCGAACCAGGATTGAACCCTAAATCATAAATAAATTTATACAACATCTTAAAAATTTACCTGATTCCGTACCTTTCGTATGGAATCAGCTTAAAGCTTCACCACTTATGTTGCGGATACTTGGCTCTCCTTTATCGGTTTGTGGTCGTCTTCAAACTTTGAACTAATCAGGGAGCACGGTAGTAAACATGGTAATAGTAAGTCGACCAAAAAGCGGTAAGGACATACCACACTTTTCTCGAAAACATTCAGACAGTACGACGAACACTGTTTTGGGGGTATCAAAACCCCCCTAAAACTTCGTTGTGGTTTTACTAAAAGGTATTTAGGTCTTTATTTTCAAATCTTTTGTTCGCGGATTAAAAAGGAATAAAATATACAGTACCTAGTTTTTCTATTGTTTCTGTAAGAGCTAGCAGAATACCAAAACTGCTTTAATTAATTCAAAAATAAATCTTTCTTGAACAAACTTCGTAATTTATTTATTGAATAATCTTCTAAGACTGTAGATAAAACTTTTAAAACAGATTTGCTAAATTAATATATAAAATTAATTTTGTAAAACCTTTGATACAGAATGTATTTTGTACCCACGAAATTTATGATTACTATCTGTTGCGGTTCTTAGTTTCACAATCCTGTGCTATTCCTGTATTCATTCGTGGAGTGGACCATTCGAGGACAGTTTCTGCTTGTTTAACCCAGCCGATTAGCGATAGTTTTACCAATGTTTTTATAGAATTTCCAACAAGATGCCATGGATTCAAGTTTTTCAACTAATGTTGAGCCACACTTAAACACTACCGCCCACCGGGGCGGCAGAGTTTGAATAATAAATAAATTCACACAACATCTCATACGTTGACCTGACTCCGTACTAAGTAGCTTTGGCAAGTGTCAAAAGTATAACAGATACAAGTGTATTACAGATATCAGACAATAGAGGAATCAAAAAATACATAATACCTACTTATAAACTCGTACATAATTATATAACACCCAGTCACTTATCAAACACAAGTGTGCATTTGTCCAGTGTGAGGATCGAACCCACGATCTTTGGCGTATGAGGCAGGGTCACTGCCAAATGCGCCATCCAGCCTATCAATTGCTACTGATCGAATGAAAAGTCACACAAGACAGTAAAAATATTAATATAAAATTTGTAGTTTTTACTTACATTAATATAATTTATTTATCCTGTTGATTATTTGTGCAAGGTTTTTTATAACGAGTTCATTAAGACCCTCTTTCGGACAGACTCAAGAGCATTGTTCGTCGTAAACTTATTTTTGTACTGTAGTCCTTAAAAAAGTAAATACTTTTGTTGGTCCTAAATTTAGGCCCTTTAGTTGTCAGAATTAACTTCTCAACCACAATAAACAATTCAACGACGGTTTCTTAATTCAGAGGTCTTAGAATAGATTTATTTTGGGTTCTTAGTTTACTTTTGCAAGAGTTACTAATCTTTAATTCTTGTTTTATTTCCTCCATGAATTTGGAATCGCCTATCGTGAGTTATTGTTCTGGACCTAATTCTGTAATTAGTATGGTCGTCGTCAACGTTACAATGGCTCGTTTCATTTTCGTGATTATTATACTAACGAAGATGTAAGGAATATTGAAGCGGCAAAACTGTATGGTAGAACATGAAATGATAAATTTCAAATCAATTATTTTTTAAATGTCTCTCCCTCCTCGCGATTTAAGTACATATAAAGAAACACTTAAAGTTTGTACTTCATGTACACATTGCCTATGGTTTTTTTTTGTTTTCTTTTTATTAGTACTAAGTTTTTTTTCCTTATTGTTTTAGTGATAGAACTCTAGCATTGTTAGTCGTCAATTTTCCATTTCTTAAAAAGTTTTATTGTCATTTTTTTATGTGATACTCTTGGACACTTGCAACACCAGTGGAGTTACAAGTGCGCTGCCAACCTTTTATCCCCTTCCCCCCCGGGTGGGCCTCCGGTACCCTCACTCACTCAGCGAAACACAGCACAGGAGGTGCTTCACGCCGGTTTTCTGTGAGGCAGTGGTATAACTCCGGTCGAGCCGGCCCATTCATGCCGAAGCGTGGCTCTACCACAGTTGAATACTATGAAAATGTTCTTCAGTAACATTTATAAAGCCACTAACATTCAATGACCTTACCATAATTATTTTTGAAATCCACTACAGCACAAAATCTTTTTATCTCCTTGTTCCTCGTCTCAGAATCCTTTCATCGCCTCCCATCACTCGTTTCTTCGCAGTTTCTCATTACCGTCCATACCACGACAAACGGAACACAAAACAAAACCTCTTTTTGTCCTTGCTCTTCCAGTTTCCTAATATCCTTGAAGCATGCCTTAATGAAACACATTAATAACATCTGGGCACACTAAAATGTCTTTTGTTTCTTGCGATTCGGAACTCTTTGTTGAGTCTCTTCATATCGCTGCTTTTCTTAGAGAGTTTGTACGGAAGGGAATACATTAACGCATTTCTGATATTTTATTATGAAACTCCTTTAGAGTTCTTGTTTTGAGTATTTAAGTGGTTTTGTTGGAGTATATTTTGATTAAAAGTAATTTATAGTAGGTACTTCGGAAACTCCTTTCCGTTTAGTTTTTCGTCAGAAACTGATTACAAGTAAATGCAATAAGGGCCTAAAATTATACAGTATAAACTGTTTAAATATTGCATTTAAGAATTTAACTATTATTGTTTATATAAAATCACTTTGTACCTAGTGATTTTGACCTTTTATTATCGAAAGATCATTTAATAGTTTTAAATTTTGTTCTTATCTGCAATAATACGAACATTAGCTCTAGGACTTTTGTGAATTCGCATAAATTTTTAAGTTCTCATACAAAGTTGGTCACGTTACTTGGTCGTTTTATATGAGCATTTTTCTACGAATTTCGAAAAGTCAAAGAAAAGACGCCCCTTTGGTCTAGTGGTTTAAGTACCGGGTCATGATCACAGGGTTCCGGGTTCGATTCCCGGGTCGAGCAAAAGTACCTATGTTCCGAATTTTTCGAACATAGCTTGGGTCTGTGATCACCAATCCGCATTAGGCAAGCGTGGTGATTAAGCCTAATCCCATCATAGTAGCGATGACTTGATTTCTATGATGGAGGCCTTTGCCCTGCAGTGGGACACTATGTTGACTGATATTTACTTTACTTTTTTTAAAGAAAAAAAAATTGTTCTGAATGCTTGGTAGAAAATGTGGTTTAATGGATGTAAATGTTCACATACATCATGTACCTATATCAACAACACTATCAACCCCCTTCTATCAGCAAACAGAGTAACTGAACATTATTTGTCTATTTGCACAAATACGACAATGTTTGAACAACTAATGTGATTATTTCGAGGCAAATAGATTTTGTACAAATAAGTTGTTCCCGGAATATATTAGTCAGTATACGTCCAATGTTTGTTTGGTAGGGTTGCTGGACTATACTGGGCAAAGGTTTGTAAGTTAGGTTTTAATTTTAACTGTATTGAGTTAATGAGGGTTTATGCAAAATCCGATAGATGGCGTTAAGTTGACGTCAGGTCCGACTTTGACATTGGTCGTTTTTACCACGGTTTTACGTAACTTACGATACGTCAAAATATAACCAATCGACTCGTTGTTGGACCATGTCGCCCTCTAACGCCACCTAGCGGATTTTGCATTTGCAAAAACCCTCATTGGTTAATTGTATTGACTGGCCGGATGGCGCATTTGGTAGTGTCCCTGCCCCATACGCCAAAGGTCGTGGGTTCAATCACCACCTTGGATAAACATTCGTGTGATGAACACTTGTGTTTGTTTAGAGTCTGGGTGTTATATATTGTTTAAGTATTAAGTTTGTGATCCTCTGTTGGCTGATATCTGTAACACAAGTGCTTAATTGAAAAATCGAGTTCGTTTAACTGCGTAACTCCGGTCGCCGGTACTCTTACTCACTCGATGAAACCCAGCGCAGGCAACACTCCAGTCAAGCTGGCCCATTAATTCCGAAGGGTGGCTCTCCCACAGATGAACGTTGCTGTACAGTCAGCTCAAAATCCGATCTGCCAACCTTGTTTGCAGTATTGTTGGCAAATGTAATTCAGCCCGCAATTCCGTACTCTATAAAATTAAATAACACATTCAGATTTTAACTGATTCTGATTTTCGTTATGTACCTACGGAGTCAAATTGAATTTTGTGCGAAATTCAACCAGTGTTATGAAAACTACGGTAAAACAAAGAGCGTTAAATGCATTTATTTTTAAATGGGTTAATAGGATATTATGTTATTTAATAATGGTTTCGCTGAATTTTATTTGCTATATTTGTAATTGAAAATTCTGAAAACTTTTTTCAGGTTCTGTAAATCCTAACTAATATTATAAATGCGAAAGTAATTCTGTCTGTCTGTCTGTTACTCTTTCACGCCAAAACTACTGAACGGATTTAAATGGAATGAATGGTATACAGATGATCATAACCGATACCCATCGAACCGATGATAGACCCTGAGAAAGAACATAGGCTACTTTTTATTGCGAAAACGGGGTAGTAAGGGGTTAAAAGGGGGGTAAAAAGTTACTTTTCCACGCGGACGAAGTCGCGGGCGGCCGCTAGTGACTAATAAATAAATTCACACAACATCTCATACATTGCTACAAGCGATAAGACCGCCTTATTGTACTGTCTATATATAGCTGTTGTTTCACTCATGTATTCTATTTCTGTGCAATAAAAAATATCTATCTATCTACCTATTGACCTGGCTCCGTACTAAGTAGCTTAAGCACTTGTGTTACAGATATCAGACAACAGAAGAAACACAAATATAATACTTAAATATATATTACACCCTCCCAGACACTGAACAAACACAAGTATTCATCACAAGAAGGTTTATCAAGGGTGTCTCAAACCCACGACTTTTGACGTATGAGGCGGGTTTACTGCCAAATGCGCAATCCGGTTATAAATACCTGTGAAGCCCCTGGAGTTGCAGGTGTTCATGGGCGACGGTAATCGCTTAACATCAGGTGATCCGTATGCTCGTCTGCCCCCTATCCTATAAAAAAAAAAAAAAAAAAAAAAAATCACACAACATCTCATACATTGACCTGACTCCGTACTAAGTAGCTTTTTTAAGTATTAAGTACTTGTGTTACAGATATCAGTCAAATAGAAGTATCACAAATATAATTTTAATAGCAAGCTGCACGCTTGCCATGTAACCGTATTCAGTTACGAGTCACTTTTTTATGATATAGGTGGCAGACGAGCCGACGGTTCTCCTGATGATAAGCGATTACCGCCGCCCATGGACGCCTGCAACACCAGTGGAGTCACAAGTGCGCTGCTTACCTTTCAATCCCCTTCCCCTAGATTGTTCTTCTGGTACCCTCACTCACGCGCGAAACACACTACACCACACTGCTTCTCGTTGGTTTTCTGACGACGTGGTATTACTCCGGTAGAGCCGATCCATTCATGCCAAAGCGTAGATCTTCCACTGTTAAAAAGCCGGTGGCTTGACATACGCCACTGTTATAATGAAAGTTGCTAAGTGGTTCGATGTACAGCGAGGAACGATTCTAAAGTGAAGTGCTGTTATTCCATTATTGTCCCGACAAAGTTTTGATTTAAAAAGCGGGAACTCCTTTCTAGGAGCGCTCTTTGGAAATCTTGTTTGTGACTCATTCGCTTAGTTTCCGAGCAAATTACTCTCACTCATTTTCCCTTTAATTAAAGCTGTTGTTTCTGAGTTACATTGTGAGTTTTTGTTTTACGAGGAAATTAATATGATTTGCCATTATTATACACGCACTAGCTTTTGGCCGCAGTTTCGCTCGCACCCCCACTTCACTAAAATGAGGGGTTAGAAAGGGGCAAAAAGTAGCCTATGTTACTCTCCATCCCTTCAAATAGTTGAACGACCCATTCCTTCAAATACTTAGTTGACGAATTGACGTGATTTTTTAAGTGGATATAGCTCCACTTAAAAAATCACGTCAATTCGTTTTACCGTTTTGTCGTGAAAGAAAGACAAACATACAGACAGACAGACACACTTTTCCATTTATAATATTAGTATGGATCATCATCATCAGCAACCCACGCTCGTCCACTGCTGGACATAGGTCTCCGCCAATGCACGCCACCGCTCCCGATTTTCGGCCACTCTCATCCAGCTCACTCCAGCCAGCCTTCGAATGTCGTCATCCCATCTTGTAGCAGGGCGTCCAACACTACGTTTACCGAGTCGCAGTCTCCACTCAAGGACTTTATGGCTCCAACGGTTGTCAGTTCTGCGGCTAATGTGACCAGCCTACTACCACTTCATTAGTATGGATACACATACACATTTTATTTATACTTACCTACCAAGTACTTCTACTGAGCCAGCTCATCGACCCAAGGTGAACCTTTGTCTCCGACGTCAAAATTCGTCATTTATTCGGTCCTGTGCCAATTCCGACCAATCATGCACGTTTAGTAAAATAAGGATCCTATTATGGTTGGATATTTTTAGAAGCGTTTATGTTTTCATAGAGCAAAAGATCTGCACTGCCTTACCCCTTGTTAATTCACTGCATTATTCCTCTACCCAAAGGTTGTCTGGAAGAGATCGCTATTAGCGATAAGGCCGCCGATATTGTATTTAGAAATTACTATTAGCATTAAGTTCTATTATGTGTTGTGCAATAAAGAGTATCTATCTATCTATCTATCTATCAAGTTGATTAGCCCAGCCCTAGCAGATAATGCCTGGGTACACCTAATCCACATGAATGGTCCTACTCAAGTGGAGTCGACTATTGAAAAGCCACGCTTTGGCAAGAATATGCCAGCTCGCCCTGAGTGGATTCCACGGCCTCGCAGAAAACCGGCGTGAAGCATCGTGTGCAGTCTTGAGTATGGTTTAAATTTCTATTCTCTATTTCTTTACGTTTTCAGTCTTGCGTATGGTTTAAATTTATATTCTCTATTTCTTCACATTTTCAGTCTTGAGCATCGTTTAAATTTATATTCTCTACTAGTGGCTCCCGGCGAACTTCGTTCCACCTACTTTTTGTTTAATTTCTCACCTTTTAGACCTTCCCTGGACTACGACAAACATTTTAAAACTAAAATCAGCTCAATCGGCCCAGCCGTTCTCGAGTTTTAGCCAGACTAACGAACGGCGATTCATTTTTATTTATATAGATTTCTTCATGTTTTCCCGAAATTAAAAACACAAAATAACAACAAAGTAACCTTTTAAGAGTAGCGTTTTGACGCATCTTCGCACATCTTTGGAAACGGAGTGTAACCCCCTTTCCCTCACTCACTTGCTAAAACACAACTCAGACGCTGCATTGTATACAATTATTTCTATTATTTTGTATCTGTAATATATTATTAAATATATGGAGGGTAGTCAATGCACTCATTAATATTTGTATTTGTAGGATACTTTCTTCTGCAATAAAGATCGTAAGCTAGCAGATGTGTTTTTACTCAGTTCCTGTAAAATCCGAGTCTGGGCGTTGTAGAAACCCTACCCATACTCGTCCACTGCTGGACATAGGTCTCCCCTAATGCACGCCACTGTTCCCGATTTTCAGCAACTCTCATTTTGTATGACATCTGTAAAAATGTTTTGTCCAACTAGTTGCAGTTTTTAGTAACCCACTCACTTTTGGTTATTCTTACTTTTATCTGTAAAACAGCCACTAGCTGTGTGTTAGTTAAACTTGTGTATTTTGCAGCACAAATTGCTAGCAGCAAAATTCTTTCCCTACTGTTCGTTTGTTAATGGAACAATCCCCTAGATTGGTTGGTCTGACAAACGTCAAGCATGTTACATAGGTTTTTTTGAAATGTCTCAATTTGGTGTAAAAGCAAATGGCGGGTTTCCGAGTCGGTGTCCTTTGAAAATAATAGAAAACCAGTTGCAGTGCGGGTTTAGATTCTCATGAGTTCAATATAAATTAAGTTTTTATTATTTTTTTTATGAATAAATATTTAATTGGACAAAATGGACTTTGCCACAGGGGCCAACTGTGTTTTAATTTTTCTTTTTGGTAGTTTATTATTATTTTTTTTTTTTTATAGGATAGGGGGCAGACGAGCATACGGATCACCTGATGTTAAGCGATTACCGTCGCCCATGAACACCTGCAACTCCAGGGGCTTCACAGGTGCGCTGCCGGCCTTTTAGAGCGAGATATGCCCTTTTCTTGAAGGTTTGTAGGTCGTAGTGGTCCGGAAATACCGCAGGTGGCAGTTCGTTCCATATTTTTGTCGTACGCGGCAGAAAGTTCCTGGCAAAGCGCACAGTAGTGGACTGCCAGCCATCCAGATGAAATGGATGGAACTGCTGCCGCGTGGAACGATGTCGAAACGAGGCGGCAGGAATCAAACCGAACAATTCCTCGGAGCACTCCCCATGGTATAAGCGATAGAGAATGCACAAAGACGCAACATCTCTCCGCAGCGCCAAGGGGTCAAGCCGACTAGTGATATCCCGGCAATCGACGATTCGAGACGCTCTCCGCTGGATCCGGTCTAGAGGAAGAAGCTGGTACGCAGGTGCTCCTGCCCAAAGATGAGAGCAGTACTCCATATGCGGCCGGACTTGCGCCTTATATAGCTGAAGGCGATGAGCCGGAGTGAAGTACCGTCTCGATCTATTTAGCACGCCAAGCTTCTTTGAGGCTAATTTAGCCTTGCCCTCTAGATGGTCCCGGAATTGGACTTCGCTCGATATGTCGATACCAAGTATACCAATAGTGGCTGAGGCATTTAAGGGGGTGCTCTCAAAATTAGGAAATGCGACCCAAGGAATCTTTTTTGCGGTGAACGCACAAACTTGTGTTTTGCTGGGGTTGAATCGGACCAAGTTAAGTCTACCCCAATCTGAGATTTCGTTCAAACATGCTTCCATCTCAGACACAAGTTTGTTTCGGCTCTCGATGACGTTTTCCCGAGAAATGTTAGCGCAGCCGTTGTAAAACGCATCGCCCGTACTGTCATCCGCATAGCAATGAATATCGCGTTTATGCAAAATATCATTGATATGAAGAAGGAACAGTGTGGGCGATAGCACACAGCCTTGCGGGACTCCAGCATTTATGGACATAGTGTCGGAGCATTCACCGTCAACTAAGACCTTGATGCTTCTATGTTCCAAAAAGCTAGAGACCCATTCGCATAATTTCTCGGGAAGCCCATAGGAAGGAAGCTTCGCGAGAAAGCGCCTTGTGCCAGACCCGATCAAAGGCCTTCGCAATGTCCAGACTAACCGCCAATGCCTCTCCCTTACTCTCAATCGCCTGTGCCCAACGGTGAGTCAGGAAAGTCAGCAAATCACCAGCTGACCGACCCTGGCGGAAGCCGTACTGTCGGTCGCTAAGCAACTCCCGACCCTCGAGATACCGAAGGAGCTGGCTGTTAATTATGGATTCCATAACTTTTGAGAAAAGGGAGGTTATGGCTATCGGTCTATAATTGGACGGATCTGAGCGGTCGCCTTTCTTGGGGATCGGGTGGACTAAGGCCGTCTTCCAGGACGTCGGGACAACGCCAGAAGAGTAGGAAAGCCGAAAGAGTCGCGTGAGTACCGGTGCCAACTCCGGAGCGCACATCTTTAGCACAATGGGTGGGATTCTATCGGGCCCACTCGACTTGTGAACGTCTAGAGACATGAGGGCTAAACGCACCGAGCGTTGGTGGAAGCGGATGTCGGGCATACACCCATCGCACTGCGGTATGCTCGGTGGTACCTGGCCCCCATCATCTAAAGTCGAGTTGGACGCAAAGAGTTTGCCCAGAAAGTCGGCTTTCTCTTTTGCGCCATGGGCTAACGAATCATTTCCCGTGCGCAAAGGAGGAAAAGACGGCATGCAGAAATTACCTTCGATAGCTTTGGCGAGAGACCAGAACGCACGTGTTCCCGAAGGAAGACGTTCAAGTCTCTCGCCGATTCTACCGATGTGCACCGACTTCGCTCTTGCAATGTCTCTTTTGAGGGACCTGGAGGCGAGGTTGTACTTCTTTTTGAGGGCGCTGGTATTTTCATCCCCCGTCGCCACCGCATCAGCCCAGGCTTGGTAAGCTTCCTGCTTCTTACGAGAAGCTTTTCTGGAAGATGAACCAAACCAGGGCCGAAATCTGCCACCGATAGGAACCACAGAAGACGGAATGAAAAGTTCCATTCCCTGCAACACCACATCGGTAACAGAGTCAGCAACGACGCTGGGATCATCCGGCAAGAAGCACACCTGCCTCCAAGGGTAGGATGCAAAAAAAGACCGCATTCCATCCCAATCTGCTGACCTATAGTGCCATACACGGCGCCCGCGTGCTTTCCGCGGTCGAGCCAAGTCTGTGAGTGGCACTTTACTACGGACAAGGCAATGGTCCGAGGAGCCCAGAGGAGCAACAACGGAAACGTTGTAGCCGTCCGAGTGAGAGGTCAGCAGAAGGTCCAACAGTGAAGGAGCATGGCCGTCCACATCTGGGATTCGTGTGGGCGTGGTAACCAGTTGTGTCAGTCCATTTGCAAGAGCGAAGTCGTGAACAGATCGACCTGCGTAATCAGTTTTACTGGACATGAGCCAGTCGGCGTGGTGGGCATTAAAATCGCCAAGGAGAATGATTTCCGCAGAAGGGATCTGCTGCTGCACAATGTCCGAAGCCATCTGGATGCGCTCAAAGAGTCGGTCAGTTTCGGTGTCACCGCTATGGGACCTGTAAAGGCACGCATAAACGCGAGGGTGGTCGTCGCTGTCTACACGGAGCCATAAAATAGATAGGTCCCGACCTTCAAGATTGCTGAGGCGACGAGAGCTGATATCGTCTCTGACGTACACACACACTCCAGCCCTAGGTAAAAAGGAATGTTCTAATCCATACCCAGGGTAGGTAAGGTAGGACGTGTCCGCTGGAGACGATATCTGCGTCTCAGTCAGAAAGAGCATAGCCGGCTTTGCTGTCTCTAAATGGTGGTGTACAGCATTCAGGTTGGAATGTAGGCCCCTTATGTTACAAAAGTCCACATCTAGTGTGGCAGGGGGTGCCTTGGTGTTCTTGCTCTTAGCCCCAACATTAGTGGACACAGTTTTGCCCCCCCCAGAATACGAAGGGCAGCCTGGGCGTCCAAGCTCAGGCGCAGATTGTACTGAGCGTGGACGTCCAGAGAGGGATTCTCCAACGCTGGCGCAGTTGGTACCCTCCTGGGGTAACTTCTTGGTTTTCAACTGTGCCATAGGGGGGAGGGGGGTTTGGGCTTCCGGTGATCTCACTCACTCGGCGAAACACAGCACAAGCGCTGCTTAACGCCGGTCTTCTTTGAGGCCGTGGTATCTCTCCGGTCGAGCCAGCCCATTCGTGCCGAAGCGTGGCTCTCCCACGGACAAAAAGTGCTGAGCATTTGGCGCTACCCAGGGGGCACGTGTGGGTATCTAGAGCTAAAGCCCACGGACGCGCTCAGCTTTACCCCCCAAATTAGCTTTAGTTTTTTGCTTGCATTCATGTTATTTTGTCCAATAAATAAAATTGCATTTGATTTGTACATAAAAATAATTTATCTAAGTGCTGGGACACTTTAAAATTAAATAAATCTAACTTTTTTTTTTTTTTTGTTCGCTTTCATTACTTACAGATATTTCCCACCTACTAGTACATGGTGATCATTATCATAACTTCAATCCACATCCACTAACTGAGTATAGGCCTCTTCTTTATTACGTCACTCCCTACGGTCACCTGCCAGCCTCATCCATTGTTTCCCCACTACCCTAACAAATCTTACAATATTATACAGACCAGCGGGTCTGAAGATATTGTAATGGTAGTCTGAGTACCGCTGTACTAGTACAGACAGACACATATCACCACAATCTGTCAAATTTCTCCAATTGATATTCAACCTTATTACTTTGCCAGTAAGATGAGAGTTGTTTAAAGAAATTTGACAGTTTTGTATACTTTGATGAGTGGCTGTACGTACATTCGTCGTCCCAATCAATGCGACCTTATAGATAACTTTATTAATGTTCACACCACAAAACTACACAATACTCCCAATTAAACATAGTTCATAAGCTTTGCTTCAGAGAATTAATCTTCATGAATAGTGGCTTATTTATCGAAAAACGTGATTTCTCTTTCTAGTTACTAGTTGTTGGTAGTTGTTTGACTGTTGCGTTAGAATTTAAGAATAAGAATAAGAAACATTTATTTGCTTAAAACACAATACACACCACATTAAAGACGATAACAATACGAAGCACTGAGACATAGAATTAATTAAACATAAGATAAACAATAAATTAAAAAAAAACCATAACCACAAACAAAATTATAATATAATATTTCACATCACATACATTGATCTGACTCTGAGATAGGTAGCTCAAGCACCTGTGTTACAGATATCAGAACCAACAGTGGAATCACAAATATATACGTATAATACTTTTCTTTTGTAAATACATACATAATATAATACATAGATAACCCAATACTCGGTAGTAAGAAAATACTGCTTTGGAGTACCTATATGAGGCAGACCCTATATACTCCAAAGGTCGTAGGTATCCCCACCCACCTACCATAATAAACACTTATGTTTGTTTTAGCCTAGGGAGAGCCACACTTCAGCATGGATGGGCCGACTAGACCGGCGTGATACTACGGCCTCACAAAAGAATGGCGTAACGCAGCGCCTGCGCTATGTTTCGTCGTTTCGTGTTGTGAGTGAGTGATGGTACCGGAGGCCCAGTTGGGGGAAACAGCCCACAAGTGACTCTGCAGATTTTGCAAGTGTCTACGGGCGGCGGCAATCGCTTACCATCAGTTGAACCGTCTGTTCATCTGTCACCTATTACATAACAAAATCTTTATTTTTATTGCTATAAATATAATATGTAGACGGTTTCCTTACAACACTACGCATAATTTTGTTACTGGGACCCGCAAAGTCAATTTTGTGGTGTCCAGTCGCCAATATTTGTCGTGGTTTACTAGTCACGTACTGTATCCAATAAACCTTTATACAGGGCTAACCTTGGTACTTTGTATCACGGCTTCGATCAATATTGGTTAGAACTTTGCTAATGGTAGAGAAAAACTATAAGGAACATTCGGAGAAGTTATAACTCGAAATAAGCCTTAGAATTGCTTGAAAAAAAAAGCAGTGTCGTAGGGAAAGCCACGATTCGGCATGAATGGGTCGGCTCGATCGGAGTGATATCTCTTCACAGAAGACTGGCAAGAAGCAGCACCTGCGCTGTTTCGTCGAGTGAGTGAAGGCACCGGAGGCCCAATTAGGGGAAAGGAGGTCGAAATTTTGGCAGCTCATTTGTGACTTCACTTGTGTTTCGGGTGTCTATTAGCGACCGCAATCGTTTACCATCAGGTGATCTATCTGCTTGATTGCCACCAATCACAAAAAAGTGTAGATTTCCTCACGATTTTAAGGTCAAGCTAATAGTACCCCCTGATCTCGCTTGCTTCAGTTTTGTCACATTGACGTCCAAAAAAAATATAAGTAAATAAAGAGTGCACTTGTGTTTGAAGACACACTTGTGCACTACCTGCGCGTCGATTAGCGGCCATAGTCGTAATATCAGTAGGACATTGTTATTGAGATGCCACTCCAAAACACGTATACCCCAAAACTCTGTATAGATTTTCAATTAACTGCTGATGTAATCTTTGTGTTGAATTATAGTTTATAATAGGTTTCCCATTTCAAATTTACCAGTGTAATTATATTTAATTAATGCTAGTGTAAGCCTAAATTAACCACAGACATGTTTCGTGGCGTAGTAGTAGGGATACTAAAGGAACACTGAAAATAGATTTTAATAATTTTCAAAGTTTATCTATTAAACCGTTTATAATGAAAATATTGTTAATTTCTAGTGGCCCTTACTTTGTATCTGGTCATTAGTTCCAGTCTATACCGAGAGATGGCGCTGGACGTGGATTGCATCGCGCTAGTGTTTCACCATAAAAGGTTTTTCGATGTCTATAGAATTTACTTCCTTATAAATAGTTTGGATTACTATGTGCCCCTGCAAGCGGTTGTAGACATTATCTTAAATGGATTAGGTCCATATTCCATTGTGCAGACGTCGCATAGGTATACATAATCGGCAGAACGTTTACCCACTCGTTCGAAACGGTAATGGAACATTCTAGAAAAATCTAGAATTATGTAGAAATCTCGCGACGCCCTAATCGCGTGCTTGCGAGCATTCTAGAAGCTGAGTAAATGGGTTGATTAGTCTGGTTACACCCTAAGGTTAGCAGTCCAACCAGTATTAGGACGTCCTAAACTAGGTTTGCCTAACCGCGTTCTCTATGAATTCACCTCGTCAGAACTAGGCTTAAACTAGAATTTAGTACTCACCGAATTCGGTTTTGAAATTCGGTTTGGCACCAGTCTATGGCGATCTAACACGCCAGTCCTGCAGTGATAAGGATGTCAACTATCGATGGTTCTGATATCTATGAAATGGAAGAATAATCGTGAAATAGCCATGGATAAACGTGGGAATTAGCAAACTGAAGTGGCAGTGGGCTGGTCCTTGAGTGGAGACCGCGACTCAGCAAACGTAGTGTTGGACGCCCTGCTACAAGATAGGATGACGACATTCGAAGGCTGGCTGGAGTGAGCTGGATGAGAGTGGCCGAAAATTGGGAGCGGTGGCGTGCATTAGGTACCTATGTCCAGCAGTGGACGAGCGTGGGTTGCTAATGATGAAACGTGGGAAGGCAACGTTTTGGTATAAATGGGCTGGTTTGATCGGAGTGATAACACGGCCTCACAGACGACCAGCGTGAAGTAACCTGCGCTTTGTTTCGTCGACTGAGTGAGAGTACTGGAGGCCTTATTGGGGAAAAGGGGTCAAAGATTGGCAGCGCACTTGTGACTTTATTGATGTTGCATGTGTCTATTATGGTGGCCATCCATAAGAGAAATCGGATTAAAACCTACGACTTCCTTCTACCTCCTAGGATTCCTTAACGGCCTCGATTGCGCATTGGCTAAGATGTTCGCTCGAAGCGCGAAAGGTTCCGGGTTCGATTCCCAGTCAAATCAATTTAGGTGACTACATTTTCTAAGTTTTCTTTGGTCTGGGTATCCTGGTTTGACGCCCCCAGTTGTTATCGTCATCTGGTACTCATAGTACAGAGGTTGCCCTAGTTTAAGACCAGGGTGATTGGTGTGATCGTCTGGCGCATTTATTATTTAGTATTATTATTATTTATTTATTACTTCCCAAATGAAATGCTCGTTTTTATCCGCAAAGCTGTACCTGGCATATGTATGCATAAGACTTTCGACATTATATCGATAAAATCAGCTTTTGCTTGCAGCTTGTCTCTGCGCTACCTAATTTTAGCATCGATGCTCCAACGTGACATCGGCGTATTGATTAATTTCGTAAAACCCGTTATCCCCGGTTAAACTGGGTTTAGTTGAAACAACATCAATAAATTAAAATTTAAGTAGAGTTTAAAATACAATATGTACTAGAGGCGGGTTCTCACGTACATTTCGGAACTAAATTTTAATTTTAGTTTCGAACTTTTATAATAGATTGCACTCGGAGTCGATTTCATCGCGCAATTGTTTTAAATGTTAGAGTGCTGTCGTTGGCTGTATCTCGTCAATAGTGCAAACAGAGACAGTATCCGCTAGGTGCACACACCCCCATTTTCGTTATTGTGTCTCAAAGGGGCCTCTTTGTGTTGGACCTACGTACAGCGTCCGAAAGGACCGACGTTGTGCCGTGATTTCTTGTAGGACAGGTACAAATACTGTATACCCTCCAACTGATATTAGGCTACGGCCAATCTTAACTATCAGCCTCATACGCAGGTTATTTAACAGTGCTCAAGTGTCAGCTCTATAGAGAACTGAGACACTTTTTTTTATATATTATAAGAAGGCAAACGAGCAAGCGGGTCACCTTATGGTAAGTGATCACCGCCGCCCATGGACATCAGCTACACCAGAAGGAGTGCGGATGCGTTGCCGGCCTTTTAGGAAGGTATAGGCTCGTTACACTAAGGGAGTAGTCCCTTACCTTCTTATTTCGATACGAAACCATTGTGACATGACCTAAGGGAGATTGGGCAGGACCAACGGTTTAACGTGCTTTCCAAGCCACGAGGGCACAAGACCACTAACTTCCAGACTTCCATGATACTGAGAATTTCTGAACAGAAAAACTCAAGCACGAATTTTGGACCTGAGGATCGAACCCGAGACATTAAGCGCAGTCGCTTTAAAGTGCGACCAGTGGGCCACCACTGCACCATCCACCGATGTAGTCAATAGATTTCCTGTTAAAAGGATAAAAATAAATATACAAGCATAATGTTTCATACCTTGACTTTCATTGAAGAACCCAAGCACCATAATAACAATGACGACGAGACCGATCTTCAGCCGGTAGCTGACCAGGGACATCGTCTGTCCTTGGAGCTCCCACGCCGCCATGGCTCAACCCTGTCTCATCCATTCGTTATGCTGTACTGCGGTGGAGCGGAACGGGTGTGGTGGATGCATTATCTGTAGACAACGAAAAAATTTTTTATGGCACAAAATAGTTACATAGCGCATTTTAAAGTGGTAGGTAATACACAGTTTTACTCGCAATAATTAGGTAATTAACATAACAGAGCGCGCGAATCTCTCTCAGGATATAGCCATGTGTTGGACGCCCTGCTACAAGATGGGATGACGACATTCGAAGGCTGGCTAGAGTGAGCTGGATGAGAGTGGCCGAAAATCGGGAGCGGTGGCGTGCATTGGGGGAGACCTATGTCCAGCAGTGGACGAGCGTGGGTTGCTAATGAATGAATGATGAAGTTCTAATGTCAGACTCAGACGATGAAGACCTCTAGGGATGTATTACGCCTAGTGATGTTCTAGGCGATCGGTATCCGGTAGGTAGGTAAGTATACCTATTTTCTCAGATCGAGACCGTGGGAGAGCCACTCTATGCCGAAGAATGGCTCTCCTATGGTTTGGGCCGGCTGGACCGGAGTGAATATGGCTTCACAGAAAAACGGCGTGAAGCAGCACCTACGCTGCGTTTCGTCGAGTGAGTAAGACTACCTATCGGAGGCCCAATTGGGGGAAAGGGGGTTGAAGGTTGACTTCTTAGGGGTTAGAGGGTTTATGACCCTACTGGTGTTGCAGGTGTCTATGGTAAAGTTACCCAGAAAACATTGGCTTGAAACAGTACCTACTTGCTGTGCCGCTGTGTTTTACCGAGTGAATGTGGTTGCCAAAAGCCAAATCGGTAGAGAGGTGGAATTCAATATTTGATACCACGGATTGCAGGTGTCCATCGGCTGCGGCTGCCGCTTTCCATCAGGTGATCCATCTGCTCGTCTGCCATCTATAGTAAAAAAACGAATTTTCAGGAGGGACGTTTGTAGAGCAGGTTTGGCGACCTTGAGTTCGTAATGTCTTGATGGTGTCAAATATTCTATTGAGTTCCCCGCCATGCGCATTAAGCCTCACCGTCTGGCGTATAAAGGGAATTTTCTCAAGACATTAAAACTTGCAAGCCCAACTCTGGTGATTCTAAAAGACAGTCTTAATGGCCGAAGGGAAGCTTGGGAACTTTCTTTGTAAGCGGTAAACTCTGTAATTGGGAAGTTTCGTGGATAAACGGCCGAAAAATAAGCGACATCTGAGTTACGGTATAAACATGATCTATGTTAGGAGTGCAACTTGGTATAGAATTAATGGCAGTTTATATACACCGCTGACGTTCTCATTAGATGACTGTTTAGATGAAAATTAATATAGAGTGCAAGAAGTGAATTAAAAAGTTTTGCCTTAAAGCATTTGTTTACCTTTCTCAGTGATTAAAAGTGGCTGTTGATATTATTATATATATCTCGGAAAGCGGTGTGTAGGGTGTCCGTCAGACAGAAAACCATCTCTAAAAAGTCGCTGGTGTGTGTAAACGGAATGTGCTTGACATTAGCAGAATTGACTGAATCCCCACGACAACGCATATGCGTTATGGCTATATAGCCATTAAACAAATTAAACTGAATGCCCCTTCGGCTTGGGGCATTCACTTTAGGTATTTATTTATTATTAATGGCTACTATTCAGTTTTTTTAAAGGGTGAAATCGCGAACATCGGATGCATTCAGCTTGGTGATGATATTGAAAATGACTACTTTTTTGCTCTCTGAGCTATCGCTATTTACCATCATATTTTTTTGCCTGCTATAGTGCTATAAAGAGCTCGTATCATCATCATCAGCCTGTAAATGTTGCAGTCCACTGCTGGACATAGGCCACTCCTGATTTCGGTACTTCGATAAATGATTAATGAATTATTTTTCAAACGTTCTACATGTTTAGAGAGGGCATTAGAGTATGAGGCATCGAAACAAATGCACGTCTGTCTGAAGTCGCTGCGTTTTAATCTATTTTCATTATAAATTATCTAAGCTTTATATATTTTTATATGGGACGAAGCGACGCGATGGGACGCGACGCAACGCGATGCAACGCGTCGTGATGCAACGTAACGCAATGCAGCTCCACGAATGGGGCATCACGATTCACGCTTAGTCAAAAAGCCAGCGGTCCAGCGTGTCTTAACACCTAATATTGATAAAGCATTATCTTTACAATATTTCTATGTCTTAAAAGGATGCAATCTTTTCTTTGAAACATATCAGAAATGAAAACTTCTTATACACTTTTTGGGTGTAAGTATAATATTTCCTTACCACCCTGTATCTTACCTACGTCATCAAGTGCGTCTCCGAATACCTCCGCCTTTATTTTTCCCGTCTTCACTGTATAACGTCACGCATGAAATGTGTGACAGAAATATAAAAATGTATTTCCCTGACGCAATCTGTGGGTTCCGTATTAACTTTTAAATTGTTAAAGTGTATCATCGAGAAGAGACTCGAATTTGCGTTAACACATTAAATTAATTCACACTAAAACATCTCATACATAGATCTGGCTCCAAACTGAGTAGCTTAAGCACTTGTGTTACAGATATCAGACAGCAGAGGAAAGACAATTGTAATACATTTTACATCCAGACACTGTACAAACACAAGTGGACAGAGACAGACATGCGGGAGAGACAGTCATAACCGCACGTTTTACGTAAACAAATCCTTGATATGCTAATATAATCGAAAGATCGTGTGCATTATGACTTGATTACTATGATGAGGGCCTTTGCCCTGCAGTGGGAAAGTATATAGGCTGATTAAGCTTATGCTTAGGTGGCAGAGGAGCAGACGAATCACCTGGCATGACATAGCGATTACCGCCGCCCATAGACACCTGCAACCACCATGCACCATGACATACATGGACATAATATTATTAAGATGATGCAAAAAAAAAATCTTCAAGGATTTTATTTTCTAAGTTTCAAGGTCCGGAACCCTAAAAGTTTCTCTTCCCTGCATAATGCCATCGCTGGGATATTTTTTCTTTGCAAAACGGATGTTTACCGTGAAGGGTGGATTGCTACCCGCGCTTATATGTAATTCTTCAAGACGGATAATGTTGGATTATTTAGGCTGGTGTTTTGTTGCATGAAGATATCTGTAGATTTGATACATTGCAATCTAAGGGCCTGTTTTATAATGAAAAGATAAAGCGTCACATAGCTATCATCATCATTATATCAGCCCATTGCTAAGTATAGGCCTCATCTCTATCTTGCCACTTCCTACGGTCACCTCCCTGCCAGCCATGAGCACAAAATATAAAGGACACAGAAAGTAGACTGCCCACTAAGAGCTAAAAACATGTCATGTAGGTACTCACGCATGCACTAACGGGGAAATACGCCTTTTCGACCACATTAATATAGCCTATGACATAAGATTGTCGAACTGTCGAGGTCTATGGTAGAGGCCGCGCGCTTATGTACTCATGCCGGGCAACAACCCTAGCATATGTCAACGAACTCTTCTAAATTCAAAATTAAGGCTGAGTCTCCTTTCTGTGTCCTTTATATTTTGTGCCATGAGGCTGTATGAATGATCATTGTTTCCCAACTACCATTACAATATCGTCGGACTAACGGGCAGGTAGTCTATCCATAGGACGTAGTCCTAATCTTGACAGCCACAATTTGTTTGTCCCATCACTATGCAAAATGTTTTTATTTAATTTATTGAAATTTTTATGAAATATGTAGTCACTTAAATATTTAATTTAGAAAATTGCTAGCGTTAGTATCTCTCTTTAATGTATCAACCAAAAGAGACACTCACCTCAGAACACAATGACTGTGGCAAACCTAAAAACCCCTAAACAAGTTGCGCACTCGGATCGGGTAGGAATAACCTGAGTATGGGGATACATGGATGCATCATCATCATCATCAGCCTGTTGCAGTCCACTGCTGGACATAGGCCTCTCCAAATGCTCGCCACTTTGATCGATCTTCGGCTACTCGCATCCAGCTCCAGCCAGCCCTCTTGCACAGATCGTCACTCCATCTGGCCTGAGGTCGTCCTACACTACGTTTACCAAGACGCGGTCTCCACTCCAGAACTCGTTTACCCCAACGGTTGTCAGTTCTGCGGCAGATATGGCTAGCTCACTGCCACTTCAGCTTGCTAATTCGGCCCGTTGAGCGACTTTAAACATGTGGACTAGCCGTGCTCTTAGTGTCCACGTTTCAGCCCCGTATGTCATGACTGGTAGGACGCACTGATTTATAGACTTTTGTCTTTGGGCACTGTGGGATTGACGATGAGAAGACTCAAGGTAGTTTTCCAAATAGTGCCCAACCCAGCATGGATACATCTAGCAATATTTGCGAGTGCGTCATCGGCATCATAATGCCATCGACACGGGAAGAAGAAACAGGTTTTCACAACTTAACACAAAACAAAACTGTCCATGATTTGCAAGAATTGTATATGCAACGGAGATAAAGGGTGCTCTATTCATCAATCATTCTTCCATTGATGGATAAAAGATAGCTCATAAACTGAACATAAGCGGAGAGCATTATCTATCCAACCATACAATGTTTCCATACAATTCGTTAGATTTGAAAGAAACATTGTGGCTAACGTACTACGTAGTTCTGTAAACATTGTAGTTTTCTTCTGAAATAGATACGATTAATAAATAAAAGTTGGCGATATTAAGTAAAAATAATTAATTACAAAAGTAGATTCCCGAACAACATGTGCTGGACAGCGTTGCCATCCGCATACCATCTAGACCAGTGGTCCCTGGAGGCATTCCAAGTGGTCCGCGAAGACATCGTAATAAACAAGTGACGTGACGTGACGTGATGAGTCGAGTCAACACAACGCAAACGGCGCCGCGACGCATGTCCGAAGTGTGTGGTCCGACAGAATTTTGGTAAAATGGTCCCTCATGACTTAAAGGTTAAGAACCAGTGATCTAGACAATGACAGCACCAAGAGGTTTGGCTCCTCGTTTCTGCCCCGAGCCATCGAGTCATGGCTCTTCCAGTTCATGTGTTTCCTCCTTCATACAATCTTAGGTTTTTTAGGCGGGACATGAAACAACATTTCAGTAGGCTTTCAGAGTAAGGATGACAGGCTCAATAGGTATATACTTTGTTTGTTCTTTTGTGCCTGCCCACCTTATATTTATTCACGGCCACTTACCATCAGGTGGAGTGAGGTTATCTTGACTGTCCTCAATAAAAAAAGGTAGATGTTGATTCAAGTAATGTCCATATCACAAAAATGTTTTTTTAAAACAAATAAACGCAGGCCAGACTAGAGAACAGTTGCAAACAACGCTGGGAAGTAAGTCAGTGTTTGAAACCGCAGGTCAGACAAATAGGCCGGCGCACCGACCGCTCAACACCGAGAGACTTGGGCATCTATGTGTGCTTAGCTGGTTACGTAGTAATGAATGTTCTAAAGTGTAAGTCAAGGCATTTAGCAATTTATTGCAAAATTTTGTAAGGCTCATAGGGCGTTATCATAAATAAAAATACCTGTTTTTTTAATGATCTACGGAGTATATTAGAAAAAATGTTTTTGAAAAATGTTCTTAGACTGGTTTCTAATAGAACTGCATACTCAACTCATTTTCGGAAATTTTGTGGGTTAACTTAATATTGCTTATTTGCGTCCGAGTACAAATAGATAGGTAATTAGATAGATATTCTTTATTGCACAGAAACAGAATACAAAGATTAGGGGACATACATCTAACCATTTTGGAAGTGTATTGCAGCCAAACTTTTCAGTTTAACAACCTATTTACCTACTATTACCTATTTTATAAATCCTAACCTATTTACTATTACCTATTTAATAAATCTTTATGCAAAACATCTATTGTCTTTTCAGGGGAGAATTTAGAGATTTCATAATTCCATACATAATATATGTATTATCTAATTCACCTTCAATATCGAGTGCACCAAAGTCACCCCCTAGGGCCTGAACTTGCAATCTCGTTATAGGCGCGACATATTCCAACAATCGGATTGAAGCATGAGGTGTCTAAAGTATTAAAGAACTTTGGATTACTAGATGGAAAAGATTTGATGCTTTAGACAATATTAGTCTGATAATCCGTATTTTGAGTAGTACCTACTTACTCGCTCGCTTTTACCATAACGCAATCTTTACTCCGCAAAAGTCTTTACTCCGCAAACCTTCAATATCTCAGTTGTAAGTCTGTAACTTATAAAAGACCATTAAACGCTTACGACCTCACCGTATCGACATATTTTCCAAACGGCCTTAAACACATAGAAAATGTTATTGGAAAAGACTCCCCCTAAGCCATTCTTACAAAATTTGTGGAATTTATTCATGATGTACACCCAACAAAGCCGGGAGAAATATTTTTTCGTAACCATGACGGACATCGGATAAAAGGGAAAGGAAAATCTACCGATAACAATATATACGGCGATTCCTCGGTGCCAAACATAAATAATTCATGGGAATTTCATGCAAGCCATTTGAATTTCATGTTTCGAGTTAGTGCAGCTGAAACCTACGTTATCACACCTTGACATTCGCTTATAGGTGTTTCTGGACCAATCGAATGATCATCGAGTGCATCGAATAACGTCGATCGAAATTGTCCGATTGGTTTGGTAGGTTTATTTGATTCAGAATCGACTGGTTTTGGTCGACGACGTCACCTAAATCGCAGGGTATGTGTGTATGCTTTATTTGAATATATTGACTTGGCAATCGCACTAAACAATGACCTAATTAAGAATATAATATTGCTTGTGAAATATAAAATACTGTGTTTTCATACGATGGCCAAGTCAATATATTTATTTAAAACGTTAAAGATTTTTAATATTGATATGGTATAACTAACTTGGTATTATTATGGATCTCACAACTTTTTACGGTAGAACAACTGAATTGCGAAACTTGTTTTTTTTTATTAGAATGGTTTTTAAGGTGTATAACTTACATTTAATAAAAGCATAGTATAATATCCACAATGCGTATTAACGATAATTATTCTGTCACGGGTAATATCGCGAGGGGCATCTTCTCGTAGTCTCGTACTTATCGATATTCGCTCTATTTATCTTTTTTAATGACTGCGTGGCTGCCTTGGTCGCACAGTGGTAGGTGTTCGTGCTTCAGGCACAAAATATAAAGGACACAAAAAGGAGACTCAGCCTTAATTTTGAATTTAGAAGAGTTCGTTGACATATGCTAGGGTTGTTGCCCGGCATGAGTACATAAGCGCGCGGCCTCTACCACAGACCTCGACAGTTCGACAATCTTATGTCATAAGTTAGGATTAATGTGGTCGAAAAGGCGTATTTAGTTAGTGCACATGCGTGAGTACATGACATGTTTTTAGCTCTTAGTGGGCAGTCTACTTTCTGTGTCCTTTATATTTTGTGCTTGAGGTCTTGGTTTAATCCCGGGTCGTTCTAACATACCTATATAAATGCGAAAAATATACGCGTCGAAATTAAACACCACCTCCATTTAGTTTTCGTCAGTTAAAATAGCTATAAATTATGGATTAAGGGCGCTGCATACAACGTTCGCTTCTTTTACACACAGGGTACATAAGTTCCTTAGAATAGAGTTTACTATTGAGAATAAACCATAAAACGACCGTAGCTCCTCGTAGCACCACATTGTAGCCTAATTTATTCATATTTGGAGCGATTCCAAATGGTAACCGACTTAAGTAACGGCCAGAATTTTGACACCGATGAGTTTCAATGGGACGGGAAAAATATTGATATTCCAGCGGAGGCACTTTGTATGCGCGCTATCTCTCACTCCCTCTTAGTTATAAGGCTAAAGCACAGAATACTTAAGAGTACAAGTACAGAATGCCCACTTCTAAAAACCGTTTATAGAAAAAGAAAGGCTCAGGCTACCATAACATAAAGTTGAAATTCCGGCCGGCCAGCATTCAACACCTACAATTATTCATACCTAGAAGTGCGTTCTCTTTCTATCGCACGCAACTGTCGCGCATGCGTCGCCGCTCGCTCGTGATTTTCTACTGACTGGCCCCTCCGGAGGGGACGCCGCATGTACTTGCAAGTTTGATACTACACGCGGAGTGGGACAGGCCTGGCTAAAGTCACAACAAGCAAAGTATATTTATATGTTATGCGAAACAACAAACTGCATTTTTAGATAGATAGATAATACTCTTTATTGCACCAAATATTACGGAACTTATGCTTTTAAGGTAATTTACAAATACAATAATGGCGGTCTTATCGCTAATAGCGATCTCTTCCAGACAACCTTATTTTGCTGCTTCTGCATTTATCATAGGTGGCAAACGAGCAGATGCTTCAAGTGTATCAAATGATAATCAGCAATTGCCGCTGCCCATAGACAACACCAGTAGGGTCACAAATGCGCTGTTAACTTTTTGCCCCCATTCCCCTCAATTGGGCCTCCGGTACCCTCACTCACTTGACAAAACATAGTGCAGGCGCTGCTTTATGTCGGTCTTCTGTGAAGCCTTCGTATCACTCGTCGAGCCGGCCCATTCATGCCGGAGCGTGGCTCTCCCACGGTAAAAGTGATGTTTACCATTTAAATAATCTGTTTAATTGCAATCATCAATTTAGTTTCTCCTTTCGCCGCACATTTGTATTTTCTGCTTTTCCCAACGGTTGAGTGGTAGAGAATACCTCTATACATTAAGTTGGCCTATTGAACGAAGTTTTGTGGCTAAGGAATAAAAATATAATGCCGTCCTGTCTACGCACACTAATCTTGATCCACTTTTATAATCCTGCGTTTTGTTTGGCTTTTTGTTTACTCGACGCCTTAGCCATAATATTGGTCAGAGGTCATCATTATTTATCTGTCATCATCATCAGCAACCCACACTCGTCCACTGCTGGACATAGGTCTCCCCTAATGCACGCCACCGCTCCCGATTTTCCCCACTCTCATCCAGCCCACACCAGCCAGCCTTCGAATGTCATCATCCCATCTTGTCGCAGGGCGTCCAACACTACGCTTACCGAGTCGCGGTCTCCACTCAAGGACACTACGGCTCCAACGGTTGTCAGTATCTGTCATATATATGTCTATATTATTAACTAGTGGCCCGCCCACTTCGCTTTGGGACCGTAATTCAGAAATGAACCAATAGATGGCGCTGTGTCCAATAACATCGCGCAAGCGTTTAGTGTTTTCGGTTTACCTATAAGCCTTTTCGTTGTCTATTGAAGTTATATCTATATTAATAGTATAGATATGGTATGGAGCTGCAACCGTAACATAATAGGATTAACTTGTGGTCTGCAAACGGCTGCCACATACGTTGATGCATTGGTAATTGGAACCTAAAATAATAAGGGATTCGCTTTGTACTGGATGGATTAATTATCCATTGCACATAGTCACACACGACAGTACACATCTTCTACCAACCATTCTGAACAATTTACACAACATTTCGAATACATTCACACACCTTTTTATACTTATACATTGGCCTGTCTCCATACTAAGTATAGCTGGAGACACGAAAGTATAGCGATGACCGTTATTTTGCGCACTTGTAAAAAAGAAGACTTTCTATCAAAATTGGTTTCTGCGCACTCAAGGTCATAACTACAGTTTCTTGCCTCGGACTATAGCTTAAACACTTGAGATACATTTGACGGCCTCGATAGCGCAGTGGCCAAGGTGTTCACTCAAAGCGCGAAAGGTCACGGGTTCGATTCCCAGTCAAATCAATTAAGGAAACTACATTTTCTGTATTTTCTTAGGTCCGGGTGTTCTAGGTTGACGCCCCCAGTTAATTATCGTCATCTGGTACTCATAGTACAGGGGTTGCCCTAGTTTGGGACCAGGTTGATTGGTGTGATTGTCTGGTGCATTTATTTTTATTATTTACATATTTTGGACAATTACAAATACAATACCTACTCAAATAATTATGTAACACCCAGACACTAAACAAATACGATTGTTCATCACACTAATGTTGGTCCAGGCTGGGGACTGAACTCAGGACCTTTGACGTATGACGTAGAGTCACTATCAAATGCGCCATCGAATCAGTTGTTAATGTTCACGATCGGTCTTTAACTGCTTTAGGTGTACATAATTCAGATATGCCAAGAGTTGCCTTGTTGAAGCCCCGACTGCCCGATCTATTAGCATCTCAACCCAATAGCCTAGTTTCTTTTGTTGCTCCCATTAAATACCGAGGACTGTTCTTGGCTGCTTCCGTAGCATTAAATATATGAATAGATCCCATAGCAACATAGGTTAGTGTCATATTATACCCAGGGTCGATTAATAATATTTTTCCTATAAAATCCTAAGCAACATCACCGAGAACTTTTCTGGTGGAAGATATCTGAACGATTTTAGGAATGGGTCATGTGGAAAAAAAAACAAAGCCAACTTGACACGTTCAGGACTCTCTCCCGTTGTGATCAACATGTGCTCTCTTTCAAAATTTTTTGAAGCTGCAATACCACGCAAAAAACTCACAATACTGGACCGCCAGCCATCAAGATGAGAATGGGATGACAACCGCTTACGTGTGGTTCGCAACTTATGAGCGTGTTTTAGTCTGTGGTATGTCATGCTATGGCTAAATTTATACCAAGGTTATCTATTCTTAAAATTATATCTATTTGCAGTTAACATTTCTGCACCGGCTAATGCCCTACTTTCAGTTCGGAATATAGATCGCTAATAAACAGCCTCACGACGAATGGCTTAACTTCAACCTATTCAGGCATGCAATAAGCCTGGATGTCGACAAAGCGCACTGAATGCGGTTGCTGCTGGCTATATTTTTAAATTGTGTCTGGATTTTGGAGCGAAAAGACGGTGTGTTTAGAACTTTTGAGGGACTGAATAATATAACTGAAAAATACAAAAAATATGTATTTATACAACAAGGTGAATTTTTAATCACTATCCGAAATTTTTAAGCTCGACTCAAAATCTGTAAGTGTACAACTCTCTCTAAAGACATTACTCGAAATACGACAAAAAATTTTGAACTTCCCAGTTTAATTTGTGTGAAAAGTAAAAAAAAAAAACATAATTTGACCCATGTTTCTGACAGTAAGCTAACCACGTACTCACAGATAACCAAGCATAAAGCAGCGCCTGTGCTGTTTTTTTCTGAGTATGTGGTATCAGAAGCCCAGTTCGGGGAAATGGGTAAAGGTTGGCTCTTCTTCTTCTTCTTTCAGCATTTCTTAGCCCACCGTTGGTCATATGCCTCTCCAAAACACCTCTACTCGCCTCGGTTGTGAGTTTTCCTGGCCCATAAGTGGCCTGCATGACGTAGATCATCTAACCATCTGGCTAGAGGTCTGTCTGACGCTTCTCTTGCCCAAACATGGCTGGCTCTTACTGCCATTGCATTTTTCCGTATTTCATGTTCTGGTTACTAGTTGTGCCCTCAACTTATAAGCGTTTAGATTCCATTATCTTCGTTTCACATTAATTGCTAAGCAATACACAGACCATTTGAGGCTCAAATTGTTATCTCTCCTACAGTAACCATTAGCTTTAACTACGTCGTCCGCAGTCAACTGTTTATTTGGCAGCTAAGCTATAACTGGCACCATAACACCAAATCAAGTATTTAGCTATCTTTAAGTCATAGTGGTCTATTTTAGAATTTTAGTTATAGATAGAGATGTGAAGTTGAATTATTTAATCGATCTTTCTTTCGATGACTTTGGAATTGAAATTTAACTAATTAAATTTTTTGCAAGTAATAATTCATAATATTGTGGTCATAACTTAGTCGCACTGTTAGTTATTTAATGACTGTGTTTAATTTCTTTAGTTAGAATATCTTTAGTAGTTTTAAATCTGATTTCACTACAGAATACAGATTTATACAATACTTTCACACCATCTTCTTCTATATTATTTCTACAAAAAGTTTTACACTCTTTCTAAAAATCATAGCTTTCAGGGAACGTAGCCAATCGCGAACACCATTCTTATAAATGGGCTGGCTCTACCAGAGCCTCATAGAAGACTGGAATGAAGCAGCGCTTGCACTATGTGTGGTCAAGTGAATGAGGATACCGGAGGTCCAATCGTAAGGAAAGGGAGTTAAAAGTTGGGCAGCACACTTTTGACTTTTCTGGTGTTACAACACTCACACCTGTGGCCATAGTCTTATGGTCTTACTATCAGGATTCGTTTGCCCATCTGCCTTTTATCACACAAAATAAAACAGAAATGTACAATTCGATACCATGCCTAATCGAACAATCGATAAAGTGTTTTCGCATCTCTAAATTGTACTTTTTGAATGGCTATATTTCGCTCGGGGCCGCAATTTGGGTTGTCACATAAAGTTTTCATCGCATCCCGTAGAGGCTATGCATTTTTCCGAGGTAAAAGGGTATTATGCTTGCTCAAGCTTGTGTGCTTTATTGTGTTTCTGGATACAAGTGGATTTAGTCGAAATTAGCTTGTCAACGTTAACATGCCAAACCACAAATGACAAAGCTTTTAAGTTATCATCATCATCATTCATCATTTCAGCCAATAGACTACCACTGCTGGACATACGCCTACCCCAGCGTTCTCCACACAGATTGGTCCTGTGCCACCCACATCCAAAGGACTCCCGAGACCTTCACTAGATCGTCGGTCCACCTGGAGGGAGGTTACTGGCAATTGCTAAGCGTTGGAAAAACTAACAAACACAGATACTGTAAATGTAGTGTGCCAGAGTGGCATCCCTGACATTGTAGTTGATCCAATGGAGATTTAATTTTTATTTTATTTATTGGGGATAATAAACAACGGTACAATATATCTTATTTAAAAAAGTACATCAACTAAATAGTATTGATTAATTGTACAATCAACAACATTATCCACAATTTGGTTAAGTAGTGTTAATGCTGTGAACTATAACTAAGCCGCGGTGCAAAAAATCCAAAGGAAGAGGACAGCCAGAACTCCTCTATCACAAAAAGGGAATTGAAATCGAAACTGGACATGGCCTAGAATTGATTCTGTCACCTTTATAAAAAGTGATTCACGCCCGGGTCCCAACATAAGTCGCTGTGCATCGCCAGTTCGCTTGTGACCACGGCTGCTGTAACGCAGCCGAAACGTCAAGCAGTAAGTACATAATGAATCTTTATTGCCCACAAAACAGAGGTATAAAACTTAAAACTAGTTATTACAGGAGTAATGTACAACAAAGGCGTGCTTAACAACTAACGTCGCGTTGATTTCCGTTTATAATAATAATATTTAGAATGCATTGCGAGAATTTAAAGCTCCTTATACTTTTTTACAGAAATGCTAAAGTGACCTTAAGTAACGTATTGCGTTTTAACGATGAACAAGATAAGAACTCAACGAAAACTCCCGCAAACCGCTAGTCATCTATAACTTCCCAATAACACCATGTGGGTACATCTTGTACAAGTTCATTTTTAAATAGACAGTGAAAAATTGCCTACGTTCCATGCAGTGTTGCCAACCCTGATATTTAAAATGACGTAATAAAACAGACATTTGTATCTAATGATTATAAAATATCTTCATCTCATCTAGGCATTTTTTTTTTGTTATATTGGCTTACCTCAGCCTAATCATTATCAAGAGGAGAGCCCAACTTGCAGTTACAACATACGTGATGGCACGACATCACATCCGTTTGGCACTGCCATACTGCCTGCGGTGATTCCTGCTAGCATCTAATGTTACTGCTTCGGACCCAGGGTTTTCTTGAATCGTGATTTAATTCAAGATAAAATGAGCATGTATTTAATCAAGTGATAGTTTTTTAGGGTTCCGTAGCCAAAATGGCAAAAACGGAACCCTTATAGTTTCGTCATGTCCGTCTGTCCGTCTGTCCGTCTGTCCGTCTGTCACAGCCGATTTACTCGGAAACTATAAGTACTACAGTGATGAAATTTGATGGGAATATGTGTTGTATGAACCGCTACAAAAATATGACACTAAATAGTAAAAAAAAGAATTGGGGGTGGGGCCCCCCATACATGTAACTGAGGGATGAAATTTTTTTTTTTCGATGTACATACCCGTGTGGGGTATCAATGGAAAGGTCTTTTAAAATGATATAAAGTTTTCTAAAAAACATTTTTCTTAAAGTGAACGGTTTTTGAGATATCAGCTCTCAAAGTCGTAAAAAGTATGTCCCCCCCCCTCTATTTTTATAACTACGGGGTATAAAATTCTAAAAAAAATAGAGGTGATGCATGCTAATTAACTCTTTCAACGATTTTTGGTTTGATCAAAGTATCTCTTATAGTTTTTGAGATAGGTTGATTTAACTGTAATTTTGGTTAAGTTATTTATATTTGCTGCTACGGAACCCTTTGTGCGCGAGCCCGACTCGCACTTGGCCGGTTTTTTAAGCTATTGGAGGCGACGAGCAGACGATCGTCTGATTAGAGGTAGCTACTACTAATAATGATTTATATCGTAGATCTTTAAGGCCTCCGATATCGTATTTGCAAATGACTATTAGATTTACATTATGTTCTGTAATGTGTTGTGCAATAAAGAGTATCTGTCGATCTTTATCTTTATCATGGCAAACATATTATTGTTTCAACACTTGCGTTCTACCTCTCTACTATGTCGGAATGTGAACGACATTTATGACAATTCTTTATTTTTTTTTTTTTGTTATATGGCCTGTATTGTGTTCACGACACATTTAATTTTGCCAATGTCAAGTGTAGATTGATAAAGTGTAGTCAACAGTCGAAGTCAGTCGAAGTCACAGTCACTCAATAAAACGCCGGTGTTTAGCGTTTTAATGTCCTAAGGATTCTGTGGACACTATTTTTAACAAAGCCGTAGGTTTTAAGACTCTATTAGGTCAAAGCAAGTTGTTCACGTGACAATTCACTCGACACACAATAGCAGTGTTAAAAACGACACAATTCAATGATTCTTATATTAATATCACCCTGCGGCACTTCACTGCACAAAGTAACGCCAAATTTGTACACTAAAAACCACTAGATACTAATTTAAATCTTTGGATTGCATCAGCCGATGCGGCTTGTTTCACAGTTACCCACAGAATCAATTCTTTATTTAAAAAAAATTCGAAGATTTTTATATGAAGTTACGAACTTCTGTTCAAGGAAGCTCTGCAAGAAAGGCCTAAAATATATCCTTGTAAAAAGACGTAGAGTTTGCAACACTGGTCCCATGATTGATGGAGAGGGCCGCTGCGTTTAAAAAACGATTCGGATGCTTAATTTTTCTGTCGTCAAACGTCCGTGGCGGATATTCAAACAGTTTTGGCCTCGGAGGTTTTTCTCAAAAATTCGTTGTTTTTACCACAGTTCGTGGTGGTGGTTCGTGGGTGTAGATGCTAACCCGTTGTGACGTTATAGGGTTGGTGGATGTTTTGTATCGATAAAAATTGCATTACAATTATTGTATACAAAATCATCATCATCATCACATCAGCCGATAGACTTCCACTCCAGGACATAGGCCTCCCCCAACGTTCTCTACACAGATCAGTCCTGTGCCACCCGCATCCAAGGGACTCCCACAACCTTCACCAGATCGTCGGTCCATCTAGTGGGAGGCCTGCCACGGCTGCGGCCTCCTGCACGCGGCCTCCACTCTAGGACCTTTCCACCCCAACGGCCGTCTGATCTCCTCGCAATGTGCCCTGCCCATTGCCGGTCAGTTACGTATGTCATCACTGGCATCACACACGCATTAAAGACTTTCATCTTCAGACACTGTGGTTTACAAAATACCAACCAGTAATGTCGATACATCTGGATTATGATCTTTATTGCAGCAAACACATAAATTTAAAGCGATGCAAAACATCATACAAGTGTTAATATAGGACAAAAGGGTATTATGTATGGGCAGCGGGGATCACTTCATATCAGGTGGCCTGCTTGCTCGTTTGCCTTTCTGTTTTATAATGGTTACGTCTTGTTTTAGAAAATATCGATTAGAGTCAAATAGTCTTAATAATAACAAACATTTTATGAGTAGATATTTTAACACACACATTATTTGGATTTGGATTTATATTTCGAGTCCAATAAATATTTATTCAACACTATTTTGATAGAATCTATTTAGATTGGCTCAAAAATTTACGCTCAAAAATTTTTATCAATATCAACTGCTCAACTGCATTTGATATCGATAAAAACTAAACGAATAGATACGATGGACTATTGTATACATCCCTTAAATGCATTGAAGAACTATATTCAGCTGTCAATACGGAATGGAGCTGGTTTTTGTTAGGCAGTGCACATCTGCAACGGTTGATGGGTATTTGAAAATAGTCCTATTTTTGAAGACAACTTCTCTTGCTGTGTAGTGAAAAACGAATATCTATTGCATGCGACAATGTTAAAGTGAATGTGTGACGTGACGGTAATTGACAAGACTCAAGTATTCACTTCTTCTTTAAGTACCGCTTCATAACTAAAGATTGGCCATCAGCTGTTTAAATCGTGTTTTATCCATGGCAAGCCTAAAAAATTGTTCGGCGGATTTGATACTAGTCCAATGTCGTATAGTCGTATGTTCCTGAGCCATGACAAGACTAGGGTCGCGTATACACATTAGAGGTGGTATGAAATGAGTTGGCACCTATCCTTGCCAACTGAGGGGAAATCGTCTTTCTTGGTATAGCCATGTCGTCATGAGAAGAGAAATGGAGTAAGTAATCAGTGATGGGTATGAATGTAAGTAGCTTGAAGAACAAATGACTGACGAAAAGAGAGAGAGATGAAATGCTCTTGCACGTTTACTATTTGTGACTTTAAAACTATGCATGAATGAATAAACAAACAGCAGTTCTGTTCCGAAGATGACAGAGACAGGTGGACAAATCTAGAACACCGCAAGAAAAAATCCTAAGTAAATCGTGCAGAAAATGCCTTTATGTTTTTGGGTAATTTCCTATCGCTAAACAATCATTCCCAAAAGAAACATCCCAGTTTTTATGCAAATAAACACGTTTAAGCTTACATTTTATGTACTTACCATTAAGCTGAGTTGGAAGCGATGCAATAGCTTATTTACAAATCATTAATTCTAAAGAGGTTGTGTATTTTACTGTTAAATTATCTTTGATATAAAAGTCCCTTGGATGAAATAGGATGTTCTTGAAGGACAAAATAAATAGAAACATTAAATCGAGTCCAGCTGACTTGTTTTTTTTATGCGATGTTGGCAGACAGGCAAGTCTAACTCTGAACGTTATCTTCATTTAGCAAAAAGTATAAATACATAAAAAGGCCATAATCTTATCTCTTACCGAAATAAAAGTCGTATCTATGATATAACGACGTTAATGGTGAAAAACGAAATCTACTTTTTACCTAATCTGGGCCAAGTCTGGCTTGGGACACCCGCCAAATAGGGACAGCTAATGTGATGTTCATGTACGACATCGTAGAAGAAAAAGAGTATTACGTTTTAGGTAGTATTTAGGTGGTTCACGGAGAAGATAGTACTCGTATATGTAATAACGAGCGGCGAAAGCTTCGGGCGGATGCAAGGCTGTTACTTACTTTGACATCTATGAATTGGAATGTAACGCCAATTTTCTAGCATTTTAATATTGTATTAAGACTAGTCAGTCAAGTCACGGTTATTTCATAAAACCCACTGTATAGCGACGATATAAGAATAAGAATCTTTATTTACAAGAAACTGCTACTGCCACTGCCTCCCAGAAAACCGGCGTGATGCAGCCCCTGTGCTGTGTTTCGCCGAGTGAGTGAGGGTACCGGAGGCCCACCCGGGGAGGGAAAGGGGATTAAAGGTTGGCAGCGCACGTGTAACTCCACTGGTGTTGCAAGTGTCTATGGGTGGTGGCAATTGCTTACCATCAGGTGATCTGCCTGCTCGTTTGCTACCTATCACTTAAAAAAAAGGTAATTATATAATAGGTAGATGTTGTATACAAAATTGGCGTTCAACATGACTGTTTCTATAACTATATTTTATCGAACTACGATCTCTGTCAAGACTATTATAAAATAAAATCGTAAGTTATATGTTTGTTAAGTCAAAGCAAGTTGTTCACGTGACAATTCACTCGACACAATGATAGCAGTTTAAAAACGATACAATTAAACGATTCTTATATTAATATCAAAGTAACACCAAATTTGCTCACTGAAAACCACTAAATAGTAATTTTCCTCTATCCATCATAAAATTTTCGCTTTTAAAGGTAGTAGTGTGATGAGAATTGACTGAACTTGGACCACTTTGAATTCTATAACGTGTATAATATAATGAAAATAAAGTCTTAATTAACTCTACTTACTTTCCAAAAACGACTCCATTTTCCTTATCAAATATACATCCGTTTTTACACACCAAATAAAAATATCGACACTCAAAATGCAAAGGTCCCAATTTAGCGTTTGTCTCATCGTAAATGTTATGTCATATTCGCAAAGGACTATTTACATACGATAAAACGGCGAAACAAAAAAGAACCAACATCCCTTTTACGACAGAAGAGCGATCAAAAATCAAACGAATATGCCATTCCGATTGAGTTGGTAACATTTATAGATTGATTGGGAGAGTGAACGAATTAGGGATGTGACTGCATGAAAGTCTTTACTAATTTAATTGAATAATCGATTCATTTAGGGTTTTGCAAAATATAAAAATCGGATGATGACGGTGTTACGGAGACCACTGGTCCAACAGCAAATGAATCGATTACATTTTGACGTATCATGTACAAAATTACAAAGTTACGTATAAAACAACCAATATCGTCAAAGTTGGCCCTGACTTATGCGTAACGCCATAAATGCTCATTAAATGACTCTCAATTCAATATCATTAAAATTAAATAATTATGTCAAGTGATTGTTAGGGTTGGTAATTTAATGATGCATTAAGCTGGAAGTAGGGTGAAAGCAATGGACTGAGACAGGCTGATAATGATGATTAATTTATTAAACATCAGGTTGATAAGATAGTAGAAAGTGCCATGCGCTTATGCCCTTTAATATAAAAATGTCCCGTGTAGGCTCATCGTTGATAATGTCCATTATCTGGAACAGTCTGTAGAACTCTCATAAATTTAAATCTACGATGTGAGTCCCATAGAAGTTCTTAGCCGACCCAATAATTTTTTTACAGATTTTCAAGTCGAAATCATTTCATCTCATATTTTTCTCCGACATTATGTAATCGAGTAAAGTTGTTTTCGCAACACTAGAACAAACGGAACGAATGAATCGAATCAACAGCTCGAGAGAGTGGAAGTTACGGTGAAAAACTGGAAACCCACTTGAGATTTGCTCGCTGTTTATTTAGTACGCCTTTTACAAAAGCGTGATGTATGGAAATAAATGGATTCGCTTTTTAGGTCAATTGCAGATTGAGTCACTAGTATCTTTTGAGTTTGGCATGGCCCAATGTCCAATAAAAAGGCGACGTACAGATGGATCACCTTATCAGGTGGCACCTTATCAGGTGTTGCAGGTGTTTATAGGCAGTCGCTTACTATTGTAAGCGACTGCCTATAATCACCTGCAACACCAGTAGAGTCACAAGTGCGCTGCCAACCTTTAACCCATTTTCACCGCATTGGGCTTCCGGTACCCCTCACTCACTCAACGAAACACAACGAAGACGCTGCCTTCTGTGAGGCCGTGTTATCATTCATGCCGAAGCGTGCCTCTCCTACGGTCACGGTCTTAATTACCAAAACAAAATCAGTCAAATTGATTATAACACTCTGGATTGGCAACCGTTAACCGTACCCCTCAACACTGAGGTCACGCGTTTTATTTTTAACCCCATTTTTACACCCGCTCGTCCCTTTTCATCGTTAAAACATAAAATATCGTGATTAAAATTGACGGCATATGTTTACGTGAGAGATCAAACAGAATAAAAGCTGTAATAAATTTACATAAATCCCAAAATACCACACATTTGCATGAAATCACGTTGGGTACACAGCAGTATTTTTGCGATTTGATAAAGCTTCAGATAAAAATATGTTTTTGTCACCTCTTCTAATGAATAGATAGAAAAATGATTTGCAAAATATCGAGTTTATACAATACCTGGTAATTTACTAAAAATTCTAGCTTCAAGTTTTATTTTTTTTAGTGTGTCCAAAATAGACTACACTGCTATGAGAAAAAGTACCCGTTCCGTTTGTTTGCTCAATTGGACTAAAATAACTGTCTTTATGTATTTTTTTTAATGTGATAGGTAGCAGACGAGCAGGCGGATCACCTAATGGTAAGCAATTGCCCGCCGCCCATGAACACGAGCAACAAGTGCGCTGCTAACCTTTTATTCTCTTCCCCTCCGATGGGCCTCCGGTACCCTCACTCACTCGGCGAAACACAGCACAGGAGCTGCTTCACGCTGGTTTTCTGTGAGGCAGTGGTATCACTCCGGTCGAGCAGGCCCATTCATGCCGAAGCATGGTTCTCCCACAATTCTCCCAGTTTGTCTCATCTTAGTTAATAGCCTATGAACTCTTGGCATCAACTGCCTTAAAGTAGTGTTACCCAATAAACATAGGACTTCTTTAATAAACCTTATAATCTGGCTTGGCTTTTAAAATTTGCCATAAGTGGAGTGGATCAAAATTTTTTCTCTTGTAATATTAGAATAGAAAAGATATCTAGAAGCGCAATACGGATGTGAAGTAGTCCAGGGTATTTTGATGAGCAAAATTGATTTTAACTTTAATGAAAACGATTATGAAATATAGGAAGTCAAAAAAAAACTACGACAGTTTTTCATAAGTCGTAGACCATAATTAAATTTTGTTCAGAATAGTTGGTAGAAGACGTGATTAAGTGATGTAAATGGATCATTCTCATCAAGATGTTATTTACAGATCCAGTCTTTGTATCCATTTCGAAAAACACCCCCGTTAGTCGAGTGGCTTAAGAGCGTTTATCCGTAAGAGTCACAGTTAAGTCAAAATCATTGATTTCCGATGGAGAATAAAATGATAATCTATACAGTTTGTAAATAAGATATTGATGTCAAATTATTGCAGATTTCATAATCTAATGCATAATTTCAAAATATTTTCAAATGATCATTTAGTTTCTCGTTAGAACAGTTTTAATACAATCCCTTTTTGAAACTTGTGGTCGAAGGTCTACGCAAATGCTCGATAATAGTAAAACTATAAACGACAAACTTATGACAATATTTCTATTAAAAGAACAATAACATATATTAGGGCATGGCTACAAAACAATAGTGATTACTGTAAGTTTTCATACAAGAAAGTGTACTCAAAAGTATCATTGTTAGTAATTTTTCGAGTTATTACACGTATTAGTTTAGGATGAAATAAAAGGTATTCTTGATTTTTTTTTAAACCTAATAAATGAAGAAATTTACGCTTTAAAACGTGGTATTTTTTTTAACTTTAATAACTTGTTTTTTTATTTTATTATGAATCATTTAGTACTACTATATAATCGGCGCAGAATCGCACCCAGCGCTCAGTGCCGGCCGAGGCCTTTCCGAGGTAGGACCTATGTCGCTCCCGGTCACCGCGTGCTACGTAAATTTTTATTTGAAATTGGAGATTTTTTGACGCGACTGAGACGGATTGATACTTTTTGTTTTAAGAATATTAATTTGTTTTAACAAACAAAATTTTGGTGAGTACGAAGGTAAAGAAATGCAATTCTAGTAACTTCCATAGATAATATATTATATTCTTTACATTTTACATAATAATATAAAATGTGATATAAAAGGCGCTATTCGGGGAAGAAAAGGAAAAGTTATGGTACTTAATTTGGCCAAAGCTAATGAAGCTAAAACGTAAGTTACCGCGAATCCACTTTTAATGACATAGCTGGTCATAATCTATTCACATTTTTCTTTTACGATGATTTCATTACGTTTATTGCTAAAGGCAGAAAAGAGAAGGTCAAATACATGAGAATACCACCGAAGAATTGGAAATAGTTGAATCGCAAACTACAGAAACATGACTATGATTTTAAAGTAGAATTTCATCATCATCATCATCAGCAACCCACACTCGTCCACTGCTGTATTGGTTTTGGGAGTCAATGACAAACTTATTTGTTGGTACTAAACGATATCTTTATTAAATCGTTTTATAGGAGAGTACGCATGTTTACAAATGTACAGTTAGCAGAGTAACAAGACTCACAGACAGAGCAAGACTAACTATCTGAGTCAACAGACTCCACAAGACGAACCGGCCGAGTCGACAAGACTCGCTGGCATCTCAAGACTTACTAACATCTCAAGACTTACTAACAGAGTGATCCCTCAGGATTCAAGGTCGAAATATGTATTCGTAAAATGAACCTTATTAACAAGTGCAACAAGAGGAACTCTATTACTATGCAATTAAGTGCAGATTAGCATGGGACGAGTTTTGAGTTATTTTGATGTATTCCAACATGCTGGACATAGGTCTCCTCTAATGCACGCCACTGCTCCCGATTTTCAGCCACTCTCATCCAGCCCACACCAGCCAGCGTTCGAATGTCATCATCCTGATGGGTTATGGGCAAATAAACCAGGATTGATAACTTATAAAAGGATTTATTGTTCATGAGCAAATACAAAAGATACATGACAATGACAGCGACATAGCACAGACAGATTGAATCCACAGATAATCACGACCAGAGATATACAGCGCCGCCTAGTGGCAGCTTTAGTCACACAAACTGTTTAGTTTAATAAGTTTACACAGATAACTTAACACCTACCCTTAAACTAAACAGTGGTTAAACCAAGATTAGAAATACAATTACAATGTTTATCTTTACTTAAAGGTTTTGTCAAAACATCAGCAGGCATACACTCAGTAGGCATGTACTCTAACTTTACAATTTCACTATTTGTGACTTCTCTTACAAAATGATGTCTTATATCTATATGTTTAGATCTACTATGGTTAATTTGACTTTTACAAAGTTTTTGAGCAGACTGACTATCGTTATACAAAGTAATGGTTAGCCATTTACCTAAACATTCATATATAAAATTGCGAATAAACAAAGCTTCCTTAGCCCCTTCAGATAGAGCCATGTACTCTGCTTCGGTGCTTGAAAGGGCTACTGTTCTTTGTTTTCTGCTTTCCCATGACACGGCTGAATTTCCTATCTTGAATACATAGCCTGTATATGAACGACGATCTACTTGATTTGATGCCCAGTCTGCATCTATGTAACCAGCAACCCCAACTGTTGATTTCTCAAATACAATATTGTAGTCCATGGTACCTTTCAAGTACCTGAGGATGCGCTTGGCAGCCTTCCAGTGTGTATCTGAATGGGAATTATTAAACTGACTCAATAAGCTTGCTGCATGCGCAATGTCAGGTCTTGTACACACTGCTATGTACATAATACAGCCTATGAGACTTCGATATCTTGAGTGAGGATCACATTTATCTCCTTTTTCCAATTTTATACCATTTTCAAGAGGTGTACTCACGGGATTACATTCTGTCATTTTGAACTGTTCTAAAACTCGATGTATATAGTTTTCTGATCAAGAATAATTTTATTTTGTTCTTGTCTCAAACGCATTCCCAGTATATGTGTTGCTTTGCCTAGATCTTTCATTTCAAACTTTCTCATTAATTCTTCCTTCAGTTTGTTTTTCTCGGGTCCATTTCTGCTGAATATCAATATGTCGTCTACATAGATAGCCAATATAATGATATTTCCTGTTTCCTCTGATTTCACATAAACGCAGGGCTCAGTGAGTGATTTCTTGAATTGAAGGTCTGTCAAAGCTTTATCTATCATATCATACCAAGCTTTGATGCTTGTTTTAATCCATATATTGCTTTATTTAATTTGAATACATAATTTTCTTTACCTTTTACTCCATACCCTTCTGGTTGCTCCATAAATACAGTTTCTTTGAGGTCTCCGTTTAAAAATGCAGTCTTGACGTCCATGTGGTCAACATCCATGTCAAGGTTCACTGCCAGGGCGAGCAAGGTACGTATTGTAGAGTATCTGACTACTGGCGAGTAAGTTTCCTTGTAATCTATGCCATATGTCTGGGTGAATCCCTTGGCCACCAGCCGAGCTTTGTAACGCACTAATTTGCCATCTGCATCATACTTTTTCTTGAAAACCCATTTACATTTCACAGCTTTCTTACCTGGTGGTAGTTCTGTTAAATTCCAAGCTTTGTTGTTTTCAAATGACTCATACTCCTCAGCCATGGCCTTTCCCAGTGTTCCTTTTCATGACCAGACAGTGCTTCTTGTAATGACAGTGGTACATCAATGTGGGCTGATGCTGTCATCACCATCTCTACGGGGTCTTCAATTTCTTCGGACGAAGCATCATCTGAAGTCATATTTGGATTCCATGAAACATCTGTTGGTTCATGATCATAAGAGCTACTGGAACTTGTATCTGATACATCTAAGTTAGGATATTCTTCACTAGGATTTTCACTCTCTACCTGTTCCATATTATTTAAGAATTCAAGATCATTAGTGTTGTCTTGATTTAGATTTGAATCAATGTTTTGGACAGACTTTCCCTCAATGAATTGTACATCCCTTGACTTTATGCATTTTGAAGGATTTTCCGGATCTACCAAGCGAAATCCTTTTGATTCATTGCAATATCCAACAAAAATATATTTTTTGCTCTTTGCATCTAACTTTTTCCGCCTTTCACTTGGTACTAATGCATAAGCCGTACAGCCAAAAAACTCTTAAGTTTGACAAATCAACTTTGTTACCTGTCCATTTTTCCTCTGGTGTACTATCTCTCACTGCCTTGCTAGGTGCCTTGTTTTTAATAAGATGGCCGTGTTCACCGCCTCTGCCCAGTATCTTTTCTCCAATCCTGAATCTTGCAGCATGCATCTTGCAGCCTCCATAATGGTTCGATTGGCCCTCTCTGCCACTCCATTTTGCTGTGGCGAGTAGGGCACAGTCGTCTGGTGTTCGATGCCATGCCTCCTTCAGAAATGCCTGGAATTGTTTATTAATGTATTCACACCCATTGTCTGACCTCAGTTTTTTAATTTTCAAATCAGTTTGATTTTCCATAAGGTTTTTGAATTCTTTAAATACTGGTAACACTTGATCTTTTGTTTTGATAAAATAACAAATGTCATTCTAGTATAATCATCTATGAATGTTAAGAGATATTTAGCACCACTAAATGAGGGAAACGGACATAGGTCCCACATAAATCAGAATGTATAAGGCCCAATTTCTCAGATGCTCGGCTGTAAGATTTCTTTGGAAATGGTAATCTGGCTTGTTTTCCCTCAATGCAAGCTACACAAGGACTATAATCAGAATCAGTATAATTAATTCATTTGCCATACCTTTTCTTAATAAATCCATGCTCCGTTTATTTAAATGACCTAGTCGACGATGCCACAATTGCTGTGATGGACTCGCCTCGCTCATATAAGCCACTTCAGCTTGTTGACCCTCTGCAGTTGACTGACAAGCCTCTTCCTGTAGGTTCGAATCTGTCTCTTCCTCGGTTTCAGAAATAGGGCTCACTGATGACCTACTGTCAGTCGTTGCCAGTGCGCTTCCATCTGACGAGTCGTTGACAGTGTTCAGCTTATAAACACCATTTGTCTTCCTTGCACTTGCAACTATTGTCTCACCATAGCATATGTTACACTCTTCATCATTAAAATGCACTTCTAGTCCCTTAGCTGTCAACTTACTGACAGAAAGTAGGTTTGTTGATAAACCTGGCACGAAGATAACATCACATATAGTAGTTTTATGTTGTTGTCCTTTCAATATTAGTTCTACATCACCATGTCCTTCTGTGCACATATTCTGATTGTTTGCTGCTGTCACTAAGCGTGGAGTGTCCACAACATAATTCTTCATTATATTCTTGTTGTTTGTCATATGACATGTAGCTCCTGAATCAACATACCATGCATTGCAGTTGATATTCACCGCTAAAGCAGTAAGCAGTGTTCCATTCCAAGCTTTTTCACTCCTTTTGTCATCATTTTTGTTAATTTTAGTATCACAATATTTGGCAAAATGTCCTGTTTTCTTACAGATATAACATCTCGACTTAGCAGAATATTTGTATCCACCTTTTTGAGGTTGTTTTGTGAACAATGAACTTTCTTCAACTCTGTCAAAGTCTCGGCGTAGAAATTCTTGTAATAATTTGCTTTTTACGGTTTCACTGCATAGTTTAACATTCGAATTTTCCAACGCCATAATAAGTGGATCATAATCTGGAGGTAATCCACTTAACATCAGCACTGACAGGAAGTCGTCATCCAATGGAGCATTTATATCTCGTAATTGTTGATCCAAATCGGTGATCTTCAGAAGATATGATTCCATGTCATTGAATTGTTCCAATTTTGACCCAAAAAGTGTCCGCAGTAATCCAAGGCGTCTACACAAACCTTTATCTTCGTATGCCGTCTTTAGGTTATTCCACGCTTGATGCCCGGTAGTAGCATTACGAACATGTGAAAAAGACCCAGGCAGCACCATCAAACATATCTTCGCAAGAGCCTTTTGTTGTTTTCGTGCGTCGTTGACTTGTGGTACTCCCGTCGATGACTCCTCGATGCAGTCCCATAAGTCTTCATGTATTAAATACATCCGCATAGAAAACTTCCAATTTCCGTAGTTGGAAATTCCACTGAGTTTCTCAAAATTGATTGAGATCCCGGAGCTCGTTGCAGAACCCGCTGACTGCTGCCCGGCGCCGGAGCCCACACGGCTCCCGCCATCACCGCCGGCCGGCATTTTGAAGATTTTGTGTTTTTCGCAAAACTAATTACGCATTCGAACTTATCGCGTTACCTGGGCCCATAACCTGATGGGTTATGGGCAAATAAACCAGGATTGATAACTTATAAAAGGATTTATTGTTCATGAGCAAATACAAAAGATACATGACAATGACAGCGACATAGCACAGACAGATTGAATCCACAGATAATCACGACCAGAGATATACAGCGCCGCCTAGTGGCAGCTTTAGTCACACAAACTGTTTAGTTTAATAAGTTTACACAGATAACTTAACACATCCCATCTTGTCGCAGGGCGTCCAACACTTAACCGAGTCGCGGTCTCCACTCAAGGACTTTACGGCTCCAACGGTTGTCAGTTCTGCGGCTAATGTGACCAACCCACTGCCGCTTCAGTTTGCTAATTCGGTGGGCTATGTCGGTGACTCAGGTTCTCTGTCGGATTACATCATTTCTGATGCGGTTCTTCAGAGATACTCCGAGCATAGCCCTTTCCATAGCTTTTTGAGCGACTTTGAACCGGGTGGATTAGTCCAGCCACGTCCACGTCTCGGCACCGTAAGTCATGACCGCGAGGACGCACTGGTCGAAGACTTTCGACTTAAGACTTTGAGGGATGGATGACGAGAAGACTTGACGAAGCCTACCAAATGCTGCCCAGCCTAGCTGAATTCTTCTATTGGCTTCTCTCTCGAAGTTGTTTCTGCCTAATTGGAGCGTTTATCTTAGATAGACATATTCCTGGACAATTTCGAGAGGTACTCCATTAACAGCGACCGGTCCCGGATCAACGAGCTCGTTGAAAATGACCTTGGTTTTATCCAAGTTCATCCGAAGATCGAAGTGATTGGAAGATTCAGCCAGGCTGCTCGCCTGTAGGCCATGTAAGGTTTCCGTCAAGATGACGATGTCGTCTGCGAATCGTAGGTGTGACATGTACCCGCCATTAATATTGATTCCGCGCTCTTTCCAGTTTAGCGTTTTGAACAAGTCCTGCAGCGCAGCGGAGACGAGTTTCGAAGATATAACATCTCTTTGTCTCACACCACGTCGTAGCAGGACAGGCTCGGTTTGGCCATTTTGGATTACTACGGACATATTAGCGACGTTATACAGACACCTCAACACCTCGTGCCAAGTCGATATCGCCAATCGACTTGGCACCTCTGCAAGGCCTCGAGAACAGACCAGGTCTCGACGGAGGTTAAAAGCTTTTTTCATAGTCCACAAATGCCATGCACAGGGGCTGGTTATATTCTTGGTCTTCTGTATAACCTGTCTCACTGTGTGAATATGGTCTATGGTGCTAAAACCGTCGGAACCCGGCTTGCTCTGCAGGTTGAGCTTCGTCAAGTCTTCGTGTAAGGCGATTCGAAATGACTCTTGAGAACAACTTATAGACGTGACTTTGGTCGATAGTTCTTCAGTAAGGTTTTGTCGCCTTTCTTGAAGAACAAGACGAACAAGCTCCGCGGCCACGCCCTAGGAGTTCTCCCGAAGAAAATAACCGAGTTAAATATACGTCAAAGTTCCTTCAACACCGGCTTGCCGGCAACTTTCAGAAGCTCGGTGTGACTCCGTCTTTTCCCGGGACTATTCCATTTGACATTTAAGTTGTCCAAGAGCTGCCTCGATCTCCTCCAAGCTGATGTCGGGTAGATCCTCCGTCGCATGGTGTAAAAGAAGGCAAAAAGTTTCTGGCTTTGATGTGACGACTCCTCGATTTGTTTTGGTTAACTTCGACAGGTGGCTCCTGTCAAGCTGTTGTACGAAGACTTTGGACCCCCCTGGTTCTGCTCAATTGCTCTCTGTATTGAGAGTGAATTGGAGCTTCGGAGGTCACGTCTTAACAGCTTGGAGATGGACTTATTTAGAGCCCGTTGTTCTGCCGAAGTGACTGATGGATCTTTCCGCCTCTTGTCCATTAAATCCAGAGTATAGACCGCTTGCTACTCACAGAACTTTGTGCCCTCGTCCCGAAGGATTTCCACCACTTGGTCGAATTCTTCGTCGATATATACGTCAATTGTGGTTTCCAAGGCCAGTGAATCGATTTTCCAATTTCAGTTGGAAGGCATCGGAACCAGCGAGTGATTGGAGCAGATTTGGCCGGAGCGTGGACTTCATCAACCGAGAACGTTCAAGCTTAAAATTGATATTCAAAGTGCCTCTGAGAAGTCGGTGATCACTTCCGGTTTTAAACCTATTGATCACTGAGACATCTCTGAATATTCACTTAATGTCCGATATATATTATGAAGTCGATCTCATTTTTAGTCATAGTATCTGGGCTCTGCCACGTCCATTTCCTCTGGGGCTGTTTCTTAAAGAATTGATCCCAGAAAGGGATCAAATTGAGGGTTTGCAACTGTTTTATAATGTATAAATACAACTGTTTTATAATGTATAATGTTCTTTTTTATTAAATGATTTATTAAACAAAACATGATATCTTTAAGTATTTAATTGCTTACCTGTCCTGAGTAAAAAAGGTAGGTAGGTATCTAAATGATATACCTATTTTTTTATTTTTCTTAAATCAAAAAATCAAAAGAATAACAATAAATTTATTTTATTTTATTTAACTTGCAATTTAATTTTACAACAATACAGTAATTTACTTTGCTATAAAGCGAAAGGATCAAAATTTGTCAGTCTAACTATAAAGAAAACGTACGCGGCAACTCTATGCAAACAGTAACACATGCTTATGTGTGAGTGAAATTTTGCAAATCAAAACCGAAACATGACATTCCGCACTAGCCGAGAACGCTCTTAAATACCGGGCCGTGATCTCGAAGTCCCGGTTCGAGCAAAAGTATGTTTCAAATTTTTCGAACATGGCTCGGGCTTTGTGATCACCAATCCGCAAGGCAAGCGTGGTGATTAAGCCCAAACCCATCATAGTAGTGGTATCAAAAGTAGCACAAAAATTGGTCCGTTTCTAAATATCTGAAAACATAGTACCCCGAGCCCCGAGCCACTTGGCAGCCTCCCATTCCTTACGCTATGAAACATTACAGTACAGTGCCCTAGATATTTTCTAGGACATGTGTATTGAGATCGTCAACATACCTCGTACATTGCCTAAATTGTTGTGAGGAGACAAATGGCGTAGCATGAAATATTATGAGTGATTAGTCAAGGCTTGTGAAGGCTCATTCCTTCAGTCAAATTAGCTGAGTACAAGCCCTAAGATAAATTACTGGAAGATCGGAAAGTCAACCCAAAAGGATAGTGGGGGAGGTTTCACTGAATAGATTTATGGCTTTTTTCTGTCTTAGGGTTCCGGACCTCAAACAAAAGCCAATTCGTTATAGTATTGCTCTTTTAAGAGGATATTCTATCAATAAAACCCCTTAAACATGTGATCATCATAATAAGCCAAATAAGTTCAACTGTTCCTCATATTATTACCATTTTTAATGATCTTACATGCTAAAGGGGCTTAATTTTCGTTAGTTACCTATTATGAGGACTTCAAGATTAAAAGAACTAACATTGAATAGTGTATGTATAAAAAATGGATAAAGAAATTAGAGGAACTAGCCGAACTACATTTATCATGTTTAAAAGTTTAAAATCACAATTCCAACTCATGCTGGTTTCCACAATGTTTGGGAAACTATCCGACATGTGCAGGGTTTCTCACAATCTTTTCCTTCACCACTGGTCAAATGGTGAACGAAGTATGTAATAATTAGGTATATGATGTTAATTTATGTATACCACAACTGCAGCAGCAGCTCTAAAGGCATGTAATAGGTACTAATACTAATTTGGCTCAGTTCAGCCACAAATCGACATGTTCGAGTTCGGCAAACAAATATTTGCCTTAACGTGTATTGCGTAGTTGTTCAACACATTAATGAGTGTAATGCTGATGCATAAATTTGTTAGATTTAGGATGTAGCTGGAATAATTGACGTTAATGTCATAATTTCCTGCATTAAATGGATAATGCGTTACATCACGATTTAGTTGTGCGTATGCAAGATTCTAAAATTGTGTGGACCTCTTTGTTTGAACTCAGTTCTAATTATTCCTACCATATTTGATTCCTTGATTGATTTTCTTTTAAAATTACGTAGTTTCTTCATCACAGAGTCAACACAAACTAAAAATTTTTTTCTAAGCAAAGTTAATTAAAACTTTTGATATAATTGTCATACCTGATATTATAATATCTGGTCTACTTTTTGAATGGTAAGAAAATGCAATAAGTTAAAATTTCATAAAAACGATAATATTAATATCTATCAAATACCTTTAATTAAGAAATAATTCAAATGATTATAATGGTAAATTTTATGGAAAGACAGCCTTATTCATAAGAAGATGGCATTGAAATCGTTAATTACGATATGCTTTAAAGTATGTACACTGATCCTTGTACTATGATATGACGTTGAACTTCCAATTGTTTCGACGTCACGTGTCTACTTCAGAAAGGAAATAATATACAGCAATTTCAATTCTCCCGTCTATTGTTATGAGAGCGACAAATCTGTTTCGCGGTTTTTAAATGCCGTTCACAGTTCCCTTTCATGCGTTTTCACTAAAGCTTGCGACACAAAGGCAGTGAGTGAGTGACAATAGTGGGGCCCGGATAGGTGTGCCTCAGGGATCCACTTTCGGTCCATTGTTATATTTCTTGCACATAAAAGTAAACCTTTTACGCGTATAAATGATAGTATTATGTAGTAACGACATTCTTCTATTGTGGTAATTTTTATTTTGTACAACCAGATCATAATACTGGCTCAAAATGAATTACATAGATAAATTATATTATCATAATTGAATTTATTCACAGACAATTGAATGTAAACCAAACAATATTGCCCTACAGTAATATTAAGTCAATAGATGATAATTATAATTAGAATATAGGAATTAATCATTAAGTAATTGTTCTGTTCATATCATATTCCATCAAATGATTATTAGTTATATATGTTTTAGTCATAAATGAGACTGTTTCTGCAGGTATTGCATCCAAAAAAAAAAAACAAAACGCGCGTGCAAAGATACACTTGTATGCACTGTTACTTAAGTATATTGATTAATGAAATTCAAAATCTATTTATAAAATATTTTTGAATGCAAAGCTTTTAAAATCTGAACAAATTAAATCTGCAAAACATTAACATATCAAATCCCCAATGAATTATGCTCCTTTTCAATTTTATGTAAAAATACCTCAGCTTGCGCAATGAGTTAAGCAAAATACCTTCACATGCTTATGAATATATTAAGCAAAGCTTTAGGACTAGTACATCAATTTAACGTGCTTTGTCGATGTTCTCGGAGCCTTATGAATTCAAATTGGGCCTGCTGAAACAGAATATCAATGTTCATGTTTATTGCATTAGCAACCAAACACGCAAGATATCCATGACAAATGTTCGCCCTAGAATGTCGAAGTTTGCAAAAATATCCAGATAACATCTTGAATATTTGTATGGCGCATATTATAACCCATATGGCGTATTTATCTTTGCTGATTATGCTTGCAAATTGAAGCCGTTATGATATTTTGCAATTTCATGGGAAAATTACAATTTGGCGATATTTTATAACAATACTGACTCCAGTATTCGCATATAGCCATAAATACATATTTATGACTATATGCGGTTGTTTTATTCCATTTTTATTGTACAAGTAATCAAAACTAAGGTCGTTGCTGTACATAATATCATATCAATTGATGTTATATTATATTTGTTTATGATAGGTGAAAGATGGGCACATTGTAGTTACGGAGATAAAAATATGTACTTTCTAGAGATTGTCTTATTATATTGTATACTATACAATCAACTTATATAAATAAAAGAGCTTTGCATATTCATAACGGAATGATCTAAGTATTTTAATTAGCACGTATAACTTGACTCGGACTAAGATTGGATATATTAAAGTTGTTGAACATTACTTATTTATTAAATTACATAACACTTAAAAACAATACTCAGTGGGTGTAACAGCAAATAAACAGAAAAATGGGCCACTGCTCCATACAAAATTGGCATAGCCATTTCATTATAACTACGAAAAAAGGCCACTTCAAACGACCCTGAACAACAATAAAAATATACTACGGAATTCTGTAATAATGAAACATTCACATTATGAATCCACTAAGTGTTGTAGCAAAAAAATGTTTAAGAGCCTTAGAGGCACTTGAATACAAGAAAGGTAAGAAAGTAAAAATATACAAAGGGAAAATTCAATACGGCGGTAAGCCTAAAACATAAATTATTCCGTTAAAATGCAAAGCTTTTGTGGCATAAAAATGCGTAAAACTTCACAGCATTTACAAAACAGATTGCCACAAAATACAAAACTCGTGTGTTTTTCTCTGCGAGTGTTCCAATTAATTTTGATATGGGATATAAATCATTACTTTTACCCAAAAACGTATGATCAAAACTGTGAAACGATGTAGTTTGATGCAACGGCTGTAATTAAAATTGAAAAATGTTATTCTAATGAAAACATTAATCTGGGAAAAACACGGGAAAAATGTAACATACAAATACAAATGTTTTATTTTTCAATCGTTTGTTACAGTATACTTAAAACTAGACTTAAAAGCTAAATTAAAAGCTAGGATTATAATATTGCAACAATACAGGAGATCTGACCTGTAGGTCCCACACTAGGATACATACATTGTTATTTGGAATTTAATGGTTCCATCTTATTCCTACAGTAATTTTATGACGGTTGATCATCAAAACGCCTAAATCTACACTTTGGGATTTTGTTATCTTTGAATTGATTTCCCCATTCAATTATCAATCTTATAATAGGTACCGTCGATTGTCGATTTTTCCTGTCAGATAGTTTACTTTGATAAAGGAGCTTCTCTTTGAGTCAAACCGAATTCCAAAACGAGTGAGGTTGCGAATTCAAGCTTTACACAAATTCGCTTTAAATTTTAAAGCCTGTCAGGTAAAAATACGCGAAATATCTGCGTCCAAAAAATAGCGGATGGAAACAAATCCCAGTGAGTTTTGGTCAAATTACTTGTAAAATAAACAAAGATCTTTTGTAGCCAAAATACCTTTGGTATGTAGCCATTGAAAAAAATGCAGTAAAGTCTTTTAAACTATTTTATTTTTTTATTGTTGTGTGTGTATGAATGTAGAGAGATACAAAGGCTAGCCGTAAAGAAGACGGATGGATTGTGTGAAGAATTAGATGGGAGAGAGAGGGGTGGATGTTACGACGACGAATTACAGGGATGAACAAAAGAAGACAACATACGACGGCGATATGACCTAGAAACAGGAAGGTCATGTTGTGTAATGGATCATTTAACTTATCGCACCTTCAATTATAAACTACGAAATTTTCAAGAAGTGAATTAAAAATAGTCTAACTTCAAAGTTCTATTGATACTTCAAATTTTGCCTATTTCCGATGTATGGCACTTCATATTTACCTTTACTAATCAAAAGTTATCGAAGCACTAAATGACACATCGTGGCTATACCAATTGGAACGCATTTATCGAGGCGGGACCACGCAAATTTAGTGCAGTAGCATAAATAGTGATGAATATTTGGTTTGACACGCCTGCAAAGCATACTTTAAAAAATAGTTTATGATAAAGTGTTGTTCAATAAGAGGTTCATTCGCCGAGATCTAACTTTCGTGACAGTCTTAAATCCAATGTCCAATTGTTGTGTAAAACATTTTTTCTGATGCTTATGAAATGTATTACTGCTAATGCAACGAAAACAAAAAGATAAACACGGAAAAACCATGTCAAATCACCTCATGTACTCCATCTATTCATGTCAACATAGACAGAGGCGCCAATATGGCATAAACTAGTAATGGAATGTCACTGCAATAAAAACATAGATATTTGATAACGGTGAGCCCGTGAAATATTATATCAGAATGTTTCTGACAATCCTTTCTATGCCCACAGTGCGATTTGCGTCCGATATTGAACATTGAGGCTCCAATTTGTGGTCTTTGAGATGATACTAATGGACGGATGAAAGCTTTCCTTTTGTTCCATGTTGGATGATTATCATACGTCTGATGCTATTGGAAATGTTCTCAATATTGTTACCTGGTTACATGTTGCCTTTGCATGTAAATGTCTGTATTTTGGTGGATTTGAAAACATTGAAGGAAGAATGAATAAACTTGAGCGATATTTTACCATGTTACAATGTGACTACAGTGTGTAAGAGAAATCTTCGAGCTCGATACCTTGTCGGGTCAATTAAGGAAAAAAACATTTTTTTCATATCATAATTTTTATTCTGTGTCACGGTTTGCTGGAACAAATCATTTTTCGAATAATAATGATCAATAACCATATCAGAAAGTGACCTATTCTAAATCTGCATTAAAATTGATTTTGTGTCGACTTCTGGTTAAGTATCTTAGTTATTAGGTACAACAAAAAATCTGTGAAGCTATCATTAATGAATGAACGAGTGAAAGAGTAATTTTAACAAGTCAAGGTTATGAAAGACAAAAACGAAAGGATGAGTTTCCGTTTTGGCTATAATGGAAAAATCAGTCGATTGTTTCCCGGGACCACGAACAATGAAAAAGGGGGAAAAACAACGAACAACGTTACAAAACAAAGAGATTTTATTTGTTTTATAGGTCAATATAGCAAGCTGGTGGAAAAGGTGCTTTTGTGAATACACGTTTACTCTATATTATTTCCGTAGGTACCAAAATGACTACACTAAAAATGCGAGTTGAACCCGCCCTTAGTAAGTTGCATGACTGTTTTTAATTTATCTATACATAATACGTCCCTTTTTAGTTAATTAAAAAACTTAATCATCATTTACTTAATACAATAACTTAATAAAACTGCGCTAACTAAGTACAGTCAACTCCAAAAATATGTATACACTTTAGGACCTTGTCACAATACATAATGTATAAGAAAGTAGAAGTCGTTCTTGTACATATGTACTGTGACAAGGTCCTAAAGTGTATACATATTTTTGGAGTTGACTGTACCAACCAGCTGGACCATCTTAAGCTGAGTTACTCTCCAATCGCTAGCATACTGACAGTACATACCTGTGATTACTGACATTATGTAACTAGAATGCAATGAGAGCAATGAACGAACAATTTTTATTTATTATTAATTCAATAGTTTAAGCACACATTATTGACATGATTTTCATTTAAATTCACAATCATCATATACCGTTTCCACATTTTTTTCCATACTGTTTAATGTGACAATCCTGTGCCTTTTCTCGCGCTTTTAGCAGATACATAATCATCGGCCAAGTTTTATTAAAGTTCTCTACATTAATACATAAATGAAATTAACAACTTTTTTATAAGCAAAAATCGAACTGAAAAAAAATTAAGGAAACACTTCGAATGTCTGTTCGTTTTTCCTTTAGGTGAACTAAATAGTTCGCTATTATGAGTAAATTGATCATGAATGAACTTAAAAACTTAAGGGCTATAAACGCTTGCGCCGTCCGTACTTACGTAAAACACTTTGTCCAAACATTTACGATCAACCAAAACACCGGGCCTTAGGCCCAGAGTCGAGCTAATACACATAAAACCAGGACTAACCTTTATTAAAAACGTAAAACCTCGTAATCCTACCTAATCAGTCTAGGGTTTTGATTAAAAATTCAACCGTAGGGATGTGAAAAATATCGATAGTAAGTGGACCCCGAATTATGATGTAAACTGATTACCCTCGTTTTAAAATGGAAATTAATATTTAATCTATTTGTTGCTAAGAATTCAAACAATAAGTGAAGTAAGTATCATTTTTTCATCGACAGCGTCAGGTCACTGTCCGGTTTTGTAGAAAAACTCAGTGATAAAGTTACTTAATACTCGTAGGTACGAAATCAGATTACCTAAATTATGAGATGTGTTAAAAAAAATATTTTATTTATTCCTATTCATAACATTATAATCTTGGTCGTTACTTATTTTTCCTTACACTAAGTATATAAAATCGATGGTAAAAAATCGATTCTTAAATCAAATGTGACATCTCTATTCAGATAGCCTAGAAACTAAATCACAGAGGTCCGAAAATTAATCAATGTCAATGGACGAGGAAATTTTTTCTCGTGAAAGACATTCTTGGATCCATTCAGAGGGCTTAAGGTTTAATATTCGAAGGGAATATGCGTATTGAATTTTGAATATTCGTCTAGACTTTCGCATTTCGCTCTTTGTTGGTTACCTGTGAGGGAAGTGCCAACTGAAATTCTTTTAATAACAGGTTATGAATGTTAATCACATGCTAAGTTCACTTACGCGTGTCAGGATTAAGCACTTAAATCTCGGATTATATTTTGTTAACACGAACTAAATTTTTTTAACTGTCTAGCGCCCTGTCGGTTTACCGCTTAACACCGGGGGTTTCAAATTAGTTACTATGGTCAAATTAGTCACGGAATTAATAAATTAATCTTCAACATCGGTCGAAAAAATTAAAAAAAAGTAAGTAAAGTATCAGCCTATATACTGTGTCCTATTGCAGGGCAAAGGCTTCCATCATAGAAATCAAGTCATCGCTACTATGATGGGTTAAGCTTAACCACGCTTGCCTAATGAATAAATAAATAAATAAATAAATTGAGACAACATCACATACCTACATTGTCCTGGCCCCAAACTAAGGTTTTCCCTTGTGCTATGGAAAACAGAAACAACGAAGGTACTACAAACACCCAGACCCAACACAAATATCTGTTTCATCAACAAACATTTGTGTTGGTGCGGGAATCGAACCTGCGACCCTTACGTCTCAACCGGCGCTCAAACCATTGCGCTAAACGGGTCGTCGTGCGGATTGGTTATCAGAAACATGCGCTTTACTTCAACAGTAGCGCATGAGTTGACATCTAAAACTGACATAACGTAAACTATTGCTTTGTCTCTTTCAAATGCATCACAATGAAAGAGACAAAGCAATAGTTTTCGATAGCGAGAATTGTATTTCAAACTCATGGTAAGGCTACTAGTACTTTTAAAAAATCTTCTAAAGCAACTGTAAATGCCGATGAAAACGTGTTTTAAAAAATACAATATTAAAAATCCGTTTTTCCTGCAAATAAACCTTTATTCGGGGTGATTTATAGCGCTTTTGTAATAAGGAAACCACCATGAGGTGTGATGTGTGAATAAACAATAAGCAACCGAGTTAGATCCGCGTTTTTGCACGAATCCTTTATGACGTGTTAATAAAGACTGATGTTTTCTTTTTGTGTGTTATCAATTGGTGTAAAAAATGCAGTTAATTTTATTACATTCTTTGAGTAAAAATATTTATTTAAAACTACAATTATTCAATGTTATCATTGCAATTGCAATAAAATTGTAAATTGATATTCTATGTATGACAAAAAATACTCGTTTTAGTTATTTGAAATTTAATTTAAATTTTTAATCTTAATTATTTTCCTGAATATTTATCCTTATGGTAAAATCCAGACAGCAGTTGTTACCTAAAGCTACATTTTTTTTCTTAATAATTAAGTTTAACATTTTATCACCTGAAATCATTTAAAGGCATTCATACCTTGTTACTCAATTTTGACTAATCTGGTAACCCATATACCACTTTTATGCAAGACTTTGTTAATGTGCTTTTTTAAATATTGTATCCTATGCATGATCGCTATGACATGTCCGTCTGTCCGTCTGTCCGTCTGTCACAGCCGATTTACTCGGAAACTATAAGTACTACAGTGATGAAATTTGATGGGAATATGTGGTTGTATGAACCGCTACAAAAATATGACACTAAATAGTAAAAAAAAGAATTGGGGTGGGGCCCCCCCATACATGTAACTGAGGGATGAAATTTTTTTTTTCGATGTACATACCCGTGTGGGGTATCAATGGAAAGGTCTTTTAAAATGATATAAAGTTTTCTAAAAAACATTTTTCTTAAAGTGAACGGTTTTTGAGATATCAGCTCTCAAAGTCGTTAAAAGTATGTCCCCCCCCCCTCTATTTTTATAACTACGGGGTATAAAATTCTAAAAAAAATAGAGGTGATGCATGCTAATTAACTCTTTCAACGATTTTGGTTGATCAAAGTATCTCTTATAGTTTTGAGATAGGTTGATTTAACTGTAATTTTGGTTAAGTTATTGTGCTACACTGAAAACGATGGCTGAACCTTATAAGATTTTTTAAACGAGGTTTGAAAAGAGTACTTCTTTCACGGTAGGCAGCGGCATGACTATACCTCGGCATTGTTGTTGTCTATGAGCGGCGTTTACCATTTAACATCAGATGGGCCGCATGCTCGTCTGCCTACTTCAGCAATAAAAAAAAATCCTCGTTTTCTGGGACAGTACAAAACATATAGCAATATAAAATAGCATGGTGGGAGTTACAAATTCTTTTATATTGCTTATTCTTCACCTATCTTGAAATTCTTAGTAATAAGACGAATCTTTGAATGGGCGTTTGTACACAGTACAGTGTCATCAGCAGCTATTGTAGCCATAATAACACTTTTATAGCGGCTTCTTGGCGAGAAATGCGCTATGAGAGGTCAGCGTTTGAGAGTAGAAAAATAGTGCTGCAATGGTATGAATTTCAGCGTTATCGATGTGAAATAGGATATCAAACAGAAAAAAAGTTTATTTTCAGATTACATAGGTCCTAATAATTATGTTAGTAAAAATGCGAATTTTAGTCCTTTGTCGAGATCACTGGACCTTGGATGGATTTTTAGCCGGACATAATCGACTGCCTAGAACATCAGTACATCATCACACACACATCCTTAGTAGCGTCTGTCATTAGAACTGTCAATTCCTGAGATATATTCGCGCTCACATATTCAAAATTAATTAATGCGATTTAAAAAAATGCATTACATTGTTAATACTATTTATGTGTAGCCGATTTAGCTCACGGTGGCAACAGATTTTGAGTCTAATTCTTTCGCGCATTAAATAACTATTTTGAGTAACTCCCTGGGTAAAATATTACATAGCTTTCATATCTGCAGCAAACTCTTCGTAAACTTACTTACTTACTACGCTGGCTCAGGGATCTAAAGAGCGATTTACACTTCAATAAGTACAGGAGACCTATTTTTGAATTGACGTCTCACTAAAAAATATGTGATTGACTGACTGACACGCATGATTTTTGACATCCGCATTTTTGAATCATTCGAAAACGAGCGATTTACAACGAGTGTTGTAAACCACTCGTTTCCGTGAGGTGAGTGGACGCATTAACGTCAAATATTAACAAGTTAACACTATACTTTGTTGTGTATAGTGCCACGCGAGTGATTTCAAAAATAGGGAAAATTATGAATCATGCAACTTACGAGACGACGTGACTTGCAAAACCAGTAGTTTTGTTTGGACGAAGCGAAAATTCAAAAATACGTCTCCAGTAGCGAGTTAAGTTGCTTCATCGGCGAGTTAAGTCATTTTTGCCGTTCACACAGTAAAAATGACTTAACTCACTGATAAAGCAACTTAACTCGCTACTGAACCTATTGAAGTGTAAATCGCTCTTAAAGTGGGTCTTGGCCTCCGACGTCAAAGTTCGCCTTTTTTTTATATTGCTTTGGTAGCAGACGAGCAGGCGGATCACCTGATGGTAAGCAATTGCCGCCGCCCATAGATACCTGCAACACCAGTGGAGTCACAAGTGCGCTGCCAACCTTTTATCCCCTTCCCCCCGGTGGGCCTCCGGTACCCTCACTCACTCGGCGAAACACAGCACAGGAGCTGCTTCACGCCGGTTTTCTGTGAGGCAGTGGTATCACTCCGGTCGAGCCGGCCCATTCATGCCGAAGCATGGCTCTCCCACAGTCAATTTTTTTTGCGGTCCTGTGCCAATTCCGCCCAACCGTGCACTTTGAGTGCTTTGAGGTGAGGTTTTTGTGCTCTTCGTAAACATTGTTGCTAAAATATTCGATATCGTTACAACACTAGTGTGTTACAGCACTTGGCGCGTGGTTTGAATTTTAGTTCATCAAGTATTTATCTCTTCGCACCTCACAGAATTGCTCGTTCGCAAAGTAAACTAAGCTTGAGCATATTGGGGTTGAAACACCACAATCTGACTGCCATATTAGTTCTGTGTAGTTTTTAGGGTTCCATAAAGGGTAAAAACAGAACCCTATTAATAAGATTTTGATGACGGTCTTCTATCATCAGTCTGTATCTTAAGAACCGCAATAGCTAGCGCCCTTTTTTTCTTTTTTTGGTTTCCCAGGGGAAATGCGTTACGCATACCCGTCCACCGGGGGGCGGACGGTTTATGTCGGCCTCCCCCCCCCCCCCCTTCCTGATGAAGCGGGGGGTTTACCGACTAAAACCCCTGGGACTCTCCCTCATCGTCCATCGCGGGAGAAAATCGTGGGGCAAATAGCGCGAAGCCCTCGCACCACGATGTCTCCCGAGGACGGTGGCCCGCCTACACGGCGGGCCCGGCGGTGCTCCCCCGGGGTCGGGGGAGCGGGAAGGGACAGCCGAGAGAGTCGAGCCGTCCTTGGGCTGCGGAGGGTGTCTGTGCAATGCCGGCAGTGGTACCCCCGTACCACCCGCCGGCGGACCCTCTCCACGGAGAGGGAGGAGACGCACATATTGGCGTGTTTTGACGCCCTGTGGTCTAGTGGTTTAAGTACCGAGACAATTATTATGATCTCGGGGTCCAAGGTGCGACCCCCGGGTCGAGCAAAAAGTGTATTACGAATTTTTCTAACATACATAGTTCGGGTTTTTCATATGATATGTGGCAGACGAGCAAACGAATCACCTGATGGTAAGTGATTGCCGCAACACCAGACGCCACAAATACGCTGCCGACATTTTCACTCTCTTTCCACCCGATTGGGCCTCCGGTACCCTTACTCACTGCGAAATCATCTTTGGTGCTGCTTCACACTGGTCTTTTATGAGTCCGTGGTATCACTCCTCAGGTCGAAACCTGGTACTTAGGGAAAAATACAAACCAAAAGCTTAAATACCAAACTCACCACATGCGGTAGCTTTTTCTTACCCACCTATGCCTGAAAAGAAAAGAAAACATTATCTTAAAACATTATTTCTTTTATCTTTCTCATACAATATTATTCCACAAAAGTAGCTGAACCATATGTTATTGTATTATTTTGTATTTGAATGAGAGTAAAATTCTGTAAATATTTCATTGAATATATTTCAATGCTGATGTTTTATTTATTCAGTTTGTATAGTTGCATATAAACTATTGGCCGTTATTTATTATACCCAGAAGGACTGCTCGATACTATAGATTATATTATAGAAATTCAGACTTGGAGCACAGAACAAAAAGTTATAAATAAATTTATACAACACCTCATAATATCGACCTGACTTCTTTACTAAGTAGCTTGAGAACTTGTGTTACAGATATGAGACAACAGAGGAAACACAAATATAATGCTTAAATACATAATTATATAGCTATGTTGTTAGACGATTTGCATATGCGACCACAAAATAATTATACACACAGAAGGTAGACTCAGCCTGATTTTGAATTTAGAAGAGTTCGTTGACATATGCTAGGGTTGTTGCCCGGCATGAGTACATAAACGCGCGGCCTCTACCACAGACCTCGACAGTTCGACAATCTTATGTCATAGGCTAGGATTAATGTGGTCGAAAAGGCGTATTTCCCCGTTAGTGCGCATGCGTGAGTACATGACACGTTTTTAGCTCTTAGTGGGCAGCCTACTTTCTGTGTGTAATTATTTTGTGATGCGACGTAGTGAAACAGAATCTAGACCTTACTCGTTTGAAATAACCTCTGTTCCTGAATGTATAGCAAATATTTTCAGAAGAAGAGATTAAGCAAACAATATAGTATCTTTACCTAAACATTTTAATAAAAATACTCAATAATCTCTTACTCAACGAAAACGCGTTTGCTCAGCTCCTAAATAAAACATTAAACCACTAAGAGATTCCATAGCAAAATCTTTAATCTTATTATCCTGACACTTATAATAATATACTGAGGCGTTCATATGATTTATACATCTACAAGATAAATCCAGCCCAACAGGCATTTTCGAGTACTAAGCTTAGATACATATCCCTTTTAACTTTTATCTCCTCGCCCATAAGGTTGGAAATTGAATAAAAAAATATGTTCAAAGGCTCCTAAAGATAACGCCGCTTTTACACGTACGAAATTCATTATGTGCTCTGGAAGAAAATTTTAATATCAAAAGGGTTCTTATTTTAATTTGTTACCGTTATTGCTGTAGGATGAAGTAATTTTAAAAAATACAGTGACGCTTTTGTTTATATTTTAGAATTTAATTTTCAAAAACGGAGTCTAGAAACTTCATTTTATATTAATGTGGGACGCTCCATCATTACCTTAAACAAGAAATCCAACTTGGTATGTTCAACTTGCAGAAAGAGGTCGATCTATGAATACAACTCGCTGGGCACTGGCAGCGATCAGGAAGCTACGCAGCGATCAGGAAGCTACGCAGACGTTTTTTTTCGGCCTATCAACCTCAGTGTCTCAAGACGAAAGTCTTTAATGCGTGTGTGTTGCCAGTGATAACATACGGAACCGAAACCTGGCCCTTACAATAGGGCTGCTTAAGATGGCTCAAAGTCGCTCTGAGGGCAATGGAAAAGACTGCTTGGAATCTCCTTGCGTGAGTGCGTCAGTAGATGATAGCCCAAAGAAATGCGTGGCTCAAGTGGAAAGGGCAGGACACATTTTGAGGAAAACAGACTGCCATTGAGGTGGAAAGATCTTATAGTGAACAGAAAGTCGCAACCGTGACAGATCCCCGCTAGGTGGACCGACGTTTGATTTTGTAAGGTACGTCGGTAACCCTAAAATGAAAAGAGTAAATCAACTATAAAAACACACAACAAAAAAGGAATAGGCAAATAATTCCGACCTAATAAACACCTTTGACAAAATATTCACACATTCATCTCTGCCTCTAATATTAGTAAATTGTTTGTCCTTCGGGCCCTTTGACATTTCTTTTATCTTTTCTTAGTTGACCAAAGGGTCGTCCCTTGAGAGGGCTTGGTCAAAATATCTCGTAACGATGGAATGTTTTTGTTGTGCAGTTTCAAGTTTGGACAGAAAGCTACCTAAGGTATAATGTTAGTTGTGACGGTATTTTATCTGGGTGCCAAGTTGAGCAAATAATCTAATAAGCTGCACGGCGGTACCATACCTTTTCGATGCAATTCAGGTCTTTAAATTTTCGCGTTTCATTAGAACTATTATCATAGACAGGAATTAACAAATGCAAACCCCGTGCTAGGCCGTTGGAAACGCGAACAAACACAGATGCTGTGAGTGTGGTGTGTCGGTGTGGCTTCACCACTAAAATATAAAGGACATAGAAGTTAGACTTTGACCTGATTTTGAATTTAGAATAGTTCGTTGACATTTGCTAGGGTTGTTGCCCGGCATGAGTACATCGCGCGGCCTCTACCATAGACCTCGACAGTTTAACAATCTTATGTCATAAGTTAGGATTAATGTGGTCGAAAAGGCGTTTTGCCCGTTAGTGCGCATGCGTGAGTACATGACATATTTTTGGCTCTTAGTGGGCAGTCAGAGCTTTCTGTGTCCTTTATATTTTGTGGCTTCACTGACATTGTATCCAGTGGTGATTTTAAAAGTGAAACTATGAGGATATTGGAACGGATAACACGCATCATCGTGCACCGCCCAGTCCGCTTGTGACCACGGCTACTGTAACTTTTGCTGTAACGCATCCGAAACGTAAAACAGTAAGTACACAATTATGTGCTTAAAAATTAATGTCGCATTAATTCCCGTCTATAATAAATGATAGCAATTCAGGTCCTTTTCAACCCCCACATTACTTAGTTGCGGCTAAAGCTAGAATTTTGACTGTATGACTACAGTTTTATTTCTATAAAAAATGAAGGAATGTTTCCCGTAGGCAAAATATGCTAACTAAGGATTTAAGGTATTTTTTCCTCTAGGGCACAATGTTTTTTCCAACCTGTATAAAATCAAGTGGCTCCTACTAGACCCAATAAGCTCTCAAGCAAAAGAAGGCAAACCTTTGAAAAGAACGTCAGATTAATAAAACAAGTAAGCCTCTTAGCATCAAGTATATGAACGCTATCTGATACACTTACGGATAAAGGCAAGAAAATTATGATCGCAAACAAGTTTCTTGAGGAATATCAAAGTTTTGTCGATAAGGTAAGGTAGTTGGGAAGTATTCCTAACCTCGGGCGTAGTTTGTACAGTTTTATAAATTATTAAACTTATCTGTTAAGAGTTTATGAGTTGTTATCGAGATAAGACGTCGAACGAAATGTTAGGGAGGAAAATTTTTGTTTAAAACATTAGGTACATACAAGTTTATTTTAGTCGTTTTTTTCGAAATCTTTTTAACATGAGAAAGATTCCAGCATTTTGGGAAAATTGCCACAGGGGCCTACTCTGTTTCAATTTTTCTTTTTGGTAGTGTTTTTAGCTTTAATTTTTAGTGAACTGGTGTTTTTCTTTGCATTCGTGTTATTTGGTGCAATAAAGTTTTTCAATATTACCTGTTAAATTAAAGATTCCCAAAATGTTTTACATCATCATCAACCAGAGCGTGTCATTTCTAGTTGCGTTGAGATCTGTTGCTATGGAGCTTGCGGGATGTTGAAGATTGATCCAGGACTTCTCAAGTCTGATAATTACAGTAAAGCGACTGCCATCTAACGTTCACAACCCTTAAACAGGGGAATCAGACAAACTTGATCATAATAACTGGTTAAAAACAATTACCTCAATAATTGCGTTGTATTACGCCGAGTAAGTGAGGTTACTGGGGGGTCAATCAGGGGGGCCAATAATAATTAATACCCCTATATTAAGAACAGTGCATTTGTGACTCCACTGGTCTTACGGCTATCTATGGGCGGCGGTAATCGCATTTCAGCTAATTGGTATGCATGGTCTGTCTATCACATAAAAAAGTGTAAGTTTTAATGACAGAGGATGAGCATGGGTGTCTTGTCCTCTGCTTTATAGAATCTGTAGTTTGACAGATAGCCCGGTTCTGTGGCCTTACCATGAGTTACAGTGACCGAACTCGCTAGCGTATGCGTAAAAAACTATCGCTTTGTCTCTTTCATTGTGATGCATTTGAAAGAGACAGAGCAATAGTTTACGTTATGTCAGTTTTCGATGTCAACTCATGGTAGCGCCACTGAAGCCGTGTCGTGTCGTCCGTGCCTCAAATACTTACCTGCAGTCTTAAAAAATTCATATTTTTTTTAATTTCCCCATGGTAATCCCACTGCTAGGCAAAGGCCACCCCAAAAAAACCATTAATTCCCCAAAATTTGATTCCATTACTAAATAACACCAAAGTCGTAAGTAGCATTACCCATGCATTACATCGCAACCAACTGGCGTGTGATTGGACTATTCATTAATTTTATTACTTGTTACCCGCACATAAAACACGTTAACACCATTTTATTGTTCCCCATGAATTATACATGCAGGAGGAATAAACACCGAACAGATGGTTTGGGTTATTTATGCTTGTGCTAGAAAGTTAACATTGCAGTGGTCTTAAACCAGATGCAAACCGGAGAAATTCGACGCAGGACCATTCGTTAACAAAATCCTGAGTGCGCGATTTTAGTAGTGACCCCGGCTCATATTTCGATTTTATGAATTTAAAAAAAATTATACAAATTTTGTATGGATTGTTTTTTTTTTTTAATTTGTTAAAAAGTATGTGGATTTTCTTAAGGGTTTTAATATTTTTTTCTAAAAACTTGTTATTTTTTAGCACTAAGTTACATACATTTAGTAGCGACTTTTATAATGCTTGTCGAATTACCCTGTTTAGTGTTTAGATGTTTGGTTATTTGATATTAATTTATTAGTAACTAACTAAAAAGTTCAATAATAATTACTTTGCAAACGACAGAGTTAGCATAAACAATGTGTTATTTGTATAACAACCATAGGAGGACCACACTAAACTTTGGCACGAATGGGCCGGCTCGACTGGCGTGATTCTACCTACGGCCTCGCAGAAGACCGGCGCAAAGTAGCGCCAGCGTTGTGTTTCGACGATTAAGTGAGGGTGCCGGAGGACCAATTGAGGAAAGGGTGTTAAAGGGTTGGCAGCGCACTTGTAATCCTCCTGATGTTGCAGGTGTCTATAGGCGGCGGTAATCAATTACCATCACATGAACCATCTGCTCGTCTGCCATCACACAAAAAAAATTGGATTCCATCAACCAAAACGCTATGTTATTATGTGATGCCGCGCCATCGCGCACTATAGCTTAAAGTAATACATACATTTTGATTCTGCAAAAAACAAACATGATTGACAAAAAAAAACATAGCAATTGCTATCAAACCGCAAACAAATAACATCTCCCAAAACTCCGGACTGATACGAAAATCGCCAAATCGACGGAACCGGCCAAAAACACAATTGGTCAATCAAGAAAAGGAATACTCGCAATACTTATACTTAGTAGCACCATAAAAGAAAACCCTTCGGGAGAAAAACACAATGAGGCGGTCCTCGAAAATCATGCTAATGTTATAAGGGAGGAGTAAGATTATAGAAAAATAGCCCGGTTTGTTTGTTCACCTTGAGCTCACCACGGGTAAGTATTCAGCGCAAAAAGTTCCTCAGTCGTCAAAAAATTCACCGTCTTTAGGGTTCTTTCTAGTATCAGTGGAATATTGTGTTTGTTCAGTGTCTGGGTGTTTATGTATTTAAGTATATTGTGATCCTCTGCTGTCTGATATATGTAACTCAAGTGCTTATGCTACCTTGATCCTCTGTTGTCTGATATCTGTAGCAGAGTTAGGTCAATGTATGAGATGTTGTGTGAATTTATTGTGAAGACACCTCACTGAATGTATACCTAGTTGATAATGTTAATTAATGTTAACCCAACTTTTTCTTTACGATCATTTTTATATAAAAATTTAATGAACTGTCTCTGAAAACCTAGGCTTCGGAGTGTGATGGCTTCTTATTTGGTATAGAAGATAATTTTATCATAGTTATAATTTCGTATAAATAGGTGTGATTCCTAAAACACTCCCATCAAAAAGTCGTATACTTAAAGATTTAAAATTTTATATTTAGGTTATATGCGTAGGTTTTATTACATTTTATTTTAACATTTTTCCATAGAAAAAATGTTGTACAAAACCCTCTGTCAGTGTCACTGAGAGGATATCTTCTCCTCAGTCTGTGGAGGCCTTCTAACATCGACATCTAAGTTCATGCTTTCATATAGTCCTACAATAGCTCTAGCTTTATTTTTTTTTAAATCAAGTACAAGTTTCTCAGCAAAGAGGTTAAGACACAATAAGAATGCCTTTAATAATATATTTCGTTCTCTCATTGTCTTTATGCTTCCATGTCGGGGCGTCGGTCTCTAATTAACATAACACAATCTATGTCGAGATGAGATCCGTTTCATGTATTACTCGCGGTACATGCTTTTCTGGCTTTGCGTAAATAAATTAGGTTCCCATCCATAATAAATTACGGCGTATAAATACATAGTAACAGCATGATTATGGTCGATTCCAAAATATGTTTTCACTTTAGGACCTTGTCACAATACTCATAAGAAAGTAGAACGACTTCTATTTTCTTATAATGTATTATGTATTGTGACAAGGTCCTTAAGTTTATACCATATTTTTAGACTCAACTGTACATTTATTTTCGTTTCCTTTTTTCGTTTTTAACCCCCAACGCAAAAACGACGGGGTGTTATTAGTTTGAAGTGTCTGTCTGTTTGTCTGTGTGTGTGTGTGTCTGTATGTGGCACCGTAGCTCCTGAACGGATAAAACGACATGGATTTTGTTTTTTTTTTTTGTTTGTAAGTTCTAATAGTCAGAAGTATTCTAAATTAGATTAGTTGGCTGCCACCATAAAATTATGAATATCATAAAATATTATTTTCACTTGATCCCCGTGATATAGGTATCAAATGAAAGAGTTCAAATAGTAGAATTCTTACATTATGACAACTTGTCGGGGTTTGATACATTTTCAATGTTACAGTTATTTGCTGTGAAATTAATGTACTGTTAGTGAACTTACTAGATTATCAAAAATTTATGCTGGATTAACTAACGTAATAATAGGTACGTAGAATGCTACAAATGCCCACCAAGCTTTGGTACATTAAATGATCTGGAAAATTGCGGTTGGCTGTAAAGTGGCAATGATATTCAAAATGATTCTGTTTTTTTTTTCATTCTCTGTGTGGTTTTGGCATCAATCACTTACCATCAGGTAGGTAATCTGTCTGGTGTCTGTCACCTATGTTATAAAAAAAAGGAAAAACAATACGAAGTCTACTGAATCCATTCGCTATCCCAGATTCAAGCTTGACCAATATTTTTTCACTTTAATCCAAACAGCCGTCGGAAGTGGCTATAGGACTTGTCAAAACAAAATGTTATTTTCGCCGGGAAATTCTGTTGTTTGCCCTCGAAAAACCGCCATTTGCTTCTATGTGCTTGTTTTGGTGTCGACCATTATTTATTCTCCGAACGCCGAGTAAGGATAATGATTGAGCTAAGAAATATAGTAGACACTTTAGCACTAAAAGGGTGAGAAGTGTGGCTATAACGCTATGTTTATGTTGGCTGTTTTTCTTACGTCATTTGTTAGATTGAGTCGGTCATTATCTTTGTTTATGTACCTAATAGCTTAAGATCCCACTGTTTGATTCTGCAAGTAGCTGTTTTTTTTATAACTTTTAGGTAATTTTGCCCATGGCGGCTATCAAATCTTCTGTGACGCCTATTGGCGTCAGCCGCCACACAGTAAAGTGGACGCACATAGGGTCTTCCGCCATGATTGAACACATTTTGCTTTTTGTTATGATTTTGACTTGTTTATGCGTGTTTTGCTTGCCACAAATGCGGACGGAAGGTACAGTCTCGAATTGGTCGGTACAGTCACGAGCGAAGTTGTGGCGTACCTATTTAAGATGCTATTTAAATCATCTGCTGAGATGCAAAGGCCTATTATATACGAGTTACATTCAGTCGGCATCAGATATCAATCCTTTAACACGCCGTTCGGCGTCATACGCCATAAGTACAAGTTTAAAATGACGCCTTAAGTCGTCATCCGCAATGAATCGGTTAAAAGACCAGCAATACTGCAGCGATCTTTCGCGGAAATCGCCTGTAACGATAGTTGGCTTCTCTCACACACTTCCCATACTTCGACTTGAGCGTAATATCCATACATTTCGTACTTTTATCTACCTTTATATTGAACATAGATACTCATTACCGTGGTACGCGCACGGAACGGCAGATAAAATGACTTTCTTGGCGAAAGTAATGGGCGTACGGTCTCATTAACGTTGTCTATTTTACACATCTGCAAAAAACGTTAGGAAAATGAAGATGCAGGTGGCAGTGTATCAAGATAGGGAGGACACCGGAAAGATAAAGTTTCAATCTTTTCTTATCTAGAAATCTATTTTTTCTTGTCGTTGGGCTTGGTTTAAGTACCGAGCCGTGATTTCAGAGTTCGAGGCTCGATTCCCAAGTCAAGCAAAAGTATGTTTTGGTATTTTTCGATACCTACGTAGCTTGTTTTTTTTATGTGATAGGTAGCAGACGAGCAGGCGGATCACCTGATGGTAAGCAATTGCCGCCGCTCATGGACACTTGCAACACCAGTGGAGTTACAAGTGCGCTGCCAACCTTTCAGTTGTGGTAAAACTTAGATTTGTTTCGAAAGTAAATTATTCACAAACTCATGTCAAACTATAACGAATTCATTGGCAAACTTCGTTTGAGAACTAAACGTATGAAAACAAAGGCTCGTCCCTGGACACCGCTATTAGTGATGGGACTCAAGTCATAACAACTCGAGTCATTTGTGACATGTTCACAATACAAAATTTCAAAGGTATCTTGATTAGGGAGCGATGACGATTACTTACTTCGATGGCTCAACGATCCAAAATGATGATGTCTTGGCCTTCGATATGAGATGTCGCCATCTGTATCGGTCTTGTGCAGCTGATTGCCAATGACGATTAAAACATGATAAATTATTGATGACAGTTTATTGTCGAATTCCCAAAACGAGCACTTTTAATAAAATAATTAGTCATCTATATTGCTTAATTGTTAATTTACTACTAATCAAAATAAATATTTCACAGAAAACCGGCTTGAAGCAGCTCCTGTGCTGTGTTTCGCCGAGTGAGTGAGGGTACCGGAGGCCCATCGGGGGGGAAGGGGATAAAAGGTTAGCAGCGCACTTGTGACTCCACTGGTGTTGCATGTGTCCATGGGTGGCGGCAATTGCTTATCATCAGGTGATCTAATGCAGAAAGCGTACGTTTGCTTGCTAGTAAGTATACTACAGTTCTTTTTTGTGATAGGTGGCAGACGAACAGACGGATCACTTGATAGTGCGTAATATTCACCAACCTTGAACGTCCGCAACACGAGTGAAGTCACAAGTGCGCTGCCAACCTTTAATTTCAATTCCTGTCAAATTGGGCTTCCGCAAACCTTAACTCGTTTAAAGCCGTTTTTCTGTGAGACTGTCGTATGACTCCGGTCTATTAACGCCGAAACATGAGTCTCCACGGACAAATTACTTATATCTATACTATTTATAAAGAGATAACTTCTATAAACAACGACGAGGCTTATAGGTAAACCGAAAACACGAAACGCTTGCGTGATGTAATTGGACATAGCGCCATCTATTGGCTCATTTATGAATTACGGCCCCGGGCGGGCGGGCCACTATGAGTTAATAAATTAAAATCACTCCAACAAAAGCCATCACTATGAAAAAACAAATTGTATGAAAATGGCCACTAAATATACAGTCTATTAGAAGCAACTTGTAAACAAATGTACAAGTCCTTGTACATGAAACTCAAACAAGTGCCCGCCGGGGAATAAAAGTTCGAGTCTTTCAAATAATAAATATGTGGCCCCAGGCGAAAAATGCTTGTGTTTATCAAAAAGTCTCGTTTTGAAATACACATTTATATTTGTGACATGGCAGGACTGATTAAACTATAAACATGTAAAGATTTAAACAGATTTTAGTTTTATCAATATTTTTTTACATTATTGCGGACACCGGCACACCTGATGGTAAGTGATCACGGCTGCTGGACATCTGCAACACCTGAGGTATCACAAATGCATTGCCGGCTCTTTAGGAAGCAATATACCCTTTCTTGAAGATCACTAGGTCATAAATCTACTCGGGAAATACAGTAAGGTAAAAAAAATGTACTCGTATCAACCTATTATACAAGTAGACTGTTCCACCGCAGCCAGTGACACGAATCACAGATCCATTATTTCGGTAAAATTTGCATCAAAATCTTATAACAAATAAGTATTACCTATTCTTAAAATTTTACTATCTGCGTAATATATAGTAGGCTTTTTCATCTTGACAGACGATTAAGTAGCATCTAAGACACACTACAACTTCACTCGTGGCTGTACTAATAATCCTTTCTTATAGTCAGTATTTTTTAACATGCTCGTCATGCATTGCAACATGCGTCTGCTACCTATCACATAAAAAAAAAGAAAAAAAACATTCTGATGTCAATTTTGGAGGAACATTGGATTTATTAAGGCCTGCTACCGAAGTTGAATCCCGAAGATTGACCCAAAATTATTCGATTCAGGATGATGTAGGATCAATTTTTGTCTAATAAACACATAGGAAACTACTCAGTGAAGTTGGGAGAGACCCCAGGTTTATTCAGCTGACCTATTTGAATGTACGTAAGGAACAAACTGCACACTTGTTTGCTCACATGCTTAGATCAGTATACCTTGCGTATTTGGTTTGTTCAACTGGTTGCCGTATAGCTGAAAGGCCAGGAGTTTGTGCTTTGAGCGAATTGATTTGTATCTCAAGCTGGGTTGTGTCATGTGCGCTTGCAGCTGTTATTTGAGCTAGCTGTGCATGCCTGGGTGTCATACTATCATGCTGGGTTGTTATCGGCGTTGCTTCAATACCTAGGCGTCACATTATAATTTTCATCCCATCTATTCAGAAGAGAAGACTTAGTTTGCCTTTAAATCATCCAAAAGTTGTTTTAGCGGGCAGTAAGGTAATAAGTTTTTAATCCTCTTTATAAATGTCCCGCATTATTATTTTCTCCGAGTAGAAATCTAGACTTGAGCACACAGCGAAAATTCTAGCCGCAATTTTTGGAAAAAGTCCGATGGTCCGATGCCCTTAAGGTCGATCTGGGTATCGCTGGAAACACGTGTCAAAATTGATCTGCGAGAACTTGAGGCTAATGACTGGCAATAAGTAGTGCAGAAAAGTAGCGTTCTCTTGTTTCGGAGACCAAGACTCATTTCGGGTCGCTGAGCCAGTGGAGTAACTAAGTAAAAAAGTTGTATGTGTTCAGGTTTAGATCAGAGTTCTCTTTTTAATATAGGATAGACCATACTTCGTTTCGAGACAGTTGTTTCATTGTCTACCATTAGATGGCGGAGTGCGTTGATTGTATTGTGCTAACGTTTCGCCTTTTTGATTTGTATATATTGACGACCCGTTTAGCGCAATGGTTTGACCGGTTGAGACGTAAGGGTTGCGGGTTCGATTCCCGCACCAACACAAATGTTTGTTGATGAAACAGATATTTGTGTTGGGTCTAGGTGTTTGTGGTTCCTTCGTTGTTTCTGGTTTCCATATCACAAGGGAAAACCTTAGTTGGACCAGGACAATGTTTGTGATGTTGTCTCAATTTATTTATTTATATAGGGTTTACTGATGTCTATAGAACTTATCTCTTTATAAATAGTATAGTTGCTGTACCACATAGTGTCTTAATAGATTTTGATAAAACTTGTATCAGATCTATGTATGTCTGATTTTTATGTTATGTTTACTTATTCACTGAAAGAGGCGGGACTCTCCACGTGCAAACTTTGACAAACGGCAGTTAACACGTCAGTATTCTATTACTGTGTCCCAAACTCAAACATACGATACAGAAACTTGTACAATTATTCAAGTTGTATAAGACGCGTTGTTTGTTGGCTGCTCATGTTCATTTTGAGATATGAAGCACAATATAACTTGGACGGGATTAATGCTCAACTCGGGTAAAGATAACGCGTGTAAACAAGGATTGTCGAAATGTTATATTCGGTAGATAAATTTCGTGAGAAGTTGCGTGGATTAGCATTCGAAGAAAATGTTTGTTGACTTGATAACGGCGTTTGTTGTGCCTGTTGTTTTCTAGGCTGGTATTACTATTAGTAGCTTTGGACTGTCAAGACAGTTTCTTGCATCTAAGCGTAAAATTCCCGATTGCGCCTAAGGCATTGGCGTAGCATCGGTATCAGTTGCTCAGAAGACTATTTTACCGCCTTTCATCTTTTTTTAATAAGATAGTTTTAAGAGACAGACAGATCACCTGATGGTAAGCGATTGCTGCCACTCTTTGACATCTGCAACACCTGTAGAGTCACAGATGCGCTTTCAACCTTCAACCTCCTTTCGTCCAGTTGGGCGTCCGGTACCTTCAGTCACTCGAAAAAATACAGTACAGACGCTGCTTCACACCGGTCTTCTGTGAGGCAGTGGTATCGCTCCGGTCGAGCCAGCCCATTCATGCTGAAGCGTGGCTTTTCTACTGCACACCCATACAGAATCCGCATTTTTTCCCACTAATTTACTATCGCTCTTTTCCTTCTAGTGGTATTGGCATTCAAGTTACATAACCAGTTGCCAAAGTAGAATTACTAACATTCTTGCCACTCAACTAGTTGCGAAACACGATAGATTGTTTTTCTTTCTTATAATATTTTGGAATGCGGTGACGTCATGTTATTGAAATAAACACGTCAAAGGTTTGTAACCAAACTTCCAAGGATCAAAATATCTACCCTACCAGGATAATTACTTCCATTCTTCAAAAAGAGCTCCAGTTCCCAACAAGTTTGCTCACCTTAGCATCAAGGGTAAACAAAATTAAACCGTATTAAAAATTATGAGAGCACACAACTCTGGGATGGGATTATGCAATTTTACAAGTCCTTTATGTACAAGTGACTACGAGTGCTTTTGGATGGGTTTTAGTAGATTATATGAAATTAAATTTAGTTCGGGCCCTGTTACGGGGGCTAACCTAAACAAACTTACTGATGGTGTGTGGTGTAAGTGAGGAGTTGTTTGCGTTTGCGAGTGTCTATGTGTGAGGTTTGCGGTAAATGTTACACAAAAGTTTGAACCGTATATAGGGTGTATCTGTGAACATTCACATCTATATACCACGCCGTCTACAAATCATTCTAAATTACCATTTAATTTTGCTCTAAGGTTTTTGAAAATACGCATACAAAAACTTTTCGACGAATTTTCAAAACTTGTAAAACAAATTTCGATCAGAATAGTCGGTAAGTAGAAAAAGTATGGCGAATGGATGTAAAAGTTGACAGATACAACTGTATACGAGTAGAACCAATGACCTCTAGCGTGCTTCGTTTTACCTTAAGTTTTTTTTTCGTTTTGCCTTAAAGAAGACTTTCTATCAAAATTGGTTTCTGTGCACTCAAGGTCATAACTACACTTTCTGCCTCGGACTATAACTACTACCACGTATTTATTACGTAACGTATCGACAAATTGTTTTTTGTGTAACTATTTTCGCTTCTATATTAACTGCGAGAGCATGTACAGGGCAGCATTATTACCTCGCATTTCTTTCATAAAACCGTTGTCGCAAAATTACTATTTACTTCTCCATACAGAGCCATTTTCAGTGCCCAGGATAATAACATTAAGTCTTCCTGAAGCTTTCCTTCAGCTAGCAGAAGTATTTACTGTGGAACTTTATATTAAAATATCAGACCTGTAATATTTTTATAATATCGTAACCGTACCACTTCGTAGGCCGGCAACGCATCCGCACTCCTTCTGGTGTAGCTGATGTCCATGGGCGGCGGTGTTCACTTACCATCAGGTTACCCGCTTGCTCGTTTGCCTTCCAAATATCCGCACATCCACCCTCTGTTGAATTTAGGCCTCTTCTTTATCACGCCACTCCCTGTGGGCACCTGCCAGCCTCATCCGTGGTTTCCCACTACTATAACCAACACGGGCAGGTCTACCCACAGGACGTCATTCCAATCCCTGGCTGCCATTTGGTAAACTTTATAGTCTACCCATTTATCCTTCCACAACACCTGGTAATGTTTTGCTCATCTCCACTTTAGCTCACACACTCGCGTGCCAACATTGACTACCCTAATAATAATGTCTTCATATCTATCCAGGGTGTATGTGTGAACTATTACTTCCCTTTAATCACGTTTTCTAAAAACAACTCTGAACAACATTATTTTATTCTATGACTTTTGAAAATTAGCATAAAAAAAATTCATCTTTTCATACAAAGTCGGGCACGAGACTTGGTCATTTTCTATGGAGAGTCGATAAAATTTTGGATGAATTTCGAAAATGTGTTGCACAAAGGTTGTTCGGAATAGTTGGTAGAAGAGAAGGTGGTTAAAGGTGTAAATGTTTGCAGATACACCCTGTAGAGTATTAACTTGTTATAGCTTAATATCTTCATCTCTAAATTGTTCGATGAAACGGAAAGTGACATGTATCCCTCACTTAACTTTCTTTCATCCAATTTTCCCGTCCATCTATAAAGATTTCCGGGTCACTCCCCCCTAATGGACTAGTCCGCACCATGCCATAATTTTGTATAATTCCATTACCATTCTTCGTCTCCTTACTTGCACTCTAATGAATTGGTCCAATGAACTTATGCTATAGCCTGTAACCCGACTTTATTAAGTTACGCCTGTTTAGTGAGGAGAAACATCCAAGGGTCATTTCGGACAAACAGATGGATCAGCTGATGGCAAGCGATTGCCGTCGCCTATAAACACCCGCAACACTAACTGGTATGTGGTCTGGGCCTTTACCATGAGTTTGAAATACTATCCTCGCTATCGAAAACTATCGCTTTGTCTCTTTCATTGTGATGCATTTGAAGAGACAGAGCAATAGTTTACGTTATGTCAGTTTTCGATGTCAACTCATGGTAGCGCTACAGTAGAAATCGACGTTCCGAACCAGTGGTAGATATGATAGGTAGATAGATAGATACTCTTTATTGCACAACACATTACAGAACTTAATGCTAATAGTAATTTACAAATACAATATGTTTTAACATCACAAGTGTTCTGTATGGAACTAACTTGAATAAAGATTTTTTCTTCTTTCTTCAGGTGGGAGACATTTAGTCGCGACCGATTGCTGTTACCACCACACAGTAGCGAAAAAACTGCCAATTGTGCCTCTGGCCTATCGCGGCCGGGACGCGTTCCGAGATCAGCGCTGTACTAACCGAAGCAAGGGGCAAGTGCAATGTTGATGCGGTAAGTGCCGGACCAGTGGAGTACTTAGCGGTATGGTGCGGACAGAGTGGGCAGGGAGACCCGTAGAAACGGTGGTGGCTGGACGCTACATAGTACAGGGGCCCAACGATGGCTAAACCACCTCCGAAGCCTGCCCTACCATGTCGCGCATAATCCCGGGATGGCTCGTCGTGCCGGGTGGTGACCGGGTCAAGTGTGTGGGGTACTGGGGTGAAATGTTTGTTTTCATCACTTTAAAGTATTTTCGAGGTGAGAAGTGAGTATGACTTAAAAAAGCACGGTGTAGAATATGAAGCATGGCCCACCTTAAACCTCATCTTCACTTAACATCAGGTCAGGTAAGAAAAGGGCGTATCTCGCTCTAAAAGGCCGGCAGCGCACCGGTGAAGCCCCTGGAGTTGCAGATGTTCATGGGCGACGGTAATCGCTTAACATCAGGTGATCCGTCTACTCGTCTGTCCCCTATCTTACAAAAAAAAGGTGTGATCGAGATCAAAGTCTTGCTGTCGTAAAAAAGTGATTGATTTATTCCATTGTCACTACAGTGTTGATTAGAGCACATCACTACCCCATCTTAGCAGTGTATAACCCCCCAAATTTATCTCCGAACCTTGTGTGTACATAAACATAGAGTGGTCACTGTTTGATGTACTTCCCTAAGTGTTTGGATTGCGGGAAAATGTTTGCATAAGCTTACGCTCGATAGTTCGCAGTTATTTCGAGATTATTCCAACCCACGGGTAGGTCATGTTTTTGTAATAGGCCCTGTATTAACAACTGCTATTAGGCACCTGAGCCGTCTTCTCTGAATTTGATTATAGTTGGACTAATGCTGTTAACTAAATTAGATTTTACGCGTAAAGTTGTGTTTGATTATAACAATTAGCTAAACAGTTACTACCCGTGCGGATAAACACTGGGATTAGAAATGGCGGTGCAACTATTCACCTCTCGCTCGCACACTATTTGCGTCTATACTCGCACACGTGGGTACAGACTGACAAAAAAAAACTGCGTTTTAATAAAAAATTGTGAGCAAGTTTTTCCGTGGTTTTAAACCTTTCGTTAGTCTTGTTATATTTTGTTAGAAAGGTACGTTATTCCTCATTACTATAGGCTATGTACATACATACACATACCGTGGTACATACCACGGGCGAAGCCGGGGCGGACCGCTAATAAATGTATATTTTTGTGAGAACAAATTCGTCTATAAATGCGATAATTATAAATTATTATTTGTTTATAAACAATTTATTTTTAGGAAAAAAGAATTTATTTATTAAAAGGTATCCTTGACAGTTTTCGATAGGACTAATTCGACAAAAAAAAATATGCGGTCTAGGCAGGTAGCCTAGACCGCAATTTTTTTTATAGGTATTATTGTATAATTGTATATTTTTTATTATTGCATATTATTGTACAGGTAGTAGTACATTTTGTTTGTGTTTAAAAAATAACGGGAATATCATACTTAAATCCCTAATATTGTTTTGAATTTCATATCGAATACTTTCACAATTATTTCGAGTATTAATTTTATTCGTTAAGTGGAAACGGCGTTTCCTCGTAATCAACAATGGCCATTAAAAGGTTTCTATTAATTACAAGTTTTAATTCGGTTTTCCAGTTAACCCATTAAAATTTTAATTGCAGCGGTATTCTAATGAAGAGCATCGTTAACCCGTTTTCATTTTATTGGCCAAAGTATAATAATAATGTATATTTCGGATATCAAAACACAGTCAAACTAAATGATCAGCTAAGGGCCGATTTTTTGATCCGTAGTTAACCTGAACTAATGGCTAAACAAGTAGGTAACCAATGGTCATAAAGACAAAAAAATCTTTCCAAACAATAGTTAGCTTAACAGTCAAAGTTAACTATGCTTAGTCAATATAATCTAAAAGTAACTTCGGATCAAAAAACAACTCAGTATAAAAATTGAGTACAACAACCCTGTTAAATCAAACTTGATTTAACAGGGTTAACCAACTGGTTACTGGACTTTTAGGTTAACGAAAACACTAACCGCTTTTGCGATGCAATATACACCCAGCTCCATCTATTGGTGGAATTTGGGACTAAAATCCATTACAATGTTTGTTCGCGCTAATCTTGGAACTATTACTATATCTAGATTTATTTGACAAAGTGTTACGCGTCATATTTACTTGCGAAAGAAACCGTGAATAAAGTATTATTGTGTGAAACATACGCTATGGGCTGTTAAAATATGCCTCTGACTGAGTGTATTATATGAGACCCGTGACATACCTACCTAGGCAAATTCTTTCCGTCACCAGCATTCTATTTATAATGTCAAGATCAAATGAACTTTTCCAGCAAAAACATTGCCATCCTCAAAAAAATACAATTAGTCTTATTACGAGGAAAAATGTGGCGAATTCCCCTGACATTTTCGAAGGGAAAGTGCATAACACTAAAACGATAACAAGACGCAATAACCCTTAGGGTGAGCATGAGGCGTAAAAACGTCCCACAACTTACCCTGAGGGGACAAAGGGACTGCGCTCACCTGGTACTAAGTAGGGGTCGTTGTACTAGGAGGCTGCTAGCTAAACTTTTTGTTAAGGGGCTATACGAATGAAACTAGCGCCGCCAACCTTTTTACACTGATTTAGGCGAAACATATTTTCGCCACAATCAGTGTATTTTTGAAGAAAATAAAACATTACAGACTTTTTTTTTTATTTTAAGCGGGCGGCTATGCAGGTCTTATTCAGATCAGTATCACTGCCACCAGTTTGATCTATTGTGATCGTCGCTATGCTACATTTCAGTCTCAAATCCTGCACTTTTAAGAAAGTGAATTAATTGTTTGTTTTTGAAGAAAATAAAACATTAGGTACAGACTTAGATCCAAGTAAATTTATTTTTTCAAGATGCAACACAATATTTCTAACACGCGATAAGTAACAATAATGTTAATTATTGCTAAAAACGGCCACTTTTAGCAATAATTGACATTATTGTTATTTGTCGCGTATTTTATATATTGTATTGCATCCTGAAAAATTCAATTTAATTGGATCTAAGTCTGTAATGTTTTGCTTTCTTAAAAAATATCGTATTTTCGCAACAATCAGTGTAAATAGGTTGGCGGCGCTAGTTTCATTCGTGTAGCCCTTAATACGAATTTCGAAAGAATCAATTTATAAACCTCCTCTCCTCCTCTGTTGTCTGATATCTGTAACACAAGTGCTTAGGCTACTTAGTACAGAGTCAGGTCAATTTATGAGATGTTGTGAGAATTTATTTATTTATTTAAACAGTGTTACTTATAAACTAATTACTATTCTATGGATATGCCAAGCTTCAACTAGGTGTTGCCGCTGCTGATAGACATCAGCGGCGGCAACTTTATGTAATTATTTTTTGCATTTGCCTTTTAGTTCAATTCAAATACAATATTTAACATTGTTTCGCTATTTACGACTAAACACTCTAAAATAAATAAAAACACCTATTTATTGATGCACTGGACGGCATAAGTCTTTATCACAGAAATAAAGTCATATTAATTTGCACACAACACAACATCTCATACACACTTGTGTAACAGACATTAGACAACAGAGGAATCACAGATATAATACTTAATACATATATTACACCCAGACACTGAACAAATACAAGTGTTAATCACACGAATGTTTGTCTAGGGCGAGGATCGAACCCACAACCATTGGTAGGGTCACCATCAAATGCGCCATCCAGCTAGTAATTATAATTATGATGGGATAAGGCTTAGTCACCACCTTGCCTAATGCGGATTGGTAATCACAAATCCGAGTTTATCAAAAAAAAAAACAAACATTGAAGAAGCTATGGTATAACTATAGTACGGTATACGGTAAAGTCTGCCTGTCTTTGGAAGTTTTTGGTATATTAATTACATGAGGAGTATAGACAAACGCTTTGACAACAGAAAAGTGCTTAATTTTACCGTCATTCACCGCTTCATTTCAATTATAAATAACACCAAATCATTCATCTGCGCTAGCTGATTACGAATTCCACATTATGTCCAACATGGTTCCGAATAGTGGTGGAAGGACTCGAGTCTTTGGCTTATTTGGACAAGACTAGGTTTTTAAACATGATCTACAGAATCGAGTACAAGTCCCAAAAACCGTAGAGATGAAATTTTAATTAAGTGCACTGGACGGCATATAAGTCTTTATCACAGATATAAAGTCATAATATTAATTTGCACACAACACAACATCTCATACACACTTGTGTAACAGACATTAGACATCAGAGGAATCACAGATAATACTTATACATATATTACACCCATACACTGAACAAATACAAGTGTTCATCACACGAATGTTTGACTAGGGCGAGGATCGAACCCACAACCATTGGTAGGGTCACCACCAATTGCGCCATCCAGCTAGTAATTATAATTATGATGAGATAAGGCTTAGTCACTACCTTCCCTAATGCGGATTGGTAATCACAAATCCGAGATTATCAAAAAAAAAAAACCAAAATCGAACCCAGAAATCAAACCCAAACTCCCGAGATTACGACCAGGTACTGTACTTACAACTAAATCGAGTCTTTTTACATTGCGTGTAGACTCGATTAAGTTGTAAACCGTTATTACTGATTCGAGGCTCTTTTAAACTCTTTAAAGACTCGAACTTTGTAACCTCTAGTTCCAAACCGCAACTCGTTGACTATTTGCCCACAATCCTCAAACGACCGGTAATCTAAAAACCGATAAAATGATACCCGCAAACTTTCCCGACATAAAACTGAAACAGATCATCTTTTGTATAACGGCCTTTAAATTCCAAAACACGTAAAATATTCAGCCATAAAAACTTTCGAGGCAAGCCAATGGCTTTTAGATAGCTAGTACTGTTAAAAGGTTGACGGCAGCTAACTAGCGCCAGTGATTTGATTTACATATTTAACTTCTTTTATGTAATAGAGGTTAAACGAACAGACGCATTAGTGGAGACCTTGTAAACCATGGGAGAGCCACGTTTCGGCATGAATGGGCCGGCTCGACCGGAATGATAGTTACCATGGCCTCACAGAAGACAGGCGTGAAGCAGCGCCTGCGTGTGTTTCGAGTGAGTGAGGGAACTGGAGGCCCAATAAATGTAGTTAAAGGTTGGGATTTTATGCCGATTTGTGCTTGTTCAGTGCACTTGAACAAGTGCATTATGATTTTTTATAAAAAACCACTGAAGCGATGGCGACGAAATCGATGGATGGCTAAGACGTGTAACCACACCACATGGAATCAGATGAAGGGGCCTATATCCAAAAGTGGATCACTAATGACTGAAGATGATAGATAAAAAAGTATTTGTATGATTAGTCGTTTTAATAATCACTAGTGGCCCTCCGTCATTTCATCTCGAAACAGTTTTGCTATTAGTTCCAATCTTTGCCATTAGGTGGCGCTGTGTATCGATTACTTCGCACAAGTTTGCCGTCTTTTCGCATTGTATAAAAAGCCTTGGACCTGTTTGTAAAACTATCTTTTTATAAATAATATATGTATAAATAAATAAAATAATACAAATAGCTTTCTTTTTTTATGGGATAGGTGGTAGACGAGCAGACGGATCACCTGATGGTAAGCGATTGCCGCCGCCCATAAACACCTGCAACACCAGTAGAGTCACAAGTGCGCTTAGACTTAGAACTTAGAAGCGAATTAAGTTTAGTTTCCAATTTTAAGATACAAGTAAGATAAACAAAATCACAGATGGCGCTAGTTTCTTCACCGTGTCTGCAGATACAAGTGCTTCTTGCCAAGTGTGTCAGATATAGGCATTTGGCAGCCAACTGTATTAAGGTTTTTTGTCTCAATATTGCTTGGATTTACAAGGAAGAATACGGCTACTGATGCATTCTTAAAAGCGGAGCAGTTGTCAAATCTTAAATCGTTACCATATTCTGTTACTGTATCGAGAGAATTATAGGGGTCTTGTTTTATCTCGGTTGTAACGTATCGGCTCATATTATTGTTAAAAAAAAAAAAAAAAAAAAAAAAAACTTTCTTTTTTTATGGGATAGGTGGTAGACGAGCAGACGGATCACCTGATGGTTACCGATTTCCGCCGCCCATAACACCTGCAACACCAGTAGAGGTCACAAGTGCGCTTAGGACTTAAAAACTTAGAAGCGAAGTAAGTTTAGTTTCCAATTTTAAGATACAAGTAAGATAATAAAATCACAGATGGCGCTAGTTTCTTCACCGGTCTGCAGATACAAGTGCTTCTTGCCAAGTGGTGTCAGATATAGGCATTTGGCAGCCAACTGTATTAAGGTTTTTTGTCTCAATATTGCTTGGATTTACAAGGAAGAATACGGCTACTGATGCATTCTTAAAAAGCGGAGCAGTTGTCAAATCTTAAATCGTTACCATATTCTGTTACTGTATCGAGAGAATTATATGGGGGTCTTGTTTTATCTCGGTTGTAACGTATCGGCTCATATTATTGTTCAAAAAGAAAAACAGAAATTGCAAAAAAAAAATCATCACATTCATACTTAATTGTATAATTCTTTCGTGAACATTACCTACTAGTACATTATATACCTAGCTACCTTAAGATGCAAGATTCAAATGGTGTATAGATTTTTTAATTTTTATTAAAAAACGCCCCGTTGGTCTAGTGGTTTAAGTACCGGGCTGTGATCTCGGGGTCCCGGGTTCGATTCCCGGGTCAAGCAAAAGTATGTTTCGAATTTTTCTAACATAGCTCGGGTTTGTGATCACCAATCCGCATTAGGCAAGCGTGGTGATTAAGCCTAATCCCATCATAGTAACGATAACTTGATTTCTGTGATGGAGGCCTTTGCCCTGCAGTGAGGCAGTATATTAGGCTGATACTTTACTTTTTCTTTTATTAAAAAACCAATAAATAGGTAGCGAACGTCTGTTTCTCATGTAAATCGTCTGTGATTTTAATCCGTGTCAAAGTTCATCTCTTGAGCTTTTCAATTACTTTGTTTATTTTTGACATATCTATCTTTTCTGGTCTTTGGTTTGATCCCAGAACCAGAAAATATCCCGGATCGAGCAAAAAGTATCTTTAATTTTTTCAAATGTAGCACGGGTTTGTGAACAATCCGCGTTAGACTAGCATGGTGATTTTTATTTTTGGTAGGTATAGCAATTCTTTGCAATTTATTCTTAAGTAAATATTGCACTTAAAATATTGATGAGACCATCGTCCGCTCATGGCGAGTTAAGCACTTACGAAATTCGTCGGCTTAGTTTAGGGGTTCGGATGGTGTAAAATGGATAGCATATCTGCCCGGTCTGTGGAAGGTTGTGGGTTCGAGTCCCACCTGAACCCTCCGAGGAATTTTTTAAGTGCAATATTTACTTACCATGGTGATTAAGCCTAATCCCATCAAAGCAGCGATTATTTCGTTTCTAAGATGGAGGCCTTTACCCTGCATTGAGACAGCTGATACCTTTTTTTAATCTTTTACTGATACTAAACAGCAATCTTTTACTGATACAAAATGTTCACGCATAACGTGACAATTAAACAGTTTTGTCATGAAATTTATATGTCGATTTGTTAGCTTTATGAAACAGTCCCTTGATTTAGAAACCCACACAAATTATTGTTAATAGGACCCGTCATACTTCAAATACCTTATTAATTGCAAACCATAAACAGGACTATAATTGAAACGCCAGTAAGTGACTATTAATATTTACAAGTACTTAAACTAAGTACAATCCCAGTACCGCATTATTGCTTTCTACAAAGGACTACAGGAATCCTATGTCACGAGAAATTTCTGATATTAGATACCTTACCTATAAATGAGCGTTTAGATTCGAAATTTCCTGAGATTTGTTCTATACTTAGAATTTTAGGAATTTATGCCCAAAGTATATTTAAAAAGCTATGTTTAACTGTGGAAGAGCCACGCTTCGGCATGAATGGGCCGGCTCGACCGGAGTGATACCACTGCCTCACAGAAAACCGGCGTGAAGCAGCCCCTGTGCTGTGTTTCGCCGAGTGAGTGAGGGTACCGGAGGCCCATCCGGGGGAAGGGGATAAAAGGTTGGCAGCGCACTTGTGGATCCACTGGTGTTGCAAATGGCCATGGGCCTCCGGAGGCCTTAGCATCAGGTGATCCGCCTGCTTGCCTGTTACCTATCACATAAAAAAAAAGCGGCCAAGTGCAAGTTAGGCTCACCCGTGAGGGGTTCCGTAGCAAGTAATTATCACCCGTGATAGCTTTCATTGAAACCAGCTCGTGATATAGCATTCATTTTCATTACCTGCAAATAAAAAAAAACACTTTAGATAGCAGTACTTTTCATTGACTGAATGAACTTGGGCAAATCAAAAAAAAAACGAAATTGTGAAATTTCACAAGTTGAATACAATCTACCTATCTGATATTAAATTAACTAAGTAAATGTGAGAAAACAGAATTAAAGCATTTACTTTGAGCCAAGGCTTACTTGTTTTGTACTACTTTTGTTCTCAAATAACAAATACCAATGCATCTAGATCATAAAACAACTGACATCAATTTATCTTTTGTAAAATGCTCAGATAATTTTGATAGGTTTGCATGCTAAGATCATTTTGATGCTGACTGGATATATTCGAAACTGGAACCACAAAATACATATTGACACAGAAGGCTGACTGCCCACTAAGAGCTAAAAATATGTCATGTACTCACGCATGCGCACTAACGGGCAAAAACGCCTTTTCGACCACATTGATCCTAACTTATGACATAAGATTGTCAAACTATCGAGGTCTATGGTAGAGGCCGCGCGCTTATGTACTCATGCCGGGCAACAACCCTAGCATATGTCAACGAACTCTTCTAAATTCAAAATCAGGTCAAAGTCTAACTTCTGTGTGTAATTATTTTGTGCTGGAACCGCCCGAAACTGTACCGTAAGCAAATCCGATTGTAAGTTATTAGCACAGGATCGCGGGCGCAACAAAAACCGATTTATCACGTGTATTCACCGTAAGCCCGCAATTGATGTGGGTCCCTGATACGGGTGAGGTCTTGTCTTGTATTAATTATAGGCATTTATATGTTTCTTGTTAGGGTTGCAAAGACCGCTTGGCAAATGGTACGAAACTTCGAGAGACCTTTTTTCGGGAAATCAATCTAGTCAAGTATTCCTTATGGACACTTCTGTGAGCACGGGGATTGGGGACTCTTGATGTTCGTGCTTGTGACTTTATGGAAAAGATACTAGGGCGTATTTGTTAACATTTACATCCTTTTAGCCACGTGTTCTATGAAATTCCAAAACAATGTGTTTCAGGACTTTTCGAAATTCGCATATAAAAAAACCTACAAGGTAGGCCACGTGACTTGGCCATTTTGCTGTCGGAAAAGTTTTTGACAAATTCCCGAAAGTTCTAGAATAAATGATTTTCAGAATGGTTCGTAAAAACGTGATAAAAGTGTCGATTTTTTTTAGTCCTCAGGTACAAGGTTAGGTGAGGTCGATATTTTTAAAAGTAAGAAGCGAAAACGAATAAACGAGTCACCTGATGGTAAATAATTTAATTACTGACATCTGCAAGAAGAATCTGAGAAGTCACTGATGCTTAGCTTAGTATGCTCTTCTTTTGTAGGAACCTTAGATAAACTCGTCGGAAAATAGAATGGAATAGAATAAAAGTTTATTTGGTAAACACAAATACTGCTACTCTCGACCGTTTTACAAAACTGATGTGATTGTTTAATTATTGAAGCTAATGTAAGTATCAGCAACATTACCTATAACAAACGTAGCAAGATAATTTTATAAAATAATTAATTATTTTAAATAACATTGTACATTTAATTCAACAATACTCGTATGATAACACTCGTCCATTTGGCACACCTAAAAATACATCATGTAGCTAGAAAAACATTGTTTCGAAACTAGTTAAATATTCATGTTATATTCCGAAATAGAACGGGAGTATTGTAATATATTTTTTGCTTTATAAAACTGTATTTACTTTATTTTGCAGCAACAAATCATATTCTACTACTAACTAAAACACGCCATTAAAAACCTAATTTAAAAACACAATTTGATATTTTAGTGATTAACCCTATTAAGATAAAATATTCTAATATGATATTGTAATGGTAGGTAGAAATAATGGATGGTAGGTGGCAGGGGACCGGAGAGAGTGGCGTAATAGAGAAGAGGCCTATATACTCGGCAGTGGGTGGATGTGGGTTGATATGAAGATGATGATCTCTTTATCACTATTTATAAAAATAAATGAAGGACAATATTGTTTCAACTTTGGCTCTACAAGTCTTAGGGCCTCGCTCACCACCTCTGAGTAAAGTGTCAAGTAATTTACGGATAAGGTTCGGATAAAATTGGCCCCTGGTCTTTGTATTGAATAATTATTTAAGTAGTTAACTAGGCCGCGGATCGGGGCCAATTTTCTCGAACCCACTTTAATTAAAGAGTAAATTACTTGACACTTTACTCAGTGTTAGGTTAATTATATATCGTAGCTGTATATACTTATTAGCCGCTCAACTATAAGTCTAGATGCTTTATTGAGCCTCAAGCCTATTTTGTTCTGAAGGTTTGCCTTCACCTTTCCAAAATAATAACAAAATAGATATTAATTAATAAAACACTTGACAACCCTACCCCAGACGTAAACATGGGCCTACCTACGTTAAATTGGAGAGATGATTTGTATGGTTTTTGGAATTTTACATTAATTGTTGGAGATGGGAATCTTATATGGCGTTGATTAATGAACGATTCTGTGAAGGTTTAGTTTCAATTTGAGTTTCTTGTGAATATGAAGCAACTTTTTTTTAGAAATTGATATTTATTAAAATAAAAATAAATAAATAAACTGAGACAACATCACAATAAATTGTTCCGGTCCCAAACTAAGGTTTTCCCTTGTGCTATGAAAACCAGAAACAACGAAGGAACCACAAACACTCAGACGCAACACAAATATCTGTTTCATCAACAAACATTACATACATACGTTAGACTTACTAAATCAAGTCTGCCACTGAGTTACATTTTAGCAGGTGTGATTGTTAGTAATTATTCATTAGAATAAGAAATATTAGCCATATTAAAATAAAGATGTTTGTATTTTTTTGGTAAAAAAAATAATTCAGAAGACATTCTCTAAAAGTATTTTGTTGAACCAAAATATCAATTCAGCAAATATGTCCTTGTAGTCAGATATCTCTCCAAGACTCTGAAGTCTACCAAATATATAAAATTTACTAGCTACATTTACTCGATTGCCAACAAAACCGGAGCTTCATAAATATAATATTTTTTGTAGAATTCACATTCCTATATCGTCGACATGCCAACCACACACAAAGCAATTTCCCTCGTCATTTTTGATACGGACAACCAAACTGTTGAATTCTTTGTCCGTGCCTGCGTTAAATTATTTTTATTAGGAGCTACGATGTACTTATAGAGCAAAGCCCTTCTTATCCTTTTTCTTTATTCAAAGATTTTAAGCGATTACTTTTTCATTTATTTTGGGGTTTATTTATTTATTAAAGTACACTTACAGATTACAGTCGTACATGCATAATATTGATAACTACATAAGTACAATACTTACTAGAAGGCATTCTAAGTCTTAAACCTCGTCTACCGATACGTGGTCTCCATTCGAGAATCTTTTAGCTCCAACGGCCAACTGTTCTTCTTGCTATGTGCCCCGCCCACGGCCGCTTCAACTTGTTAACATCATCATCATCATCAGTCCGTTGGCACTCTGTTCGCTAGCTGTTCCTTTAATGAATACAATCAAATTACGCACCTGATGGTTAATTAAGTACAACAGAACTGCATATTATAACATGGTGTAAGATTATAATGAGTTACTAATTCTGTCTAATTCCGAGTATCCATCACCCGAGACGCGCCTAATTAGATCTACATAATGGTATATTAACTTAGAAAGTTTGATTAACCTCGTCCTGTATCACTATTAGCGATACCAGCCAAAGTTTGTAGATATGACGTAGAGTGGCCTGTCTATCGGTTTTTTACAGGATGCATTTTGGGGAGTGTTCGAAAGAGCTTCACGACCTGATACTCCCTTCTCCTTTCTACCACCGGACAATGCGGAAGACGAAAATAATCCACCCTTACACTGTGGAAGTTCCACCAGCTCGTACTAAGCGTTTCGCTTCCTCTTAATTCGAACTGCTAAGGAATGGAACAACTTGCCGGCTTCTGTATTCCCAGAGAGCTACAATTTGGGTGTCTTTAAGTCGAGAATGAATAGGCTTCTTCTGGGAAAGCACGCTACATCGTAGACCTCATTGTCACTCTCCATCAGGTGAGATGAGGTTAAGTGCAAACCCATTTAAATAAATAAAAAATATGACCAAAGTATTTAGTTCTGTAACCTTATGTGGGAGCCCAAAAATCGACGGCGGCCACTAGGTAGACCGAGGTGGCGGTGGCGGGATGAGCTCGACTCCTATAGCCACAACTGGACCATAGTCGTCCAAAATCGTGAAGTGTCGAGAAAGAGTAGGAAGGTCTTTGCCCTGCAGTGGGACAGGACGGGCTCTTAATAACAATGTACCTTTTGTGTCATAAAGACTATATATCTATCTCTACCTCAGATCACCCTTAAAAGTACATTTTAGGCGGGGCGTGAAACGGCATCTCAGCAGGCATTCAGGGTGAGTGAGACAGACTCAATGGAAACTTTGTCTGTTCTTTTGTGCCTGTCAATCTCATATTTAAAAAATCTCATATAAATAAAACATAGGTCACCCTTAAGATTACATACATCGAGTTCGGTTACACTTTCTTTGTACTCTTTACATAACACTAAGAGTCTTGGCAATAACAAACGATGTATGACACCGTCTGCTTTCTTTGTGCTCTGTATAGAACTATCATCCCAGCAGATTTACGGTGGCAAGACATTTTTCAGAATGCTTAACAAAAACCTTTTTATGTACAACGTCACAGCCTAAGCATCATTTAACAGCGCCAGATGTGAACAAGTAAAGTCATTAGGAACGGTATTCGTTACGAAACACAGGATATGTTGTGTTCGGAGAATTTCGCCTTGTATTTTTTCACCGTGCGAAATGGCGTCTTTCTATATTTTTGCGTTTGCCTTGAACAAACAGTAAGTCGATTAATATACCAAAGAAAGTTCTTCGTAGAACGACGTAGACAAATAATATCATCTAGCTGATAGTTCAGCAACCGTCTTAACTTAACTCATCGATATGCCAGGTTGGCAGGACATAGAAATGGATTAGATCTGAAAGTTTATGGTCATTAGGTGAATCTGCTGTCTGCCCTTTGCAACCCTTAGAAAAAAATAATCAAACCAACGGCCTCCTGGATTGGTGCTATATATCTTTCTATCTTCAAAAGTCAAAATCCAAACTTACCTAATACGAAATTCTCCTATCTTAGGTCTTAAAAATAAGTGCGTTATCGTATTTTTCTTGTTCATTATTAAAAACTTTTGCCATAATGCAATAATCCGTGAAAAAAATTAACGTCAAAAATTTTTAATCAAGGAGGAAAACACCGGACCCATGTTCTGTGTAATCGTAAAAATATCGTAATAAAAAGGTAAAAATCTTTTCAATGTTAGTTAATTAATCCAGATTCCTTTCGAAGAAAATCCGAGAAACAAAGTTAAACGAGCATTAAACATTGAAAAAGTCGAGTTTAGGAAAAAATTTAGTAATAAGATACGAATCAAGTTCATTTGTTTTCAATATTAAAATGAAGTTGATCAGAATCTCAACCGTGGGAGAACCACGCCTCGTTATGAGAGGGCGGGCTCGGCTGGAGTGATACCACGGCCTCACAGAACGGCTTTCTGTGAGGCTGTGGTATCACATCACTCCGATCGAGCAAGCGTATGAAGCAGCGCCTTGCTGTGTTTCGTCAAGTGATTAGGGGTTCCGGAGGCCCAATTTTAGGGGAAATGGGGGTTGCAGGTTAGCAACGCACTTGTGACTTTAATGGAGTCGCACCTATCACATCAAAAATAGGTAATTAAATTAACTCCACAGCCGTCAATATAAACGTAAAATCTTAGAAGGTACAGGTTAAAGGCAACTCAGATTTAATAATAAAATTAAAGACAAACTTGCGATTTCATACTTCAGTCTTAATTATGTAATAAGAGTCCCAGTTTGAAATTTCCAGATTAACTTCATCCATTATTGTGTTTGAAACCTTTGCTACTTTATCCCAAGCATCATCTGGAGCGAGAATTCAAATAAATTAGAAATGAGAGTCAGATTGATTATGAAAGTGGAGCAGAAGCGGCTAAAAGAGGTATTAATAAATCTTTTAGTGTCACAGGCATGGAAAGTACTTACTATTGATTGAGAGCACGGATGAGATCTATTTCTTAAATGATAGTATACTTTTCCAACATTGCGAGGAGAACAGACAGCCGTTTAAGGTAGGAAAAGTCCTTGAGTGGAAGCTGCGTACAGGACGGCCGCAGCCGTGACAAGCCCCTTACAAGGTGAACCGACGATCTTGTGATGGTCACGGAAGCCCCTTGATGTAGGTTGCACAGGACCTATCTGTGTGGAAAACATTGGAGGGAGGCCTATGTCTAGCAGTGGACGTTTATTGGCTGAAAAGATGATGATGTTGATGCTGATATTTTTCAAAACAGACTATGCGGAACCTGTGCGAAGAAGACACACATTTATATAATGCCTATTGCGTCATTCACAACTCTCTACTTCGTCTTCGAATTTCCTCATTCCTGATTCGATTATGTAAAGAAACGCCGATCATAGGTCACTCCTTAGCTCGTTGATCTGACCTTGAGTCTTCTTATAAGACCCATAACGAGTGACCAAGTTTCGGTTCCTTAAGTCATTCATTTATTCAATTGGTGGTGCATTAACATGCCCTAGTTGTTTTTTTTTATGTGATAGGTAGCAGACGAGCAGGCGGATCACCTGATGGTAAGCATTGCCGCCGCCCATGGACACATGCAAGACCAGTGGAGTCACAAGTGCGCTGCTAACCTTTTATCCCCTTCCCCCCAATAAGCCTCTGGCACCCCCACTCACTCGGCGAAACACAGCACAGGAGCTGCTTCACGCCGGTTTTCTGTGAGGCAGTGGTATAACTCCGGTCGAGATGGCCCATTCATGCCGAAGCATGGCTTTCCCACAATGGTTAAAACCAAAGCCCTGATTTCAAAACCAGCTAGCCTGTTTACTGTTTACATTGAAGTGAAATCCGTTCGTAATACTGTCTCTCTAGTTTTGTCCCAAGGGGAGTAAGATAGATTGGATTATGGTCACATTTCCAGTATTACTCGTGTTTTGGTACAAATGCTATTACTGTGTGTTTTCTCACGGCGCCTTCATTAAGTTAATTAATGTTAGATAAACTATTAAAATATTGAAACATTTGCAGGTGCTCGACCGGAGTGATACCACTGCCTCACAGAAAACTCTTGTGCTGTGTTTCGCCGAGTGAGTGAAGGTACCGGAGGCCTACCGGGGGGAATGGGACAAAAGGCTGGCAGCGCACTTGTGACTCCACTGGTGTTGCAGGTGTCCATGGGCGGAGGCAATTGCTTACCATCAGGTCCGCCTGCTCATCTGCTACCTATCACATAAAAAAAGGTACACGGACTTTCTGTGTTTTTATTTAATGATCCGTCAGAAGTATCATAGGAGTGATCTGGGTTTTGCTGAGTGAGTGAGGGTACCGGAGACCCAATCCCCCTGATTGGGTCTCCTGTACCCTACAGGGGGTTAAAGGTTGGCAGTGCACTTGTGACTTACTACCAATACGCCATTTTCAGTTGGAATGATTTCTTTTCTTTTCAAATAAAGATTGTTATTATTATTAATATTTTAAAGTTTTCTCAATGCTAAAGATCTTATCTCCTATAGTAATAAAATTTTAACCGTAGTTAAAAGGATCCGTATAGATACAGAATTAATACCCATTGAAAGACAATACCAGGAATTATGAGTCAATTGAGCTGGATTCAAAATAATACCATAAACTTGTTTACCCTAGTTGAATATCAGAAGTTCATAAAACATGACAATATTTTATTACTGAAATATAAAGTTTTTACTCGATATAGATAGATAGATACGAGTAGATAACGTTTATTGGCCACAAAAGCAAAAAACAAAGAAACAAATTACAGTAAACATTACATTAACATACACAACAATACAAGGTAGGTACATACAATGGTATTACAAAATCCTACTACTATTATAAAGGCGAAAGTTTGTAAGTATGGATGTATGGATGTTTGTTACTCTTTCACGTAAAAACTACTGAATGGATTTGAATGAAACTTTACCACAATATAGCTTATACATCAGAATAACACATAGGCTACAATTTTTGAGGTTTCTACGAACCTGAAGTCCACGCGAACGAAGTCGCGGGCAAAAGCTAGTAGAAGTATGATATGAGTAGATATGGAACTTAACATGATGATGTGGTGTAACAAATTGCGTTGTATTGATAAGGGACTATTTAAAATATTATTTACCTGAATGTAGTCTAGTAGAGATCGTTTTCAGCGATGTAACGTCTAAATTATACACGGAATATCTAGATACCTAGTTTTTTAAGTTAAATTTTGCTATACAGTTAAAAGATATCCTCTAATCTGCAATGTATAGAAGGTAAAAATATTTACTAACTATATAAAATTATCAATTACATATTAAAATGATTAAATATGTGTATGATGTAGTATAAAGGATTTGAGCATGCTCACTCACTCAGGATATTAAATCTTGACAGACTTAGTCCGGTTCCCGTGTCTAAGGGTTGCGAAGGTCAGGCAGAATGTATTTACTGTAATTACTAGACTTCCTAAATCCTGGATTATGGTCCAAGGATCTCCTTATACGAACGGGATTAAGAGCTGGGAGAAAGAAAAATTGAGGATAAAACTTTAGTAATAAAGGTAAGAAAAAACTTTAATCTTATCCAAGTTTAATATGCGTAAGTAAAAAAAGGATAATTACTGTTTTTTTTAATATTTTCATTTCATGGCAGTCATTTTATCTTTGTTTTCTTTTGCCTGATAAATATAATAATTTCCGCTCCAGTCAGGTAAACAGCATCTTGGTACGGTCCAGAGATAGACTACATCGGTGGCGTTGGGTGGGTCACACTTAAAAGCCAAAAATTGTATCTGAGTTTTTTCTGTTCAAAAATTCTCAGTGTCAGCCTGAAGATGAAGGTTGCCGTCTTGTATCCCTCGGAAAGCACGTTTCTCCTCTTTGGTATACTTATTAAGTTGCATAAGATAGATAGATACTCTTTATTGCGTAAAATGTTACGAAACAATTTCGACGGTCCTGTGCTACTATTCTCTAGCTCTCTTCTAGATATCCACAACGGAATAGACGGAAAATTACAGTGAATTTAAATATATAAGCCGATGCGTTTTTTAAGCTACATAAATTTTGTACTGAACCTGAAAAAGCTTTCACAACATCAGTTGTGATATTCCCATGAATTCCATCGAGTACCGAGTCCCATTGACATTCATAATACTAATCGAGTAATTGACCGATTGAGCAGGTCATCAAAAGTTATGAGCTTCCCAGTTACGTCACAAATTACAATTGTAATTCCCAACATAACAATATCAATAAAAGTGGAAGGCGATAGTGATGTGAAACCAAATTTTATAGAGACTAAAGACTTCGAAAAATCGAATAATACCTATATTTTCCTACAAGTCCTGAATCGTGATCTAAGCATAAGATTCCGTAGTAACGTCTTTTAAAGCATCGGGAAATTAAAATGAGAATCACATTGAGATGACATAGGGAGGTATTTGGATTTGTATCGGAGGCAAAGACTCATTTAATAAAAGATATGTCCCGTAGCTGACTTGGACATTGTACAGTTTATCAAAACATCAAGAAGGATCTGCTGATTTAAGAAAATATACCTACATTTATAATAGATTTCGCTAACAACATTTTATTCTACCATGATGGTTTTGGTGATACAATATTGCTACATTTGAATTGTTTTTTGTTCTTTACTAGGTAACCAAATCACAATAAAGAAAGCATAAAATTGGCAGCTGTTATAATAATGTATACTGGCCTTTGCTTAGACAACTTCAACAAAGTCCTAAGCAAAGGTCTCTATAAAATCTAGGCCATCACATTTGCCTTCAATACATCACTAAAAGGCGATGACATTGTAATGCCTTAACCGGTAAAGTGCAAAACTTCGTGTTCCTACACGAAGTCGCTCCGGTTGGCGCCAGACCGTCTGACACGAAGTTGGTTTTTGCTTTCACACAGCACTGTTTATTAAATGAGAAAGTACGTAAGCCTCTTAGCTGACAATAGGCTGTAGGTACTGACATTACAGCTAAAGTACTTGGAGAAAGACTTCTGGAGAGTACTTGCAAATACTTAGGGTTCCTAAAGAGAGATGAAAGTACTATATTACCGCAAAGTTTATACACAGTTGGCTGCAGAGAAATGTATACATTATCATTAAAGCTATTTATATGAAAAATAAGAATATATTTATTGTCTCTTTAAAAAATATTTATAAATCAGGAGAAAAATAAAAATGCAATTGGTTATTATGCAAGACACAAAAAGAAGAAGCACAGCTGATCTGAATTATGTATTGTCAAGATCAAAACTAGTAAAAGTTGAATGTTTGTATCGTATATATTGTAATATTTCGAATAGATATGCAGATTTTTTCACGGTGTTTTCCCTTATTGTTGAGCTAATAGTAGATTTGACTAGAATGAAAGGCACATTGTTATGCACTGAACTACTATGTCTGGATGAGGCCGTGTGTTTCTTGAAAAAATGTGACTAATTATAATAGACGACGGCGTCAACATAGCCACATTTAATGGCTCAATGTGCAAATAACATCTCAAAAGAAAACAATAGAAGTCTTACCATGAAAGAGCATCGATGGTTCCAAGTTCTTAATTTCTCGACTGTACTTTGATTTTTAGATGAAAGGGTCTTTCCTTGATTGATTTTTGCGTAGCATGTACTTGTACAAAACGAAACCCTTTGGCGAAAAAAAAAAGAAATAGCCTTTCTGTGTTAAAGGAAAAAGGAATTCGGTGATGCAGCCTCGTCGTGACGTTTCTTATAAAAGCTTTTAGCGGGACCTCTTGTATTCCATTTGTGTTTCTTTTTCAAAAATTACAGGAGTTTGATGTAAAGGATTAAAATTCATCAATTGCATACTTAATGATAATATAAATTTTAAAAAGATGTGATGACTATGTGAAAATTCATCCTCATAACTAAGTTGACTCACCCTTTTTGAGTAAATGTTTGCACCAAATCAATAAATTTTAACATACCAATGCAATACCTATACATAGCTCGGCGAATGAATGCTGTCTTAATCTCATTATAATTGCATAATAAAGCGTATTAGATAGTATTCCGCTTCTCTGTTAAGGAAAGAACAAATAACATTTACTAAAAAAACAAACAAGAAAAAATACTTTAAACTAAATCAAAATTACCGTTATGTTATCATGGCGAGGTTGTGCAACCGGAAAAAAATATCTTTACTTTACTATAACTTCTATAGACAACGACAAGGCATAAAGGTAAACCGAAAACACGAAACGCTTGCGCGATGTAATTGGAAACAGCGCCATCTATTGGCTCGTTTCTGAATTACGGTCCCGAAGCGAAGTGAGGGCGGGCCACTAGTCTCTAAATAAATCTATCCTGGAGTAACTGTGCTTTTAAAAACAAATACGAGACGATATCAAAGTAACAGATATAAAAAAACGTCAAAAAATAAGACTGGCTAAAATAAGACGAATGAATAGAAAAACAATGACTGAAAACGAATGCTAAAAAACTACTAATTGCTGTATAGTAACGTTTTCAACGAAGCGATTAAAAGATTTATCCTAAAGAGCCAAAGACAAATATGTACCCATGTGATACCGAGGGGAACACTAACAAAGCGGTGACCCAAATGTGCTGGTTCGATCTCCCACACAATGCTATTTCGTCAATATTCGCCGAGAAAACTATTTACGTTGTAGGCTGACCTAATAGGCTGGCCTACTTTTTCGTGATATTAGAATATCATATTTTCATAAGAAGGTAAAATCATTCTTTGGGGATAGCTAAAGACAGAAAAACAGAAGAAGGAGCGATAGTAGCTCAGTAAGAACACGCCTTGCATACAGGAGGTGGTGATTCGAATGCACCTCTTGAATTTTCAAACTATGTGCGTATTTGTACCTACCACTCAGCGGCGAGAAAAAATATCGTGAGGAAAATTGCTTCTTTCGGAAAGTTTCTGAAACGTGTAACCCTGATTCCTTTGGTCTGGTTAATATGAAGAGCAGTGAAGTCGATAAAATTTGTTTCGTTGCAATATCCAGGGTGCTCAAATCCTGTACGTCAAGCTCCAAAGCCGCCACTCATTAGATATACGGACGGCAATTCAATTCAAAATACATTAAGACAAACTTTTTTTTCTTTTTTTTCTTGTGCGAAGTATCAGCCTAGACCTACTGTCCCATGTCAGGGCAAAGGCCTCCATCATAGAAATCAAGTCATCGCTACTATGATGGGATTAGGCTTAATCACCACGGGCTTAATGCGCATTGGTTTTCACAAACCCGAGCTATGTTCGAAAAATTTGAAACATACTTTATACTCGACCCGAGAATCAGACTTGCGATCCCGAGATCACGACCACATAAACCACTAGACCAACAGGGCGTTATAAATAAGCATTGAAATGATTTACATATTATTATATGTTTCGAGGATGGGTGTTAGTAACTGCAAGACAGTTTATACGAGTATCCACCTCTATAGCGGTTATTAAATGCACGATTTTACCGAACATGTGTTTTCTGTGTTGTAATAAAACAGTCATGAAATGCAAGATGTGTACTTAGTCTGGAGACATAATGTTTCTTCCGACGTGACTTACATATGTGCAAACATCGGGATACATGCACATTTTGCGTAATCGGATACCCTTTTAGTGCACACTTTGTTTGCCCACTCTCCGGGTTCGTAAAACTGTAGCATTTCTAACGCTAGGTCAGAGTGTAAGGAAGTTATCGATAAAAATATAGATATCTGTCAATGTCTTCCGTCGATTTATTCTGGCAAAATTTTGTGTAGCTAGTCTTTACTATTTATAAAGAGATAAACTACATAGTCATCCACAAACTTTATATACAAATCGAAAAAGCGAAACACTAGCGCGATGCAATAGACGCCCAGCGTCATCTATTGGCAGATTGCGGAACTACTGTCCCGAAACGGTGAAGGCGGTCGACTATCCTATAAAAATACTATATTATTTTCTGTGCTATTCATTTTTTTTATTAATTGTTCCTTAGTAGTTTCGTTTTTCACGTTTCGTTTGACCATGATTCAGAATTTGGAGAGGAGGAATTTGTTGCAAGACCTGGCAACTACAATGAAGCGACTGCCTGACCTTTCCAACCCTTTAACAAACCAGACCAACTGTATCATGGTTCCATGTTTCAGAGGCGATCTGAAACGTGTAGATTTCTCACGATGTTTTCCCTCCCTTGGCGACAAGCTGTACAAGACCGAGACAAATGGCGACATCTCGTATCGGAGGCCAAGACTCATTTTGGATCGTTGAGCCATCGAGTAAGTGTAAGTTTTCCCTCACCACGGAACTAATGGTAGAAATACGTACATAGATTTGAAAATTCTAGAGATGCATTCTCGGATTTTTTATACCTGCTTCTAGCAAAGTCACCAACGAGCCTGCGGGTTAGCTCAGATCAGAGAAGAATCTGAAGATTTGACTCACGACCTCCCATATAAAAGGCGCGTTCTCATCTACTGTGTTATCCGAACGTTACATTTTTTAAGTACTTGAGGTGGGAAACGAGCAATCGGGTCATCTGCTGGTAAGTAATCACCGCCGCCCATGAACATCTGCGAGATCAGAGAAGACGCTGATGCGATCAGAGAAGACGCTGATGCTTTGCCAGGCTTTCACACATGTCGATATATGTTTATAACAATCAAGTACAGGAGTTCTTCGAAAGAAACACTGTTAATATTGTTCACTCTACTCCAAATCGCTGAAGCAAATCATATCACGGGTTTCACATTACACCTGTTAATACTTCTGGACTGGAAACACGGCGATCCATCCCAATGATTATTTTACGAGGCTTGTGAAAGTCATTATTAAATGCAAATTTTCATACACGTAGGCACTTAATATCTGTCAATCCGAGGTGTCATGTAACCATTAAGTATGCATGGGTATGCATGCACCAAAATTATACGAACCTATTAACGGTATCTCACATTGGCCCAGAAATTTGAATTTCAATGAGGTCCTAGCCCTTCGTACTGACAAAAGGGTCTTATTGCCAATCGATGAGGCAAAACAATCACCATATCTTTGTACATGTTGGTATCACACGCGACAGAATTCGCACCCTGCAACCTAACCAGTAATAACGTAGCTCTGACTCTCTCAAACATATCGGGAACAACAGAGATGGGTTGTTACTGAGTTTCATAGCTTCATCCACTTTTAATTTATTGTTTTAAAAAGGTTCATTCAGGGCGCCATTCTGAGCCGTCCCTTATACGTATAAGAATAATAAATTTCGTCAAAGCGAAGTCGATTCTTTTTTATTTTTATCGTTAGCTTTTTGGGTTTTCTCGCTTCCGCTCTCCGGTGGTTTTAAATTGGTTTGAATTCTTCGGGTTTGGTCTGGATCGGAATCTCGGGTTGGCGAAGATTGCTTTTCTTCTTTTATTGCTCGTAGTTTGTGAATATTAGCCGGAGATTCAAATGTGGTGGTTATTCCAGTCAGCTTCCGATAGCGCGAACATTAGTTTGGTTAGGGATGTCACCTCAGAAGCTAAGAAATAAAGTAAACCGAAAATGGTAATAACCGAATATCAAACTATACATTAAATGCTTGGCTAATTTTAGACCTAAAGCTTCATAATATTATTGTTAGGTATGCTCTATGGGTTGTGTGCGATGACAGTTGTCTTGTTGAACAGTAAAAGTAATACGTTCAAGGCCATCTCTTATTTATCTCTATTAGTGGTGACTACGGAATACCCACAAAGTGAATTAAAATGGCTCACTTCGGAATTCAAGAATAACGTTCAAATCATTCCTATGCACTGATACTGACCTACTCATGTTACTGTGTAAAATTAGAACCTTAATTATCATTATAATAACGCATCATTAAGCCTGTAATATCAAATGTGAGACGTCAGGGATATCAAATGGTATTGTAACGATTTTCCACTTAGCTGTACGTACATTACGCTCTCTCACTATGTGTACAGTCATGCAAGCAAATGCGTTGCGGCTAAACACGTTTTAATTGGATAATCTCGTCATTAGGAAGCGTTGGCTGGTTTTCCTTAAGGTTTTGTGGAAGTGGAAATTGTAAGATAATAGGTAAGCGTTGCAGTTGTTATGTTTTAGGGGTGTTTGTTAATGTTGGTTTTTTTAGTGACTTTACAAACTGCAAATTGTGCCTTTATTGCTAACGAGCCTTCACTTCGCTTCGGGACCGTAATTCAGAAATGAACCAATAGATGGCGCTGTGTCCAAATACATCGCGCAAACGTTTCGTGTTTTCGGTTTACCTATAAGGCTTGTCGTTGTCCATAGAAGTTATCTCTTTATAAATAGTATAGATATTATTAAGAGTTTATTGTTGGATATTTGGTGATTGGCTTCTTCTTCTTTTGTACTGATATGGTTTAAGCATACCCTGGGCTCTGAAGCGATAGCTTTGGACGTAACTGCAAATTACAATCTAAGATGAGATAAACATTCAAGTGAATAATGTAATACGAAGGACTAAACTTGTTTGTCATCATTCTTCTTTTAAAATGTTCAATCAAACTCCTTTTTGATGCGAACAACCAAGGAAAGGAACTCTTTACCCGCCGATGTATTTCCTGAACAACATAACCTGGATTTCTTTAAGGCAAGAGTGAATAGGTTTTTCACGGGCAAGCATGGCCCACCTTAGACCTCATCTTCACTTAGCATCAGGTGTGATCGAAATCAAATGGATTGTCTGTCGTAGAGTAAAAAGTCAAATATTAAGAAAGTAAAACACTATTTAACTAGCAGACCTAATTAACAATTCAACAAAAATAAACACAAAATTCTTCCCATTTCGGGCCAAAAAGTGACCTAAAATGTTCAGCGTCAAAATTCATTTATTCAATTTAGGCTTGTGGAAAACTTTTTAATTCAAACGAATTCTCCGGCCTTTTAAAAAACGTTATCTTATTATTCTAATCGGGCTTAAAAGTTGCGTTGTCGAGTTTTGAATGCAAATGCTAGTTTTAATATATTAAACATTCATTCATAAATTATATTTTGTAGACTACTTATGAGCCATTTCAAAAACTTTGAGTTTTGAGAAAAAATTAACCCACAAAAACTGAACAGATTAAAATATTAGTAATTTTTATTTAATCTTAATGACTTTTTTATACGATAAGTGGCAGACAACCAAACGGATCACCTGATGGTAAGCGATTACTTCCGCCCATAGAAACCTGCAACACCAGTAGAGTCACAAGTGCGCTGGTAACCTTAACCCCCTTTCCCCCAATTAGGCCTCCGGTTCCCTCACTCACTCGACGAAGCAATGCAGGCGCTGCTTCACACAGGTCTTCTGTGAGGCCGTGGTATCATAATGGTCGAGATAGTTGTTTCTTGTGTTGTCTGATATCTTTAGCAAAAGTGCTTAAGCTACTTAGTTCGGAGTCAGGTCAATGCATGAGATGTAGTGTGAATTTATCTATTTATTGTTTACTAGATTTTGCCTGCGGCTGCACTCGCATTAAATTCGAAGTATAACGGACGGGCAAAAAGTAGCCTATGTTTTTTTCCATCCCTTCAACTATCTTTACTTAAAAAATCACGTCAATTTGTCGCTCCGTTTTGCTGTGAAAGAAAGGCAAACATACAGACAGACAGACACACGTTCCCATTTATAATATTAAGGGCTTCGTTCACCACCTGGGCTCCGAGTAAAGTTCCAAGTAATTTTCTTGTCAATAAAGTGGGTTCGGAGAAAATTGGTCTTTGTATTGAATAGATTATTTAAATTGTTAACTAGGCCGCGGACCAGGGGCCAGTTTCCTCCAAACCCACTTAAATAGAGGAGTAAATTGCTTGATACTTTACTCGGAGATGGTGAACGAGGCCCTGAGTATGGGTTTTAACTTCTAAAGCCATTTTTCCTGTTTTTCACTCTGATTAAACATGCTTATACAGCTATACCCACCAAACCCAAATCTTAACCTCAACATAAAGTTGTTTACCCAACATTGTAAGTGTATAAATAAATAATTCCGGATTTCTTTCCGCCTTGTTTTTCGCGACCTACTTCGGGTATCATTCATCTCTTTGTTCTTTGGTATGAGTGTGGGTGTTGTTGGAGTGATCGTTTAGGTGATTGGATGGAAGAGGATGCGTAATGAAAGTCTTTTATTTATTTAAGGACCACCAACATAATAATCTATAATATAAAAATGAATCGCAAAATGTGTTGGTAACCGCATAACTCAACAACGCCTGGACCAATTTGGCCAAATCTTTTTTTAAAATGTTCGTTGAAGTTCAAGGATGGTTTTTACGGCGAGAAAAATTAGAAGTACCTACTTTTCCACGCGGACGAAGTCGCGGGCGGCCGCTAGTAAATAATAAATTCTCTAAACATCGGATGCTTTGTATGATTCAAAATTTAACAAAATAGCTTGAAACGTAAAGCAGGAGGAAGTTATACCTACTTTATAAATGCTACTAATTTGAGAAAATAAATAAATTAAGGCGCCAGACAATCACACCAATCAACCTGGTCTCAAACTAGGGCAACCACTGTACTATGAGTACCAGGTGACGATAATTAACTGGGGGCGTCAACCCAGAACACTCAAACCCAAGAAATTTTAGAAAATGCAGTTACCTGAATTGACTTGAAAAGAAAATAAAGTCACTCAACACCTCATAGGCAATATTGACCTGACTCCGTACCAAGTGGCGCAAACACATGTGTTACAAATACAGGACAGCAGAGGATCACAAAATACTTAAATACTCTATAACACTCAGACACGGAATAAACCAGAGTGTTTATCACACGAATGTTTGTCCAGGGTGAGGATCGAACCCATGACCTTTAGCGTAGGAGGCAGGACCATTACTGAATGCGCCATCCAGCAGGTATACTTAAAATACAGCATAAAATTTCTGAAGCAAACTTTACAATTATTTGTCATTAGTTGACGTCATATATACGTAAAGCTTAAAGAAAGGGATAAATTCTATAGACATTACCAACTCTTATATTATTATACAAATTGAAAAGTCAAAACACTAGCGCGATGCAGTCGTCAACCAATGCCATCTATTGGTTTAGATTAGAACTAATAGCCAAAATTACGTCACAACCGGGAATCACATGTTAAAACCATGATCTATTGTGAGTACCTATAGAAAATGAAGATCTCAATCAATATTGTAGCTATGTGCTTACAACATCCAATGGAAATTCTTACAAATAATTTTGACCAACTGAAACAAAAGTTAATATTTTTTCTTGAATAAGTTACCTTGGACGCAATAGTTTTATCTCAGTGACAAAAATGGCCGAAACTATAACTTTGTATAGTCTATCTCCAAAGAAAACTCCAAAACTTTGGTTTTACTACCATTCCTTATTCCTATCTTTTGAGACCAATTTCCCGCCAAGTACACAATCATAAAAATAAAGCAAGCCAAGGTAAATTGAAGCAGTTCGTATTTACGAACTAGCTTATCTACGCTTCATACTTTTTATTTGTTCTGTCAATAAAATATATCTCCACGATGCGGTAGAGATGTGAAAACAAATTTGATAGGTATACGAAATCAATTCGTTTAAATCGATTTTTCTAAATAATAGCGACTATGTAAACATAACATCGATTATTATTTCTCCTTTAAACCCTATGTAGTGATAAACGTCATTAGCAGGAATCAGAATAGGTGGTCTATATTTACTAACAATACTGAATGAGATAAAACGTGCTTCTCAAAGTTCGGTAAATCAATAAAAAAAATCTCAGTATTTTGGAATTCAAATTCGGCGGTGTTTCCAGCACCATGTTATGTTTCATTGAGAATTGTACTTAAATATAATTTAACTTTTTTTTTTAATCCAGAACGTTCTGGAATTCCCAAATACACCTCCGATTTGGAAGATGTTCTTATCTTTATTCACTGCTCTCTTTTACCCATCATCAGCCCGGAAGCACCCACAGGCACTTTCCCCTGAGTCCTGAGCTGCTCGAATCCAAAAAGGACCTACGATTTTGGTGATATCATCGATCCATCGTGACGCTGGACAACCAGGATTTCGTTTACCTATTCTAGGACAATTCTCGGTTAGGAGCTCGTTACTAACTTTCTCAAACTAAAGTAATCGAATTTACACGTACAAAGTCACATCACTAGTATAGGCCGAATTTACGAGCCAATAAAGCCGTTACTCGTCACATAACCAATTTAATCTTTAGCTTTTTGATGGCTATACGATTTGTAATAAAATAAGATTAATATTTGCAGAGTACAGTAAATAATGACTTGGGAAGGAACATTTGCTTCACATTTATTAGAAACTTTTCCACCATTTAAAAGATTGATTGAGCTGCAGAAGGAAACGGGGACAGCTCTTTTCCTTCCCTACTTTGGTTTAGAAGTGGAAATGGATTGGTAAGAGTTTGGCTTCATATTTTGCTAAACTTTGTTTTTTGTTTTGCTTTAAGAAAAAAACTGCAATAAACTTTGATTTGAGTAATGGCAGCTAATTTTATTTGACGTATTAGGCTGCGTTTCCTACTGAAGCGGAGCGGGGTGGGGCAGAGTAAAATCCACCAATAGGATTGCATAAAAACTCCGCTCCACAACAAGCAAGCTCCTATTGGTGGATTTCACTTCACTTTGCTTCAGTAGAAACGCAGCCTTAGAAGTCATGTTGACACTACAGAATTGGCACGAATTGGCATCTAATAACAGGTTTAGAGTTGCTGAAATATCGATAGTTGACCTCAAAAACTATTCAGGATATCAACACTATCAATAGTATTGCAAATGTCAGTGGTATCGATATTTTTTTTCCGTATTTCCTTCATTCAGTCAGATATCACAATACCACATATCACGATAGTATCGACGTTACCAATAGTATTGCTCAAATTTACCTATCGGATACTATACACACGTGGCAATACTACAGATCGATCGATACTATTGATAGCTAATCGATAGTTCATCGATAGCCAACGAGCTTATAATGCGAGCTAGCGCGTACGCTAATTAAAATGCGCTGCAGCAACTCGCACTATTTGGACGGCACTTACGAGTTACTTGCACGAGCGACTAGTACGTGGGTACACTCTAGCTTGTTCGAGTAGTTGTCAGTAATCCTAGATTGGCAAAACTGTACAAACAAGCCCAACCAAGCATGATCTGGGCCAAATTCTTTCTCTTTGTAGGTAAAAAATAATGCGGATAATATCATACAAAAAATAAGTAACTTTTATCTATTCAATCCTCAGAATCGTCTTCTTAAATTTAACGTCTCACAAAATGGCGATGAGAAGAGTCCCTACGGCGTTGTCTTAGCAACGCTACTACAAGCAACTGCGAAAGTAAATGATGCGATTCATCGTGCGACTGTAATCCCTAAAACTTAGCTTGATACTTGGTAACAGCTGTCAAGAACTGTCAAATTCTATACAAGGTGTATCTGTGAACATTAACATCCCTATAAACAATTTTTTAAAATAAATGGTTTGAGTTCCCGATTATCGTGTTTGCTTCGGGTAAAAATAAAAACATCACATCAAAGAAACAAGATATTATAAGAAACGAGCCTTTACCTTACTAAAAGGTCAGCAACGCATCTGCACTCCTTTTATTGTGGCCATGTGTGTAATGGTGTCCATGGGCGCCGGTGACCACTTACCATCAGGTATCCCGCTTGCTTGTTTCCCTCCCTATCTCATAAAAAAGCCTGCGCGTTTCGGTTGATACTTATACTCATGATTCAGCTGATGTAGTTACCCTGTTAAAGGGTTGCGAAGGTCAGACATGTGTCGCTTCATTTCAAGTAACTAGACTCCCCAAATTCTGAATCATGGTCTAAGTATTCAGGTTTCCAAAAGACGGCTTAGGACACAACCGAGAATTCATCATCATCATCATCACAGCAACCCACTCGTCCACTGCTGGACATAGGTCTCCCCTAATGCACGCCACCGCTCCCGATTTTCGACCTCTCTCATCCAGCCCACTCCAGCCAGCCTTCGAATGTCATCATCCCATCTTGTCGTAGGGCGTCCAACACTACGCTTACCAAGGAGCGGTCTCCACTCAAGGACTTTACGGCTCCAACGGTTGTCAGTTCTGTGGCTCATGTGACCAGCCCACTGCCACTAACCGAGAATTACACGCTAAGATGTGGATTTATCTCTATTATGTTTAGATCTTTACAAATTCCTTACAAATCTCAAAAGGTACTTCAATTTGTAAGGCTTTCCCAAACATGATACGGTACAAAAGGTTCTTCGGTTTAAATAAGCGATTCGGTTGGTACAAACGAAACAGATTAGCGTCTGATGTTGTTAGAAGAGATAAAACAATATTACGTCACGAAATAGGGCACCAAATCTTTCGGGTGAGATGAAAAAATATTATACCAACCACAGCTTTGCAAATATTATTCCACCCGCCCTATAATAATAAGTGGAATCAAAGGTACCGATAACCTAGAAGACGTGTGTCGATGATATGAGAAACCAAGTTTGATCGATCCCTTCCATCCCTTTGTAAGTCCGGAAAAGTACCTAATATTGCAGACGGGGAGAACTCTGTGAGGTCCAATTACAGTGGACGGTTACCAAAGAGTCTTATATCTCATTTTGTTTGACAGTTCTGACAAGCATTACAAGCAGCAGGGGGTGGAAAAAAGAAAAATACATTTATTTACCAGAAATGCAGGGTAGAGAGAGTGTTTTGATAAAAGTATAGCTAGTTATATCATAAGGTAAAGGATCTTACCAACCTAATATTGTTTTACTACTAAACTCGTTATATATTGAAGCTCATATTTCTATATAAGTATTATTTTATTTCATACTAGTGGCCCGCCCTCACTTTGCTTCGGGACCGTAATTCAGAAATGAACCAATAGATGGCGCTGTGTCCAATTACATCGAGCAAGCGTTTCGTGTTTTCGGTTTACCTATAAGGCTTGTCGTTGTCCATAGAAGTTATCTCTTTATAAATAGTATAGATAGAAGTTAGGTACTCCATTATGTGTCGTTTCTCGTTTTTCTGCGCATCAGATGTAGAATCGAATCGATAAAATGACAAACGAAACAGCGGCTTAGAATCTAAGCCTCTGAGGTGACTTATGGAAGTTATAGCAGAGTTTTGAGTTTCCCTGACAAAGATGTTTTGACATTTTGATGCCATTGGCTAATGAATCAATTTAAGACGTATATTAAGTATTTGTTTAATAATAAAGTTATTGATTCCTTCACATACATGGAAACGTAAAAGTACAGAAACTACCCTACCAGATAATGAGAAAAGAGGACATGCAAATAAAACAGTACCTAATGAGTATGAATGTGAATGGGTGGGATAACCAACAACGGCAGAGAAAGAGATGGATAGATTGTGTGATAACGGTTTGACTGAAAAGATTACGATGACAGTGACTAAGAGAAGAAGATAACATACTGCGTCCGACCCCATATAACCTCGGAATAGAGCAGTATTTTTTTTATGTCATAGGTAGCAGGCGAGCAGGCGGATCACCTGATGGTAAGCAATTGCCGCCGCCCATGGACACTTGAAACACCAGTGGAGTTACAAGTGCGCTGCCAACCTTTTATCCCCTTCCCCCCGTGTGGGCCTCCGGTACCCTCACTCACTCAGCAAAACACAGCACAGGGGCTGCTTCACGCCGGTTTTCTGTGAGGCAGTGGTATCACTCCGGTCGAGCCGGCCCATTCATGCCGAAGCGTGACTCTCCCACAGTTAAAAAAAAGTATGAATAAGATGACAACCAGTTTCACATAAAGTTTCACAAATGAGGTCAATGTTCTCAAGTATGGATTATATCAAATGGGGTGACGTTGATAAAATACTGGACCAGTTAATTCAGTGCGAAGTGGGAACAAAAAGTAAGGCCATTAAGCATTTTATGTAGATTTTTGCAGGAAAAACTTCGGCTCAGTTTTTCCGTATAATACAGAGCAACATTGGCTTCATTTTTATATGCTATAGAATTGTCTTTGAAGAAAAAGGGGTCCCGCTGTAGGTAAAGTTATAGCTAAGATTGAGGTGTAGGATTTGATTCTTGGGTTGACTCAAAATATGTAGTATGTATAGGTTATAGGAACATATAAGTAAGCATATTATAAATTCCTTCAACTATCACTTCTTACAACATTTTTGTAAACTTTTGCTCTATGACTTTTGAAGAAATTAAATTTTATCCACTGATTTAATCGGCTCCAAAGCGTTAGGGTTCGAGGTCGTTCAAGGTCTCACACTACTAGTGCTTACAATCTATATCCTACTACTACTATAAAGGCGAAAGTTTGTAAGTATGGATGTATGGATGTTTGTTACTCTTTCACGTAAAAACTACTGAATGGATTTGAATGAAACTTTACCACAATATAGCTTATACATCAGAATAACACATAGGCTACAATTTTTGAGGTTTCTACGAACCTGAAGTCCACGGGAACGAAGTCGCGGGCAAAAGCTAGTTACTTATATAGAGGTAAATTCTATAGACAAGCATTTTATTCGAACCGAAAAGATGACTAGCGCGATTCAAAATGGACGCCCAGCGCCATCTATTGGTACTAAGTGGATTGTGGAACGAAGTATGGGCGGGCGGGTCACTTTATTAAATAAAATAAGTAGATAATAAACGGTGACAAGAGTACAGAAAAAGAAATAAAAGTTTTAGCACGTAGTCCCCAAATTTTCAATTTGACCGATTGAAATTTTTCGATAAAAATTTATCACATCATAAAACGGGTTGTAAAAAGAGTAGTTATCAATTTCGAGTAATATTAGGACGCCATTTTAAAATATGTTTTACGAGCAATAACTTGGAGCATGAGAGCTTATTATATTCGAAGCAGTCTTCCTTTTTATAGAAATTGGCTAAGCAAGTAGAGCTTGGATAGAGGTTCAGTAAATTCTTTTATTCTTTTTATTAAGATAGAATGCAGGGAAATGGGGAAGGTACAGATGCAGTAGAGAAAAAAATATATCTTGAAATGAAATGAAATGATAATTATTTATTCGGAATAATATAATAATTATAGATACTTACATAAAAAGATGTAAAAGATGTTAACATAGTATTGAGTTCCACTATAATTGACCTGGTAGTTATACGAATATTTGTATGGTATTATTATTATTATTTTTATAAATAATCCTCATCACATTTTCGACCTAATTTCTTAGATCTAATTAAGGTAACCTAACCTTCTTTTCCTAAAGAGGTTAATCTCATAGTCAACGTCAAGGTCTATCGGTTAACCGAAAAAGCGTAATACATGCGCGATGTTATTGACTCCCAGCGCCATCTATTGATTCCGGTCTAAGTTAGGTCCCGAAAAGTGAAGATGACTTGTCTTGTACAATCATCTTCTATACCATTTATAAAGTGGTAAATTCTATTCTAGACATCGACAGACCTTATATACTAATCAAAAGGCGAAACACTAGCGCGTTGCAATCGACCCCCAGCGCCATCTATTTGTAGAGAGTGGAACTAATGTTCCGACGACATGAGGGCGGGGCCACTAGTTTAAAATAAATAAATTGAAACACCGTCCCAAACATATCAAACTAAAACTGTCATAATCACTTTGTAACTCTGAATGGGCTAGTTAAAGGTATAGTCAATAACTTTAATTACTATAATGGAGGTGCGACTATTAATAATACAGGTAATACTTAGTTTTTGGTTTAAACTATGTCTAGCTAAACCGAGTCCTAAATTTGCGTTTATACAGAGAACAATTTCACTAGCTATTACCTTTGGCATAATTATAACTATGCTTGGAGTTCATACTCAGTTGTTTGTGAAATTTCCAATCGATTGAGTTTCTGTTTGATCAAATACATGTTACTATTAGGCAACATCACGTACTTTGATCTGAGCTTAATCTACATACTTTGGGACTTGTAATAAATAGGCATTCGAATTTCACGAAGATCCTATAACATATTTTGTTGAGTTATTACACCTAGACTCAAGAGTGATGGTAATTGATTGAATAACGGAGGTCAGTCTGAGTTTAATACACTTGTGGAACCCTAAATAAAATGTAGGAAAAATAGTTCTCGCCTGATTTTGAATCTTGTCTTTCATGACATAAGAGCCAATGAAATTTTTCGTTGAGTTATACCCAATTAAGGGTAAACAATGCACTTAAAAATTAACGAAGAGTTCAGGCGGAATTCAAACCAACAACCTTCCACAATCTGAGTGGCTATTTCTACCAATTAAATTAACCGAACTTCGTACTAAGCAGACGAATTTTGTAAAGTTGATTCTCAAAATAATTGATGAGACTATCGTCAGCTAATGGTCGGCTTAGTACAGGGTTCAGTTAGTTCTATTAGTAGTACAGCCACCCGGATTGTGGAAGGTTGTAAGTTCGAGTCCCATCTGAACTTTTCGATGATTTTTAGGGCATTATTACTTAAAAATCTCATTTAGCGAAGAATTGCTGAACCAAAAATTCACTTGAGTACTTTTCAAATCTATGTGTTTATCTAACCGTAGCATATCCGCGTTCTACGATTACGGATACGCAGGTACGGAAACCTGCACGTTTCGTGTTTGCAAAAAAACCTGTATTGAAATAGCGGATGCTTTACGTGGAACCATGGTTCAGTTGGCCTGGTTTCTTTTTTTCACCCGACGCAAAAACGACGTGGTGTTATAGTTTGACGTATCTGTCTGTGTGTCACTGTGTGTGTGCGTCTGTCTTTGGCATCGAAGCTCCCAAACGAATGAAGCGATTTGTATTTTTTGTTTGTTAGATGGCCGCCATCACAAAAATTTGAATTTCATATTTTCACTTGATTTCCGTAATATAAATATCAAATTTTAATGATGATATAGAATGGATACATTATGACAACTTTCAAATCCAAGATGCCCCCCCCTCCCCCCTCAAAATTTAATTATAGATGACAATTTTTGTTGTAAAGGTCAGTCGCTCCATTGAATTTATCAAATTCCCGAATTCTGTATTATACCTCTAAGTCCAAGTCAAAGTATTTATGCGTTTCATGAGTGTGATACAAGGTACCTAATTAAATTACGGTTGATTCATCAAAATTATTATAAGACAAGAAAATTATTATAAGGTATTATTGTTTCGTGTTGGGTCGTGTCCGTCTTACTTTCATCTTTATTAATCCTAACACAGGTAACAGTTTCCAGTGGACATCCTTGCGTATTTGGGCTTTCATTTTTCCCTCAAATTTTCCAACCATATAATAAGGGAAGTCTGTTCTATTAAAATTACGTTTTATAATTAAATAAAAATACACCAATCATTAACAATCTGTCTCTCACACCACCCGACCTCAGGGGATTAATTAGCGAAAAAAATAATAAGGTAAATTACCGTCAATATTCTCAAGAGAAAATTTAAAGGTTCGGAATAAAATATATGTGTTAGTTTTCAATTAACAGTCAGCACTAAATTAAGCCTTATTTGATTAACTTCGACCGATAATCCCGGTTCAATCCCTAGAACCATTGGTCGGTCGTAAAACCGGGGAAAATAAGGCCACGGGTGTTGAATTGAGTTATACAGTGGCAATGAATGTGTGTATTGTGGTCTTTAGATCAAAAAAAAAATTGTTATGTATTAGACTATGTACTGTCCCACTGCAGTGTAAAGGTTTCAATGACAGAAATCGAGTCATCGCTACTATGATGAGACTAGGCTTAATCACCATGCGGATTGGTGATCGCAAATCCCAAATGCCCCCGCAAGGATTGCCACCGGTGGCAAATGGGAGAAATCGCCCCCACTTAAATTTCGCTGTACATTGTTCTTTTCTCTTTCCCTCTTAGAAAATGAAAGCTTTAAATAATTTATTCAAAACCTGCCATTTATTTTGATGATATAATTTAGGCTATAGGAAGTTTTTAACATGGTAGTATAGTATCGTTACGTGATCGTGTCAGAAATGATGAGATCTGCAGGAGATCTAAGGTCACGGACATAGCCCAAAGAATTGCGTGGCTGAAGTGGCAATGGGCAGGGCACATTGCGAGGAGGACAGACGGCCGTTAGAGTGGAAAGGTCCTTGAGTGGAGGCCGCAGCCGTGGCAGGCCTCCCACTAGGTGGACCGACGATCTGGTGAAGGTCGCGGGAGTTCCTTGGATGCGGGTGGCATAGGACCGGTCTGTGTGGAGAACTTTGGGGGAGGCCTATGTCCAGTTGACGTCTATTGGCTGAAATAATGATGATGAGTATCGTTAATCAACTATATCCGTGTAACTACCTGTTCTACGAATCCATTAATAATAATAAATCACACACATCTCATAAGTAGCTTAAGCACTTGTGTTACAGATATCAGACAACAGGGGAAACACAAATAGTTATAATTAATCATTTAACTGAACAAACACAAGTTCATTACACGGATGTTTGTCCAGGGCGGGGATCATACCCACGACCTTTGGCATATGAGGCAGGGTCACCAAATGCGCCATCCGGCCCGTCAAGACTGGGTCACTTATTTTGGACAATATTAAGTATAGACGGTATTAAATATTAGCCGTTTTAATCACGAAACCCTAATAATTAGGTAAAGTATCAGCCTATATACTGTCCCACTGCAGGACAAAGGCCTCCATCATAGAAATCATGTTATCACTACCATGATGGGATTAGGCTTAATCACCACGCTTGCCTAATGCGGATTGGTGATCACAAACCCGAGCTATTTTCGAAAAATTCGTAACATACTTTTGCTCGACCCTGGAATCGAACCCAGGACCCCGAGATCACGGCCCGTTACTTAAACCACTAGACCAACGGGGCTTTGACATCGATACAACCGTTTTTACAGTGGGAGAGCCACGCTGCGGCACAAATGGGCCGGCTCACCCGGAGTGATACCACGGCCTCTCAGAAAGCCAGCGTAAAGCAGCGAACGAGTGAGTGAGGGTTACGAATGCCCAATGGGTAGGAAATGGGCTGATAGTATGGCAGCGTACATGTGATTCCACTGGTATTGCGGGTGTCTATGGGCGGCGGCACTTGCTTACTATCAGGTGATATTCTGTCTGCTGTTCGTTTGCCACCTACCACACAAAAAAAACGCATTAGCGTGTGAAAGGGACGGGTATAAAGTAGATTCGGTGTTATTGTAGGCACTCTTTTGTCTACTCTATTGACTGACTGGGAACTTTTCGTACGTAAAGTGGAAACAGTTTGGCATTGAGACAGATATCTCATTTATTTTTTTTACGACCGGATTCGTGGTATAATAATCTTATTGTCGTCACTGTGGGAAACAATATTATCCTGATACGGAATATTTTTTTCGCTCGTATCGGCTTGAATCGCTGCGACAAGTCGTGTTTCTGACAAATGGATTTTACGGCGTCGTATAAGGCAATGTCTGCTTCCGCAAAATTTTTGGTTATAGCAATTTCCTGTATTATTGGATGTGTTATTCGCCGAACTGAATAGAAATCTAAATTGGTGTCTTCAGATTTGCAGCTCAAGATAGTTCACTAAAGATAAATAAATAAATAAATAAAAATGCGTTTATTGCTTTTCAGAACAACAAGAAGGTACATTGAAGATTTTACAAAAAGCGAAGGGAAGTGGCTCAGCGAGTGCTGACATGGGTTAACGCTGATTTTCAGCTACTCCTACCCTCTAAGGTCTTGTGCGAGGGTGGGTTAGGTTCAGATTTTACCAATCAGCCAATTACGCAAGATTTAATATAGAGATCGGGTGTGTGCGCAAGTCCTGGGAAGATCATTGTGACCGAAAAGAGATTGGGCGCAGGATAACAACATTTTTTTTTTGTTAAACGGGGGGGGGGGGTCATCATCATCAGCAACCCACACTCGTCCACTGCTGGACATAGTTCTCCCCTAATGCACGCCACCGCTCCCGATTTTCGGCCACTCTCATCCAGCCTACACCAGCCAGCCTTCGAATGTCATCATCCCATCTTGTCGCAGGTCGTCCAACACTACGCTTACCGAGTCGCGGTCTCCACTCAAGGACTTAACGGCTCCAACAGTGGGGTGGAAGACCGCTAACTTCCAGTCTTTGGACTGACAAACTGAGACTGAAAAATTCAGGTACAAATATTTTTTGACTCGACCTGGGGATCGAATCTGGCACCTTAATATGTCACTACCCACTGTGCTACCGAGGTAGTTACTGCCTCGGTGCCTATATGAGATACAGCATACATCAACCTGTCGAAAAAAGTAACTAAGCAATCCAGCTGTCCAGCAGGTGGATAGCAAGCCGCTCAAATAGTTTGCCACTCCCATCGGTACTCAGCGAAATCCAGTAGATAGAAGTGCTGCTTTACGCTAGTGAGGCCGTGGTTTAACTTCTAAATGATGGCTAGGTACAAATTTTATTGCACACACTTACGTCAGAATGCTCACGCTCACCATAATCTGTAGCCTTACCATGAGTTTGAAATACTACCCTCGCTATCGAAAACTATCGTGCTTACTTACTTACTTACTTTTGTCTCTTTCATTGTGATGCATTTGGAAAAGACAGTGCAATAGTTTACGTTATGTTAGTTTTCGATGCCAACTTATGGTAGCGCTACTGAAGGAACTAGTAGATAATTTTCCTAACTATTCACATTATGACTAAATGTCGTGATTATACTTTGGCGTAAGTAAAGTGCATGTCAATCCATACTTCCATACTAATATTATAAATGCGAATGTAACTCTGTCTGTCTGTATGTCTGTCTGTCTGTTACCCTTTCACGCCAAAACTACTGAACGGATTCAAATGAAATTTGGTATACAGATGATTTAGACCCTGAAAAGGACATAAGCTACTTTTTATTGCTAAAAGGGGGTTGTAAGGGGTTAAAAGGGGGGTAAAAGGTAATTTTTCCACGTGGACGAAGTTGCGGGCGGCCGCTATTTAAAATAAGTGTTAAAAAAAGTAATTTTCCTTTTTTTCCTTCAAATCTTCATTCTTGCCACTGTGAAAGCCAGTCCTAAAAGAATCCAATCTTACTCAAAATAACCAGAGCTCAAGCAATACAATATTAGAGATTTGATTAATTTTGTACACATTTTGTCTTCTCTCGCGGGAATTTTGATGGAAAGATTTAAATACTAATTTACCCAATTTATTCTATACCGATGCTAATCTTCTTTCAAAGTATTACTTGACTTCTCTTTTCCTGACAGTTTAATTAAATTTAATGGAATAAATTTAAGTTATAATCCGAGTCGATTTCTAGCGAAGAAGGTAGTCTTTGCATTTTAAATTATGTTTCCTAGATTCAATGAAAGACTTGAGATTTCTGTAGGATTTTTTCTAAGTAATGTTGGTAATGTCTTATTAAAATGGCAGTGATAGCTGGATATATTTTTCACTAGAGATAAACCAGCAAGTATTATACTCCGTATTTAAATTAGACGTATCTGCTTTCTGTAAAGAGTCATAATATCTACCTTCATTTAATTTTCACAACTTTTTTCTATTTATTTTCTTTGAAGAATTTAATTTCATGTTTGAAAGAACAGAAAATATTATCTAGGTTAATAGGTACTTAGACATCGTCTAGTCACCATTTTATTACTTTTACCGTGTAAAAGTATAATTTTGTGTTTTTAACATAATTTGCTTGTAAATTGTGTGCAAAAATAATTTCTATGACAAAAAACGCCTGTTACAGACAAACAATGAACGCGAAGTAAGTAGACACTATTTTGCAGAAAAGAAAGGTATTTTAGTCATAGCACTAAGTCAATGCAATGTAGTCTAACTTATATCTAATGTAGATAATAATAAAGCATCTTTAGTTAATAGTATAAAAGCAATACCTATCAATGAATAGGAAAGTCAGCTGAACCATCGTGTCCGTCAAAAAATATAAAAAATACAAATTATCAAAAGTTGGAAACTCAGATTATTCTTCATTCTAAAATATGTAATGTACAGTCTGTCATTATAAAAAAAGAAAAAACATAAATACATTTATTAATTTGTATACCAAAATACACAAACATCATGAAAATACAAAAGACAACTAATTATCATTAAAATAATAACAATATAGGTGTCGAAGGAACCAGAAGCCTTTTTAAAAGCAAAAGGCACATTGCACTCTATAATAATAACTGCTGAAATATAAAAGGACATTAAAGACAGTTGGGGGTCAGAGATCGAACCTAGTAAGAATACAAACAATGTATTTTAAATTCGAAACAAATGTACACCATAAAATCCCATTATGAATTCTGTAAGCATTTCATCTTTGACTAAGTTTACAGGCATTGTTTGAATATCTTTAAAGTGTTTTCTTTGTATTTATCTTTTGAAAAATATACTAGTAAAATGTTATTCTAAGTTTCTCCTACGAATAAAAACTTGTAAGAAGAGACTATCAGATTAATTGGCCTTGACCTGAAAGATGTAGAACTAGTTGAACGACTTTTATATCATTGTGTTCACGGTTTACGTTATACTAATGATCCGCCCTCATTTCGTTTTGGGACATCGCTGGAAGTCGATTAGATCATACTGCTTCGCTTTTTCGTTTTGTATATACATAGGTTTTGTCGATGTCTATATAATTTTCCTCTTTGTCAATAGCATGGGTGCTATCGATTGCTTTGCCTTTTCTTCAATCATCATCATCATCTTCATCTTCCTTATCAAATGCCTTTTTTGCTATATTTGGACGCATGTAGATTTTAAAATCGTTACAATATCTATTTAGACCATCGCGTCTTCTAAATACATGTAATAATAATAAAATACCTGTTCAAAAACAAAAATCCCAATTGAATCACCAAAGTCAAAGGAAACACCAATTAAAACTCAAACAAAACATTACAATAGGTTCAGGTGTAAACAAAAACGTAAAAACAGACTGGTCAATAGTCTGTACATTTATGCTCCGATTTTAAATTAAAAATTAAAAGCGCCACTCTTCAAGCGATCGCTCTGCAAACGAGGCGAATGAAAAATATGAGAAAAATTATATTCCTGACAGAAGCGAAGAAAAAACAAATATGCTTGTTTGAACAGTCCCACGTTACGAACGAGGTTTCTGATATTCATAATGTTGTAATTGTTGTAATATATAATAAAAATGTAAAAAAGCTGTGTCTGTACATTGAAGATATTTATCTCAAAATAACTTAGGACGACTAAAAAACAGTAGCAGAACATGAATCAATGATTTTTAAAATTTTTGTCTGTCTGTTTGTCTGTTTATCTGTTTGTCTGTTTGTCTGTTTGTTCGCGCTAATCTCGGAAACTACTGAACCAATTCGAATGAAACTTTTTTTATTGTATAGCTGTAATATCAGGGCAACTTATAGGATATATTACATTTTGAAGACCAGGCTCCTTCATGTAGAACTACAACAGCCCAGCTAAACTATAAGAGGTAGGTCAATGGCACCTTAACAAAAATGTTCATATTGATGAGCAGTTTATGATGCCATGAAAAAAAATCAAAGATCATGGAACATCTGGTTTGGACCTCTAAGAGCCCAGCTACACTATAACAAATATGGAATGAAATGGAATGGAAAATTGTCAAATGTGATGAGCATTTTTGGATGAGATCCTATTAGGAAGGATATTCCGAACTTAAACCCCTAATGGAGCGAAAAGGGGGTTCCAAGTTTGTTCATCTTTAAGCCAAGAGTCATAAAGTTCACGCAAACGAAGTTGCGGGCGGCCACTAGTGTTGTAATATTAGCAGACTCGATTGAAAACTTGATGCATGAAATTTTAAATTTTGTCCCTGATTGTACGAAATATTATTGACAGTGGATTTTCAATAGTTTTTGTGTTTATAATAATATGTAAGTTTTAAATAAATGTTGATTTATATAAAATAAGTATAGCTTGATTACTTGACATTGGCAGAATGGTGATAATTTTTATGCTAGAGGCGACAGCAATTTAGGGAGTCTGGTACCTAAAAACAATGGTGTCCAAATTAATAAATGTATTTTCTATCTTTCTTTCTTTCATACTCGAATTCGAACCACGATTATTATTCATTGAGCTACCATCACTAAGTAGCTTGCATTTGGAAGAATGTAGAAGTCATTGAAAAACAAGTTCAAAAGTCTATACAAAATCTATCTGAACTCTAGTCTACGGTTACGCAGAGAACTAGCCGAGCTTAGAATCTAAAGCTGCTTAATCTCCTTGTGAGGTTTTGCTCGGGTCTGGGAAATGCGGATGTGAAATTACCAGATAATGTTTATTTCACGGAATAGCTACCTGAAATAAAGCAAAAGTTGTATACTCTTTCGGATTCTCCAACTTGCAAAATTTCTCCATTTTACTACTGTTATATTTTACATCTGCCTATACTGAAGTTTTTTTTGTACAGTCACAATGCATAATGTATAAGAAAGTAGAAGACGTTCTTATACATACATATGTATTGTGACAAGGTCCTAAAGTGTATACATATTTTTGGAGGTTACTGTACCATGCGAGTAAGCGCATTCAAAAGAGCAGAAAAATTTAAGGCCAATGGCATACATAACTCATTTTTAGATGGCTTTGATGTCGCAGTGGCTGTTGTTCGCCCGAAGCGCGAATGGTCCCGGGTTTCACTCGGTCAAGTCATTTTAGGAAACTATATTTTCTACGTTTTCTTGGGTCTGGGTGTTCTGGGTTGACGCCTCCAGTTAATTACTGTCATCTGGTACTTATGTATAGTACAGGGGTTGCCCTAGTTTGAGACCAGGTTGATAGTCTGGCGCATTAATTTATTTATTTTGACCAAAATGTCGCTTAAGCCCTATTCTTTTTAACCGTCCATTTGTTTATGACCCCATGTTCTAACAACCATTTGAACTGGAGATCTTAGGCTTAGGCTATTAAGGTTTAAATTCAAACATATACGACTCAATAGACATAATATAGCATTACACTAGAGCCCTAAAATCAGAATTGCTAAATTCCTCCAACTGAATGGCTAAGGTAATTGAATACCCACAAGTTGAACATTTCGAGTATACGAGATCCCAGACGATACGATTCTGTATTTAAATTCTTATCTTAAAAGAAAAGGAAGCTAAATCGACTCTAGAAGAGAATACCTTCAAATATTGTACTGAATAGTTAATGGAAATAGATACAGTCAGCAAGAGAAGTCACTGTACACTTTATTTCAGCCATAGGACGTCCACTAATGGACATTGACCTCCCCCATCGACCTCCAATCTGATCTATTGGAGCCGATCTGCATCCAACGGGGTCGGGAAATTGGCGTGATTTTTTAAGTAGAGATAGTTGAAATGATGGAGAGTAACATACAACTACTACTACACTACTTTTTGCCCCTTTCTAACCCCCCATTTAGGGGAGTGGGGGACGCGAGCGAAGCCGCGGGCAAAAGCTAGTGTTTCATAAAGAACACTGGAATTTAAACTTAATCAGTGGCAAAAAAGGTTATGACGATGTCGGTCGCCAACAATGGCGATCGAATTTTGTTATGTTTTCTTGGGCACATAGATTTAAAAAATATATGCACGTTTTATTCAAAGTACAGCCACACATGGAAGGTATACCCATTAAGCTGCCATCGCTCGAGGCCAGCTAATAAACTGACTTTGTGAATCACAGAATCAAATCGATCTTGTGTATTCCACTACACGCACCGTACAACCAGTAGTTGCCAGTACCCTGGTCACAAAATAATTACACACAGAAGGTAGACTCAGCCTGATTTTGTATTTAGAAGAGTTCGTTGACATATGCTAGTGTTGTTGCCCGGCATGAGTACATAAGCGCGCGGCACAGACCTCGACAGTTCGACAATCTTATGTCATAGGCTAGGATTAATGTGGTCGAAAAGGCGTATTTCCCCGTTAGTGCGCATGCGTGAGTACATGACACGTTTTTAGCTCTTAGTGGGCAGCCTACTTTCTGTGTGTAATTATTTTGTACCTTGGTCGTGCAGCTGACAGGACATGCGTTGACAGACAGTCAGACAGAGTGTCATACTCTGTAAAAGACAGTTGAATTCGCTGGCCAAATCTGACATGACAGAAAACGGTTTTTTTTTTTTTTTTTTTTTTTATATGGCCTGTATTGTGTTCATGACACATTTAATTTTGCCAATGTCAAGTGTAGTTTGATAAAGTGTAGTCAACAGTCGAAGTCAGTCGAAGTCACAGTCACTCAATAAAACGCCGGTGTTTAGCGTTTTAATGTCCTAAGGATTCTGTGGAGACTATTTTTAACAAAGCCGTAGGTTTTAAGACTCTATTAGGTCAAAGCAAATTGTTCACGTGACAACTCACTCGACACACAATAGCAGTGTTAAAAACGACACAATTCAATGATTCTTATATTAATATCACCCTGCGGCACTTCACTGCACAAAGTAACACCAAATTTGTACACTAAAAACCACTAGATACTAATTAAAATCTTTGGATTGCATCAGCCGATGCGGCTTGTTTCACAGTTACCCACAGAATCCCCAGAAAACGGTTACTATAGCTTCTAGCACAATCTCTCTACTAATAATAGTGATAATGTATGGGGATGACACATTGACTACTTAAGAATAAATTACAAAGAATTGCTATACCAAAAATAAAAATGACACAATGACATCTGTCAGTTTACTTTACATGATTATGAATCAGAGTATACTAATAATACTGTGTTGTCTGTGTTTGTTATTTTTGTTATACTTAGGTGGTGTTTTAACTAAAAGAAACGTAATCACACAGATACATCCCTACAAATCCATCCACTGATTATACCAAGTATTTGTATAATGCAACGTGAAATTTCAGTACGTACCTATCTTATAAGTAGGTTCCTTCTGTCTATCGTTACATTGTGGTTGCGGCAAAAGTCTGTTATGAAAAAGATTTTTGAGGCGTACGCGTCTGAATACGAAATGACTGGCGCAAAATATTTACCCAAGAGGGTGTTTCATACATTTCATTGAAGACCTTTTTGGGGTTAAATGACCTCATATGTAGTTTGCGTTGAGGTGAGACCTCTTGGGCTAAGCAAAGATATATGTATAATGATATTAGGTATAGTGAAGTAGCGGAACCTACTGAGAAATATAGCATAAAAAGTCGTACTCAAATATTTGAGTTGGTTCACCTCTTTGGCTTTTTGAGAACTCATTTTTCACAAATGCAGTTGAAAGTTTAAAGGTCATTTTTAGTAATGCTCATTATTTTTTCTTTTTTTATGTGATGTAGGTGGCAGACGAGCAATTTTTCCTAATGCTTAGCGATTGCAGTCGCCCATAGACACCTGCAACACCAGTAGAGTCACAAGTGCGCTACCAACCATCAATCCCCACCACATTATGCAATAAATAATTATGAATATGAATCTAAAAAAAATAAAATGCGTAAAAAAAATGCGAAAAAGTAAATTAATCTAAAATGTTCCATGAAAAAAACCAATGGCGCATTTCAATGCACCATTTGAAATACAGCGCAGGGGCTGCATCACGCCGGTCTTCTCTGAATCTAAAATATCACTCCAGTCGAGTCGGCCCATTCATGCCGAAGCATGGCTTTCCCACTGTTCAAATGATTACTGCTCACAATATTTAACTGTGGGAGAGTCCATGCTTCGGCATGAATGGGCCGACTCGACCGGAGTGATACCACTGCCTCACAGAAAACCGGCGTGAAGCAGCTCCTGTGCTGTGTTTCGCCGAGTGAGTGAGGGTACCGGAGGCCCATCGGGGGGGAAGGGGATAAAAGGTTGGCAGCGCACTTGTGACTCCACTGGTGTTGCATGCGTACATGGGCGGCGGCAATTGCTTACCATCAGGTGATCCGCCTGCTCGTCTGCTACCTATCACATAAAAAAATTTCATCTGCCTATACAATTTATTCTACTCTCCATAGAATCTATCAGAACTCACACGAATGGCACACTCAATCGTAATTGCTTCCATTAATCAGAAACAGAATCCTCCCAATATCAACCATCATACTAATTGCTAACAAGCGTAATACTTAGGAACTTATCACTCCCTCAGCCCTCAAGCCTACAGCCCAGAATCCTCCATTAAGTAACTAATAATTCTGAGAGCAATCACGTAGCTTTGTCAAAATCGAACTATTGTTAGTAGTCAAAATGTAGCAATCAACTTTCTGCCTCGTACTACAAAACTATGGAATGTATCGCCGGTGGTATATCTGGGCCGATACGACTTGTTAACCTTTAAAATTGCGTGTGAACCCGCTAGGTGGTGTACTAAAAACCATAAGGTCCATCTACACGGTGATTGGTTATAATTGATGTGAGATATCAAAATTACTAAGCTACCAAAGCGTCTTGGTAGACGTAATGTAGAACGGCCTCAGGCGAGATGGATCTGCGCAAGAGCTAGCTGGATGGCTGGAGCTGGATGCGAGTAGCCGAAGATCGATCAAAGTGGCGAGCATTTGGAGCCTATATCCAGCAGTGGACTGCAACATGCTGATGATGATGATGATGAAGCTACCAAAGACGTTGAAGTTGGACCTTAGTTTAATAGTACACCGCGAATTTTCCGAGAGGTTTGAACATTCTAAGATACAACAACAACTTTGAAAACGTATTGAATTGTTAGCCGCCTGATTTGTTAGCAGAATTTCCAAACTCCCTTATAGTGTTTCCATTTCACTTATTTTTGCGTTTTACATTTTCATCCCAGCTTCAAGCGGTATAATAGTTTTTGTAAAAATGATGAATTGCCTTTAATTTCGCCGCGGTGCTGGCACTTCTCGTTTTGTTGATTTGGGAAAAACATTTTCTGGTTATTAATGTCTACTTTGAATAGCAAATATTTGGCTTAGGGACCAACTTGAACCCCCTTAAAAACTTGGTCTAAAGCTAAGTCATGTTGTAAAAATTGTGTTGTCACTTTTATAACAATGATAAATAAAAGTGACAGCATCAATTTTAAGCCAAGTTTACTGCTACTAGGGGCTCGCCCTCACTTCGATTCTGAACATCAGTTTCCGACAGTACCAATAGATGGCGCTGGAAGAAAATTGCATCGCGAAAGTATTTCGTTTTTTTTTTTCGGTTTACCTATAAGCGTTGTCGTTGTCTATAGTTTTATCTCTTTATAAAATATAAATAGTAACACGCCCTCACTTTGTTTCGGAATCCCGGTCCCTGTCTGTATTAGTTCCAAAACACACTCATAGATGGCAATGGGTAACCATTATATCGCACAAGCGTTTTAAGTTTTCGTTTTGCCTATAAGCCTCGTTGTCTTTATAAATTACCTATTTTTATTTAAATAGTACAGAATAGCATAAAGGGTCCACCTAGACGATCTAGTGAAGGTCGCGGGAGTCCCTTGGATGCGGGTGGCACAGGACCTATTTGTGTGGAGAACGTTGGGGGAGGCCTATGTCCAGCAGTGGACGTCTATTGGCTGAAATTCATCGTTTTTTTTTCATTCATCAGCTTTTCCCTTTAAACACGCCGTAAAAGTTTCTTTTCATTGTATTTTTCTTACAATTTCGAGTTGCCAAAACAACAAAATGATTTAACTGAGACCAAAAACAAATTCCTACTTTTTGTTATTGCAGCATTTCGTCGTCGGCTCATCTTTTTCTAACAAAAACCCAGGCTAAAAATAAATTCTGGGCCTTTGCCTAAAACGGCTGCTTACAAATAAAACAGTTGGAGGTAATTTATCAAAACTAAAGCCAAAATATTTTTGTGAAGTCTTAGTGACTAATAGGAAAATGTAATCAGACTTATAGCCACGTATATTTAGTTATGTGATAGATGGCAGACGAGCATGATGAGCGATTGCCATCACCTACGGTGTGTTTCACCTAGTAAGTGAGGATACCGGAGGGTACCATAGACATTCGCATGCAACACCAGTGGAGTCACATAATATGCGCTGCCAACATTTTGACCCCCTTTCCAGACTGGGCCTCCGTACTCTCACTCACTCGACGAAACACCGCAGGTGCTGCTTCGCGCTGGGTTCTCTGAAGCCACGGTATCACTCCGCTCGAGCTGGCCCATTCATGCCAAATCATAACTCTCCCACATTATGACATAGTGTTATTTTTTGTATGTATGTTGCTGAATACTTTTTTTTAATATGAATAAACTAGTAATTGTGCCTGACATTATAATTTTAAAGGAATTTGAAAGAATGAATGTATTTTAATGGAATGTTGTGTTGTACATTTCATTATATTGAACTGACTCGTATAGTTATTGTACGTATTGTCTTCTTCTATACTATTTATAAAGAGATAACTTCTATAGACAACGACAAGGCTTATAGGTAAACCGAAAACACGAAACGCTTGCGCGACGTAATTGGACACAGCGCCATCTATTGGTTTATTTCTGAATTACGGTCCCGAAGCGAAGTGAGGGCGGGCCACTAGTTAGTAATAAAGTACTTATTGTTGGAACGCCAAATAAATTAATAAATATAAAAGATAAGACTAATTTATTTTCCCATCGCCGAGTAACAGGGAAACTTTCCCAGGAAACTACGCCATTGAGATAACTGTGGCAATGTAATCATGATTCAATTTGTCTGTACCCACTCGCACGTAACGGAGGCATTTTTCCTTTTCTATGATTTGAGCCAGAAGATACTGCAATTCGTGGCAAAGTGGCAATTTTGACTCATACTCGAAATGCAAATGTAATGCCAGATTTGCTAAAGCCTGGATTATGGTCTAAGCGCACTTCGTATGGAAATAGGGATCCCATCAAAAACAATACTTGTCAAAAAACCAAGTCTCGCAACTACCGTAAAAAGTGGCGAGATCCATGTTTTGCCAAGTCGGTTATTCATTTATTGACTTGGCAATCACATCACAATCATCACAATCACATTTTAGTTTTTCCTTAATTCATACACCAAACACTACTTATGTTTCAAATTTGAAGGGTCTAGGTCTGCTAGAAGTGCCTTAGAATTTTGATGATCGGTGAGTCAGTGAGTGACAAAATTAGGAAACTTTGGCCCGTTACAATTCTTAAACTACTGGTTCAAATTGATTGAAATTAGAAATACACCGTGTCTTTACAATGCCAGCATGGTTACTGAAAATTCAGTCTTCTAGTTTATCCACATCGAAGTTACAGGGGGTCGAAAACGGCCTGAATTGCTTCGAGAAAAGGATGGTACGGCCGTGCCGCTTTTTTGCTCGACTTGATGGGAGAAATATAAACAATTTATTCATTCTATATTACATGCAAATATAAGAGAAATATAATAATAATAAATTCTCACTACATCTCATATTGACCTTCACCTGTCACTCTGTCAAGAGTGATACCGACTTAGAAAATGAAGAAGTCAGATGTAACTTAATTATTACCTATGACGGCCTCGATGGCGCAGTGGCTATGGTGTTCAGTGGCAGTCAAGTCAATTTAGCAAACCACATTTTCTAAGTTTTCTCGGGTCTGGTTGTTCTGGGTTGACGTCCCCAGTTAAATATCGTCATCTGGTACTTATAGTACAAGTGTTGCCCTAGTTTGAGATCAGGTTGATAGGTGTGACTGTCTGGCGCACCTAACTACTGGGCCCAAAAAGTTTAGGGAAGGGAAAAATAACATCGATAAAAGATACAAAAGGTCACATCTCAAAGATCGGATCCATCATCATCATCATCATCATCATTACAGCCAATAGACGTCCAATGCTGGACATAGGCCTCCCCCAAAGTTCTCCACACAGATCGGTCCTGTGCCACCCGCATCCAAGGGACTGCCGCGACCTTCACAAGATCGTCGGTCCACCTGGTGGGAAACCTGCCACGGCTGCGGCCTCCTGCACGTGGCCTCCACTCAAGGACCTTTCTACCCGAACAGCCGTCTGTTCTCCTGGCAATGTGCCCTCTCCATTGCCACTTCAGCCACGCACTTTTTTGGGCTATGCCTGTGACCTTAGATCTCCTGCGGAACCATACTGATGAAAAATTCACGATTCCGATAAACTAACAGGAAAAGTAGAAATACCAACAAAACCGCAAATATACCGGGTGATAATATAGAAATCCAATTCCGATGATGGTAATTCCTTTAATCTCCAATTCCTTTAGCATCCGTGTTGAGTCGAGAGGCCAGAATATTCCGGTGCATGAAGTAAGTCTTGAATGGCTAAAGATATCTTCAGAAAATGCAATTCGGATCGGAGAGCTTTTAGCTAGCTAAATATTGATTTAAGGTTTTAACATTTTGCAATAGCATTTAAAGTATCAGCCTATATACTGTCCCACTGCAGAGCAAAGGCCTCCATCATAGAAATCAAGTTATCACTACTATGATGGGATTAGGCTCAATCACCACGCTTGCCTAATGCTGATTGATGATCACAAACCCGAGCTATGTTCGAAAAATTCGAAACATACTTTTGCTCCACCCGGGAATCGAACCCGGGACCCCGAGATCACGGCCCGGTACTTAAACTACTAGACCAACGGGGCGTTAGACCAACGGGGCATTTAAGCGAATAGCATTTTTGCTAACGTTTATTTACTACTGAAGTAAAACTCTAATTTGACATAGTTTTGCAAACAAGAACCAACCCGCATTTCGTATAAAATCGAGTTACATATTTTAATAGAGTCTCCACTACATTTTCTACATCAAAAGTTTAATTGCCTTGAAAGTACATAGCTGTTTGTGGGTTGGTTTTATATCTATGTCCAATTATAATAAAAAAAGAAGCCGATCATTCATCATCATTATCATCATTTTTAAAATTTTCTTGGGTCTGGGTGTTCTAGGTTGTACGCCCCTAGTATCGTCACCTCATAGTACAGGGGTTGCCCTAGTTTGTGACCAGGTTGATTGGTGTGATTATCTGGTGCATTTATTTAAAATTTGACTATGGCAGAAAATCTCAATGATCAGCCATCGATCGACCCAGGACATTTATATTGCACAAGTGTGTGCGCAGACACAAGTACACACTCTATTTCCTTACACTCATATTCCGATGGGACACACCGGAGAGAGATAAAGCGCAGGACCATGCGCAAATTTTTTTGCGTGTGTTTGTGGTTGTACGCAACGCAAGTGTATGGAACTCTGATCCAAAGCTAAACCCCTGGGGTGTCCATCACAGCGCCATCGCGGTATGATACCCCACAGCTGGTACTGGACCGTCCAGCTACATTATTAGCTACATCGTTACAATTAATTAAAACCTCCTGTATAATATAAACGCTCCTCTAGATATTAAGTTTGTATTTTGTACCATAATATTTATTCAATGAGCTTTAAATACATACCAGTGCATAATATGAGATATTATTTTTAATATTCACCCTTTACTAGTTTAGTAAATGTCGTTAGGTATTCTACAAACATAGTTTCTAAAAGACACTCCTCACAAAAACCAAATGGCACCCTTAAAAAAAGTAGATAACATCCATATCTTTCTTTTAAAAAAATATAAATTAATGATAAAACTTAACTTTCTAACAAGACTAAAACTAGAACACGAAGTCTATAATAATCCTAAAATAACTTTTCTAAGTAAAGTCTGCTAAGAATAGCAAGTATTTTTATCCGTTACGCTAAACACATCCAACAAAATGTCTTCTCATGATTATAATGCGTCCTCATTACCACTGACTTGATTAAAGCACGTCTCCCATTAAATACTCCATTATATATTACGCCATTCTATATAACCGATTAAGATGGAAGGGGTTGGGAAAATTAATGGAGTTTCTTCAAAAGATCTTGCAATCCCATTATCAGCACACGCAAAAGGATAACCACTTTTAAATGATGTTAAAAGAACACTTAAGTTGCGTATAGAAAAGTAAAAACTTACCTCAAAATTATCCAAACATTTACTTTTCCGCAAAAACTTCTCGCTCCAAAGCACTTTAAAGTATTAAACTTCACTTCCACTTCACTCCAAAACTCTAATCCGAGTTACTAACACAATCCTCTATTCACGAACCAATAAACTCTTTTATTGCTTATTATGTCTTGAGGAAGCAGTTAACACTTCGCTATTCCTTTGGATTCGAAACGCGAGCTTACATCGCGAGTGGCGAGACGCGACGACGTGCGCCCTGCTCGAAGACCAACGTGAAACTGACGTATAAGGCATCCGCCAGGGTTGAGTCTCTCCTGTGTGCGTGAGCACCCCAATCCGTAGACGGTATGCTTACTAGTAATTCCCTATGTGTGTGTGATTCGGACGATTTTGCGCCGTCGTGATATAAGATTTGCGCGCATGTAGTTGTCGATCACCTACAGACATCTATGTGTGGGTACCGTACCCGGTAAACGGGCCTAAGTTGTTCAGCGCATGCGTTCGAACGTCTGAAAAATCGTGTTTGGCGTTATTTAAATACTGATGTGAGCGGACAGATTATAAATCCACTGTGTCGCCGACAAAGGAGGTAATTTTCGGAATGGGGGTTTCATTAAATCCTGCGTGAATTCACCCCCTTGCAAATGTCTTATTTATTAGGTGTTTTTAGAAGGATGGCTGTTTGCGGGCGGATCTGACAAAGTCTTGACATGATCCCTTCATTCATTTTGCAGCAAAGGCTGCTTTTGAAAATTTATGTTTACGAAAATCGCTTTAGATTAAATATTTTATAGGAGTTAAAAATTTGGAGCTAAGCACTTAAGAAATTCATTACTTTCTACTTGAAGAACATCTTTTAGTGACAGGTTCCGTTCACCATTTTCATAATGGAAACTGATTAACTGTCACTTTAATATGCGCAAAGTACTGAAATACCTATTGTTAAGGTGTTATAAGCTTCATTTATCTTTTTTATCGTTAAACAAATAAATTACAAGACATAATTTACAAGAATCTGTATTCGAACGCCCCGATGGTCTAGTGGTTTAAGTACCGGGTCGTGATCTCGGAGTTCTAGGTTTGATTCCCGGGTCGAAAAGTACCTATGTTACGAATTTATCGAACATAGCTCGGGTTTGTTATCGCCAATCCGCATTAGGCAAGCTTGGTGATTAAGCTTCATAGTAGCGATGACTTGATTTCTATGATGGAGGTCTTTGCCTGCTAGTGGGACAGTATACAGGCTGATACTATTACTACTACTAGCATTCTCATGTTTGTCTGTTCTAATGCTGTACTAATAGTACTATACGGTGTCTCCTTGTAGACACAGTCCCAATAAAAATCTACAGCCGATCACATAAAAAATATCTTTGCAGCAAACCTGAAACGGTAGATATTAGATAGAAACTGAAGCAGTGCATGCGCTGTGTTTCGCTGCGTGAGTGAGGGTACCGGAGGCCCAATCCAGGGGAAGGGAGGTTAAAAGGTAAGCAATGCACTTGTGAATGTCCATGGGACGGCGGTAATCGCTTACCATCAGGTGATCCGTCGGCTCGTCTGATACCTATATCATAAAAAAATATCGACTAAAATAATAAATTAATGTAACTGTTATTTCGACCTTTGCTAAATTCCACTGTAGCATTTGTAGCACACCTTGTAGAATCGTCGTAGCATACGCTGGATTACCGTAGCACACGTAGCATGACCTACGACCGTAGCACAGTCCTTTGCGCCGTCCATTACGAACTGTAGCTAGTTAGCAGTACCCACAGAATATCTAGTAGCAGTACTAGGAAAAACCGTAGCAATCTAATGTATTCTGTTTGTTACTGTACTACATTATCTATTCTACGAATTTCATTTGGATTCCCATTGAGATCCCATTTTTTGGAATGTTTTACATTCAAATGTGATGTGACGTTTTCCTGAAAATAGGGTTACTCTAAGCTCTATAATATTATCAAAAACCCGTCATAATTCAGATTTACGGATTTTAAGAGTTACTTATGGATATCGGTTTCTCTTGGACTCCAGAGCCCTTAAAATGGAGTACTTATAATGATAACCTTGAATTTCCGCTACAAAGGAATTCCTACACATGTTACATTTCATTACGCTAAGTTTCATGATCAAAGCTGAGATAATTTGCTATAATTTATCACATTGATGCTATTCAATGGCATACACAACAATTTAATCTAATCATAGATTGTGAATATACACAAGTACAGTCAACAACAAAAGTAGATGATCAATATCGAAAACTCTATAGGTACCTACTCACTTTTGAGCAGAGTTCGCGTCAGAACTGTATGAATCACTTTGAGGCTATATGGAGTTTGTTGGGTGACGAATACTTCTCGCTATCGTTTTGAGTTTTCGATTTGTATATAAGACTAGCGGCCGCCCGCGACTTCGTCCGCGTGGAAAAGTAACTTTTTACCCCCCTTTTGACCCCTTACAACCCCTTTTTCGCAATAAAAAGTAGCCTATGTTCTTTCTCAGGGTCTAGATCATCTGTATACCAAATTTCATTCAAATCCGTTCAGTAGTTATGTCGAGAAAGAGTAACAGACAGACAGACAGAGTTGCTTTCGCATTTATAATTAGTTAGGATAGTTAGGATTTGCCGACGTCCAATTATTTTATCCCTTGATAAATGGTATGGATATATGGATCAATAATAAAAGAACAATTCAGATTCTTAGGTTAATATCAAAGGTGATACTATTATAATATTTTTTAACACAAAATATTTGCTTATCAAACAAAAATGTTTCCAAATACACTTTTCGGACAAACAATTTTCGTCTTTGAAAGAAATAGACAAAAGATTAAAATAGTTGACTTTGAACCAACCCGTTCAACGTTAGAGGTCTTTGTTGTCAAAATTGTCCGTACTCGCTGGACTAAAGTTTAATCAAATAAGAATGCAACTTTTTTGTTACAATCTCAGACAAAAAAAAAGATAAAATACCAGACGACTTAAGTTGGAGGCGCGTATATGAAAGCAAAGTTTTTCAAACATAAATATAATACCACAATGTACACACAGCTTGCAAGTGATAGAACGCTTTGAAATAAGAAGATAAGAGATGCAGTAAAATAAAGTATCAGACTTTATTCTGTCCCATTGCAGGGCAAAGGCCTCCATCATAAAAAACAAGTCATCGCTACTATGATGGGATTAGGCTCAATGACAACACTTGATTAATGCCAATTGGTGATCATAAATCCGACCTTTATTTAAAAAATTCAAATTACACTTTTTGGATTCCCGATCGAAACCAAGACCCTGAAATCGAGTGCCGGACATTAACCCCTAGACCAACGGGGCGTTAAAGTAAAAAGTGTGTCAGAGAAATTCAGGTAAGTAGTAGGTACCACACAAAAGGAAAATTAAGTGTAGCCCCAACCGTTTTTTACATTTTAGCGGTCAAACGAGCAGACGGCTTAGCTGATGGTAAGTGATCACCGCTGCCCATGGACATCTGCAACACCTGAGACATCACAAATACGTTACCGGCTCTTAAGGAAGAAATAAACCCTTTTCTTGAAGATCACTCGTCGTCGTATCTCCTCGGAAACACCATTGGCAGCTGACTACACTGTTCCAGCTGATACCAGTTTTACTGTGCAAGGTAGTGGAAAAAAATCCATCCAGTGACATTGTCCCCAAAATACTGGCAGAATTACCTCTTTGGATAGCTATGGAAATTCGCTAATTGCAAGCTAGCCAGTAATTAATATTAGCATTGTTTCAAATTGATCGTCCAATTTAGTACTTAATGAAAAACCACCAGAACAACCGTAGAACATTTTCTTACAAAATTCACAATTTCGTGAAAGGGTTTGTTTCCGCGAAAACACTACTTAGGTACACAAAAGCCCGAAAATAAATTACTTGTGGGAATTCAACATTATCTATTGAGAAAACTTCGAAAACAGTTTTTTGTTTCGGAAAATTTATTATTCTCCGATCAATAAAAACTTTTTCAATCAAGGCAAAAAGGAGAAAAATCAATACTTGAACCTTAAAAAGCCCATTTAACTTTCAATGGCTATATAATACAGGTTGATCCAAATCGTTGCCAAACCTCAAGTGGTATTCGAAGACAAAAACCTCTTGAAACTTAGAGGTTTGGGGTTTGGTACAAGCCACGACAAATTTATGTTTTTTTAAAGAAAAAGTCTATCCCATCTACGAAGTCGACGACGATAGATAGTTTCTTTCAAATAAAGCAATTTGATTTAGCGATTTTACGACCGATCGATGATAGATCTATTAGTAAAACTCATATTACTATTGTTGATAACTTTAAAAAATCAGACAAGGTTCAGGTTCAAGGTTCAGACAAGGTTTCTAAACATGACTGTAATTTTAACTATCAGATTCACCAAATTCTGAAACTTGACTTGACGATATTATTAATGGCCGTAAAAAACTAATTTGATGTTGTGGTACGTACTGGCTGTACGTACACACATCAAAGTATACAAAACTGTCAAATTTCTTTAATCAACTCTCATCTTACTGTCAAACAAATTAGGTTGAACATCAATTGAGGAAATTTGACAGTTTGTGGTAACCTGATGTTTGGTTGTCTGTACATGAAGGTGCATGAAGTAACATCTTAATATCTTAAATAAATGCAATTACAGATCAATAAAGAATGTGTTACATCGTAATAAACAATAAATAAACAAATTCACACAACATCTGTACAAAACAGAAGATTTACAATTATAACACTTAAATACTATATAAATTATACCAGACACTGAACAAGTAGATAATTATGTATTCATCACAAGAATGTTTCTCTAGAGGGATCGAACCCACGACCACACCAATCAATCTGGTTTCAAACTAAGGCAACCCCCTTACTATGAGTACCAGATGACGATAATTCATTGAAGATATCAACCCACAACATCCATTTGTCTCTTTCATTGTGAGGCGTTTGAAAGAGACAGAGCAATAGTTTACATTATGTCAGTTTTCGATGTCAACTTATGGTAAATTGACTTGACCGAAAATCGAACCCGGCACCTTTTGCGCGCAATGTGTATAAATGTGCATTAACGCTACCTCTCATCATATGGACCTCCACACAATGAAGGCAATCTGAAGTCTTGATGCTAACAAGAACCACTTTCCAATCTCCGATAGCTATTGTTTAACATGAGAGGCCTAATATAAATTTTAAAATTAAGCTCAGTCTGCCGTGATAAAATATGATCTGATTGTGACAGATTTGGGCTATTATTTAGAGAGAAAAATAAGTTAGAGGGAAAACTTAATCCACTAATATAATAAATAGTGGCCCGCCCTCACTTCGCTTCGGGACCGTAATTCAGAAATGAACCAATAGATGGCGCTGTGTCTAATTACATCGCGCAAGCGTTTCGTGGTTTCGGTTTACCTATAAGCCTTGTCGTTGTCTATAGAAGTTATCTCTTTATAATAGGTATAGATGTGAAAGTTTGTAAGTATAGATGGATGGCTGCTTACTCCTCTTTCACGCAAAAACTACCAAATGGATATTAATGAAATTTTACAGTAATACAGCTTATACGTCAGGATATCTATTCGTAAATAATCAAGAGATTTGTATGCGGGGTGTGGCAGGCAAGAATGGAGGTACGAAAATTGAATGCGGCAACTGAATTTACTCCGTTATTAGAAATGTCCTTGATAAAATATCTTTATTTTTCTCACCGTACATTACACGCTTCTTAAAATCTAACTGCTGCACTCAGAGTCGTTGATTAATTAAGTGGGTTACTTAAGAAAATAAAAAAGTATCAGCCTATATACTGCCCCACTGCAGGGAAAGGCCTCCATCATAGAAATCAAGTTACCGCTTCTATGATGGGATTAGGCTTAATCACCACGCTTGCCTAATGCGGATTGGTGATCACAAACCCGAGCTATGTTCGAAAAATTCGAAACATACTTTTGCTCGACCCGGGAATCGAACCCGGGACCCCGAGATCACGGCCCGGTACTTAGACCACTAGACCAACGGGGCGTAAGAAAATAAATTGTCACTTATTTCAATACGCATAAAGACTACAGATACTTAAGTAATTGAACATTAGCTTAAATGACGTCTCTGACAGCGGCCGTAAGAGTTGATCATTGAAAGTAGAAGACAGAAACATTCAATATTGGGGAGGACTGGAGCCTAAAATAGGATCCTGTATTTCAGGTAATACCGGTCGACTGGACTGCAACACCAGTGGAGTCATAAGTGTGTTGCCAACCTTTTGTCCCCTTCCAGCCGTGTGGGCCTCCGGTACTCGGTGAACCACAGCACAGGCGCTGCTTCGCGCCGGTCTTCTGCGAGGCAGTATTATCTCTCCGATCGAGGTATCCCACTCATGTTGAAACGTGGCTCTCCCACGGTCATAAAAAAAGCTGCTGAAATAGATCGATGCATAAAGCGCTTGGCGCATACGCCCATAGAAGAATTTAGAACGAAAGTCAAGTATCAGCCTATATGCTGTTCTATCATCATCGTCGACAACCCACACTCGTCTCCCCTAATGCACTCCAATGCTCCCAATTTTCGGCCTCTCTCATTCAACCCACCCCTGCCAGCCTTCGAATGTCATTATCCCACCTTGTCGCAGGGCGTCCTATACTACGTTTACCGAGTCGCCAGTCCCCACTCAAGGATTGTCAAGGTGTCGATATACTTTACCATTGCAGAGCAAATGCATTCATCATAGAAATCAAGTTGTCGCTACTATGATAGGATTGGGCTTAATCACCACGCTTGGCTAATGCGGATTGGTGATCACTTCGTTCCTGCCCCGATTCATCAAGGTCATGAAATGCCTCCAGTTCAAGTGTTTCCTCTTACTTACAATCCTGGGTTTTTTAGGCGGGGCGTGAAACAGCATCTCAGCAGTCCTTCAGGGTGAGAGTGACAGACTCAACACTTTGTCTGTTTTTTTTGTGCCTGTCAATCTCATATTTGAATCTCACGGCCGCTTACCATCAGGCGGAGTGGGGTCATCTTGAATGTCCTCAATAATACTTACTACGCTCTGGCTCAGCGACCCGAAGTGGATCTTGGCCTCCGAAACGAGAATTCGCCACTCCGCTCTATTCTCAGCCACTTCTTGCCAATCCGGCCTTTGAAGGTGACCAAGATCCATCTTGACCTGGTCCATTCAGCGGTATCTGGGCCGCTCCACTGGGCGCTTCCCGGTAGATCGACCCAGGTAAGCTCGCTTGGCCGCACGATCTGACTCCATTCTCTCTAAGTGACCGAGCCAGCGCAGCCTTGCTGACTTTGTCTCGCCCATTATATTCGTCCGAAAAGTGCTAGAAATTGACGCGTCCGAAAAGTGCTAGAAATTGACGGAGGAGTTGAGTTGAACGGCATGCACAAGGTGATAGGGTACGCTGACGATCTAGCGTTGTTAGGACGGCAGGAGGCGGAGGTAAAGCAGATGGTCGAGGTGTTGGAAAGCACAGCAGGAAAGATCGGCCTTAGGATTAATCGGGATAAAACGGAATATCTACACATGAAACGGTACCGAAATATAAAAAAAATCACATACCCTAAATAGGAGCTCCATATTTTCGTACTCTATAATCTGTATCAATATGAACAGGGCAGGTAGCGTGATAACTACGAGTTTCACAATTACAGCAAGCTGGGCCTTTACCTCGCAACTAATAACGAACGCTGTTGGTTTTCACTGGAACTGGTATTGTGTTACGCTATGGATAAAGCCGTTAATCCTCTAATAGATATAAAAGTTGAATAAAAAAAAACCCATCGGATATTGTACCTACGTGTGTGTGTTTTTTTTAGCATGTGTTTTGCTCTTTCGGTTTATCTATAAGCCTTGTCGTTGTCTATGGAATTTACTTCTTTAAAAATAGTATAGAAGAAGATTAATTATATTCACCTAGATAGAGTCAAGCTTTGGTATGAATGGCTTAACGTACTCAACAGAAAATCGTTTCAAAGAGTAAATGAATAAATGGAGTAAAATTATATTAATGCGGTTGGATGCCATTTTAAGTTGTTTCTTAAAATTCGTTTATGACAATAAATTAGTCAAGTAGATGTCACCTTTGATCTTGACATCTATTTAGGTATCATTTTTTTGACGATGAACTCTACAAAAAAAACAAACGCCAAGTTTCACACACTTGAGTGTAATAGTTTTCGAGTTATGAGGGGGTCAAAAGTCGATCTAAATGGTTCGTGTGATATTACCATTTTTTTTACCATAGCTCGACACACTGCCTCGTAATCGAATTGGATAGGCAACATTATTATAGTATCGCTTTCGTTTGTCTTTCCGTATAAAACATACCTAACTAATCGCATTAATACCCTCGTGGTTAACATTTATGTGTTTTTCACACGAATATAAAGCTATCATTACAGTGTTCCCTTTACGGCTTAAGTTGTTTCACTGGTTTAATAATAAATCTGGCTTTTATGAGTTGTTTATAATTTTAATAATTCAATTTTCAACGTAATTTAATGCGGGGATAAGTTGGTTTTATGTTTAAGTTTAAAGGGATGTAAAGGCTCCTTTTATTCATACACTAGTGGCATACCCTTAGTTTCTGAATGTAATTTTGCTAATAGTTCTAAATCGTACCAACAGATGGAGATGGGTGTCGATTGCATTGCGCTAGTGTCGTGTTTTTTGTATAATGAGTGGCAGACGAGCAGACGGATCGCCTGATGGTAAGCGATTGCCGCCGCCCATACCTGCAACACCAGTAGAATCACAAGTGCCTGCCAACCATTAACCCCCTTTTCCTTCCATTGGTATATGTCCTTTCCTCCGGTATGAGAGTACCCAATATGGTTTCATCCAGTGAGTGAGAACTCATTCGACGAAACACGACGTAGGTGTTACTTCCCGTCTTCTGTGAGGCCGTGGTATCACTCCGGTTGAGGTTCAATTCATACCAAAGCGTGGCTTACCACGATCAAAATTCGACTTTTTACGACGTTTCTGTCCTTTTTTGTTTTTGTCAATGTTTAACCTTAACAAGTGGCCCGCCCTCACTTCGCTTTGGGATCATTCAAATGAACCAATAGATGGCGCTGTGTCCAATTGCATCGCGCAAGAATTTCGTGTTTTCGGTTTACCTATAAGCCTTGTCGTTGTTATAAATAGTATAGAAGATAGTATTTGTCTACTATTAAGACTGGTTTATACTGTACTAACTGCTGCTGTCAGTTACTCGGCTTATCATGCAAGCTACTTTCTAGCTATCTCGTGCGAGTTATTTGTTACTTACGAGAGTTTCTACAAGAAACCCGAGTTCACAACGTCAATCAGAACAAGTCTCGTAAAGTCGTCAGCTAATACTCTTAGTAAAAGGTAATGCCCAAGTTTTGGATTAGTTAGTGTGAATTATCCGGATTTTTTTCCTTTTAAGGCCCGGTGCCCTAAAAAGACCTCTACAGTCAAAACATTTCCTACCTACCTAAAAAGAGGGTTCTTTTTGTGAAAAGTTGTATTACCACAGCAATCGGGAACACGTCTCGTAATGTCATCACCTGGTAATTTTTGTGTAAGGTTAGTTCATTGGCGAGAATTTTATTATCCGGCGTCTTTTTTCCTTCTAAGGCCTGGTACTTTATAAAGACCTCTACCCCCAAAACATTTCGTACCTACTCTGAGTAAATATAAGTCATACATAAAGTAAATAGTTCTTTAATTTTTATTAATGGGGATATGTGAACTCGTTGTAAAATTTTGTCCACAAATCCCCACTATCAACTCGATTGGTATTCTATGGGGATTTGTGGACAAAATTTTACAACGAGTTCACAAATCCCCATTAACGGGGATTATCAATGGGGATTAGTGGAATAACCCTCTCTTTGTGGATACCCGTAACTCACCACGTCAATCTGAACAAGTCTCGTAATGTCATCAGCTAATATTCATAGTGTAATATAAAGTGGACTCAATTTCCCGTACTTAAGACTCTTTTTGTGGATACCCGTATCTCACCCCGTCAATCTGAACAAGTCTCATAATGTCATCAGCTAATACTCTTAGTGTAATGTAAAGTAGACTCCATTGCCCGCACTTAAGACTCTCTTTCGGTCCATTTGTATGTGATGTACTCTTAGTTTAAGGTATTGGCTTAGATTTAGATTAGTTCATGTGAATTATCCGGCGCTTTTTTCCTTTTAAGGCCCGGTACCCTAAAAAGACCTCTACACCTTGAACATTTTGTACCTACCTTCTTTTTGTGAAAAGTTGTATTACCACGGCAATCGGAACACGTCTCTGTGAATCATGTGTCATCACCTGGTAATTTTGGCGTAAGGTGTTGCCCTAGATTTAGATAAGTTCATGTGAATTATCCGGCGCTTTTTTCCTTTTAAGGCCCGGTACCCTAAAAAGACCTCTACATCCAAAACATTTCGTACCTACCCTCTTTTTGTGGATACCCGTATCTCACCGCGTCAATCTGAACAAGTCTAGTAATTAATGTTTGTCCAGCCATTGTTAAACGGTGCGTGGTAGACCCATTGTTCGGTGTCACCTACCCCAAGTTTGGCGACCTCACAAGTGTTGCTAGGGATGTGGCTATTTGGCATTGGTGTATCGATGAAACTGTTACTTTCTCTTTTTCTTGTGAATCTATGACACTTTTATTTTGCAGATTGTTTTTTATTTTATTTTTTCATTTCTGGCTGCTACCGTGTCTAGAAATACTCTTTATTCTGCCAATGTCGAGTGATTAACGAGATACGTTATATAAATATTTTGGAAGACCAGACCGGTGTAATTGTTGCAATTTTTTTTAATCCCGTTATTTTTTTATTATTCAATTTTTAAACAGTCAGATTGCTTTTAGCTATAAGACCGCCTACATTGTCCTATTAACATGACCATAATTATTAGAGGTTTGTATTTTTTTTTCAATAAAGTGTAAGTAATGATAAGTATAATAATATGTCTAATTTAGAGGTCAGCCCTTTCCAAATCCTGGACCATGGACAATTTATCTCAAACTAGCGGCCGCCCGCGACTTCGTCCGCGTGGAAAAGTAACTTTTTACCCCCTTTCAACCCTTACAACCCCTTTTCGCAATAAAAAGTAGCCTATGTTCTTTCTCAGGGTCTAGATTATCTGTATACCAAATTTCATTTAAATCCGTTGATAGTTTTGGCGTGAAAGAGTAACAGACAGACAGACAGACAGATAGACAGACAGACAGAGTTACTTTCGCATTATAATATTAGTATGGATTGGTGTTATTTATTATACAAAATTTAGCTAAGCTTGGCGATCTTACAAAATATAATAGTGATGTAAATTCGCTACTAGCATATCGATGAAATAGACTCACTATTACACCTTCAAAGATAGGTAAATAAACGAAAAATCTAAGCCCTTTCGCGACAACTGATGTTACCAATACGGTGCACAAATACAACAAACCTTCCACCGAAATGAAATAAACAAAATGATTTAGCATGTTTGTTGAACTATTGTTATGGAGTGTTTATCCATTGTTGCTGTCACCTCCCCCAAGTCTGCTGTATTTGACCTCACTAAGTGCAGCCAGAGCCGCAAACCGACGTTGAAAATAAATAAATTGAGACAACATCACATACGCTATCTTAATCCTATAGAAACTAATTTTTGATCAACCCTATACCTAAAACGAAACGAGCCTATACCTTCCTAAAGGGCCGGCAACGCATCCGCACTCCTTCTGGTGTAGCTGATGTCCATGGGCGGCGGTGTTCACTAGCTAAGGTGACCCGCTTGCTCGTTTGCCTTCCTATACTACTATAAACCCGGGAATCGAACTCTGGACCGCGAGACCACGGCCTGAATCCACTAGACCAAAGAATGTTTCAAATTTTTCGAAAACAGCTCGGATTTGTGATCACCAATCCGCATTAGGCAAGCGTGGTGATTAAGCCTAATGCCATTATAGTAGCGATGACTTTATTCCTATGATGGAAGCCTTCGCCCTGCAGTGGGACAATATAAGGGCTGTTACTTTACTTTAAGGAAAAGTACTAGGAAAAACGAATGCATTACAAATACTCAGGCCTAACACACATAAATAAGTCTGTTTCATTGAGAAACATTTATATTGATGCGAAAATCAAACTCTCATTGCCGCTCCCAGCTTGGATCTCGCACTCAAACCACTGCGTTAAATGCTTCATCAATGAGAAAATTATACAGTTTTTTAAATAGGCTCATAGAAGACCGGCGTGAAGCAGCGCCTGCGTTGTGTTAGCCAAGTACGTAAGTAAGTATCGAAGGCCCAATCGGGGGAAAAAGGGCTATTAAATTGGCACACTTGTGACACCAGTGGAGACTGGTGTTGCGGGTGTCTATGGGCGGCAGCAATCGCTTACCATCAGGTGATCCAGCGGAACGTCTGCCTATCACTTAAAAGAAAATGTTTGATTTAGCAGAAATATTCTCTCAAACAAGGTAGAGGTTATAAACCTTGATATCAAACCAAGCGTAGTCAAAGAAACGCCAAGATTGATCGATGCACAAAATGCACCCGTCAAAATGACATGACATCTGAATTGCGGATACTGCAGTACTGGTGCAATTTTAATGCCAAAGGTATACTTATATAATAGTATTTGGTTAATGCACCCTTAAGAACTACGATCAGAAGGAATGTCCTTCCAGTTCATGTGTTTCTTCTTCTTACAATCCTAGTTTTTTAGGCGGGGCTTAAACGGCATCTCAGCAGGCCTTCAGGGTGAGAGTAACAGACTCAATGGACACTTTGTCCATTTTTTGTCCCTTTCCTTTTAAGTTCCCTCCCTCTCCTTTTAAGGATGACGTAATTTGTGAATAGCCCCTTTACAACAAAACAACAAAACTAAACAACTCTCTTCTGACCTCTGTCAAAATTGAACTCTCCCCTACATACCTACATAACCCACCCAATACACTGGTTTACTTTTACGGTATACAGGAAGACCAAATCTAAAGGCGGGTTACATGGTCCTTAATTAAGGGGTGCCCAACATTGAAGGATTAGTTCGCGACCTGATTTCCCCTGGCTTTTGATGGCGTTGCCGCGCTGGGTCAAAACAAATAAGTAACAAGAGGATTTTGTATCTGTACGATATTTGATCTCCAGTTGCACATATTTTGTGACTGTACACTATGTATTTTCCAGCGCGTATATGGCTGTTTCGGCATACCACCTTACACGCGTCTTTCGGTGAGTTAATGTGAACCGAAACCTATTTTACCTAATTGCCATGACATTTCCACATAAACATCCCTAAACATTTTCGGCATACAAGCATACACGCGCGGTTCAAAAATCTATCTATATGCGCATATAAGTATAGGAGCGTCTTTCGGTGAGTAAATGGGAACCGAAAAATGCCTATTTTATCTAATTGCTATGACACTTCAATAACAACGTTTTTCTGTTAAAATAATTTATCACACGGGCCCTAACAAGCGTTAACATCAGATGATCTGCATGTTCGTCTGTCATCTCATAAATATAAAATACAATGTGTGTAACGCGGTCGAAACATCAAGCCTTACTGCTTGATAAAGAGATATTGTTACACAGAGATATTTTTATTGCACAGAAATAGAATACATAAAAAAACAACAGCAATAAACAGTACAATAAGGCGGACTTATCGCTTGTAGTGATTTCTTCCAGACAACCTTTAGGTAGAGGAAAGAAACAGGCGTGTTGGCATTTAAAAATCATTGCGTCTTAGTCCCGTTTATATCAAGTACTAGCCTTTTGCCAGCGGCTTCGCTCGCGCCCCCTACTTCCCTAAATTGGGGGGTTAAAAAAGGGCAAAAAGTAGCCTATGTTACCCTCCATCCCTTCAACCATCTCTCTTAAAAAATCATGACAATTTCAATTTCAATCCGTTTTGCCGTGAAAGAATGACAAACATACAGTACAGACAGACAAACTTCCCATTTATAATATTAGTATGGATTTGTATAATACATCGCGAGAATTTTTTTTTTATGTTATAGGTAGCAGACGAGCAGCGGATCACCTGGATGGTAAGCAATTACCGCCGCTCATTGACACTTACAACACCAGTGGAGTTACACGTGCGCTGCCAACCTTTTATCCCCTTCCCCCCGGGTGGGCCTCCGGTACCCTCACTCACTCGGCGAAACACAGCACAGTTAAAGAAATATAAAATCTTTGTTGTTTTCTCATGAACTCTCAAAGGCTTGCAACTTAAATATAACTTTGACGTCATTATCACTCTGCATCTAAAACTTGTTTCAACAAAATGGACACCCAAATTCCGCTTCTATTAATTATTAGGCAGACAAAAACCTTGGGCTCCCAAGGTTTTTGTCTCTAAATCCCTTTCATAAGTCGAAAAGTTGCGGAACTTCGCAACTGATGGTACCTTGTTGTTCTCTCCTCATTATCGTGAGTTTTTGTTCACGTTATCGCTTGTTGGGAGTGATAAATAGTTTGGCTCGCTTTTCGTTTGAGCGTGAATTGTGCAACGGGATCGGGGAAATCAGATGGATGTTTCTTATATTTAGTTTTGTTTTTGTTATTGCAATTTTCCAAAATCGAGAATTGCGGAGAGAGGGGAGGCCTTTACCCAACAGTGGGACACGATGGGCTTCTAACACCACTATTAATAACAACGCCCCGTTGGTCTAGACTAGACCTTTGATCTAGAATGCTGTGTGTAATGTCGTGTGTGTGTACCGGGCCGTGATATTGGAGTTACAGGTCGAGGAAAGTGTATATATTGTTTTTTTTTAAATACTCGGGTTTATAATCAGTAATCACCAATCTACATTAGGCAAACGTGGTAAACGTGGTGATTAAGCCACATCCCATCATAGTAGCGAAGACTTGAATTCTGTGATGGAGGACTTTGCAATGGAGTGGGACAGGCTGATACTTACTTTACTAATTATAAAAAAAACTGCAAATGAAATCGGAACCCAGGTTTCGGTTTGAGTCAGTGAGCCAGTGAAGTAAGTAAGAAAGTTAAAAAAAATGCACAAGTAAGTACTGCACTTAAAAAAATCATCGACGGATTCAGGTGGGACTTGAACCCACGACCTTCCAGATACCCGCACAAGGTCTCTTTTTTCATTCACTCATAGTTTTTAACGATTATATCTTGTATAGTTTTATCGAACAACACAAACTTAAATATAAGTGAACCAATCTTACTTCATAAACACAACAAAAGAAAAAATCTCTTATCACACAAAAATAATCAAAGCCTCAGATGAAATTATCGAAAATTCACACCCTCTAAAACACTTTCAGTCAAAGGCTATTGAGTGAAATTTAATTACGCTTTCAGTTGACGCCGCTTCAGCGGAAACGGAAACCTTTGTTGTTACGTATTTCCGGCATAAATAATCGGTGCCTTTTGAAAGTAGGACTTATTAGGTAAGCCTAGCCGAGTCTGCTTGATTTGCGGATATTCTTTGTATGAAATTATTTCCTTATTAAATCTCAGTCAGATATTACCGTTTGCTTCCAAAGCTTGGAAGACTATGTAACTGTGACACCTACCATCGCCCGAAGAAAGAAGTATGCTACTACAAAAAAGAAGAAAAACAGTTGGGGGAAAGGGGGTTAAAGGTTGGGTTACTTGCGACTCTACTGGTATTGCAGGTGTCTATGGGCGGCGGCCATAGTTTACCATCAGGTGATCCGTCCGCTCGTCTGCCACCTATCACATAAAAAAACAATACCATCAAATCAACAGCAGATGGCACTGAATTGACTGCTGCCATACAAGATTCAAATTTTCTTACGATTGTACATCGCGAAAGCAAATTTCGCATGTCGACTTGGAATATGTACAACAAACCAAGATGGTACACCGAACATGGTCCCCAAACCAAGGGTATGATCAGGACAATTCCAGATCCTAAACTAATGAATGAATTTATGAATTGGTAACAGCTATATTAGACGCCATTGTGTGTATGTATTGTACTATGGAAACCAGGAACAACAAAGGTACCAGAATCATTCAGACACAACACAAAAATCTATTTCATCAACAACCATTTGTGTTGGTGCGGGAATCAAACTTGCGATCCTTGCTTCACCGCCCAAACCACTACGCTAAACGGGTCTCAAACGTTCTCTGGCAATGTTTTCGACATACTATCCATCTATATTATCTTCTATACTATTTATAGAGAGGTTGATATCATAGTTCACTTCAAGGCATATAGATTATAGGTAAATAAAAAACACGATGGAATCGACACACAACGCCACCTATTTTTTTTTATGTGATAGGTAGCAGACAAGCAGGCGGATCACCTGATGGTAAGCAATGGCCGCCGCCCATGGACACTTGCAACACCAGTGGAGTTACAAGTACACTGCCAACCTTTTATCCCCTTCCCCCCAGGGTGGGCCTTCGGTACCCTCACTCACTCGGCGAAACACAACACAGGGACTGCTTCACGCCGGTTTTCTTTGAGGCAGTGTTATCACTCCGGTGGAGCCGGCCCATTCATGCCGAAGCGTGGCTCTCCCACAGTTAAGTTAATATTGGTGGTTGGTATTGGTATTGCTATTGGTTAAGTTTGGAACTAAGTCTCGAAACGAAGTGGAAGCGGGCTACTAGTCTGTCTATATTTCTATCTGTCTGTCTATATTTTCTCTTTGAATCATAAATTTTGTACATGCTTCTAGTTCCAACACTCAATGTTAAAAGGGCGTAGAACTAGTTTAGTGCCGGAACTTCTCAAATCGCGTTTTGCAACAAGGGGACAAAGGTTGAACTTTATTCAAAAGGCAACATGGACAAACTCTGAACTCTGATTGCTCTATTTATTGACCTGACTTGTCGATAGTTAACACAACACGTTCCTAAGTAATCTCCCTATAAGACAGCTTGCATAAGCGTCGCCTTTGACAAGATTCCAAAGTACTTACGTTTAATAGAAATTCATTGGCACAAGTGAACGGCCGGAATGGGCGTTATCTTTGCCTTTGCTAGTGCTGTTTTAGGTCGGTCACCATCGATATCGATGTATTTTACCGGTGGGGGAGCCACGCCCTGAGTGATACCACGGCTTCACAGAAGACCGGCGTGAAGCAGAACCTGTGCTGTATTTTATCGAGTGGGGGAAAGGGGGTTAAAGGTTGGCAGCGCACTTGTGACTATACTGGTGATGCAGGTGTCTATGAGCTGCGGTAAGCGCTTACCATCATGTGACCCATTTTCACGTCTGCCACCTATCACATCGATCGACGATCGACGATCTGGTGAAGGTCGCGGGAGTCCAATGGATGCGGGTGGCACAGGACCGATCTGTGTGGAGAACTTTGGGACTCCCCCAAAGTTAGTCCCCCTCCGCGTAGGCCTCCGCCTATGTCCAGCAGTGGACAGTCTATTGGCTGAAATGATGATGATGATGACCTATCACATATAAAAATCTAGTACTATCTATCACTATTATGATGGGATAAGGCCTAATCACAACGCGTGCCTAATATGAATCGGTGATCACAAACCCGCCATGTTAAAAAAAAATCAAAACACACTTTTTGTTCGACCCAAAAACCCTAATTTACCGAAATAGGTATGTTACGAAACTCAATCACAGATTGTGTCAAAAGCCCAATTAACTTAAAACAATTTGGAAACGTCTAAAACGGGGGTTTCTTCGTGTCAAAAGTTATGCGATTAATTCGATCGGTCAGCTGAGGTGTTGAGCGGAACAGAGTTTGGGGAGGTTTTCAACAATCGGAAACCTTGGGGTCTACTCCGCCAAACGATATAGAATTATTCGTAACGATACGTCAGTTCATACACAAACCCTACTCTAACACAGCTTAAAATACGAATAATTGAATTTGACAGCTTCACAAACGTCACTACTACTAACTAACTAACTACTATATAAGTAAAAAGACTGTAATAAATTAACAAATAAGTAAATGTTGATAGTAAAATGTCATGGAAATGGAATAAAGTATAAAACCTGGAAGACGGGGGTTGAATAAATGAAAGAGCCATTTTAAACTTACTGAATAATACTATGTCTCATTATGTGGTTGTCAAGTATATTCATATTATGATTTCAAAAGTTAATTAACCACAAAATAATACTATTGTTCATCAATCAACCAAAACAGCTTCCAAAAAATCAGTAAGTACTGTGACAATAAGGTGGCGGTATCGGTTTGAAATATCCTTTATTGCTTTTCTGAAATTAATAGGTTAGTTCACTCTTAAACTAAGACACTCTGGGAGGATGTTCCCTCCAAGTCCCTACTATAACGTGAGGTCTGGACCCTCCTTACCTACTCTACTCCTCCTCCTAATTCAAATCCGAATGCGCTCCCGTGAGCGTGTCTGTTTATTTTTCAATGCATGACAGATTCCCATTATAAAATCAGCCATAAACGGCGGCCAGTATCAAAGGAGTTTACCATCGTTACAGTACCTACAATTAATGAATCATCCTTTACTACAGACGTTTATGTGATTAGATCTTGTGCAAATTCTACTTTATTCCGATTGAGAATAAAGTAAAGGCTTAAAAAGACATTGAAATAAAAGCAAGCCTTCACTTGTAGCTACGATATTTTAAATTCAAAACTTTGTTTGCCCTCAATGTTGCCAGTAACTAAGTCTTTAAGCGGGAGTGTCTTGGAACTTCTCAAAGTCTACACTTTTGCGTTTGTCAGTTTGCTCAACAATCGAGAAGAAGTGACTCTGTGATTTTATTTCTTTTTAGGGTTCCGTAGCCAAATGGCAAAAAACGAAACCCTTATAGATTCATCAAGTCTGTCTGTCTGTCCGTCCTTATGGACAGACAGACAGATATTTCCGAAACTATTAGAGTTATACTGTTGAAACTTGGTACGAAGTATCTTGTGACCCGCAATAAGATTTTTATGCAAAAAAGGAAAAAAAAATTGGGTTTTCCTATACATGGAACTGAAATTCAATAAAAAAACATCCAACTCATGCATGCTGGGGTATGTATGGATAGGTCTTTAAAAATTGGAAGATATTGCGGTTTCTTACATTTTGTTCTAAACTGAATAGTTTGCGTGACAGACACTTCCAAAGCGGAAAAATTTTGGTCCCCCCTCTAACTTCTAAAATAAATAATGATAAATCTAAAAATATACATATAATATGTTGTACATTACTATTAAAACTACCAACGAAAATTGGTTTGAGCGAGAACTGGTAAGTATTTTTTTAATACGTCTTAAATCGTAAACTGGATTGTATGGTACGGAACACTTTGTGCATGAGTCCGACACGCACTTTGGGCAGTTTTTGTATTGTTTTTTTTTTTAGAAATCTCGTTAAAAATGCAATCTTCGTGTTCTCGGAATACGATAGGGTAAAGATTGGCCTGGATTTCTGCGAATATTAAATTAGAAGGTACGAGAAGGTCGGATCTTAAACCAATTTGAGTTGAAACAGATATGAGTGAGGGATAAAGCCAAATTCTCTGAAATGTTAGATGTTGTGGTGCGGAGATTGTCTGATATTTTGTTCCGTATTTTATAAGAAATCTGGTTTATTATAAACGCTCTATATGATTACACAAAGGCTTGGAAAAACTACAACTAAATTAAAATCAAAACGTTAAAACAGCCGCCGATGTATCTGCTAATACTGCCCAGGATGGGCACAACTAAAGTACCTCAGTTTTCAGTTAAGAAATTTTCAGTGTAAGCTCAAAGTCGGAAAAATTGACACAAATGCACCTTAAATGCCTGATATCTAGAGATCAGAATCTCTGCAGTCGTGTCAAACTATCATCGCTAAAATGAGGGTAAAGAAATTAAGGTATGCTTGGGGAAGAAAAAAAAAGTTCTCATCGCCAACATCCACCTATCGCGCCGCTCTGATATAACTCAGCAACCACTCATTTCGTCCCTGCAACCTAAAACAGTGGCATAAATTATTGTATCAGCAGCCGCTGATCTCATGCCCACAACCTCATACCTGCAGTTATAATATTTACTCAAACCCAACCAGGAAACATAGCTCGTACAAGATGAAATTAGCAACTTCTGTTATGTTGGCACAGTATCGTATGCACTGTGGTGGCTGAATCAAAACAATTTGCCACGACCAAATTACCGAGACTCGTAACTTGCATACATTATGTTACCAAAACCGAGTCTAATTATATTTGTCAGGTCTACAAACACAATGTACGGCGAATCCTAAAACAATAGTGGGCAAAGTTCGCACTGAAAACATGGGACTTGGGTAACTTTAAATATATAAATCGTGTGCCTTTAGTTAGTGCAAGCACAGTTCAAATGTTCGTAGTTGCAAAACTCATGTACCACAGTCACCTAAACCTGATGGGCAATTCCCGTACATACGACATTGAAGTCGAATATAGAGATTTCATACATTCGTCCGAATCTCTAATTTGACTTCAATGTCGAATACACGAATTGCCCCCTTTTAGATAGATCGCTTTCCTAAATTCGTAAAATTACTAAATACGTAAAAGAACACAGCCGGACATAGGTACTCAGGATTTTTTCTTTTTTTTCCTTATGTAACAGATGAAAAACAGATCTAATGGAAAAAGTTCCCTATACACCGTTAAATTTTAGTCGTTTTAATCCCGACGTCCTCATAATTGGTAACACGAATAAAGCCCGTTCAGCATGTTATATCATCAAAATAAAAATCAGCTGTTCCATACGTTTTTTTTACCAATTGCCTGGTGAACATTCCATTACATGGGACAGCCGATTTTTCACGCATTATATACAGGATAGGAAAAACTCATCGCTACATACGAGTAATTGCTTACAGAGATCACGGCGTGCGTCGGAGAGAATGAAAGAAACACAGAAAGTTTCTTCGATAGTTATGTCTTTAGGATGACTTTGTGTCTAATTAATTTGTGGCTCAACAATCGGCTTCAGTATAAGCAGGCCTGCTGCCCAGGATAAACGAAAGGAACGTAAATAAATTTAGTAACTGGAGGGCATATCTTCAGGCAACCTACTGGTCGTTGGCCAGTGGAACCCCAACGATATCGCTGCCGGGATGTAGTCAAACGCGGACCTGCAAGAATTGGAAGCAGGAGATTGGCGACAAGCTGCACAAGACGAGACTCATTTTGGGTCTTTGACCCATTGGAGTAAGTAAGTAATTGGTAGCCTATATGTTCCATTTGTAGCAGGGCGTCCAACACTACGTTTACCGAGTCGCGGTCTCCACTCAAGGACTTTATGGCTCCAACGGTTGTCAGTTCTGCGGCTAATGTGACCAGCCCACTGTCACTGAATGGGATGACGACATTCGAAGGCTGGCTGGAGTGAGCTGGATGAGAGTGGCCGAAAATCGGGAGCGGTGGCGTGCATTGGGGGAGACCTATGTCCAGCAGTGGACGAGCGTGGGTTGCTAATGATGATGATGATGATGTTCCATTTAATTTAAAGTGTCTAAAACGACGGTTATCTTGAGTTGTCGTACTAGAACTTTTTGTACTGTGGAGCAGTAGTAGCAAAACAAAATATATAACTCGAATATGCGCACTTTTTTGACAGCAAAATCCGTTATTACGTTGGTTTTATGCCTAGGCTGGAAAAACTAGTGTACCTAACTATTTTTGGAATTCACATTACTTTTAAATTACTCTGAAAATTTTGTTTCATGCCGTGAAATTCGAAACAGGCTCATTTAAATGCATAGGATGAGAGTTAAAACAGAGATTTTTTGGGATCTTCCAACATTTATTACATAATTGAAAAAAAAAACATCAGTGCATCAACCTAAAAATCCCGGCTTAGTATAAAGCCACTCGTTTTTGAGTAAATTCTTACTCTAAGGATTTTTTGTACAGACAACCACTAACCACTTTTTGTATGGATACATGATAATTTATCCTAACTAATATTATGAATGGGATAGTAACTCTGTCTGTCTCTTTCACGCCAAAACTACTGAACGAATTTGAATGAAATTTGGTATACAAATGGTTAGATCCTGAGAAAAGACATAGGCTACTATTGCAAAAAAGGGGTTAAAAGGGATGAAATTTTTAAATAATAAAAAATTATACCCAAAGATACTATTCCACGCGGACGAAGTCGCGGATAACAGCTAGTTACAGAGTTACTTTCGCATTTATAATATTAGTATGGATTTGAAGAAAATAAAACATTATAAAAAATATCGTATTTTCGCCACAATCAGTGTAAATAGGTTGGCGGTGCTAGTTTCATTCGTATAGACCCTTAATAATATAATGTAAAAATCGTCACAGCATTTGGAAGCGACGGCTATGTTTTGGGGTCCCGAGTTCGATACCCTATTCAACCTTATTGTGCGGTTTTTAACCCCGATGCAAAAACGACGGGGGATAAGTTTGACGTGTCTGTCTGTGGCATCGCAGCTCTCGAACGGATAAACCGATTTGGATTTTGTGTAAAAGTTGAAATACCTAGTCGGGAGTGTTTTAGCTACGTCCATTTATATTTCCATAACATCCATTTTGAAACGGCGGCCATCATCCGTTTCAAAATGGATGGTTATCCCCAAAAAATTGCGGATTACATATTATTTTGACTTCATTCCTTCAATATAGTTATCAAATAAAAGGGAAGAGTTATAATTGTGGGAATGCCTCGCTTCGGCATTAATGGGTCGGCTTGACCGGAGTGATACCACTGCCTCACAGAAAACTGGCGTGAGCAGCACCTGTGCTGTATTTTGCTGAGCTAGTGAGGGCGACGAAGGCCCAGTACGGGAGGAATTGGATTAAAGGTTGACAGTAATCTTGTGACTCCACTGGTGCGTGCATGAGCGTTGGCTAAATCTTACCATCAGGTGATCCGCCTGCTCATCTGCTACCTACTTATCACAAAAAAAAGGAGAAGAATTCATTTCAAAGCCAAGATCGGCCATTTTGGATTTGAACCAAGATCGGCCATTTTGGATTTGAACCAAGATGGGCCATCTTGGATTTGAACCAAGATCGGCCACTTTGGATTTGAAATTTGTCACAAAGTGTCGTGTTGTCGGGGGTATTTAAATCTTTACTTTTAACGAGACCTGCTAATGCCTGCCTCGTTATAATATGCACAAAATTACGCCAGCCCAGGCAAAAAGCTATCTTGGCCGAGTGCCACTTGTAAGGACTTGGAAAACAATGTGTTTGCAACAAAGTTTGTAACCGCAACCAAGATGGCCGCCGGAAGTTGAGAGCGGGCGTAAACAAAGCCGATACTACTTCCGGCTGTGCGTTTTGACAGACCGATGGATTGCGGTTAAAGGTATGTAATTTGTGAGTTTCTAATTTAGGTTTTGCTTTGTTTACGTTCAGATAATTTTCCTAGATTTGTACAGATAATCTGTCGTCGTCGTAACGTCGTTTTATAGCAAGAGCTCGTTAATTACAAATATTGTCAAGTAAGCTTTCAGATGAGGTTCGTTTTAGTATAAGACTAATTCAGCCTACTCCGTAAAGACTAATCAACGAGAAATAAATCGTGAACAAACAAAGTCAAGAAAAGAACAAACACAAGAAACTTGCATTAGAATTTGATCTACGCCATTTTTTTATGTGATAGGTAGCAGACGATCAGGCGGATCACCTGGTGGTAAGCAATTGCCGCCGCCCATGGACACCTGTAACACCAGTGGAGTCACCAAGTGGCTTGTTGCCACCTTTTTATCCCCTTTACTCCCGGTAGGCCTCCGGAACCCTCACTCACCTCGGCCCGAAACACCAGCAACAAGAGCCTGTCTAATACATTAATTTGTTACCTAGACTACTTTCTTATGATATTCATTACTAAGTTACCTATGGGTAGATTCTGTACTTTATTTATTTATTTAAACGTGATTTTACAAACATTTGTTACTAAGAGGAAAACTTCATTAAGTTGGGCATTCCCAGGGGCATTGTCTACCAGTTAACCGTAGGGTCTTACTTGTATATGTACTTTGAATATCTCTTGGCCAGGGATTGAGCCTGGGACTTTAAGTGCAAGCGTCCCTTTAAAGTGCAAAAAGTAACTGCGCCAGCGCGTCAAAATGGATTGATAATAGGCTATTGAACGTAATCTCATCACTCCCCCTCATGGAAGTGTGACGTAATCATTAACGCAAATTGAGAACGTCTCCTACTCAATCCGATGGATCCGAGTTCAATACCCGGGTCATAAGGATGACCGGGGTCTGATTATATCGATGTCGATAAAACAGAAATAAGGAGGTTCTCATATCTTTTTTTTTTCATGTGATAGGTAGCAGACGAGCAGGCGGATCACCTAATGTTAAGCAATTGCCGCCGCCCATGAGCACATGCAACAAGTGCGCTGCTAAATTTTTATCCCCTTCCCCCCCGATGGGCCTCCGGTACCCTCACTCACTCGGCGAACTCCAGCACAGGGCCTGCTTCACGCCGGTTTTCTGTGATATCATTGCGTATTTTATTATTTTTAAAGTATGATCACACTCAACTTTTTCTTGACTGGTTGATGAAGAGTTGCGAAGATCAGACGATAGTCGCTTCAATGTTTTAATTACTAGACTCCCTAAAATCTTACCCCGGGCTCGGATGTGATAACATCCCAAGAAATAACCGGGAATTACGCCCTAAGACGAGATAAATCACGCATTACTTTTTAGTGAGAGGTTCAATTTGGATAATCCTTTTTGTTGAAAGGAGAAGAGTACCTACCTCAATTCCGAAATATATCCCATATGCGTGGAAATAACTCGTTATTTTTTTTTTCAAAAAAATAGAACCGGTTTTTTTTGTTGCACGTAGCTCGCAATGAAATCTCTATCTATTTCTATTATTTTCTGTGGCACCGTAGCTCTAGAAATTCAAACATCGATAACCATTATGTCCCAGCTTTACCGTCTTTGTTTATTTCTGTCTGCCGTTTGCCACCATCCTGCCTGCTTTTTAAAGGTACTCAAGGAAATTGCAAGTTTTCTTTGATAAAAGCGGTTTGCCTTTAATCATGGATGAAGATAATATTTTTCATTCCGCTTTTGATTTCGGATTTGCTACTAAACATTTTATTTGAAAAATGGTAATTTTATTTGTTGCTAAGTTGAGTAAGATGTTTGAGAATTGAAATATTCTGTCTAAGATTAAACAAAGGCAGAAATAAATGACTCTTAAAGAAAAAAGGGTCTTCTACTATAAATGTAACTATGGTAAAAAAATAATGATAAAGTAAACGTCGCATGATAAAATATTTTGATTTCTAAGAAATATACGATTGGAAACGTTTCTATTAAACCCAAATAATATCTTATCTGATGATTTCTATTTGACTTTGAGTAAGAGAGTAATATTTTCCAATTATCCAAAAAAAATATACCTACTTACCTGCCATATACCTAAAAGTTTTGAACCTTATAAGTAAATACAGGATGTATCCGTGATTATTCACACGACGTACGTGGTTATCCACGTCAGCCACTAATAATTTTGAACAGCATTTGTTTTTGAATTGACTTTTGGAAATCCGCACAAAAAAACTAATTTTTATACAAATTTGGTGATAAGATGTTGTTCATTTTTGTATGGGGAAAAAAATAAAAAAATACCAATTTTCAAAAGTTGTAGAACAAAATTAAATGTTGTTCAGGAGACCTATTTTTGAATTGTCATGTGTGACTCGCATGATTTTTGACATCCGCATTTTTGAATCATTCGAAAACGAGCGATTTGCAACGAGTAGTGTAAACCACTCGTTTCCGTGAGGCGGGAACCACGCATTTACGTCAAATCACACGTCAAATATTAACGAGTTAACACTATACTTTCACAAGATTTGGCGACACACTAAGCAAGTGACTTCAAAAATAGGGAAAATTATGAATGATGCGACTCACGAGACGATGTGACTTGCAAAACGAGTAGTTTTGTTTGGACGAAGCGAAAATTCAAAAATAGGTCTCCAGAATTGTTATAAAAAGATATGGTTGAAGGGATGTAAATGTTCACAGATACACCCTGTATATCCTAATGTATCATAACGACTCATGAGACTCCGTACCAACGGCCATCAATTCTGTGAACCGTATTAATGTAAGAACCGACTCATAACGTACCACCGAGATAATTAAGCAAATGTATAATATCTACTTGAGGAGAGGTCATTAAATAATTTTATTATTTTGCCGCTTTAGTACTAGTGATGTACCAGGTAAGACTTCGAGTTGTTTTGTGTAGAGCAACGCTGTAGGGCCCCGAAAACGCATTTAGCCAACAAGGGTATAGCTGGAGGCACGAAAGTATAGCGATGACCGTATTTTGCGCACTTGTAAAAAAGAAGATTTTCTATTAAAATTGGTTTCTGCGCACTCAAGGTCATAACTACACTTTCTTGCCTCGGACTATAACTGAATACCTTCCCATGGTCCTTTTCCCGCCTTTTTGACAAACGAACATTCGTGGGAGGCGCCATCAGTACTTGTACGGAGCTTAACAAACTATAGTAAGCTACGTAAATGGACTGTTTGAGATAAATAATACATTTAAATAGGAAAATAAAAATATAATAGAAAATAACTAGACCACCGCTATGACGTATTTACAAGAACAGCAAAGGAAACTAATTAATCTCGTATTTGGATCTCGCGGCCGCTTACCATCAGGCGAAGATCTTGATATATAAAAAAAATTGTGGCATTATAGACTATGGGCTGGTGGTATGCCACAGAATTAAATAATCAAATATTGCCATGTAAATTGTTTCTTGAATAAACAATATTTTATTTATATTATATTCTTTTGAAGGCTTGGGTTATAAAGTTCGCGTCTTTGCGAGACACATCGATTCCTCGAGCCTTCAAAATTAGAACTCAAAGTCTTAGGTTGGTACATCACTATTTATTGGTGCTACAGTGTAAAGAGTAACCAGGGGGTCTACTTAATGAACATTAGACATCGTACTAAGGTGGTGTTCGTTGACAAGTTCAGTATCTAACACATGTTAATACTGCAATTAATATTAGTAATGATATTTATACCGGTGTGACATAAGCAAAATTTTTACCATTAAAACCTTTGCATGTATCGACCTACAGTATACAGTGTTTTTAATCACCTTACTCGCTTCTCTAGGGTATACTGATGACATCAAACATTTTTCGCCAATGCAAAGGGGTCTAATCTAAAAAAAATGCGTTCCCACACAAATTTACTATGGAAAGGTGAGTTTTTTTGTTTGAGATTACACTCTATGGTCCTTGGAAAATCATATTCAGTATATAGCCCCCACGAGAAGTTAATAAGACGGTTAAATCATTAACCACTGATAAAGTGATATGACAGCTTTATGTTCCAGACAGCTACAACAGACAGACACCAACTTGCGGCCAAGCGTGCCAAGCGCCGTGCCTACTACCCCCACCCGCAGCGGCGCTCGGTTCACCTGCTGCAAATGTGGACGAGTGGTTTACTCCCGCATAGGACTCTACCTACAGCCATGAGCGCTGCTGTAAAGTCACACCGCGTGGTGCTGCTTAAGTCATCTGTCAAAGATGCGAAGGCCTATGATGATGATGATGTTCCAGAGACGTCGAAATTCGTTCAGTCGTCGAAACGTTTATATTTTATATTTTTACGAGTAGGTATACCGGTATTCTTTACACTACTGTACAGCTCTTCCACAGTGGCTTTATTAGCAAAGTAATGACTGGTACCTTGTACAAAATTTCTAAAAGTATATCTAGTTATGAGTAGTTACGTTGCCAGGAATTAACTTCAGGGAGGAGGAAAGGGGATTGAACTCTGAGAGGAAAATAAAAGAGAGTGCTACTGTACCGCTACCATGAGTTGACATCTAAAACTGACATAACGTAAACTATTGCTCTGTCTCTTTCAAATGCAACATAGTGAAAGAGACAAAGCGATAGTTTTCGATAGCGAGGATAGTATTTCAAACTCATGGTAAGGCCACTGATGCCGAACTCGTTTTGACCATGAGGTAGCCACGCTTGGACTATCCAAATGGTCGGATGGCGCATTTGGTAGTGACCCTTCCATATTCGCATCAGCACTCCTTCTGGTGAAGCTGAGGTCCATGGGCGGCGGTGTTCACTTACCATCAGGTGACCCGATTGCTCATTTGCCTTCCTATATTATAAAGGAATTTCCGCGACCCTCACTAGACCATCTGTCTACCTTGTGTCGTAACTAACCATGTCCAATTTCAGGAGTATATCCATCTGCGAAACATTACATTTCCTTGAATATACGAAAAATTAAAGCCTGACTTAAAAAAAGCTACAGAAAATATTCTGAAAAGACGTAAAAAGCCTATTCAAAATATTTCTTAGCTCTTCGTCCCGATTAGTAAAAGGACCCGATTTCGGCCAACACTAGAGATGTGACATTTTACGTCGATTACGTCATTTATTTTAGGTCGATAAAAATTAAACATTTTATTTTATCGATTTTTTTTAACATTATTTTATTTTAATGACGCTGTCAAGTTCTCTGTTAAAACCTTTATACATAGTTATGAATTATAATGAAAAATCAAGTAAGTTCAAGCCATATCAGACGTAGGTAAATAAGACAAAGATTGAGAGAGTTAATGTGATATGTAGACGAGCAGACGAGAATCACTTGCAGCGATAGCCACCGCCCATAGACAACTGCAATACCAGTAGTCACAAGTGCGCTGCCAATCTTTAACCCCCTTTCCCCCCATTTGGCCTCCGGTACCCTAACTCCACCAAAGCAAACTAGCCAGACACAGCGTAGGTGCTGCTTCGCGCCCTCCGTGAGGCCGTGCTGTGACTCCGGTCGAGCCGGCCCATTCATGCCGAAGCGTGGCTCACCTGCGTTTGTACCTAAGTCCTACTCATCATCATCATTTCAGCCAATAGACGTCCACCAGACATAGGCCTCCCCCAAAGTTCTCCACACAGATCGGTCTTGTGCCACCCGCATCCATGGGACTCCCACGACCTTCACCAGATCGTCGGTCCACCTGACCTAATCCTATTATCGTACTAATATAAACGATTTTACAAACTTACCTCTACCCTAGCCAGAACGGTAATTCGGTTAACACCTCAAGTTGGAGGAATTTATCACCAATTTCGGAGTTTAGTCGAACAAATTTTCAACTGATTATGCCTATTTATTAAATTTGATAAGCAGATTCCCCTTTGTAAAGGCTATATTATGCAAAAATATCCGTCAAGGGTACAAAGTTTCGCGTTCATGGAGTTCATGAGGATTTTGACCTGAGTAGTTACAGTCGAGTTCAAAAATATGTATACACTTTAGGACCTTGTCACAATACATATTTATAAGAAAGTGGAAGTCGTTTTCTTATACATATAGTACTGTGACAAGGTCCTAAAGTGTATACATATTTTTGAACTTGACTTGTACGATACAATTAAGTATAGTGCGGAAAAGATATCCATTACTATTTATAAAGAGATAAACTTTAAACACATTGACGACCCGTTTAGCGCAATGGTTTGAGCGCTGGTTATGACGTAAGGGTCGCGGGTTCGATTCCCGCACCGACACAAAAGTTTGTTGATGAAACAGATATTTGTGTTGGGTCTGGGTGTTTGTGGTTCCTTCGTTGTTTCTAGTTTCCATAGCACAAGGAAAAACCTTAGTTTGAGACCAGGACAATGTATGTGATGTTGTCTCAATTTATTTATTTATAATTTATTTTATTTTATTTACATTGACAAACCTTATATACAAACCGAAAAGGCGAAACACAAGTGCCATCTATTGGTTCAATGTGGAACTAATGTTCTTAAGGGGGGCACTAGTCCATACTAATATTATAAATGCGAAAGTAACTCTGTCTGTCTGTCTGTCTGTCTGTCTGTCTGTCTGTCTGTCTGTCTGTCTGTTACTCTTTCACGCCAAAACTACTGAACGGATTTAAATGAAATTTGGTATACAGATGATCTAGATCCTGAGAAAGAACATAGGCTACTTTTTGTTGCGAAAAGGGGGTTGTAAGGGGTTAAAAGGGGGTTAAAAAGTTACTTTTCCACGCGGACGAAGTCGCGGGCGGCCGCTAGTTATTAATAAAAACGAGAATACAAACATTAACTTTTAAGTACATACTTATGCACTTACTGCTTGAAGCAGTACTTAAAAATTAACGTCGTGCTATTCTCGTCTTTATTAGTAGTAGCTATAATACCACACAAAACTCTTCAGAAAAATTTTAGAAATCCATACTACTAATATTATAAATGGCAAAGTGTGTCTGTTTGTATGTTTGTCTTTCTTTCACGGCAAAACAGAGCGACGAATTGACGTGATTTTTTAAGAGTAGATAGTTGAAGGGGTGGAGAGTAACATAGGCTACTTTTTGCCCCTCCATGCTACCCCAAATTTAACGCGAGCGAAGTGATTATAAAACTAAAATACCAAATTTAAAATTGCTTCAGCAGATTATCAAATTCGGAATCGCAAACTAGGTTACATCTCATTATTAACTTAACTACAACATTTTCCCTGCTGGCATTATTTAATTTTTACAATGTACAAGTAAAGTTTTGGTAAGTTGCCGTTGTTATAATAACAAAAAGCCTTCGTTATTCCGAGAACTTATTAGCTACAGACGCTATTTCACTAAGGCTCTGTACATTATATTATTATCCATTAGGGTTGTCGTAGGAAAAGACATGCGTGCTAAAAGTTTTACCACTATGGATTCCAGAAACCAGTGTGCATCTCCTGTAGGAAGCTTTGAAGATGAAATGGCTGTGTTCGATATTACAGCCTACCTATAGTCCGAGGCAAGAAAGTGTAGTTATGACCTTGAGTGCGCAGAAACCAATTTGGATAGAAAGTCTTCTTTTTTTACAAGAGCGCAAAATAACGGTCATCGCTATACTTTCGTGCCTCCAGCTATCCTAATTATAATTAGGAAGTGTGCGACGTTTTTTGAGATTTCGTTCGATTCTTTCGGGGCGTTTAGGTCAGTGGATTCACCTTAAATATCAGTCCGCTAAGTAAATTATTATGGGTGGACAAACTTTTACAAAATGTATTAGGAATACTCTTTTAAATAAAATGAGTTATTATTTTGTTATCACAATCATAATCACCATTTCAAGCGATAGACGTCCACTGCTGTTCATAGGTCTTCCCCGATACCTTAATGGCTAAAATCTGGTCTTAGTGCCATATATTTGAATTTGCCATGAAGCCACCATTTTGTTTTCTTTATATGTTCTGTGTTACTCACACAATTTATTTTAATACATTAAGAATACCAATGCATTGCAATATTATATAACAGAATTAATATAAAACTATACAGGTTTTAGATGAAAAATCACGCCTACAGAATCGCTAGCACTCTCTAGAAACCTCATACAATATGGACCCGAAAACAAATTACGTAATAAACAAAAGCAACCCAACCACAGAGAATTAGAAAACAGATCCTATCAAATAACTAATGCAGGGAGAAACCCTCAACCCTTGTAAATAAAACACGGAGTAAGATCCGTCGGTCTTGCAGGATCGCCGATCAATCAATCATCGAGTAAGGAACTGTTCCGGGACAAATTATACTCGTACATACCTTTTAGTAATAAATAAATTGAGACAACATCACATACATTGTACTGGTTCCAAACTAAGGTTTTCCCTTGTACTATGGAAACCAGACACAACGAAGGAACCACAAACACCCAGACCCAACACAAATATCTGTTTCATCAACAAACATTTGTGTCTTGCGACCCTTACGTCTCAACCGGCGCTCAAACCATTGCGCTAAACGGGTCGTCAAGTAATAGAAGTATTCATTCATTACACATCCTACTAATTTTTGTACTTATGCCGTCCTCGAGTCACTATAGAGCTCACGTAACACCAGCGCCATGACCTACAGGGAGGCACCTACACCATCCTTAAGATGGTTCTAGCAGAGTGAGCTTATTTTTGTGACGCGCCACGTCATGACAATTTTATATTTTGTATGGCTAACAGCAATTAGTATTTTTTTCTTCGTTTTTTTTTGTACGTATATTTTTATTTAATTTTTTTCATTTTTAGTTCTAATGTTAATCTTAATGTTGAGGAATATGTTCTTGTTGTCCAGCCTGTTTGTAGGTATATTGTGTCCTATGTATGTCTCGGCTTCGTGGTCGTGAGCGCGTAACAAAGAAATGTTTTTTATCTTTATCTTTTTTTAAGTGATTGTTGGCGGACGAGCAGACGGATCAGCTGAGAAGAGGGGCCTGACCTGTAAAACGGGTATACCTACTAATACCTATCACAGGCATCAAAGTAAAGTATCAGAATATACATTCCCACTGCAAGCCAAGGCCTCCATAATAGGATTCAAGTCATCGCCACAGTTACGTTCTACCGCCGCTCATAGACCTCTGCAACACGAATGGTGTCACTAGTACGCTGCTTACCTTTTAACCCCCCATCCCCTGGATTGGGCCTCCGGCACCCACACTCACGCAGCGAAACAGCGCATGCACTGCTTCACGCCGGTTTTCTGTGAGGACGTGGTATTACTCCGGTCGAGCCGGCCCATTCATGCCAAAACGTGGCTCTCCCAAGTTTAAAATTACTATGACGGGATTAGGCTTGATACATACTTTGTTCTTTGCAAATACACGCCACATCAAAATGAAAACTACGTTTTAGTAACATTTGTCCGGATAAAGGTGAAATGACTACATATCCCGCTAAACCTATTTCAGAGATATCCAATAGAATGATTCAGTAAAATCCCTGAAACATGTGCATATGTTTCACTAATCCATTTCCTGAAAGCTTGAAAAACAAATGAATCAGATTTTCCAACAGCGTGTTTTAACACACAGTTTTTTACGTCATCGTCTATTATTCATAATTGTGAAATTATTTAATTGTCATTCCGATCGATTGTTCGCTACAGCACATTTTTTTCAGAATTTTTGTAATAGTATTTCAAAAGTTAAGGGGGGGGGGGGGGACGCTCTAATTTTAACTTTGTATTAACATATCTCGAGACTGGGGGGTTTGATCCACATGGTGTCAAGGCTCTAAGTAAGTACTTTCAACTAAAACTATAGCGGACTCTGTGACATGCATGGCTTTTTTAATACAACTCGACCAACTTATGACGTGCAGTTGCACTTCTATCTATAAACTATGAAAATAAGGTCGGCCCATCTTATGGCTACGGAACCCTTTCATGTGCGTGTCCGATACGCTCTTGGCCGTTTTTTTTCCACTGCGCTGCCGTGTTACGCACAAGTCTGCTATCTCAAAAAACATAGTTTTGAGAAAAATGGCTTTGAAGTTTTAAATAAACATTTACTTGTAGCGTATTAAGGAAACATGCTATATAATTGAAACTGACAGATTAGGTGTGTAAATGCTTCTGGAACATATTGACATATAATTTTTGTTTATATCTATAAAACTTAATTTTTAAATTGAGATAAACGAGTTTCGAATAACCAGAACTTCATACAAATGTGGTTACGCGTCGCGTGATAACTTAAGTTAGAAGAGTTGGGTGCAACCAAAACACACGATGCAGGGAAAACCTATCTATGTTATCTATTTAGTTGTATTAGATGCATCTGACTAAAAGGCCCTGTTTTCTGACTAGTGGTTAACCAATTGTCAAAAAACCTTAATAGATTGTTAAATATCGCTGAAATGTATTTTTTGACCAATAGTTAGCTGAACCAATAAGCGATTGCTAATCAACAAAAGAGGCCCTGGCGAACCACCCACCAACGTGGTGGGTTATGGTATAATCCTCCTAATGAAGAAGACAATATTGCCTCGGCCCCCAGTTCCCGGCAGCCCTGCTATTCTGGTTTTGTTAACGACAGGCAGACAGGAAGGGGGTGCTAAGAATCTCCGGGATAAGGAAGGCCGCCATATCACACTGACCGAAGAACTCGACCAAGTGGTGAAAATCCTTCGGGACGAGCGAGGGTGCAAAATTCTGTGAGTTGCGACGTACGGGCAAGCGGTCTAAACTTTCGAAAGAGACTCTGGACGTAATGGACAAGAGGCGGAACGATCCATAGTCACTTCGGCAGAACAACGGGCTCTGAATAAGTCCATCTCCAAGCTGCTAAGACGTGACCTCCGAAGCTTCAATGCACTCTCAATACAGAGAGCAATTGAGCAGAACCAGGGGCCCAAAGTCTTCGTACAACAGCTTGGAAGTAGCCACCTGTCGAAGTTGACCATAACAAATGGAGAAGTCGCCACGTTAAAGCCAGAGATTCTTTCGGGAGTTTATACCTTCTATAGCCAGTTATAAAGCAAAGTCAAAGTCAAACTCTAAGCCCCGGGAGAAGACGGAGTCACAACCGAGCTTCTGAAAGCCGGTGCTAAAGGAACTTTTCTCCGGACGAACTCTTAGGGCGTGGCACGGAGCTTGGTCGTATTGTTCTTTAAGAAAGGCGACAAAACCTTACTGAAGAACTATTGACCAATTTCACTCTTATGTCACGTCTATAAGTTGTTCTCAAGAGTCATTTCGAATCGCCTTACACGAAGACTTGACGAAGCTTAACCTGCAGAGCAGGCTGGGTTCCGACGGAGTTATAGCATCATATACCTTATTCACACAGTGAGATAGGTTATACAGATGACCAAAGAATATAACCAGCCGCTGTGCATGGCGTTTGTGGACTAAGAAAAAGCTTTGACTCCGTCGAGAACTTCTCGAGGCCTTGCAGAGGAGCAAAGTCGATTGGCAATATATCGAGGTGTTAAAGTGTCTGTATGACGCCGCTAATATGTCCGTAGTAATCCAAAATAATAATAAATAAAATAATAATAATAAATGCGCCAGACAATCACACCAATCAACCTGGTCTCAAACTAGGGCAACCCCTGTACTATGAGTACCAGTTGACGATTTAACTGGGGGCGTCAACCCAGCACACCCAGACCCAAGACAACTTAGAAAATGCAGTTTCCTAAGTTGACTTGACCGGGAATCGAACCCGGGACCTTTCGCGCTTCGGGCGAACACCTTAGCCACTGCGCCATCGAGGTCGTCAAAATGGTCAAAATGGCCAAACTGAGCCTGTCTTGCTGCGACGTGGTGTGAGACAAGGTGATGTTATATCTCCGAAACTTTTCTCCGCTGCGCTGCAGGACATGTTCGAAACGCTTAACTGGAAAGAGCGCGGAATCAATATTAATGGCGATGTCACACCTGCGATTCGCAGACCACATCGTCATCTTGGCAGAAACCTTACATGACCTACAGGAGATGGTGAGCAGACTGGCTGAATCTTCCAAACACATCGGTCTTCGGATGAACTTGGATAAAACCAAGGTCATGTTCAACAAGCTCGTTGATCCGGGACTGGTCACAGTAAGTGGAGTACCTCTCGAAGTTGTCCAGGAATATGTCTATCTAGGACAAACGCTCCAATTAGGCAGAAACAACTTCGAGAGAGAAGCTAATAGAAGAATTCAGCTAGGCTGGGCAGCATTTGGTAGGCTTCGTCAAGTCTTCTCATCGCCCATCCCTCAAAGTCTTAAGTCGAAAGCCGTCAACTAGTGCGTCCTCCCAGTCATGACTTTCGATGCCGAGACGTGGACACTCACGGCTGGACTAAGTAGTCCACTTGTTTAAAGTCGCTCAAAGAGCTATGAAAAGGGCTAGAGTATCTCTGAAGGGCCGCATCAGAAATGATGTAATCCGACAAAAAACCAGAGTCCAGAGTCATAGCCCACCGAATTAGCAAACTGAAGTGGCAATAGTCTGGTCACATTAACCGCAGAATTGACAACCATTGGAGCCGTAAAGTCCTTGAGTGGAGATCGCGACTCGGTGAGCCAAGTTTGGCTGATGTGGGCTGGATGAGAATGGCCGAAAATCTGGAGCAGTGACGTGTATTAGGGGAGACCTATGTCCAGCAGTAGACGAGTGTGGGTTGCTGACGATGAATGACATGAATTGTAAAGAAATAAATGGCCGCAAGGTGCACTCCGCCCACTGTTCCGCGCGCATCGAGTGGCCACGCGTAACTATTTCAACTTCAAGTTAACAGATTTAGATTAAGTAGCAGAATTTATTGGTATATGATGCCTATCTCTGTTAACTTAAAATTGAATGAGTTAGGCATGGCTGCAACGATAAAAAATTAAGTTAAACGAATTTGTAAATGAGTTTCTGGCTCATTGATACATATTTTTTTAAACTGTCTTTAGTGCCATATAGATCACACTTTTTAAGAGTATTTTGCACTGGTTACGCGTAACTCATATAATTTAAAATAGCATACTTGTGCGTAACAGGGCAGTGCGGCTGGTGCTCATCATAACAAAGATAGCGTTAAACAGCTGGTGGTACAGATCGAATAAAATAGCATTGTGTTGATAGTTTTTTGCGAAAAATATCTTATATTAATGTGTGTTATTTTGTCATGTAATTTTTTTTTTATCTAAAGTTATCTTTTGAGTTTTTGAACTTATCAAATATTACAAAGTCAGCTATAAACCATTCAACGACTATGCTAAATAACGTTCAGTCAAGAAGTTGAACGTTATGTTAAACATCTTGACGAGTTGTCCTTTAGTCATTCAATTAAACGTCGCCATTCAATGAATGCGCTAGTCATACAATCAAAAAGCTAATTAAACCATCTGGTTTATAATCGCAACCATGGTAATAATTATATGTCGCAGTCATCTGACTGCGACATATATATAAAAAAGGTAATACATTTTTGTTGTATGTATAGCACCCTCGTTAAAGCTTCTATTGAGTAGATACACTTGTCTGTTGTTATTTTGAATAGAAATAATTTATGTAGCTATTTTGAATAGAATAGAATCACATTCTTTTTAACAAACTTAAAACAAAAGCACTCTTACTTCAAGCTTTGACAAAATGCGGTTTGTACGTAAATGCGAAAAGGCCAGGTGCATTCATGAAATCGGCGTTTTACGACTGAATATAATGTACGTCGTCAATTTTATTTTATGGCTCCGTTGCGCATCGGCGCGGGCGGGGACGCCGGCAGGCTGTGTGGTTCCAGTGTAAGCAATTTCGTTTCTTTTAACATTCGACTTCAAAATAAAATAAAAAAATATAAAGTTCGAACCTTTTTTCGAGTTAGAGTCACTGATTTCAATTTTTGTGTATTAACGAGCAGACGGATCACCTGATGGTAAGCGATTGCCGCCACCCATACATATCTGCAACACCAGTAGAGTCACTAGAGCGCAGCCAACCTTTAACTCCCTTTCCCACCGATTGGGCCGAAGTTTTGTTGTTTGTGTTTGGTATAATGTCGAAAGGAGTACCTATATTCGAAACGATGATTTGACAAAAAATTGTTAACCAGACGTACTTACATGGATAAGCGTTTATTTCGTAGAGAAGTTAGTTTGTATGGATTAATTAAAAATTTAAAATCGTATATTGAACAGACATCTTTCAAAACAAGAGATTAGACAACTCCCTAACCTTCAGCCTTTAGACTGGTCCAAATGCCACAACAAGATGTTTATTTAATGGTTTTAATTTTTATGGCCTCCTGTCCTGTCCTATTTTATAGTGTTTTTTATTATACTTTTTTTTGTTTTTGTTTATTGTCGGCCAGTTGTTGTAATGTTTGTAATATTGTGTGCCATGTAAGCGGAACAAATAAATTCTTTAGTAGTCTTTCGTTTCTATCAAAGTTGGTCTAATAAAACGCTGCTTATTTATGCAGAACGCTGCTCCTGCGACCAAACCCCACAGACACCAATGTGTATTTACTATAACTAAAAGCGCTTACGTACTAAATATGAATACCTATTACCTTACTTGTACAACTTGACATATTCTTTCACACTGAATATTCTCAAAGACTGTAAATAACTTAACATATGTCTTGCTATCACAGCTCTTATATTCTTTTTTTATTTTACATTCAATTATTTTGCAAACTTTGATTGCTCGATTTCACGTCGCTTCGCAACGCACATAAGGATCTTAGAGTAGACACCATGATTGCGTTTGACCTTTGGAATAGTTGAGGAAAAAGCTGGCCAAGAGATTTAATTGGGAGAATTTTCCCAATTGGGGGAAAGGGGGTTAAAGGTTGGCAGCGCACTTGCGACTACTGGTGTTGCTGGTGTCTATGGGCGGCAGCCATCGCTTACCATCAGGTGATTCGGCTGCTCGTCTGCTACCTATGCCTTTGCCCGTCAATTGATTTTGATTTGCCAATGAATTGATTGAGAGCTTTATAGATATCTAACTATCTGTTACCCGTGACTTCGTTTGCGTGGAAAAGTATCTTTGGGTAGCATTTTTATTTATTTAATAATGTTTACGGGGGATAACCCACCCCCTTGAACGCCTTACAACCCCATTTTGGCAATAAAAAGTAGCATATGTACTTTCTAAGAGTCTAGACCATCTGTATACCAAATTTTATTCAAATCCGTTCAGTAGATTTGGCGTGAAAGAGTAACAGACAGACAGAGTTACTTTTGCGTTTATAATATGTATTAGTTAGGATCAGAAAAGGCGAAACACATGCGTGCGTGATACAATCGACACCCAGCGCCATCTATTAAACCAGCGTTATATTTAATTCTGAAACGAAATGACGGCCATCACTATAAACCTAAACAGAAGTACCGATGAAATTGAACTAGTATAAACCATAGTATCGATGAAATTGACAGGATCTTACTGAAGAATACCCGTCTCTCGTTTCGTAATAGAATCATCTGAAGCCGGAATTATAAACAACAAACTAACTTTCCATTAGTCTTGTTGTTAGAACAGCCTGTAATTAACAATGGCAGACTAAAATTCATTTAGCACCTTTGTAAATGGGAGTTTCGCTCTAATATGAAAGTTTGTACCGTTTAACTGTCTGCTTAAACAAAACTGTTAGAGATTAAATTGTGAGCATAGTTCTCGCTAATTGCAAGGACTTACAGTTTTTATTTGTGTAAAGTCGTTGTGTACAATGTACTTGTTTTTTTTAAGAAGAAAACCAAACGTCTGCCTGTTTCAACAATTCACTAAATAGTACCTTATTTACTTAATTTCTACCGAAATGGTAAGAAAAAGTAATGATAATTATGTACAATGTAATGTGGTCTAGGTGCGAGTGAGATAGAAATACAGCTCTCTCTCTCTACTGTCATAGCGGTTGTTCTATTATAGTTGTGTTAGGCGAATTTTTAAGATGAAATAAATATTGACTGATCGATGCGCATTTGGTAGTGACCGTGCCTCATAAGCCAAAGGACGTAGATTCGAACCCCACACTGGACAAACATTCGTGGGATGAATACCTACTTGTTTCTGTTCAGTGTCTGGGTGTAATACGAGTATATTGTATTTATATTGTAAAGCCTCTGTTGTCTGATAGCTGTAGCACAAGTGCTTAAGCTACAAAGTACAATGTCAGGTCAATGTATGAGATGTTTATGTATTTATCTGGTTGTTTCATCACAGAAAACCGGCGTAAAGCAGCGCCTGCACTGTGTTTCGTCGAGTGAGTGAGGGTACCGGAGGCCCAATTGCGGGGAAAGTGTAACCCCCTTTCCCCGCAATTATCGCTGGCGTTGCAAGCGTCTATACACAAAATAATTACACACAGAAGTTAGACTTTGACCTGATTTTGAATTTAGAAGAGTCGTTGAGAACGCTAGGTTGTTGCTAGCGGCATGAGTACATAAGCGCAGCGTGCATTCTAACAACAAACGTAAACAGTTGTCTCTTCAAAAGATAAGGAGGAGTCTTACTGTGGTCGTTAAAAGAAAAAAAGGGCAAAAAAGGCATCACTTTTGTTAAATTGCGTTACGCGCGAGCTACGTAGCGAGACTATAGTTTTAGTCTAGTGGGCGCAGCTTCTGTGTCATTGTAACTTTGTGGTCTATAGGCGGCGGCAATCGCTTACCATCAGAATCCGTCTGCTTGTCTGCTACCTAGCAAATGAGATAACAAAAAGCATCGTGATGTCCAGTTTACACAAAATTAACACCCCTAGAAGGCTTGCAGCACATCGCTACAAAAGATATGAGACCCGAAAAAAGCGAGCCGAAATATCAAAGGCTGTCAGACGCAGACGTCGACAGCATTGTCGACAGTCGCTTTATTGAACTCGCCAGCCGATTGCGCAGTGACAGTCACAATCGAATCGGAAAAACAAATCGATTGATCGGTTCGGGGACAAAGCGAATTGCACTTGTTGGATTGAAGGGTTACTCAAGTTTTTTTTTACATTATAGCAAAAATACGAAACATACTTTTTTGGCTGACTCGGGAGTCGAACCCGAGACCCTAAAATCAACCCCTAGACCAATGGGCGTTAATATAAAAAGTTTATCAGAGAAATTCAGGTACGAGGTATCACACCAAAAAGGAAAATCAAGAGTAGGCCCCCTTTTTACATTATTGCGGACAAACGAGCAGACGGCTCACCTGATGGTAAGTGATCACTGCCGCCCATCTGCTGTTGCAGGTGTTCCTGAGGCATGATATGCGTTGCCGAAAAAAAAAAGTTTAGTGGAAAAGAGAGAAAAGAGTACATATGTCAGTACTCATATTAGCATAGTAGCATTCATTAATAATATAATGAGTTATGATAAGTAGTTAAGACAGTTAAGTGCGTATCGTACACGCCAATGAAGGGTTCCGCAGAAAAAAGTAACATTAATATTCATGAATTGAGTTGACTGAAGGAAATTTCTGGTTTACTATTTTATGACGTAGACCAGGTATTTAAAAAAGCGACTAAACAAATTTCGTTTTATCATTCCCCTATTTACTAAATTAGGGGGGGGGGGGCTTATAATGCAATCAAAAACTTTAAAATCATATTCTTACGGCTTTAAAGTACAGTCAGTCACACATCAGGTTACCACAACCTGTCAAATTTCCTTAATTGATATTCAACCTTGTGTGTATGACAGTAAGATGAAAAAAATTTGACAGTATTCTATAATTTGATTTGATTGATGTGTGTCTGTACGTACGTAACAGGTATTTAAGCCAGGTCTTAGATTGTACAACATCTCGTTGGAAAGGCGTACGTTCTTATTCACTACTACCAATCATCTATATCTATACATCTTTATACATTTATGGGGGGTGATTATGATGTCCCCACTCTAGATTATTTTTGCCCCATCGATCATTCCTCCTTCACTCTACGTATCAATCTTATCTTTGTCTACGTCGCCCATCTTATTTATAACTTAATGAAAAAAAATATTATTAGGGTTCCATACAGGCGACAGGACGTGTCAGTCCGTCTTTATTCCGAAACTAGAAGAATTACACTGTTGAAATTGAGGAAGTAGATGTATTGTTTAAATAACTTAGGTACATTAGGATTTTCAAAAAAAAAACCTTTTATTCTATCAATTAACGTAAAAATAAAAATGAATACTACTTGCTGCTGCCCTGCGGAATCCTTCATGGGCGAGTACAACTCCAACTTTTCCGCTTTTTTATTATAGCTCTACCCTCTCCTTTATCTATATTATAAGGATATACTTCGCCAAAGTCAAGAAATATTGTTTACAGAGTGAGTCCACTATCAAAGTCATAGTTACTTTTTTAACTCACTCATTTAGTAAAACGCTGATGATTAGCTCATCTTCTTTACACACTTAAAAATACTACCTACCTATACCTTCTAATTTAAAACATTTCGTTTGGTATACCTTTGTGTAATAGATAGAACATTACTTTCGACATAATACATTACATAGGCAATTATCGCCTACCTTATTTATAACTTAATAAAAAACGTCAAATACTTTGATAAGTAGGTACATATCTTACTCAAAAAGAATTCCGTAACGTAATATTACATCACGTTACTCTCAAGGTAATGTCATCCGATAATATCACCATCACTTGCAATACGATCTGGTATCGACAGCTAAAATAATATTATGTGATATTTCGAAAGTAGTTGAATGTTATGTGCCTTATGAAATCGGTTCGTAAGATCGTAAACTAAACTGTTTTTATATTTTAATCTCCAAAATGTAATATGTAGTAATTCGGACTTGGGAGTATTCATTTCACTAAGATATTTTATAATTAATTACTCGAGTCCTCAAATTTTGAACATGATCTATAATATGACCTTTTGCTCCGAAGCTTTGGACGCAACTTTCATCAGCATCATCATTTCAGCCAATAGACGTTCCCTGCCGGACATAGGCCTCTCCCAATGTTCTTCACTCAGATTGTTCCACCGCCCGCATCCAAGAAAATCCCGTGACTTTCACCAACCGTTAAACTAATTTGTGGATGAGTAAGTTTAAGACCTAATCGATTACGATTTACGATTCGTAGGTATGGAACAAAACTAGGACTTTTGAAAATTCGTCGATTTTTTTTTCTACCCTCTATACTTAATTAACAAGTCACGTTACCGACTTTGTATAAAATCATTAAACGACATAAAATTTTAGGACATAAAGACATCAACAACTAAGTGCTACCCAAAAATCCTCGAGCACCAAACCTTGCATAACCCAAAGAAATCTAACAAAAAGTACCAAGAAATAATCGTTACAACGTCGCCGGCAGTTAATTCAATTCCAACTCGACATCCGACATTCGTAACACGCACAAAAAAGGTCGAATGCGAGAAATAGACCGGCACATAGCAAAGAATTCATATAATCGCATACCGATTATTATTATGCATCCAGCGAATAGCTCGATCGGAACTTGTAGGTAGCGGTATGGACGATGTTATGTGAAATTCGTCATAGATTTATTCCGATGGATTGAATTCTAACAATTTTAGTTCTGGTAACATAGGAACGCTGATACACGATTTCAGGAATGTAGTAACAGGGTGTATTAGTGAATCTTTACATTCCTTTAACTACGGATTCTATCAACGATTCTAAACAACCATTTTGTACCATAAATTTTCGCATGAAAATCATCAAATTTTCATACTAAGTTGAGACGTGACAGTAAGTAATTTAGTGTAGCGGAGTCGAAAAATCTTTCAATTGTTTTTGAAAAGTCTTTTTTATGTGATAGGTGGAAGACGAGATGACAAATACAAAATACATTGAACAAAATTAAATGTTATTCAAAATGGTTGGTAGAACACGATGTTACAGGGATGTAGTTCACATATACACCAGGGTGTTGTAAAATTACAAAAAAAAAGTAAAGTATCAGCCTATATTATACTCGTACTGTTCCACTGCAGGGCAAAGGACTCCATCATAGAAATCAAGTCTATCTAGTAGAGATATTTGAAGGGATGGATAGTGATATAGGCAATTTTATGTCTCTTTCTATTGTGGATGAACCCACGAGGCGTAGCTAGTGCGTATGTAATTTTTACCTGAGCTTTTCTGTGAATATTTCTCAGTGTTAGCCCATCTAGTATCCAACCCCAGATCCTATAAAGACAAGTATTTTTTTACGGAGAAAAGAAAAACAACTAGGTATAACCTAATTATTTCTTACCATGACCAATCATCTTCACATACAAGAAACGTAGCTGATTAATCACTCCGCATTAGCAAAATTAGTGTTGTCTGCGGAAAAAATATGGCCAAGAAGTAAACAATGCGTCCATACATTATGTCTGACGGAGCGTTAGCTTTCAATATATCTAGTAAGAACCTTTTCTCTTCTTTTATTTGTGCCTAGGCAGTAAAGGCCAGTTTAGGAAAGCTGAAATTAAGTGACTGCTCTTGTTTTTGTGAGTTTGCGCCCTGGGGGACTTGTGATATTCTAATGGAATATGAGAGACACATGAATAGGCCGGCGGTGACCAGCCTAACGAAACCGGCGTGAAGCAGCCCTGTGCTGTGTTTCGCCGAGTGATAAGGTTACCGAGGCCCACCCGAGGGAAGGGGTTGCAAGCGCATGTGCGCACTTGTGACTCCACTGGTGTTGCAGGTGTCCATAGGCGGGGGTAATTGCTTACCACCAGGTGATCCGCCTGCTCGTCTGCTACCTATCATAATAAACACTTTAGAAATCGAATAAATCTGTCAAACAAATATCTAATTCGAATCTAGTGTCGAGTGCAAAAGAAAATTATTGCACCCCTGGACAAACATTGGAGTGATGTAATCTTCATCTACATTTTTCCTGTTTTCTGCCTATTAGCAAGTATGTACAACCTCTCTCTTCCATTGAAACCCGTCGCTGAGAGATGTTCAGAAAGATTGGTAGAACACGTGGTTAAAGGGAATGTTCACAGATAACCCATATGTACGACGCTAAAATAGACTTCTACTTCAATAAAGGACTAACGCGACGAAAAATAATATTCTAGCACTTACTGCTGACGTTCGACTGCGTTACAACAGCCGTGGTCACAAGACTGGAGGCGCACGGCGTCGTCTGTACGCCGGCTTGAGCATCTTCGGATACCCTCTCGTTTTCGATATTCGTTTCGTTATATGAAGTATTGTGTAACCACGCCTAAAAAAATAACTTCCTACCGTAAATACTCCAAAAAAAAATTTACAAGTATGTAGTACTAACCAAAATTACTACAGACCTTTGTAACTACCAGTATCCTGGGCATTAGGACCACCCAAACTAGGGTAAAGCCTATTTCCTTTCGTTACGGGGAATGATTATCGGTTTTAGGCGATTGAAATCTAGATTACATCTCCAATATCGATGTTTGGGGCTTATCTTCTGTGTGAAATGGAATGGATTTTGTTTTCAAATACGTGGACAACTCGCAATTAAGTGGAATAGTGGCGTAGTTTGAAATAAAAAACTTCAGTTTAGTCAATTTTATTAACATAATTAAGATAGGAATCTTGATCAGTCTTTCTGCCTCGGCCAAATAGCTTTGACGGGTAGAGAATGTTGTATAGCTTTACATTCGCCAATTGTACTTTTTTGTACAATAAAGAATAAATCCAGTTCATGTGTTTCCTCCTTCTTACAATCCTGGTTTTTTAGGTGGGGCGTGAAACGGCATCTCAGCAAGCAGGATGACAGACCCAATTGGTGCTTAGCCTCGTTCTTTTGTGCCTGTCAACCTCATATTTGGATCTCACGGCCGCTTACCATCAGGCGGAGTGAGGTCATCTTGATTGTCCTCAATATAAAAAAATCCATGATGTAATAAATGAAATCACATCACACTAATAATAAATTATAAAGGCGAAGGTGTGTGAGTGTGTGGACCTATGTATGTTGGTTGGACCGATTTAATGAAGTACTCTGAATTAGCATAAAAGCTAAATTTTATCGCAGAAAAATATCCTACAAGAAAATCAATGCAAGTATTTTTTTGTGCTTCTGAAAATGTAAATAGTCACTAAATGCTATTTATTTCGCCTAATAAACCACAAATAACATCGCAGGGCACAGCTACTGTTACTATGTACAGTCAACTCCAAAAATATGTATACACTTTAGGACCTTGTCACAACACATATGTATAAGAGCGACTTGTACCTACATAAAAGTAAACTTTCGGTTTAACCTTGTCTGAAAACCTACGTAATAGGATTGCGATCGAAGGTTACACGTCAGAAAAAGATACTCTTTTATCCTAATATTGAAATATAAAGCACCAAAAAGAACTTAATAACGAAATATATTTTTCTAATAAAACCTATCTCAAGCGATTTAAGCCCTTATTTATATAAGGCCTTAAATCGCTTGACCTCAATCCAAACTAATCCAAGATTATTTGCGTCTAGACCCAACAATTACCAAGTACACGATAACACCCACCCATGGCTCGAAGTTTAACCGTGATCAATGAAACCTGACCCAACAGTTATCTTGCCTACCTTTAGTAAGAGATTACTCACGTTTTACCCGTACATTGCAACCTCTTGGTATGACTTTGTCCCCAGATTCGGGGAGTTATTGGGATGCTAAGGTTTCAAGGTCAAATTAATATTGGGTTTTGCTTTTTCATGCTCGGTATCTCCTTGCGTGATCGTGTCGGAAATGATAAGATCCGCAGGAGATCTAAGGTCGCAGAATAGCTCAATGAATTGCGTGGCTCAAGTGGTAACGGGCCAGGCATATTGCATGGAGAATAGACGGCTGTTGGGGTGGAATGGTCCTTGAGTGGAGGCTGTAGCCGTGGCAGGCCTTCCACTTGGTGGACCGACGATCTAGTGAAGGTCGCGGGAGTCCCTTGGATGCGAGTGGCACAGGATCTATCTGTGTGACGAACTTTAGGGGAGGCTTATGTGCAGCAGTGGTCGTCTATTGGCAAATTATGATGATGATGTCGTGCTAAGCTGAGACCGAAGACTTTCAAACATCCATAGAATGCTTACTTTTTTTCTAATAATTATTCTCTATCAGTCTCAGAATACGTAGTGTAGGATGCCCTTCAGCTAGCCGAAAATAAATTGAAGTGGCGAAAATTTAAGGAGGCTTTGTCCAGCAGTGGATTAAGATCGGCTAGTGATGTTTTTTTTCGTGTGATACTTAGGTCGTCGTTTGTCTACCACAGTAGACGAACGAAATAGATCATAATATGGTTAGCGATTGCTACCGCCCACAGACATCCGCAACACCAGTGGAGTCATGATGTAATAATAACTTTTAAATTGTTGAACAAAAACCTTACAGTTCAAAACTAAGAGTACCTAATCGCAGTAAATACCCTACTAATTTTAATTTTAACATCGTCAAAAACGGAGGATGACGGGATGTCCACCCTTAATTAGGGGAGTTTTCTCATGAAGATAGGGAAAAGCCAAATTTAGACGCTGGAAACACTCCCGCAAGCCTATTTTGGGGTATTAATTAAGATAATATTCTTGATAACGCGAGTAAAGTAATTGAAATTTCTAAATTAAGCTAAACAATTTATGAAGGTTCGTCTTGGAAGTCCCTTGAAGTGTTAACTTTAAAGTTTTTGATGTTATATTTTGTTTTGATGCTTAAGTAAAGCGGATAAAAAGCGAATCATATTTAAAAAAGAAACAAATTATTGTTTCTTCTTTTTTAAATTTGATTTATGACTTTTAAAAAGTTAATAAACAATTTTGATACTTTACTGGAGTGAGGGTACTGGTGTTGCAAGTATCCATGGGCGGCGGCAATTGCTTATCCATCAGGTGATCCGCCTGCTCTGCCTGCTACCTATCACATAAAAAAAAACTTTTTTCCAATGTATCCTTAAAGCACATTCAATCACAGTACTTAGGTAGAAAATAAAACTGACCAAGCAATAAAAAAAAATTGTAAATTAAAAACAAAACTATTTTCTGTCGATAAAATGACAAATCTGTGTTCCTAAATTCAATAATGTGCAATTATACAAGGTGAATTTTTGAACACTATCCAAATTTTCAAGATCGACTCAGAATCTTTAAGTGTACAACTCTCTCCAAGAAACATTAGTCGAAAGACGACAAACAAATTTGAACTTCCCATACTATATCGATCGCGTGATCCGTCTGGTTTGTATGAAAAGAAAAAAAAATGTCATAATTCGACCCATGGAGAAAGCTGTTCACTTACAGATTTTAAGTCGAGCAAACAAACACTTGTTGTTGTTTGTAACTACCTCTAGAAAATGAGATTTCCAAGATGCTCTATACAAGATCTTTCGAAAACCTAACTAAATCCATGTAAGCCTAACGATACGAATATAGAAAGGCCAAAACTAAGTCAAACTTTTGTTTGAGACACTCGTATTTACGCCCACGCGAGCTCTGAGGGAAAGCCTCTTGGATAACAAATAAACGATCCACCTACGGGTATCGATCCTTATGGTACCGTGTTGTATGTGAAAATCCGAAGAAAAGTCAGTGCCTAAAAAGTATCAGCCTGTATACTATCCCACTGCAGGGCAAATGCCTCCATCATAGAAATCAAGTCATAGCTACTATGATGGGATTAGGCTTAATCACCACGCTTGCCTAATGCGGATTGGTGATTATTAACCAGAGCTATATTAAAAAAAATTGATACATACTTTTGCTCGACCCAGGAATCGAACCCGAGACTCCAAGATCATGGCCCGGTACTAACCACTAGACCAACGGGGCGTCATTAACCATATCTTTATTATGGTTAGTCTTTATGTCTATGAAAATAAAGGTAAAATTTTTACTAAGTGACAATTTAATTAATGTCTCTGAGTGCAGCAGTAAGTCTTTAAAGAACATTAATGATGAAATGGAATAGAAGACGCGTTCTTGTCCAATGAGCTTTCTTCGCCTCATCTTCTATATCTATATCTTCTTCTATACTATTTATAAAGAGATAACTTCAATAGACAACGACAAGGCTTATAGGTAAACCGAAAACACGAAACGCTTGCGCGATGTAATTGGACACAGCGCCATCTATTGGTTCATTTCTGAATTACGGTCCCGAAGCGAAGTGAGACCAGGCCACAGTATCTAATATTCTTGTATACCCTTCAATTTAAGTCCCATACGGAACCACACTTGTTTACGTTGCCCATTTTCCGTCATAAGAAAACAAACTGTACTATCTATCAAAATATTGGACACAGTGTTTGCAGTGAAAACAGTCATCGGTAAAAATGAAGAGGCTGATCCTATAGGCAGGGTTTCAGTTCTGCCAAAAGATAATATCTCCAACCGATTCGACTACAAAGGTTGATCGTAACTATTGCTACCCCTTAGGGTGCAACTTAGCCACGCCACGCTACGGCATGAATGGGCCAGCTCGACTGAGGTGATACCACTGCCTCACAGAAGACTGAAGCAGCGCCTAGGCTGTGTTTCGTCGAGTGAGTGAGGGCACCGGAGGCTCAATTGGGGGAAAGGGGTTTAAAGGTTGGCACTGTTGGCAGCGTTCTTGTGACTCTACTGGGGTTCCAAGTGTCTATGGGCGGCGGCCATCGCTTACCATCAGGGTGATCCGTCTGCTCGTCTGCCACCTATCAGATACAAAAAAAAATTTAATAACACACAGAACTGTTGATGGTTTTTCATATTAGTTTTCACGGATTTTACTTTTCTTTTTTTTCTTTTTATAACTGTTTTAACTAAGTATATCTTTTTTTCTCTATTGTGTTTTCTTTGTATAGCATGTATCTGTGAACGTTTACTTCCCTTTGACTACGTCTTCAACCAACCATTCTGAACAACTTGTCGTATTACGTTTGAAAATTCGTTGAAATTGTTTTTACTCTCATACAAAATGAACAAGTCACGTGACCGGCTTCGTAGTATGTAAAGTTGACATTTTCTTAAGCCAATTTCTAAAAGTCATAGATCAAAATATTGTTCAAGATTATTGATAGAAGAGGTGGTTAAAAAGATGTAAATTTTCACAGATACATCCTGTACATTGGTTGTCTTTTAGCACGTCCACCGGTATTGCTTTTTGCATTCATACCTTACGTACCATTTTGTTTTTATTTGGACCGCCTTTTTGTACCGCTCGGGTGGATTGGCTTTAGAAAGAGTTGTACTACGGTTTAACGATTGGACAGTTTGGGGGGACTTTTAAAGTTATGCTTTCATTCAAAGTGGGGAGGGTAACTTTTTTTTTAGTAGTCGATGACATAACTTCTATTTGGGGGTTTGTCGGTAGATTTTAAGCCGAGCGCGTTGATAACTTAGAACCTACCTTTATAGTGTTTTTTAGTAAATAAATGGGAATGGCCAAACGAACGTGTGACTTAAATATACACATGGAAGACTATATAAAATGATGATGATATAAACAGATTTCAATGAAATATAAAAATTATGAACCTTAAATTTTTTTTTCTCGCGAATTTCGAGGAAGTAGAGTAGGCAATTGTGTCTTTACTAACCGGATTTGAGTTCCAAACACTACAAATAGATATGAGTTTAATTTAGGCACAAAAACGTATATCATCATCATCATCATCAGCAACCCCCGTTCGTCTCCCCCAATGCACGCCACCGCTCCCGAATTTCGGCCACTCTCATCCAGCTCACTCCAGCCAGCCTTCGAATGTCGTCGTCCCATCTTGTAGCAGGGCGTCCAACACTACGTTTGCTGAGTCGCGGTCTCCACTCAAGGACTTTATGGCAACGTATATACTAAACTCATTTTTCTTAGGTGTTTTTGTACAGTTAGTCGTCACTTCAGTGTATGAAAAAGAAGATCAAGAAAACGAAAGAAACCTAATAGAGAAATAGCCTTTCATACAGTAACAAAAGCTTTTAAAATACCTTAAACATTCTACGTAAGACGAAGCAATAAACCGTGTGGTGTTTAATCAAAGAACTAGTGGCAACTATCGTGCTCCGCAAAAGTATCGATACGGTCTTACTTGCACTCCATGTTATTATCATATCGAGATTAATAGGTGAATTCAGCCTACCTGCTTCCTTCTCTGTTAATCAAAGTGCCAGTGACAGCTATTGTGTTCCCCAGAACTCAGAAGTATCTACATAATCTTACTGGCGCTCCATGTTTTGTCTCATCAAGAATTGTTGTATCATCAGCAGCAACCCACGCTCGTCCACTGCTGGATAAAGGTCTTCCCCAATGCACGCCACCGCTCCCGAACTTCGGCCACTCTCATCCAGCTCACTCCAGCCAGCCTTCGAATGCCGTCATCCCATCTTGTAGCAGGGCGGTCAAGTCCAACACTACGTTTACCGAGTCGCGGTCTCCACTCAAGGACTTTATGGCTCCAACGGTTGTGAGTTCTGCGGCTAATGTGACAGCTCACTGCCACTTCAGTTTGCTAATTGTTGTATAGACCCTCGGATTAGCTTCTTCGTTCTCTGATAATTAATCAAAAAGCCAATGGGAACTATCGTGTTCCCCAGAAGTATCGCTACGGTATTACTCGTAATCCATGATATGTCCTATCGCGAATCTTCTTCTATACTATTTATAATGAGGTAAATTCTATGGGCTTCGACAGACCTTATATACAAACCGAAAAGCCGAAACACTAGCGTGATGCAATCAACGCTCAGCGCCATCTATTAGTGTAGAATGAAACTAATGACCCGAAACTAAGTTAGGGCGGGCCACTAGTTGTAGAATAAATTAATACAGTCTACCTACTTCGTTCGGTGATAATCAAAGAGCCAATGGCAGCTGTTGTGCTCCCCAGAAGTATCGATACAGTCTCACTCGCGCTCCATTTTTTGTCCCATCGAGAATCGTACGATAATATAATCTATCTCCTTCGTTCTCTGATAATCAAAGAGCCATTGGCAACTATCGTGTTCCCCAGCAGTATCGATACGGTTGCGTCTCACTCGCCGTAACAACCGCGAACCGCGCCAATCGGCTAGGAATCTAAACTGACTCACCGAGTTCGTATGAATTACTTCAACCCTAAGATGCTCACGTTTGATATTTTAGTGAACTTCTAAAGTGAAGTCAGCCTATATACTGTACCACTGCAGGGCAAAAGCCTCCATCATAGAAATCAAGCTACTATGCTGGGGATTAGGCTTAATGCCCACGCTTGATATATACGGGTTGGTGATCACAAATCCGACCTATGTTTGAAAAATTCGAAACATACTTTTTCCTCGACCCGGGAATTGAACCCAGGACCCCGAGATCACGGTCCGATACTTAAACCATTAAACCATCGGGGTGTTCTATCTAATATTAATTAAATTTACTATCTCATTAAATTTGGACGTGCTGGATAGTCTGTAGTCTGAAGTGAAGTTAGTCGAGTAAAAACTAGAATTTTATAACAAATCACATTGGATCTAATTAAAAAGTATTTTACTAAGCCCCACCGTAGGATCCCCCATATTTTGCAAACATTAGTCTGGACTAAAGCGCTGTAATTTGCGTTGTCAAAATGGCGCATAAATAATGATCGGGCAGCGCTGCACAGTAGGGTCACGAATGGTGGCGGTGAGCAAAAACTGTTTAATTTCCATCTGATTCAAAGAAGACCTAACCACACTCACTACGCTGGCTCGGTGATCCGAAGTGGAACTTGGCCTGCGATACGAGAATAAGTCACTCCGCTCTGTTCTCAGCTACTTCTTGCCAATCCGGCGTTTGAATATGACCAAGATCCTTTATGTCCTGGTCCATCCATCAATACCTAGGACTCCCCACTGGGCGCATTCCATAACCTAACCTACCTATACATAATAATATGTCATGCAACATTTCAAATATTGTGCAAAGAGAAGACAGAAGAAAACTATTCGCTACCTTGAATCTTTCACTATTATAAAGTTTTTTTTATATGTGTAAAATCTTTATATCAATAAAAAGTCATGTTTTTATAATAACTTTTACAGGTTAATTGATCAGTAATAAAAAAATCTCATGCAAAAGTCTTTTAAAAATCTTACTTTTGATACACATGGACAGGTTTTATAGTAACAAGAGAGAGTTTTTACTTTAACAACCCTTTCTCTTGCAGTAATTTAATAAGATTAAATCCTGATGTAAGAACGGTTATGACGCCTACAAATAACTCTCACAAAAGATATTTTTGAATTCTTTTACTACGTAAAACATTATGCGGCTTATTACTTAAATCAAAAGCACTCAGACTATGAAAATTTCATAACATAATTCAAGAAATTGAATTATGTTCGCTCAGTATTCTGTTTTCGAACCACTGTGCACCGCAGAGCCTTAGAATCGCAACTGGAGTGCAGTAATTAGTTCCCATTTACAACGAATTTGCACAGGGGTTTACATTCATTCTGCAGCAGAAACTTTCATAATTCATTAGGTACCTTATTATGACAATTCTGCAGAAGCGGAATGGCTTGACAGGCGAAATTTATTCCTTTGAATTTCAAGGTAATCTTGTTAGTCGTCATTAGTCGTTGTAATGACTAAAGACGAACTTGTCAAAGGTTCATCTCTTAGCTATTGCCGTACTGAATGAACTGTTCAAACATTACCGTCCTCCTTTGGTAGTTGAGATAAAAAAGGCCAAGTGCGTGTCGGGCCACGCACATAGGTACGTATATGGGAATAGCTTCCCTTTGCTTTTTTTTTCTTAATGTTATTCTTCCACTTTGGTGACGTCATGATTTTAGGGGTTATTCTCATAAAGCTGTCTGTAAACCAAAAAAGCGAAACACATGCGCGAAATAATCGATACCAAGCGCAATCTGTTGGCAAATATTGGAACTAATAGCAAAACTTAGTCCTAACACGAAGTGAGGGCGGGTCGCTAGTGTGTAATAAAATATAAATGTTTTTTTTTTGTCTGTTAACCAAACTGTGTTTAACATACAAAACAACCCATTCCTAATCTCAACGATACACTGTTTTATATACACCCAGTTTACCTTTAATTAAGTGGAAGCCATCTTCCAAATTACTGCCGTAAAACAATAAAGGTTTCCACGAATAAAATTACTGGCATCGGTCTATTGCACCCGCACGCGTTTACGGGTTGAACGATAAAGCTTGCGGTACATCGGCAATTTAACACCTGCGGTCTTTTTGAACCTTATCGTGTACGGCTTAAGATCGAAAGTAGTTATAACCCTAAAATGGAGGTAGAAGTATTTCTGTTGCGAATGCGGTTCGCTACTGTATTGGTGAGGGGATTGAGTCAAATATTTCCACTTAAGTTATTTTACACTCGAGTGTAGTCACTTGATTTGTTGTTTGGTTCGTATGTAACTAAAATGTAGCCCCCGTGGTTGATTTAGGCACAACATATATTGGTGCTAGGCCTTCGTTCGTGCTGGTGCCCTACAACGGGGAGTCCGTCATAACATCCGGATATGGGTACTGCATTTCTTCTGGGTAAACAAAAAAAAGATGTAGTCAGAACGCTGGCTACATAGAACGCGTACTCGCGTAATGTGTGGTGGGAGCGACACAATAAAATGAACTGTTTGGTGCATAACGAAATCATCGATATCTTTGTTAGCTGAAGCCGACTTTCTATGTGTTTTTACTTCATAGTTCCTTTAATTTAGGTTAAATCAAAGTATATATAACTTTTTTGGCGGCAGTCATCTTGAACCGGCGGCCATCAAACGTAGCTATAAACTGACTCATCAGTTCAGGAGCTGCGAAGCCACAGACAGACACACATACGACAGACAAACACGTCAAACTTATAATACCCCCTTTTTTTACGTCGAGGTGAGTCGCGGGTTAAAAAATACTATTTCGCACACCACAACACAAAACAAAATTGCAACACACAAAATTACTAAGTTTACACCAAATTCAGTGCTTTGGTGTACAAATGGCATGTTTTGAGTGCACAAATCGTAGTTTTTGTTGCACCAAATTATTATAAACGTTTTTGACAATGTAACTCGAGTCACTCAAGTAAAATTGGAGATGATTACATCACTACTCTGAAGCATGCTTTGCCTGTTCCGTGTAAGATTTACGAGTTAGGGTTGCGAGTGTCTTTAATTAACTGCTAGTTGGTTTGACTACAATTTTTATAGGTACCTATTTGAAATTTTTCGATCAAAGTAACCCTAGAAACAACTTGAACACGTTAAAAGTGTCGCCGACAATGAAGAGTCCATTCACATGGCATTATCATAATTTAAAAGCAATTATCTACTACGAATCATTTTCGAACATAGTTCGGGCTTGTGATCACTACTGTAGCCCTACCATGAGTTTGACATACTGTCCTCGCTATCGAAAACTATCGCTTTGTCTCTTTCATTGTGATGCATTTGAAAAAGACAGAGGAATAGTTTACGTTATGTCAGTTTTCGATGTCAACTCGTAGCCTAACTCGTAGCGCTACGGAAAACTTTACTCGCTAGCGAATACATTTCGATAGGTTTCTATTTGACAACTCATACTATATTTTAGTTTCTCAAGTGACCTCTAGAGGTGCTGTACATTCATAGACTTTTTTTACGCAGACGCTAGCGAGTTCGGTCACTGTAAACTCTTGGTAGCGCTACAGATCACTAATCCGCATTAGGCAAGCGTGGTGATTAAGCCTAATCCCATCATAGAAGCGATGACTTGATTTCTATGATGGAGGTCTTTGCCCTGCAGTGGGACAGTATATAAGCTGATACTTTACTAATTTATTTGCAAATTGAAATTCACAAAGCTGGTAACGTCCACTAAAATATTCATTATTCTATACATAATAAAATGACTAGCTACTTCTTCATCATAATATAAGCCCACTTAATACCTGGGAACGATAAACAATACGCCTCATTTTCTTGTATTACACAATTTTCCTTCCTTATAGCTAGATCTAAGACACCTCTTTCATAAGATTGGTATTAGGTTCTTTCGTTTCTCGAGCTCTTTGCCTCTTTTATTTGGGTTATGAAGACAAAATAATAGGCAAGAAAATAATCCCGTATGTATTTTTGTTTACATTATGTGTAAATATTACTTGAGTCAATAAATTAGTTTGTGTACTAAACATAATACTCGTATTCTTACATTTATGAGGTAACTAGCCTTACTCAGAGATGCCATTTAACATTCATATTCTTCTTTATCTTTTACTAGTGGCCCGCCTTCATTTCGTATCGGGACTTAGTTTTGCTATTAGTTCCAATCTTTGTCGTAAGAAGGCGCAGTGACACTATGAGCTCTTTAAAAACACAACTTTTGCATCACATCTTAATCATTAGGCTAAGATACGATGCGAAGAAGATGAAAAAGAAAATGTGATGTTGTGTTGGTAACTCAACACAGTGTTTTCTTTCCTCTTCCTAAAGGTTAGATATTCTCTATTGCACAGAAATAGAATACACGAGTGAGTGAATAAAGGTTGTCTGGAAGAAATCGCTACAAGCGATAAGACCTCCTTATTGTACTATTTATCGCTGTTGTTTCACTCACGTATTCTAATTCTGTGCAGTCATCATTTCAGCCAATAGACGTCCACTGCTGGACATAAGCCTCCCCCAAAGTTCTCCACACAGATCGGTCCTGTGCCACCCGCATAAAAAAAAGGAAAAAAAGAAAGAATATCTATACAATCTTAGCACAGTTTTTAGAAACGCAGCCTTACGTTGTCTTTCCTTAAAAGGGTAAATACAAACCTAAAACTTTTTGAGGATACTTCTTAAATAAATAAATACAAAAAGCATCAACCTTTGAAATATTTAAATTTAAAATGACGTGCGCTAATGAGTTTCCTCGCAATAAATCTTTTAGTAGGGTTGTGAATCAGCCAATCACCGTCCTCTGCTGAAAGAAGGCCTCTCCAAGAGTACCAACCATCCCAAACCAATTTTGCTACCAACTTTTTTTTTATGAGACGCGAATATTCGTGCCAATAAGCTCACCTCAAAGGTTCATCATCATCGTCATCAGCCTGTTGGAGTCCACTGCTGGACATAGGCCTCTCAAAATGCTCGTCACTTTGATTGATCTTCGGCTACTCGCATCCAGCTCCAGCCAGCCCTCTTGCGCAGATCGTCACTCCATCTGGCCTGAGGTCGTCCTACACTACATTTACCAAGACGCGGTCTCAACTCCAGAACTCGTTTACCCCAACAGTTGTCAGTTCTGCGGCAGATATGGCCAGCCCACTGCCACTTCAGCTTGCTAATCCGGTGAGCTATGTCGATAACCTCAAAGGTTGTCCAAGAAGAAATACTTACGTGCGAAGTGGAGGTCGTAGCAGGAAAGCGGATCCTGGGCTCCAAAGCGACATCCTGGGACGCAACCGGGACAAAACGTTAAGATCTTGATAATAAGGTGGCAGACGAGTAAACGGATCATCAAGCCGCCCATGGACACCCACACCCAACCTGTTCCCCTTCAATTAATAGTGGCCTGCCCTGACTTCGTTTCTGGACTTAGAATTGATTTTAGTTTCAATCTTTGCTAATAGATGGCGCTGTGTGTCTAGTACATTATATCATCGAAAGTGTTTGTTCTTTTTGGGTTACGTAATTTTCGTAAATTTCAATCAATGAAAGTAAATAGTTATAATAATAGATCGATTTTGAATCGATCGATCAAAACTATAGATTGATCTTAAGTAAATAAACTAATGATTAGAGGCGATCACATCCCTATCTTTCGGTCTCTCATTAAGTTGTCCCTGAAATTTTGACTGAAATTCTGTAATGGCAGCCATTAGAGGGGGCCGGGGTCAATGACATCTTGATACATTTTAAATGTCCCTAAAAGGGGAAGATAAGAATTCCTTTCAGTATGGTAATTTCTTAGTTTTAATATAATGTCATTTACAAAAGTTTTGATGTTGTTGTCCTTCTGCCAAATTTTGTAAATGAATAAACTTAGTGGCTCTATCTATGTAATCACTACAATAAAGTGATATGGTCAGATCAATTTGGCAGTGAAAATAAATAATATCTAGTTGTATACATAACTAGTGGCCCTTCGCTTCGCTTCGGGACCGTAATTTAGAAATGAACCACAGATGGCGCTGTGCTCAATTACATCGCGCAAGCGTTTTCTGTCTTCGGTTTACCTATAAGCCTTGTCGTTGTCTATAGAAGTTGTCTCTTTATAAATAGTATAGATTTATGTGCGTATTTCTACCATTAGCTTTACGCCAAGGAACAACCTCGCGAGCAAACTTGCACGTTTCGCAATTGGTCAATTGCGAAACTACCTAAATGCCTAAACTACTTAGTGTAGAGTCAGGTTAATGACCATTAAGTAGTTTAGGCATTTGTGTTACAGATATCAAAGAACAGAAAAAATACCAAACCCAGAGTCTGAACTAACAAAAGTATGTAATTGGGCATTATAACAATGATGCACGTATATTGGCACTCATTTAGTGCAATTAGGTGCCTAAACTCGGACACTCGTCCAAGTATCGAACCATCATCGAGGAGATGATTTATCGCAACCCCGGCGGAGCAATAACGCTGCCCGCATATCCACGCCGCTGTAAGATCACCACACTACTGGGGAAATGAAGACTCATATTAGAGCGATGATAGCTATGTGAATAAGAACGCAAATACTTACTCTGGATGTGCGCATTAAGTTTGTGCAATGGCAGATGCAGGTTTTGAGCTCATTAGCTCAGTGGTGACAGAAATCTTTGCAAGTAAACCTGCCCCTGCCCTGCTGCTAGCATCGCCCGTGGTAGACCATGATTTTAGATTTGGGGTGTCTGGTAATTACAAGCGACTGCCGTCTGACCTTCGTATGTCTTTAACAGGAGAACCAAAATAAATTAATTCATGATTACACGTTTCAGAAACTATCCGACCCTTTTTTTTATGTGATAAATGACTGATGAGCAGACGGATCACCTGATGTTAAACGATTGCCGCAGCCCATAGACACCTGCTACACCAGTAGAGTCACAATTGGGTTAGCAATCTTTAACTAATGCTTTTACCCCCTTTCTTTCAATTGGGCTGCTGGTCTTTTGTGGAGCCTCCATCACTCCAGGTCGAGCCGGACCCATTCTTGGATCTCCCACGGTTTAAGATATATCTATAAAAGTCATCATCATCAGCCTGTTGCAGTCCACTGCTAGACGTAGGCCTCACCAAATGCTCGTCACTTTTTTTTATGTGATACGATGTATCGGATATGTCGGATGGCAGACGAGCAGGCGGATCACCTGATGGTAAGAAATTGCCACCGCTCATGGACACTTGCAACACCAGTGGAGTTACAAATGCGCTGCCAATCTTTTATCCCCTTCCCCTCCGGGTGGGCCTCCGGTACCCTCACTCACACGGCGAAACACAGTACAGGGGCTGCTTCACGCCGGTTTTGTGTGAGGCAGTGGTATCACTCCGGTCGAGCCGGCTCATTCATGCCAAAGCGTGGCTCTCCCACAAAACTCACTTTGATCCAGCCAGCCCTCTTGCGCAGATCGTCACTCCATCTGGCCTAAGGTCGTCCTACACTACGTTCACCAAGACGCGGTCTCCACTCCTCTCTCAACTCAACGTTTATAAAAGTCATGGTCACCCGAAACTACTGTTTTCGTAAAATGAAAATCTCTGTGTCACGGTGAACGGGCCCAATCTCAACGCTTAATCGATCGTATGTTATTTTTCTCTTCTTTTCCTCCGCTTATCTATTTGTGCATTTTGTGGATACAAATCAGTGGCAAGATTTCCAAGGAAAATTACATGTTGTTAATGGGATTGCATCTTTGAATTCTTTGCCTCAAAAAGATGAAGACGAGTGGAGTTAAATGTACCTCAACATTTTTAAAGCTATTGTGAATAGGGTACTTCTGGGTAAACCCACTCCATCGTAGGCTTCTTCCCAACTCTATACCGTAAAATGGGGTGAATAGGGTCCCGGGGGGAATAGGGTAGGAACTGAGTGGTCTAAATGGTTTCTTTGCTAACTTTTGGTGAACCTACTTCAAAGTCCAACTATGGTTCAGTTAGATTTTTAAAAGAAGAGAAAACATTTTAAAATTTGTTTAATTTAATAATAAAAAATATGTTATCATAATTTATTTTTTGTCATCCCTAGCTATACATTCTATTCTCCCCAGTCTCGACTGTATTGCCTGAGGTGAATAGGGTTTTGAAGGATTTTTTCGATTTTCTCGTAATTTTGTAATGGGACCTAATACAGTATAGTATAATATTTCAAAGCATAAATATCCGGACAAATAATAGCGTTTTCAAAATCCACATTTTTTATTTATATGTAACGTACTTCTGCAACAAAGTTTGGAAACTACCCTATTCACCCCATTTTACGGTAGTTCAGTACCTTGCATACAAGGGTAAGCGCATTTTCAATAAAGAAAATGTTCGGCACACTTGCTAGTTGTATTAATTGATAGTCACACAGCCTTTTCTGCATGAACGGGTCGGTTCGACCGGAGTGATGCCACGGCGTCACAGAAGACCGGCGTGTAGCAGTAGGTACCTACGCTGTGTTTCGTCGAGTGATTGAGGTTACCTGATACGAAATTGGTGAAAAGGGGGTTAGAGATTGGCAGGGAACTTTTTACTCAAGGAGGTGTCTATGGGTGGCGGCAATCGCTTATCTTCAGGCGATACGTTTGCCACCTATCTTCTATATCTATACTATTTATAAAGAGATAACTTCTATAGAAAACCACAAGGCTTACCTATAGGTAAACCGAAAACACGAAACGCTTGCGCGATGTAATTGACCACAGCGCCATCTATTGGTTCATTTCTGAATTACGGTCCCGAAGCGAAGTGAGCGCGGGCCACTAGTCATGTAATAAAAGGTTGCCGATAGCTTCAGTTAAAAAATTGTTCGTGAGTGAGAGAAAAGAACAATGCTACTTTTTTTCAGTGACTAAAAGGTACAGATAACGACTAAACTCTTGCAGTGAATACTCACTCATGTTTATTCGGAGTCAGGGTGTAATATGCGTTTTCAGTAATTCGTCTGTTAAAAAAACGAAGTGGCGGGCAACAGCTAGTCTCTTTTAAACCTTTTTTATCTGTTGGTAGCCAACCTTAAGTTGTTATCTTTGACCTGTCTAGACACGACCGATTTATATTTTAGATTATTTTTACTTTTATCTTCAAAGATTACAAAATATAAGTATTAGAAAATAATAAAGACTTACGTCGGCGTTTTAATAGAAAGCGAAGTACTTGTATAAAAATTGTTTGATCCCCTGACTCTAACTAAATATTACTTAGTATCAGCACAGAATACTTAATAGTACAAGGTACAGAAAACCCACTTCTAAAAACCGTTTACAGAAAAATAATGCCTCAGGCTATAACATAAATTTGAAATTCCGACCGCCCAACGTTCAACACCTACAATTATTCATACCAAGAAGTGCGTTCTCTTTCTATCGCACGCAACTGTCGCACATGCGTCGCCGCTCGCTCGTGATTTTCTACTGATCGTCCCCTCCAGAGGGGACGCCGCATGTACTTGCAAATTCGTAGGTACACGCGGAGTGGGACAGGCCTGGTATCAGGCAAAATATCAGGAGCATAAGCAATAAGAAAAATCTTTGGCCGTTTGTGTAACTGTAACGTAGCCAAAAAGGCAAGCAGTAAGTAGGTACATAAATACATAAATAACTACAATATATTTACTACCTTATGTACTTAACAATAAAAGCGAGAATACACGCCGAGACGCATGGAACCCCGGTGTTTATTTTGTGCGAGCCATGGAACGCACGTTCGAAATTTAAAATTCGCACATCATTTGTTTTATGGTGAATAATTTATTTTATGAATTTTATCCGTCCTTAGATTTGATTTGAGTTTTGATTTTAATGTGCCTAGTATTTTAATGAATTAAATTACATAGTTTTATTATGTATGTATAATATTTTAATTCATATTTGCCTACGATTTTAGATGCTACCTACCTACGTCCCTGAATCCCGCCGGCAACGGACAGCTATAGCTATAGCAATATAAAACATACATTTGTATATTGCAACGAGAAAGATAAAAACATAATTATGTCATGTAGGTATTGTTTCTTTTTCACGTTTAAAGGTTCAAAAAACAAATACATAAAATATTGTTTGCTAAGATTTATTAGGGTTGCAACACCTCGATATTGCAGGCCACACGTGACGGCTTCCCTCTGTGCACCTGCAGGGCTGCGGGCTCAACCCTTAGGGATACTTTTATTGGTTTTATCCTTGCGTAGCAGTGTAAAATATTATACGCTTGACTTATGTAGTGTCATGGATGGTTCTCCAGTTTAATATCTTGAAAATTGATTACCTTTTTATTTAGTCTATTTGGCCCCGCTTTGTAATTTTTACAAATCGTGCCATACTAATAAAAAAATGGCTTATTTTTTTTCTTAATCATTGTAGCGTAATTTTTATTTACGTGGGTCTGCGGCGATGAGGTTCGTCCTATTTCCCGCTTTCCCACCCGAGCTTGGACTTGCCGGGAAAAGTTGCAGAGTGTTTAGTGGTTATGCCCTTGAACGGCCTCTAATTAGCAGAGGCCCAATCCAGGGAAGAGCCCCGCACTACCTAGTTGTCTCCCAGCGGCCGGGTGTGCATAAGGCGGCATTTACTCTGAGTGTACAAAAAAAATAGTTACCTACTTTTTCTGGCACAGGTGATCCTTGCACTTATTAGAAAATGTCAACCCTGGTCTGCTTTATGTAATGTAATTTTGATGAAATAAATTATTTTGTATTTTTTTATTTTTGAACCAAGGGCGTCCCGGAATCCAAAACAATGGTTTTGGACGGAACTGAGATTGATGTTCTCAGATTACGATGATGTTACTCAACTCCTAAATTACTTTGATTGAATCGCAGAATAGACAATAATCCAGTATTAATTCCATGAACAGCTAACCACTCAACCGTCCGGCGCGCGGAATGAATGTGTAAACATACGTTCAAGTGCGCGCGGCCCGGCACAACGCAGAATTGCGGCTCGTGAACGCACAAAGAATGCTTTATAACTCATGAACTAAACAATCGAGAGCTATGAAAAAAATACTGTGCTGATGATGATAATATACACTACCAAACAACACATACTTATATGTATAAATTTTATTAAATAGCACTGTATTTAGGATAAAAACATGGGAAATCCTGAATAAATGCCTATCTAACTATAATAACTTAATTTTTTTGTCATAATTTAACGTTAATAGTAACAATTAAAAAATATGACATTATTCTAGACTACATTACCTTTCAAATGATACTAAAATTATATTGTGTAATGCAGTTGTTAAAATAAAATAAATTCAAAAAGATTACCTACTCCCACACATTGATCATCGCTAGTTGCGTCAAAATTTTTGCAAGATGGCCGCCCGGATAAGGCTGGCTACAATCGCATTTTTTTGGAACTATTGATTATTGGGTAGTATTTAAGTATTATAATATTATAACATTTTTAGGAATTTGGCATTTTTTTAAAATGAAACTGCAATAATATGATTAAAATAATAGTATAATAATTGAAAAAAAAAACATACGTATGTTTTTAAGCCTAAAGTATTATTAATTATTTATTTATTCGAACTTTTTTTTTCACAAACATTTGTTACAATAGGCGAACTTAATGCGCTGGGGAATTCTCTACCAGTTAACCTTTTATCATCATTTTACTATTTTGTCTTTTTTTTACAATATTAATACATACTTATACTTAGAAATATATATTACATTACACCACCATATAGGGTCCGCTAAGGTACCGGCTCCGTAAAGGGTCGTATTATTTGTCTTTATACCATTGTCATATTAAATTAAATAGATAAGTTTATATTATGCGTTAAATGTATTGATAAAATAATTAAAACATTCTGCAAAACATAAAACAACAATCACCAACAAAGCCCTAAAACCTGTATCATCAACAAAAAAGTGCATATAATAATAATCACTTTGTTTAGGCCCGTGAGTCCAGTTTATGTTACCGAAATATTTTTCCGAAATATTTTGAGAGAAACGAGTTTCACAAACAATTATAATAATAATAATAAATATTATAAAGCAGTACCACACCAATCAAACATTGTCTATAAAATACGTACACTTTTTCCGTTTGTACAAACCCTTATATCAGGATGTATCACAGCGCGTCCATGGATACTAAACTATCCAAAGAAAAATCCTGAGAAACGTTTCAAGTTTTTTAATCAATCTTCAGCAAACTTTATTTATTTCTATCAAATAAGTTTATGAGTATGTAGTAACAACCTAATGCATCTTCTAGAATGAATATTTTACGGAATAGTTCTTTAATTAATAAAAAAAGAAGAAAAGTTTGTACAAGCTAGTTACAGCAACTCGTAAATGATGTGTTTACTCGATATTCATTACCGTGACAGAAACACCACAACAAATATTTGGTTCTCCAATCATAAAGAATAATTAAACTCCAAAAATATATAATTTAAACATGTACATAATACATAATGAGCAGGAAATCCACGCGCACTCAAGCCAATCAAGCACTCACAGTAACATTAAATTATAAAAAAATATTTCTCAGTCCACGAAGTACACTGTGTCGACATCTTTGATGTTTTAAGTAGATTAGTTAGTAGACTTCGACTTTAAAAGCATGCTGTAGCCAAAACAGGCGAATAGATGTCGCTTTTAAGCATTTTTTCCACACAAGGTGAACAATTCTACTTTGGATACTATAGTATCCATGGACGTATGTTCGCATTTTTTCTTTGGATACTATAGTATCCACGAACGGTTGAGTGGCTAAGAGCTTTGTGATTTTAGTCTAAGATTAAATCCCCGTTTAGTTACTCTCTGAATGAAGATGTAACTATACAGCCACAATACAGCTATAATACAGGAATCCTGTCATACGATAGGGCTGCCTAAACATCGATTAAAATATGTCGATACTTTATCGTTGAGAAAATTGTAGACTGCAAAGGCCCTTCTTATTATAGTAGTTTTATATCCCACACCTACTTACTCCTTAATACCACTGATTGGTATCAATGCGAAAGATTTTATTATATTTTTATGTTTGGAGTTCACCCCCTTTAAAACAGTTATGCAACATTTAAATAACTGATTTGAACTGATAATGCTACCAACAAGCTATACAATTTTATTTATTTTTTTAAGTCCGCCCTCGTCTTGGACCTATTACTTATCATGTAACCAACCAACCAAAGGCGACCATCTGATTGCAGTATTGACGATGTCCATATTATGATAGTGTACAAGTGTGTGGACAGACACAAATACACAATCTTTTTCCTGTCCCTAATATTTCCATTCATTCGATTTATCATCATCTTAACTGGAAATCATGGTTGCGTTCAATGCTGTCGAATTGATACCCGGGTTGTATTAGGACTATGATCTCTCTTTGGTCGTGTCGCACTGGTCTCCCAACAAATAAAGAAGATAAGAAAATAGAGAGTGCACTTGTGTTTGCACACATACTTGTTCACTGTAATATATCCTACGTGGCTGATCATTAAGACTGGCTGACGTAGTCGAATATCGAGAGAGTTTATTGGTAGTATTTTGACTATCTATAGATATCGCGTCACAACACTACACAAAGCAAGATTGGCGTGATAATCACACATTTCTGAGTAAAACGTCTGTTTTTATATAATCCGCAAGATTCCATCTCAATTTACTGTAGTTATTGCATTTAAATAGGATTTCTGTTTGTTTGTTCACGAAGTAATAATATTATAGTTGTGAAATAACAGAGTTATCTCAGCGAGGAAAATTGAGGTATAATGTTTTCGTATGATCAAGAAATGTTGCTAATATTATTGTTGGTGGCTAAAGTTAATATTACCGTACTACCTGCGCGTAAACATCAAATATGTACGTATCGGGTTCGTGCCGCCAACTGTTACCATCAATAGGAAGTTGATGTGCCTTATTAAATTAAGCAATTTGAGGTGACGGACTACTAGTTAACTAATATCTATTTTGTCTATATTCTATCGTTAAATAAACAGTATAAATAACGCTGTATTAATCTAGTGGTTTAAGTAGGTACCGGGCCGTGAACTCAGGTCGAGCAAAATCAATCAAAAATCATCAATCGAATTTTTCGAATATCATAACATTGAAAAACTTGTGCGATGCAATCGTCATCCAACGCCATCTATTGATACAATCTGAAACTAAAGTCCTGAGATGAAGAGATTTATTATTCGTACGATTTTGAAACTTGTTTTATATTTACTCAAAAAATGAGAGATGAAAAAAATGGAGTGGGATAGTCAACTGTTGATTAAAACGCCGGTGTGTTGTGTTTCATCAAGCTTCAGTACTTTTTAACATCTGAAGTCATGATCTATTAGTCAATTGGTCATGATTCAACCCAATTTCGGCTTCGATGACGCAGTGGCTAAGGTATTCGCCCGAAGCTGTTCGATTCCCGGCCAAGTCAATTTAGGAAACCACATTTTCTAAGTTTTCTTGCGTCTGGATGTCCTGAATTGACGCCCCCAGTTAATAAACGTCACCTGGTACTCATAGTACAGGGGTTGCCCTAGTTTAAGACCAGGTTGATTGGTGTGATTGTCTGGCGCATTTATTTTTTTAATTTCCCAATCAAAGACTCAAATTACTTCCGACATATGGAAAGCGGTTGGGACCAACAGCTCATGCCAATATATTAGCTCAGTTGAGTGAGTCCGACAAGCTGCGACAGGATATGAGATCTACGCAAACAATGACCTTCCAACCAATAGGACTGAGACTGTACTGTGAGCGCATTCATAGGAAAATTGTGTGACAATTTGATAAAGTGAATTGTAATGTTTTTTATATAATCCTATAAGACACTCGCATATCTCCTTCGACACCAGTGTAATGGTGTAGTGGAATTGATGCCACCATCTTTTATTCCTTGACCCTCCCCCTTCCCCTCTCAAATATGGCAGAGATATTGCCGCCACCCAAAAAAAACGCTAACCTCGAGGGCGACCCTCTCAACACCCATTACGCTACGCTACTGGAATAGGGTTGCGAAGGTCAGACGGCTGTCGCTTTATAGTGTTAGCCGGACCTAGAACATCACTAGGCGTAACATACCCCTACTGGCGTATGCTGTCACTAGAACTGTCAATCCTCTGAGATAGATTCGCGCGCTCTGATTTTGTTAATTAATTATTGCGAGTAAAAAACAAAATGCGTTTCATTGTTATTAAATTGTACAATTTCTATAGATATCGCCAAGGGTTACGGTAGGTCAATAGAACTACTATAATGGAAAAGGCAAATTATACTGCATGATATATTATGATACTCAGTGCCATCTATTGGTAATGTTTAGAGCTAGTAGCGAACTCAAGTCCCAAAAATCAGTGTGGGCCTTTCACCAGCTATTTTACAATACGAGACATTTTAGAAGTCAGTCAAATTGTCTAATAGATTTTAAAATCAGAACCTAGAGAAAGTATCAAAATAGAGTGGCTAAGCGCGTATCACCGTAAGGGACAGATCTATATAACCCGGCCAAATGAAAAATTACTACAAAATGGCGGATCGATGTGACTGAAGATTACTTCAGTACGGTAGCCTGTTATCTCTTACTACGACTGAATTTGGTTGGTTATTACGGTAGTAAAAATACGAACAAAAATCGCACTTAATTACTATGGGTTACTATGGCAACTACCTTTGCTGGGCGCAGTTCACAACTGACAGAACTGAGCCTAACAAAAAAAGTGAAACTCTGACAAAGACAAAAAAACATGATTCTGTCTCTTTTACTCTTAGCGATTTCTGTATATAGTTGTTCTGTTGACACGAATATTATTATTTGCGTGTCCAGTCCATATGATACTTGGTCCTAGATCAGAACGAACATACAACTGCTGCAGCCCCACATCTCACGTCTCAATGTCGAGTTCTAATAAACTCTTCTGTCTTTGCATAAAAGACAACACCTGAATTAAACAATGACAAACATCAAACATAATTAAATTCGACTCGCAATAGAATACTTTTGATGGAATTATTGAAGCATTAGCGAGACAAAGAGGGGTATTAGGTACTCGTTGTTTCAATTTACTATTGAAACAAAGTGTTGTTTGCTGTCGCATGATAAATATAAGATGAAATTTAAATGAAGGTGAATAATCTTTATTTATTTAAATTCTCAAAAAATCAAACGCTGCTATGAAGGGATTATAAAGAGGCCTTTACCCGCAGTGAGCCAATATGTAGGCTGATACTTATTGAAATCAAAATTCAAAAACACCTCATTTCATCTCTTAGGTGGAAAGCGAACCACAGTCGATAACGTAAAGCCCACAGTCGGTAACGTAAAGCAGAGTTACTGACAAATCTGACAAATGAAAAGACATCATCATCATCATCAGCCTGTCTCAGTCCACTGCTGGACATAGGCCTCCCCCAATGTTCGCCATTTCACCCTGTCTTCAGCTAGACACATTCTGACATCCACTCTACATCCACTCTATACCAACAGCCTTTCGCAGATCATCACTCCATCTAGCCGGAGGCCGTCCTACACTACGCTTTCCGAGTCGCGGTCTCCACTCAAGAACTTTTCTACCCCAACGGTTGTCGGTTCTTCGACAGATATGGCCAGCCCATTGCCACTTCAACATCCTGATTCGATAAACTATGTCAGTCACTTTTGTATTTTCTCAAATGAGAAGACATAAAAGATATAAAAGATATGCATGGTAACAAAACTTGTACAAACAAAACCACTGTTTACGAATAAACCCAAAAGCAAACAAAACACAATCACGAAAACGTCGATTCCCCGAAAGACATTCGCGAACCGTACCATTAAAACAATTGCTAGCCTTCGTGACCCAAAAAAATTACAAAAAGTTAATGTCGAAAGTTGGACACAGCGAATCTATTAAATGGTTAGTTCGGTAAAGCCCAAAGGTAAATAAATTTTGCCGCAACACAGTATGAAATTAACAGTGGTATAAAACTAGTATTTACATATACCTATAGCGTCGTGAGGCCCAGGGAGCACACGCAATGGAAAATCAATTTTTGGGTCCTACGACGTTAGATACATCCTGCGGCAAGTACAGACAGCCACACATCAGGTTACCACATACTGTCAAATTTCCTCATTTGATATTCAACTTTACGTGTTTGACAGTAAGATGAGGGTCGATTGAAGAAATTTGTCAGTTTTGTATACTTTAATAATAATAATAAGACAAGACTGTGCATTACAACAGGCCGGATATTACTGTCGTTGACAAAACCAATAAGACAGCTCTACTAATTGATATTGCTATTCCGAACACTCACAACATTCAAAACACAATAGCTGAAAAACTGAGCAAATATACTGATCTTAAAAATGAAATAACTAGAATCTGGAAACTCAAAAACGTTTCAATAGTCCCCATGGTTTTGTCAACTACAGGAATTATCCCAACTCAACTTCACAACTCAATATCCATCTTATCTCTCCCTGAGTTCACCTACGTTTTGATGCAGAAAGCTGTTATCCTGAACACATGCCGCATAGTCAGGAAGTTTTTACAGACAGACATACAATCCCCAAATACACACAATTCATCAAACACACAAACCAATCACACGTCACGAACTAACCCCCCTGAATTACACTTGGCTTAGGCCCGTGCATTTCAGTACACCAGTATCTAATTCAGATGCTGAGATTAAACTGTGGTTTAAAAATCATAATAATAATAATAAAAACGTTTATTGCTCTCATATACTTAACCTAGTTACATACTTACTTTGAGGTGTGCCTGTATGTACCTAGTTATATTCCCAGTCTGGGCAATTCAGAAAATTTAATTTCTCAAATGATTACAATAGATATTCCACATGCCAAAGGAGAACGCGACCGTTGCATACATTTGTGGGCCGAATGTTATACAAATCAAAGATGCCTTAATTTAAAGGATTCATAATAACAATTCACCACAAAAATTTTGGGAAGATTAGGCAATCCAGGAATCGAGATATTTGAATTAATAGTAAAAGTGAGGTTATGTAACCTGTAATAAAACGGCTATTTGCAATGGTGTCTGCACAATGTTTTTAATCGCTTTGAGACTAAATTATGCAAGTAGGTAGAGGGCCGTTAGACTTATTTACTATTTGGTACCTACTCTGTACATTCCATAGGTATATGTCACACAATAAGAACCCAAAATAAGCGAATAATTATCATCTCATGCACATTTTTGGGCTCTGTCTTGCGTCCCTCAGTTTTTTTCAAATCGCAAAAGGTTTCAGTAAATTAATTAAAAATAAACATACTTGCATACATGCTTATATATATACCTCATCCAAGCGTGTATCCCGGTTGCCGCCATTAGGTATGGAGACCCAGAGTACGCTTCAACTATGATCCTGATTTGACGAGCCTGGTTAATTGCAATGGGAAGATTGTTATCTGACCTGACTCGGACCATAGTCAGGACCAACTGCTTTACGTGTCTTTCCAAGCACGGAATCATCGTTCTTATCGGGCAATCAAGTAATTCAAGCCTGCAATGTCCTAACCAAACTAGGAAAACCTTACAAACTGAGTGTTCCCCGCAGGAATCGAACCCACGACCTCCTGGTTTAGAGCGCAGCGCTCTAACCACTACACTACGGAGGCAGATACATGCTTACATTTATCAAGTCTATACCCCCTGCGAGGCAGACAAAGCCTAAGGTTATAAAACCATTAGAAATAAATCAAAGAGAAAAGAAAGCAAAATAAAACACTATTATAAGATTACATATAACTTTAATTATTTTACTACATTACGTATTGCAGATTCCCGCATAGTATCAGTGAGTTTGAAGTGAGTTCAGAAGAAGGTGAGTTTGCCGCTGGCCCAACAAAGAACGCCCACAGCGGACACAAACACTAGAATGCCCGACTTGGTTTTGTGTTTCTATTAGTTGTCTCCCACTTATTACATCCTGGGCCATATTCCAACATGCATGGCAAACATAGTCCTGATTGGTTACCTGCAATATGGTCAGTTAATAATATATGTTTAAACAATACATATTGATTAGGTACAGAGCAATAAACTATTTGATTTGATTTGATTTAGTTAAAATCGTTAGGTACTCACTGATTGAGGGGCACGCCACTGATTGATCACCAATAAAACCGCCTCACTATCCAAACCCTTCTACCAATTGTGTTGCAACGGTTAGTTGCAATGTTGCAATTCACACAGCGATCCATATCATCAAAATCCAAATCGTAAAGCGTTATTTGTTAGTCCAAAATACAAAGCCAGGTAATTCACATTTGCAACATCGATCAGATAGTCCGTATTATAGCCAAAGTCGTGAGAAAATCCATAAAACATAAAAATCATAAGAGCTCCAAACGAAAGAAAACGAAATTCTCAATATTTTTCTTGACAAACGTTTTATTGACATTGTCAATTCAATTTTTCTTTTTAAAAAGAAAAATACATCACCTCATACTTCATCTCGAAAGAGTTCTAATTAATCCGAGTGTTTCATAGATTAGGTACAATATCGATTATCAATTTCTTACACGATTTTCTTGCGATTTTCATACATTTTAACGATTATTGTGTTGTCATCAAATTCATTTTTTATCGATAATTTGTTTTATACGATGTTTTTAAGTTTTCTAATATTCTGGATTGTAAAATGGTCTAGTATTTTGTGAGTTTCTTTACAAAAATATAACCGATTTTTGAGTATGCTTTTCATCTTGATAACTTTGGGCCCAGAGATCCCCTCCTCCTTTCACACATTTGAACGTAATAGTTTTCGAGCTATGAGGGGGTCAAAAGTCGCTCTAAATGGTTCGTGTAATATTACCCTTGTTCGCTTTGTCGCCAATTTTTTTTTTTTTTTTACCTTGGCTGGACACGCTCCCGCGTGTCTAGCCAAGGTAAAAAAAATATCTTCTATATCAAACTGTCATTTTACCGATTACTCGTATATAACAGCCTAGCTTAACTTCTTTTCAAAATGTATTAAAGATTTAGATTCCAACTATCCTTAGGTATAGTTAGGATTATAGATTTAAGGACCCGGTAATGACAGAGATGTCATCCTCATTGAGAAATGAGGATGACTCTTAGTAGACTTACTAAGAGTAAATCTACTAGTCAGTAGACTCTCTACTAGAATTTTTGTACTGTGGCTAAATAAACTTTCTGAGGTGCCGAATCCGAAACTAAGGAAAACAGACAACACCTAAATCTTTTAGAAGGAAAAACTCATCAAAGTAGAACGGGTCTGGGTAATTTGTACTCCATAAACATTGTCAAATAAAAAAAAACCAAGAGTGATTCGCTGGAGACATCAATCCAAGTTTTTAAATTAAAGCGAGCAAAGAAAGTTTGAATCCGAAATGAAAGAAACGCGGAGAGTTTTCGTGGACAATTCGTAATTTAAGGATTTCGTGGACACGTCAAAGTGGACTAGCTTTTTGGCTTTGCTGTTGTTTATACGAGTATCCACGAGTTTGCAAGAGCACATTTTATAAAAAAAAAAGAACTTAATTAACAATAGAAATTTTATACATAGGGACAATGATATTTACCTGTACTAAGAATAATCTTGTCTCACAGGTTTTTTAGAACTAGGTGTTTTAATTAAAAAATAATCAATTATAATTAAATCTTATTAAATATAAAGAAAAGGTAGACAATTTATAAGACGAGAAGATAACGGATATAGTTTTAAAAGTTTCAAGGACTAACGATTGTTTTTTATTCAGAATATAATAAATTAATATAGAAAAAGTTTATTTGTGTAAAGGTTTTTTTTATTTTCCAAAAAACCATGGCCTTCCTTGTCACATGTGGGGGACAAGGTGGTGTGTGGAACTCTAACCCTAATTTAAGTATTCTGTGCCCTAACTCTAATAGCTTGCACTGCTTCACGCCGGTTTTTTGTGAGGACGTGGTTATTACTCCAGTCGAGCCGGCCCATTCATACCGAAGCGTGGCTATCCCACTATATAACGGACAAGTCCATGCATAGTCAATCCATGTAAATCCAAACACCCAGTCACTGGTAATACCTTTGATCACGAAACCAATATTGAATATAATAGAGCCTTCATACAAATCAGTACAGCAGATACTCGAACTAATTAATGAAATTGTCTGTTCATGTAACATGCTACTTCCTACTTAATATTATTATAATCGCAAAATTTGTGAGGATGTAAGTATATGTGAACATTTACATCCCTTTAACCACGTCTTCTACCTACCATTCGGAACAATATTTTTTCTACGTCTTTTCAAAATTCCTCCCTATAGGGAGTCGAAAAATTTTTCTACGATACAACATCATCATCAGCAACCCACACTCTTCCACTGCTGGACATAGGTCTCCCCTAATGCACGCCACTGCCAATTTTCGGCCACTCTCATCCAGCCCACTCCAGCCAGCCTTCGAATGTCGTCATCCCATCTTGTCGCAGAGCGTCCAACACTACGCTTACCGAGTCGCGGTCTCCACTCAAGGACTTTATGGCTCCAATTTTTGGCAGTGTGCAGAGCCACTACCAAATGCATACATATAATACATAGGCTACACAATGCATAAAGATACCACTATGCCACTGGTGTAGGAAGGGGGGCTATTTAGGTTTAGCGAGCGGCAAAAGTCCGCCCTGGGCGAAGGATACCCATGCAAGTAATATTATCACATTTTTCCCGTTATAACCAAGACTGCTAAACCCGATGTACTAAAATAATAATTTAGTCCCCACAATACCTTGCCTTTGATTAATAGGCTTTATCCTCAGAATACTAAATTAGACATTTTCAGAAGACTAATTTAGTCTAGAATGAAGACAATAGTCTAGTCTTGACGTGCTCACTATAGAATAAATTTTTCAAGTGAATAGCACTCGGCTGTAGAAAAGACTGCTTCTAGAATACGGACAAGCGTAACACGGCGTAGGAATTCAGGTTCCACACTTTAGAAATCAAATAATGGTCGAGCAAAAAGTATGTTTTGAATTTTTCGATCATAGCTCTGTTTGTGATTTACCAATCCGCATTAGAGAAGCGTGGTGATTAAGCCTAATTCCATCATAGTAGCGATGACGTCTTGATATCTGATGGAAGTCGTTGCCCTGCATTGGGACAGTGCATAGGCTGATTTTTTACTTTACTTTAGTTAAGATAAGATTTTTTGGAATTTTCCTTGTATTCTCGAGAATCAAACCGGAAAACAATGCAGAATTTAAGGATGTGATCAAGTTTTCGTTATTTCGTGAACATTATCCATAATATCTAAAGTATTTCATCATCAGCCTGTTGCAGTCCACTGCTGGACATAGGCCTCTCCAAATGCTCGCCACTTTGATCGATCTGCGGCTACTCGCATCCAGCTCCAGCCAGCCCTCTTGCGCAGATCATCACTCCATCTGGCCTGAGGTCGTCCTACACTACGTTTACCGAGACGCGGTCTCCACTCCAGAACTCGTTTACCCCAACGGTTGTACTCAGTTCTGCGGCAGATATGGCCAGCCCACCGCCACTTCAGCTTGCTAATCCGGTGAGCTATGGTCCGGGTATCTAAAGTATTTATGATGGTGCAATTGCCACCATTCATTGGGTATGGTGATCCCATCTATACTTCTATATCTATACTAATATAGTAAAGCTGAAGAGTTTGTTTGTTTGTTTGTTTGAACGCGCTAATCTCCGAAACTACTGGTGCGATTTGAATAATTCTTTTTTTGTTGGATAGTCCATTTATCGAGGAAGGCTATAGGCTAAATAACATTACGCTATGAAGGGGGTTGTAAGGGGTTAAAAGGGGGGTAAAAAGTTACTTTTCCACGCGGACGAAGTCGCGGGCGGCCGCTAGTTATTATTAAACATGAGAACTCCTTTCATTCCCCAAAGATCTGTCATCAAGACTCTCTTGACGCATTATAAAAACACAAAATTATATGATAACTAGTGGCCCGCCATCACTCCACTTCGGGATTTTATTTCCAATTTGTACCCATAGATGGCGCTAAGTCTCGAATGCATCGCGCAAGCGTATTACGTTTTCGATTCGCCTAAAAGGCTTATCAATGTCAATAGTTAGAACTAGCTTACCCTCACTTCTTTTCGGGACAATAGATCCACACAGTTTCCAATAGATGGCGCTGGGCGTCGTTTACATCGCGCGTGTGTTTTGTTTTTCGGTTTAGCTATAAAGCCTTGTGGTTCCCACAGAATTTACCTCTTTATAAACAGTATAGATTAAGGATCTTGTACGTTGGAGATCATTCTTATCTCCTGAGCTACCATCACTCAAACGTACAATAACAACCATTGTTATTCACCCGCAGAACCCTTGGAAATCTAAGGGGATATCCTCAAAACTGCAAAGATAACAAAAGCTATAGTAATTGTGGGCTCATTTGTGAAGAGATGAATTTTACAACGGCCTTCTCGACGTCTGAATAGGAGGTATCCGACTTTGTCGCTCGCAGGAAAAATTGGGTTGTAGACGCTGAATCGCCTAATTATTTTTATAAGGACAATGATTGTTTGTGGCTCCCGTATTATTATAAAATCCGGTTTTGTTGGGAAGTAATGAATGTCAGGAGATTTAGGTCGAATCAATCAAAATAGTCTTTGTTTATATAGACGCAGTACATACAAGTCGTCATCGTTTTAGAAATAACTAGTGGCCCGCCCTCACTTCTCTTCGGGACCGTAATTCAGAAATGAACCAATAGATGGCGCTGTGTCCAATTACATCGCGCAAGCGTTTTGTGTTTTCGGTTTACCTATAAGCCTTGTCGTTGTCTATAGAACTTATCTCTTTATAAATAGTATAGAAGAAGAAGTATACTATATAAGATAGATAATATGAGAAGGTACGGTGGCCAGCACATCAAGTTACTACAATCTGTCAAATTTCTTCAATCGAACCTCACTTTTATGTCAAACGTGTTTGGTTCAATATCAACTGAGGAAAGGAAACCGAAACCGGTTTAATATATTTGTGGGCTCAAGTGTTATACAAATCAAAGATGCATTATTATGAAAGATTCATAATAACAATTCGCCACAAACATTTTAGGAAACCTAGGCAATCCAGGAATCGAGATTTTTGAATTAATAGTAAAAGTGAGGTTAAGAAGGTACTTACCTATAATAGAGTATAGGTACTTATACGGGACACATAGCCCAAAATTATATCCAATTGTATAATTTATCTCCGTGATAAAAAGCCATCCATAACTTTGAAATTAATAACATTATATCGCTGAAAAACATGAAATTCATCTTTTCTTGACAAACGTTTAATTGACACTTGTCAAATCAATTTTTCTTTATGAAAAAGAAAAATACATCACCTTATACTTCATCTCGGAAGAGTTCTAATTAGTCCGAGTACTTCATAGATTAGGTACAATATCGATTATCAATTTCTTACACGATTTTCATACATTTTAACGATTATTGTGTTGTCATCAAATTCGCTTTATATCGATAGTTAGTTTTATACGATGTTTTTAAGTTTTCTAATATTCTGGATTGTAAAATGGTCTAGTATTTTGTGAGTTTCTTTACAAAAATATAACCGATTTTCGAGGATGCTTTTCATCTTGATAACTTTGGGCCCAGAGATCCCCTCCTCCTTTGACAGATTGTAGTAACTTGATGTGCTGGCCACTGTACATTAATATTTTGAACATGGGGATGAGTTCATGGTGATAATGATGGGATAGAGAACTGTACAATTGAATTTATAAAAATCCGATAAGTTGTTATACCTACTCGTAATGTAGGTCTGCAATCTACTACGCAAGCCATTTGATAGCTATATTTTGGGGTGGCGGCCATCTTAACGAAAAAAAGTTCATCCGTTCGGGAGCTAAGCTCAAGATTTTTTTTATTTTAATGTGATAGGTAGCAGACGAGCAGGCGGATCACCTGATGGTAAGCAATTGCCGCCGCTCATGGACACTTGCAACACCAGTGGAGTTACAAGTGCGCTGCCAACCTTTTATTCCCTTCCCCCTCGGGTGGGCCTCCGGTACCTTCACTTACTCGGCGAAACACAGCACAGGGGCTGCTTCACGCTGCTGTTAATTAATAATTAGGATGATATATTGTGTTGGTCCGATAAAAAAACACCAATTTATAGATAAAATATCATAATCAAAATTGCGCTAATATTACCTATAGGTAAAAGAAAACAAAATTAAAATGATATACAAAATGTGGGGACCGGAGCGATACCACTGCCTCACAGAAAACCGGCGTGAAGCAGCTCCTGTGCTGTGTTTCGCCGAGTGAGTGAGGGTACCGGAGGCCCATCGGGGGGGAAGGGGATAAAAGGTTAGCAGCGCACTTTTTGCATGTGTTCATGGGGGGCGGAAATTGCTTACCATCAGGTGATCCGCCTGCTCGTCTGCTACCTATAACATAAAAAAATACCATAAAAAATGTATTCACGCGAAAGTTATTGCCATGATTAAAAATATTTGTCCTCTTTGGTTCTTTCAATGAAAATACGACTATAAATAGAGGGAACACACACTTTCCTAGTCACGAACGAAAGGCGGAAATTAATAAAAAACGGTGAATACACCCAACCGTGTCGCAACACTATACGCGAACATGACAGTAAGGCGCACAATTGGAATCTTTATAATATAATAATAATATATTTCACTACACCACATACATCTTACTCTGAGATAGGTAGCTCAAGCACCTGTGTTACAGATATCAGAACCAACAGTGGAATTACAAATATATACGTATAATACTTTTCTTTTGTAAATACATACTTATATTACATAGAAGACACACATACCAATACAAACCGACATGTTCATGCACACAAATGTTTGTACTGTGCGAGGATCGTACCCACAACCCTTGGCCCAGACGCAGCATTCACTACCACTAAACCAAACGGGTCGTCCCGTTTTATTTATTTTGCCATATTTAAATACTTAAAGCGGTTATTTACAGAATTAAACCCCTGACAGTGTTAAAAAACAACCCTCAGATAAGAACATTTTCATTCCCGATTCACGTAAGAACATTTTCACTGGAATTATTCTGGAATAATTCCAGTGAAAATAAGAGACTTATTCTGGAAATGGAGACATTCAGCACAGACAGCGCGCGATCTCCAATAAGTCAGGCGCTGAGTAAAATATGAAAATAATATTTGACAGTACCCGTATCTCATACTCCGTGTAACTCCGTTCTCTTTCGGTTTGTTCTTGACATCCATAGTATACTATACTATCCATACTAATATTATAAATGCGAAAGTAACTCTGTCTGTCTGTCTGCCTGTTACTCTTTCACGCCAAAACTACTCAACAGATTTAAATGAAATTTGGTATACAGATAATCTAGACCTTGAGAAAGAACATAGGCTACTTTTTATTGCGAAAAGGGGATTGTAAGGGGTTGAAAGGGGGGTAAAAAGTTACTTTTCCACGCGGACGAAGTCGCGGGCGGCCGCTAGTCTATACTATTTATAAAGAGATAACTTCTATAGACAACGACAAGGCTTATAGGTAAACCGAAAACACGAAACGCTTGCGCGATGTAATTGGACACAGCGCCATCTATTGGTTAATTTCTGAATTACGTTCCCGAAGCGAAGTGAGGGCGGGCCACTAGTATTATTATAAATAGGAAAGTGTTGTCTGTCTGTCTGTATGTTTGTCTTTCTTTCACGGCAAAACGGAGCGACAAATTGGCGTGATTTTTTAAAGTCTAGATAGTTGAAGGGATGCACAGTGGTCCCGGCTCCTAAGAAGGGCGGTCATGGGGATTGCAGGTCGGATTAAAAATAAGATATATCTTTTTACCTAAGAAATTATTGTTTTGAGGTTCTAAGGGTAATGAATAACAAGTACTCAATTTTTTTTTTTAAAGCAAGGTTGATATATTGTCAAAAAAAACATTCATCATACTAAAAAATAGTCACTTTATTTGCCAATCAGCTTAGATTTTGACCTCCCCAGATTCTTCCAATATGCAGCAAATCGTTCACAGAGATTATAAATTAAATATTTCAACTTATCAGTCTGGATATTTTCAGTGCCCGGCAAAGAGGCTTCTAGCATTCCAAACACTTCACGTGATCTATCTGCCTCGTTTTTTTTATTCGTGGCAGATAACCAGGTGTTTAGAACGTGCATTCGAGAGAAAGAGCACTTGATAGTGGTCCCTGCAGAATAAAAAAAAACATATTTACCTAAAGGTATCATATATTTACCTATATACCACCTAGTCCTTTCAATGACTCATAGCAATCCTCGGCGCAGTTTTGCGCAACTAAGCGTTACAGTTTTTAAAACTAGACAAACAAGAGATTATTTTGATATATGTTACATCTTTGGGAATTCGTTCCTTCCTAAGTAAAAGTTTAATTGAATATGGAAGAGTGGCGAAAAATGAAGAAATCGGAATCTCTCTTTGACGGTGCTAATTACCGATAATGATAGGCTTAAAGTTAACACAATATGATTTAAAATGTCGTACATACCTTCTATTTGAACATCCATGGTACAACAAATCACAAACAATTACTTTCCGAGAACAACAACACTTTGAAAACAATAGAAATTTCGGTGAAAAGATAACGCTAATGAGCATTCATGAATTGTTACCACTTCGGGTGCAAAAAATTAATGTTCCACGTATGTCATTGCATTTAATTCATACCTGGGGGTAGAAGGGTTATTTGTCTACCCTCTAAAGATAAATGATGTCATTAATTTGACCATCGACATTTCAGCCCTATGACCTATGGCGGGACCGCTGTGGGATGGGAAGTAACATAGACTACCTTTTTCCCCTTTCTAACCCCCCATTTTAAAGAAGTGGGGAGCGCGGCGGGCAAAAGCTGGTGATACAATAAAGTGTTTTCCTTAACGTTAAATACTTGATGGAATTCTTTCATAATTTTCTCAGTCCCAATGTATAAGTCGCGCACGAGATGAGTGCAGATTTCGCCCTTATTTAAAATATTGGGCTTTGACTTTAACTCTCGCGTAAACCGGCTCGACCGGAGTGATACCACTGCCTCACAGAAAACCGGCGTGAAGCACCCCTTGTGCTTTCGCCGAGTGAGTGAGGGTACCGGAGGCCCACCCGGGGGGAAAGGTATTAAAGGTTGGCAGCGCACTTGTAACTCCACGGGTGTTGCAAGTGTCCATGAGCGGCGGCAATTGCTTACCATCAGGTGATCCGCCTGCTCGCCTGCTACCTATTACATAAAAAAAAACTATATTTTTACACTGCAGATTACTATAATATTCAGCTGACCTTCTAGTGTGGATCAAATAAAAGTTTTTAATAGAGTTTAAATAATATGTATTTTTGAAGGGTAATCGGTGTGTGTGTATCTTTGCACTCCACAAAAAAGTTTGCTCACTGTGCTTTACCTCGCTGTGGTCCTACAGTATCGCGTTGATTTCCCTTTAATTAACACGGCACGGTCTTGCCGCCTAATATTTTTATGAACACGTTATTCAGCTGACCTGTTTGCCTTCTGCCTTTGACGTGGAAAACGATGAATTAACGACCTACCCCACTTAACTGACGCCGGTTAACTGGATCAATCTTTCAACAACTTGTAAAAGTAATACCAAAAGCAAGACAAGAATCTCTGGCTCAGTTAGCGGTGAGTGGAAAACATGGCGAAAAAACCTACTTACACTGTAGGTATTTTTGATGATCTATTCCGATCTAATACCATCATCTAATACCAATGGTATTTGTTTTTATACTTTTTATTTTCTATTCCGATCAGATACTACTCTTTAAATTACTTTTTATAAATATACGATCTATTCCGAAGTAATACCAAAACATGAATATTGGTACAGTCATCTAGAAAAATGATTTTATTTATAATAATGATACGATTGTTGAACATTACTTATTAGTAGGTAATAGACTGTGCCAAAACTTTATACTCGTATAAATTGCCCGTGATATTTTATGTTTGAATCAAACATATACTTACTTTGTTTGGTTAAACAGATTTTGTTAAATAAACACAACCAATTTTCACAACCAAAATGTTTTTTATTGACTGTACCTTATGTCTTATACGTAGCTTATGCACTTGTATTACAGATATCAGACAACAGAGGATCACAAATAATTATATTACTTAAATACATATATAACACCCAGACACTGAACAAACACAAGTGTTCATCACACGAATGTTTGTCCAGGGTGGGGATCGAACCCACGACCTATGGCGTATGAGGCAGGGTCACTACCATTGCGCCAACCGGCCAGTCAGGTATTAGATGTTGGTATTAGGTCGGAGTAGATCTTTTTGATAGTTTTTTAAATTTTAGCCGCTTGAAATTGTTGAAATAATTGTACAAAGCAAACAAACAGGAGGTTTTACATTATTCCGGTAGATGGCACTATGCATTATTACATCGCGCAAGCGATCTGTGTCCCCGGAATAATGACCTCAAGCCGCCTGCCTAGGTTTGGCAGTTCGGAAATAAACAGCAAGTAATAGGAACTTGCGTGTGGAAAATCCGTTAGATCACGTACGTGTAGTTTGAGGTCCAACTACACGGTTTTTTTTTTATAGGATAGGGGGCAGACGAGCATACGGATCACCTGATGTTAAGCGATTACCGTCGCCCATGAACACCTGCAACTCCAGGGGCTTCACAGGTGGGCTACCGGCCTTTTAGAGCCCGCACGCAACGCACGGTGATTGGCTAGATGTCAAAATGTCACTTAACGTGCAATGACGTTAAATTTGGACCTCAGTCTACACGATCTAAACGGATTTTTCACTCGCGGTAGCCCCTATTGGTAACACGAATAAAGCCCACACACTCCCCACTACCTTCTATACTATTTATAAAGAGATAACTTCTATAGACAACGACAAGGCTTATAGGTAAACCGAAAACACGAAACGCTTGCGTGATGTAATCTGACACAGCGCCATCTATTGGTTAATTTTTGAATTACAGTCCCGAAACAAAGTGAGGGCGGGCCACTAGTTACTTATAAACAAAACAAAATCCACATCAGTTTAATCATGATGCCACACACAGACGAAGAGGGACAGACAAAGAACTTAGATACACCCTGTCATTTACCAGTTACATAAGTTTCCTAGGATAAGTACTATAATTACATTATAATAAACTAAGCCGCACCCATCCATTACCAAAGAAAATCTTATCACAAAAATAACCGTTATTTCCGTAGCGAGAACTAGAGATGGGAAAAATATTCGTATAAAACGATATCGATTTCTTCCTGAATATGAGCCTAGGTAGTAGGTATATTATTTACATTCCAATTTTTATCGAAAGCTCGAAACATGAGCCGAGCAACGAAGGTTGTAAAAAAAAGAATCTAGGAGTATTTTTGGTCAGCAGCCGGCGTTTTGTGTCGATTGATGTCTCGACTAATGTTGGCTATCGATAAGAAAAATTCAATAGTATCGGTATTTTATGGATAATATCCACGTGTCAATAGTATCGATAATATCGTTAGTGTCGATAGGGGAATTTAAATTTAATACTATTGATAGCGCCAATTTCCCTATCGATACTATTGAGATTGCAAAACCCTTGATAGTACTATCAATATCCTGAATAGTTTTCGAGGTCAAAAATATATCGATTAGACTCTACCACTACTCACTGTTGTGAAACTGTCAATAGATCAGCAATATTAGTGTGGATATGATCACTAACATTTTGTTATCGTCATATTCCTTTTCGATTTATTTTATTCGATTTTTCATATGTATTCTTTCACATCTCTACTTACAACTCCGTAGTATTTCATTATGCATTAAATAATTAATAACACCAGTTTTGTAGTAACTTTTAAGCAGCTTATGCGCTGCATCATAATTAAATCTGCTACTTACAATAATGTTATAGTTAAAACATTGTTATTTTCGTATTCATCCTCATTTATATAGTTAGTGGCTTGTTAGTAAATAGATACATATTTTTTAATCCCAGATGATGTTAGTATTTTTATTATGTGTAGAGTGTAGACGAAGACAGATTACCTGATGGTAAGCGATTGCCGCCGCCCATGGAGCTATGGGAACTCCAGTAAAGTACAGTACCTAAATATTGCGTTAGTTTTAAGACTGCTAATGTAACATGGTGCAATTTAATAAAAAAAATAGAGTTTCAAGTGCACTGTCAACCTTTTTCCCTTCCCCCAAATTGGATGTCCGGTGCTTTCTTTCACTCGGCAAAACACAGCGTCAGCGCTGCTTCACGCTGGTTTTTTGTGAGGCCTAGCACTCCGGTCGAGCCGGCCCATTCATATCGAAGCGTGGCTCTCGCACAGTAAAAAACCACATACCTACTCTAGGTCTATGCCTAAAATTTAGGCATAGGCCTAGATAAAAAACTGTAATACTAGCAAACAAAGTTTGTTTGCTCGTATAACATTTTTATGTGATAAGTGGCAGACGATTAGACGGTTCCTGATGGTAAGCGATTGCCGCCGCCCACATACACCTACAACACCAATAGAGTCACAAGTGCGCTTCGTTTACCCCCTTTCCCCCAATTGGGCCTCCGGCACCCTCACTCACTCGACGAAAAATGGCAGGCGCTGCTTTACGCCGATTTTTTTGTTTTTTGCATTAAAAAGCATTTTTTCTCCAACCAATTAAGAATTATTACATTTCTACCAACAGAACAGCCTTTGTGTAAACAGCCTTAAGAACCGCGGCTTCAGTAATAAAGAGAGAGCGAAAAACAAACCAAAGCTGAAACAGCCATGAATCAAGCTTTAAAGAGTCGAATAAACTCGGCTGAATTGTTTGTCTAGATACCTTCAAGAAGCCTGTTTGGTTCACTAGCGCCGCTATTTTTATTTAAACCTTGGGAGAGCCACGCTTCGGCATGAATGAACCGGCTCGGCCGAAGTGATTCCACGGCCTCAAAGAATAACGGCGTGAAACAGCGCCTGTGCTATGTCTCGCCAACTGAGGGTACCGGAAGCCTAATTTGCGGGAAGGGAAAAAGATTGGCGGCGTATTTGTAACTTTACAGGAGTTGAATTAGTTGACATCAGATGATTCGTTTGCTCATATGCCACCTGTCAAATAAAAAGAAGAAAGAAAGTATCAGCCTATATACTGTCCCACTGCAGAGCAAAGGCCTCCATCACAGAAATCAAGTCTTCGCTACTATGATGGGATTACGCTTAATCACCACGCTTGCCTAATACGGATTGGAGATCACAAACCCGAGCTACTCGTATGTTCGAAAAATTCGAAATGTACTTATGCTCGACCCGGGAATCAAAATCGGATAATTCTACGGACACTGGTTCCGTGCCTGTTGTGCTAGTTTTTTTTTTTACAATGTTAACAATTTTTGCTCCGAGATAAAAATTAAATTACAATCATATCGCAGATGCATTGTCGGCGTTGGGAATGCAGATACTAATGATTAAAGGCGCTACTTAGCTGTACCCCTCCCGTAAAAGCCAACACTTCCCGTTTGATAGATGCTCCGTTAAGCAGCAGTTGAAGGTAAAGTTTTAAAGGTATACTTTTGACTTTGTAGTTTTTTGTGCGCTTAAGGCGATGGCAACAAGACGTTTGATATAAAAACTTTAGGCGCATTTTTTTAAATTTAATATTTTTTCTTTTTTTTAGGTGCATACAAGCAGACGGATTACCTGATGGTAAGCGATGGCCGCCGCCCATAGATAACGCTGATAACCTTTAACCCCCTTTCCCCCAAATCAGGACCCCGGAACCCTCATTCCCTCTACAAAACACAGCTCAGGTGCTGCTTCACACCGGTATTCTGTGAGGCCGTGGTATCGCTCCGCGGTGGTCCGGTCCATTCGGTACGTATACGTCTCCCAAGGTTACCAAGTGAGAAGCCAACTGCTTAGCTTGTCGTGTCACTTGCAAGTTACTCGTAAGTGAGGTCTAAACATTGATATTCATTCTCACTGTATGTTTTAAATTTTTTTTGTTTTTTGTGATGGTCAATAAATGTATTTTCTTTCTTTCTTTCTTCTTTAAACATTCTAAACAAAGTGGCTATTTGGCAGGCTGATTTAGTCTTGTGCACTGGTCGCTCAGTAAACCAATATTTAAAAGTAGTTCTATAAGAAGGATTTAAAGCTCTACGGAATGCAAAATCTGATTCCCAAGATCTAAACGCAAATTAGTCGACATTGCGTTGTTAATATTCCATCCGTCCCCAGAAAACGCTTTACGAATTCCTTTGTAATACTAACTGCGGAGTGGAATTCCCTGCACGCCGAAGTTTTCCTTGAATGCTACAAGTTGTGCTCTTTAGGTTAGGCATGGTTTCTCAAAGGGGGCTGTGTGAACCCCTAGGGGCCAAGACACCTTACTTCTTTTCAACAACTCGTCTGGGAGAGATATTGTGGGGCCCATGATGTAAGCGAGCCTCCGTTTGAGAGGTACATGAAGAGAGGTTGTTGAGTGATTGTCTCCTTCATGCGATAAGGGAGCGGCGCAGCTTTTGATGGATTTGAAACTATGATCAGACGGAGAGCCCACATAACCCGTCCGACCCCCAATGGACGGATATGCCTGCGTCCCGAAATGCAATGGGTCAACCAATAGGAGAACGCGGTTACAGTCGACATTCCTTATCTTGTTCTCCTATTGTCTATGCGTTCCATGAAGTTGACTCGTCGTAGAAGTCGAAAACCGAGAATTGGCCACCTGAAGGACTATTCTCGTGCACTCAACATTGAAGTCGAATTTAGAGATTTCATACATTCCTCCATACAAACCTCGCATGCGACTTCAATGTCGAGGGCAAAAGAACTGGTCCCTGATACTTGAATAAGGTTTCGTGATGGTAAAGGTTTGAGAACCCTAGGCTAGAGTAATAACTAGTACAAAGGGGATTTATACACAATTCCTGTCTGGAACGTAACTAATTATTGCGGAGCTAGCAAATAATGAGTCTTACATCTTACTCATACTAACAATTATTTAACAACTTACAACTTTTCACGAAAATACAGGGCGTATCTGTGAACATTTACATATCTCTAACCACGTGTTCTATCAACCATTTTGAACAACATTTATTCAACAATTTTCCGAAATTCATCGAAAGGTTTTTCGACTCGGGGATACAAAATAACTAAGTCACGTGACCCACTTTGTATTGAGAGATGATTTTTTTTATGCGAATTTTCATAAGTCATAGAACAAATGTTGTTCAGAATGGTTGGTAGAACATGTGGTTCATCACCATCAGCTCGATACTACCCACTGCTGGGTATAGGCCTCCCTTCCTTTTCGCCAATGTGCCCGGTTCTGAGCTGCTCGGATCCATGTAGTCCCTCCAATTTTATCGACTTCGTCAGCCGTTTCTCGGACACAATTCGGTCATAATCTTGCTCCACCTGCCATCACCGCCTAGCCTAACCTAGCTAAATGTCCTGAAAGAACACGTGTTGAAAAGGATGCAAATGTTCATAGATACATCCTGTATTTTCGTATCACGCACAAAACGTCTGTTCATGCTAGAAAAGTATACTTGATCACAGAAAAAACATAATGCAAGCATCGTTTTACGCCGGTTTTGTGTTAGTCATCTAGAGTTATTAGAGGTATCAGAATAAAAATTGAATATTCAGCGTCCTATTCATAGGTTTGCGTATCAATTTTCAGTTTTTTTTCGTCAATTTATTATAGGATAAAAACAAAATATTTTAACAGAAAAATAATACGGTAAATTGAAGCTGGTTTTCCAGCAATCCGCATTTTGTCATTGGTTTTAATTTAGCAGAACGTTCCTATATAGACTGTAACAATGAATGGGACCGCAACTGTGCCGCAACGCTCTGCAAATATCGACCGTATGCATTTGATATACATTGTATATTTGTGTATTTTAACATACGATAGAAACCGGTAATAACCCTTCTCTATATCGACCAACCGTTTAATATGACAAAATGTACGTTGAAGTTTGGTTAGGCGGGTAGCACACTGCCAGAGTCGAGGCGGAGTCAAGGCACAGTCGAGGCGGTGGTGTGATATAAGAGTCGAGGCGGAGGTGCAGAGCATCGTTTACACCCATTCAATAGTCGTCGTCAGAAAACGATGACAAAATGGCGGCGGGGTCGGGGCGGCGGCGGTGACTCGACCCTGCACCTCCGCCGCCTCGACTGCGCCGCGACTCTGGCAGTATGCGTTGACATATTTGATTGTATAGAAAAGTCAGAGGCGGTGCGCCTCTTGAACGCTTCCGCCTCGACTCTTGAGTGTGTGTGCGACACGCCTTACATGAACAACTCTGTTTTACAGAGTCGGTTATAGTGACTCGCTTAGAGTGACTTTCCGCTTATACGAGTATATATAAATAGTTTATAGTACAACATTGGTTTGAAACACTCCAGTTTGAGTGACCAATTTGAATCCCCAATCTCTGTAGGAAAGAGAATACGAGACAAAAATAAATCTATTACCTATATTATGTTATAATTATCTTTCTATTGGATAGAATTTAAAAGTATTATTATGGTAACCCATATGGTAAAAACATGACGTTATAGAACTTTTCTTTTATGTCATTAAAAACGGATCCCACTATATGATTTTATTATTTTGCACTACCTATAAAAAAAGGTCCTATCTTTAATTAGTTTTTATCCTAAGCAATGAATGTGACGTAACTGATTTAATTTAATTACCTAATTAATGTTATTATGAATATTGACCCTAACTTGCATGCCGTAATTGGCCAAATATGGCGAACCCATACTTACACATATTCTCAGCTTTTATACCTACCCATATTTGGCGAATAATTTGAAATGATTTTGTTTGCAAATTTTAGACATCGTCATGTCCCCAGGAAACACCCAAATGCGAAAATATCACACATTTTATTAGCATTCTATTCCTTTGACTGCCAAAACGCTGCCCAAAAGCTTTGTAACTCGAACTTGAGAGCGGAACTGGGTGTCCGAAGAGTTTTCCTTGACGCCTCAAGGGCCTCTCCAAGGAAATGAAAGGCTCTTCCGGGTAAGGATGTATGATATAAGGTCACACTCTGGGTAATATCAGGTGGGGTTGCGGTCAAGTACTTACTTGGCAGTTAAACGTGTCACCTTTTGATAATTTTGGGGCAACTTCTTAAGAATGGAAAAAAATGGGATAATTTTACTTTGTGTTTTTTTTATGCTGGGTGTATTGTAAACATTTGCATCCCTTTAACCACGTGTTCTACCAACCATTCTAATCAAATTTTTTTCTAAGACTTTTGAAAATTCGCATAAAAAATTTTCATCCTTCTATACAAAGTCGGTCACGTGACTTGGTAATTTTGTATGGGGAGTCGAAAATTTTATCGAAGAATTTAGAAAAGTTGTTGAACAAATGTTGTTTAGAATGGTTGATAGAACACGTGGTTAAAGGGATGTAAATGTTTACAGATACACCCTGGTAGGTATATAGGTCAGAGACGACTTGTATAAGCACCGGTGGAAACAGATAACACAAGCGAAGTGCAGCCTATCCACATTCAATCATCACGACATCACTCTTCCTCATTCATGAGGGAGCGACCGCAGAGAGAGATGGCAGACGAGCGGACGGATCACCTGATGGTAAGCGATTGCCGTCGCCCATAGACACCTGCAACACATAGTCAACGCGCTGCTAACATTTAACCCCCTTTCACTCCGATTGAGCCTCCAGTACCTTCACTCATTCGACGAAACACAGCGCAGGCGCTGCTTTACGCTGGTCTTCTGTGAGGCCGTGGTATCACTGGTCGAGTCGGTATATTCCAGTGCCAGTGGTGACATACGGAATGGGCCGCCTAAAAAGGCTCAACCACCAAACTCAGAGGTCAATTGAGGCTATCAGTGCAAAAGTGGTGTCACCCACTTTTTTTTTTGTTGGGCACTGTTTTTTATACTAAAATCGTGTCCAACAAAAAATATGGGTCAATTTAAATGGCTATATTCAGAATCTCTCAGCTTGATCGTGTCAGAAATGGTGAGATCTCTTCAGCTAATAGGCTTAAAGTCTTCACTTCAGCCCCACACATCGCCTTAACACCTTCGAAGCTATTAACGCTAACACAAGTCAATCCCGTAGGCCGCAATCAATACTGATTCAACTAGTTCAACTCGTGACAAGACTGATGCCGCGGCTCAAACCCGGGAACTTTATATCGACTCTGAAGGGGTATTTATTAGTCTTGTGCTTCGCTAACATTGGTGGAATTGGGCTAATGAGGATCGATTGGGTGTATGTTGATGATTTATTTAGACAAAAGTATATTTAAAGTACATAGCCCACCGAATTAGCAAACTGAAGTGGCAGTGGGCTGGTCACATTAGCCGCAGAACTGACAACCGCTGGAGCCGTAAAGTCCTTGAGTGGAGACCGCGACTTGGCAAACGTAGTGTAGGACGCCCTGCTACAAGATGGGATGACGACATTCGAAGGCTGGTTGGAGTGAGCTGGATGAGAGTGGCTGAAAATCGGGAGCGGTGGCGTGCATTGGGGGAGACCTATGTCCAGCAGTGGACGAGCGTGGGTTGCTGATGATGATATTTAAAGTAGCTTCTTTTAGTAGGTATATCATCATCATTTCAGCCAATCGACTGCTTCAAAGCATAAAGTCCGATTTGTAATATCTATACTATTTATAAAGAGGTAACATTCTATAGACAACGACAAAAGTTATTGGTAAACCGAAAAAAGCAAAATACATGTGCGATGAAGAACAGAAGCTATTTTGGATAAAAATCGATCCAAGATGACCGCCGTCTCAAAGATATGGATTGTATTTTTAATACAACTCCCACGTTAAGAATCATAAAAATATTTTTTATTGTGACAAATTTCAAATCCAAGATGGCCGCCGTGGCTGGCAGAAAATGGGTGTCGGGGTTTTTCTAAACCCATCCTTACTGGGTCACCTTTATGAGTATAGAGAGGTAGTCCGAAGGACAGAGGTAGGCCTATAAACAAAACGTCTTATCTCAGTTTGAACAAGGATGTCTGTGTCATTAATTCCGTTGGTATTTCCGCTTTGTAGCTGTCCTCATGATTTAAGGCGGTAGGCCTTAGGCAAAGTCGGTTGTTGAGAAATTGCCTACAGGCCGATTCATATATTTGATCTTTGCATATGGTTCACTGCTTCAATTGTTTGACGTCGTAAGATGTATCTGTAAGGCGGGTAGCACACTGCCAGAGTCGAGGCGGAGTCGAGGCACAGTCGAGGCGGTGGTGTGAATAAGAGTCGAGGCGGAGGTGCTGCGCATCGTTTACACCCATTCAATATGGAAATGGATGGAATGGATGAAAAAATGGCGGCGGGGTCGGGGCGGCGGCGTGCCGTGCGCCCGCGCCGCGTCGCCGACTCGACTCTGCACCTCCGCCGCCTCGACTGCGCCTCGACTGCGCCGCGACTCTGGCAGTATGCGTTGACATATTTGATTGTACAGAAAAGTCAGAGGCGGTGCGCCTCTTGAACGCTTCCGCCTCGACTCTTGAGTGTGTGTACGACACGCCTAACCGTGGCAGAGTCATGATTCTGGTTCAATGGAGACGGAGTGTTGTTTTTTGTTTTTTTTTTGTTATTATTTTTTTTGGTTATTTATTTTTATTACATTTTCTTTTTGTTTTTAGTGTTTTGTATTTTCTTGTTTGTGTCAAATTATCTGTAGTATGTGTTGTAGTGTCCAGATTGATAAATGTATTTTCTTTCTTACTTTCAAATAGTTTCACACTTAAACTCAGAAGGCCAAGTAATCAACATGAAAATTCCGATTCCATCCCAATCACTGCGAACGGGTGAGTAAGCCAAGCTCAGACAATGGGTTGATCCGTGACTGCAACATCAGCTCCCGGCTTAACACTGCAGCACTATTGGAACCTGAAAAAGTGCGGATGAGAATTCTAACTTTGGCTTTTAAAATCGTTTCAATTTTTGAGACTGTAGCTTCGAATCGTTTAAGCAGTAAAAAGCAATTATGTTAAAAGATTACATTAAATATTGGCCTGGTGTTGTAACTTTGAGCTAGAATCCAAAGATTAATTCATAGATTATAAAATCTATGAAGGCCGAGTGAGTCCGGAGACTCGGCGAAACACAACACAGGGGCTGCTTTACGCCGGTTTTCTGTGAGACAGTGGTATCACTCTAGTCGAGCCGGCCCATTCATGCCGAAGCGTGGCTCTCTCTCAATTAACGTTGCAGCAGACGGTTTGCTGCTGTATGTAGTCACAGAATACTTAATAGTACAAGTACAGAATGCCCACTTCTAAAAACCGTTTATAGAAAAATAAAGGCTCAGGCTACCATAAACATAAAGTTGAAATTCCGGCCGCCCAGCGTTCAACACCTACAATCATTCATACCTAGAAGTGCGTTCTCTTTCTATCGCACGCAACTGTCGCCCATGCGTCGCCGCTCGCTCGTGATTTTCTACTGACTGGCCCCTCCGGAGGGGACGCCGCATGTACTTGCAAGTTTGATACTACACGCGGAGTGGGACAGGCCTGATGTAGTTAACAAAAGACGTCGCGTTAATTCCCGTTTTATGTATTAAAACGGGAATTAACGCGACGTCTTTTGTTACAAAGTTACAAAACTATATAATTAAGATGAGAAGAGACAAAGATTAGGTCAAAAGCTATTTACGTTCTCCCTGTTTCGTTCTTCAGCTCTCACGATCACCCACTCCAGAGGCAAATTATACAAACCAATCTTCATTCCAACTACCGTACCTAAAGTGAATTTTCTCCGGAAACGCCTTATCCATAGGCCTCGTCAGCATAAATTGCATATGCCATAATCTGCCGCCGAAACATTGCCGCAATGTACTCGACACTCTACACTATCTATTGACAACGATAAAAAAAAAAACCAAAAGAAAACTCAATTAAACAGAAAAATAGCAAAACTTTATCCTGAAACAAAGCGCGTCACTAATTATGGTTAAATTAATGCAACGCGTAAGTCTAAATATGAGATAAGACAAATATATAAGGGCAGACATTGTTTGCGTCAGCTCTGACAGCTCTGGTCACCCACTCCAGACTCAAATTACAAAAACCAATCTTCATCCAACTACCATAAAGTGAATTTTCTCCGGAACCATCTTATCCATTGGCCTCGTCAGCGTAAATCACAGGTGCCGTAATCTGCTGCCAAAACACTGGCGCGATATATTCGGCACCCAGCGCCATCTTTTGACAAAATAGCAAAACTGTGTCCTGAAACAAAGTGAGGGCGGGTCACTAATTATTGTTATAATGCAACGCAAAAGTCTAAAGATGAAATAAGACATAAGGCCATAAGGTCAAAAGTTGTTTACGTCAGCTCTCACATCTCTGGTCACCCACTCCAGACTCAAATTACAAAAAGCAATCTTCATCCACCTACCATAAAGTGAATTTTCTCCGGAACCATCTTATCCATTGGCCTCGTCAGCGTAAATCACAGGTGCCGTAATCTGCTGCCAAAACACTGACAAAATACTCGGCACCCAGCGCCATCTTTTGACAAAATAGCAAAACTGTGTCCCGAAACAAAGTGAGGGCGGGACACTAATTATTGTTATAATGCAACGCAAAAGTCTAAAGATGAAATAAGACATAAGGCCATAAGGTCAAAAGTTGTCTACGTCGTCAGCTCTCACATCTCTGGTCACCTACTCCAGACTCAAATTACAAAAACCAATCTTCATTCCACAACCTTAAAGTAAATTTTCTCCGGAACCATCTTATCCATTGGCCTCGTCAGCGTAAATCACAGGTGCCGTAATCTGCCGCCCCGGAATGCCGGATACAAGCCGGAGCTCGGGCCGAAACGCCTCAGATACGTCCGTGCCGAAGCCGGGCCGGAACTCCGGACGTTCCGGCCACCTAGCGTTATCGGATTCGCATTCTCTGTAAAATTGGTTGCTTTAAACTGGAGAATATTTTCTGGGAGAACATTTTCTTGGCGATTTTGAGTTAAATGGAAAATCTGTGGAAGTTTGTTCAATTTGATTTGAAACGGCCTTTCCTTATTAAGTCGTAAATTAGGAAAATAATTTTATTGACTTTTTATGTAAATAATGACAAAACAAATTTAACATCTAAAGGTATTTTTACTAATAAATTACCAAATAAGTGAATGTTAGTGTGAAATTTTCGGTTGCGTCCAAAGTAGCTTTGGATGTCATGGAGCGTTTAGCTCATGATTCAGGATTTGGGGAGTCTAATTGTTACAACTAAGTAACTGCCGTCTGACCTTCTCAATCCCCAGACCAGATTTTTTTAAATTAAGGACTGTCAAGATGACCTCACTCCACCTGATGGTAAGCGGCCGTGAGATCCAAATATGAGGTTGACAGGCACATAAGAACAAACAAAGTGTCTATTGAGTCTGGCATCAGCTGAATCATAGTTACACGTTACAGAAACTATCGGTAGGTTTCCTCAAGATGTAGTAATGGTAGAAATACGCACATAGATTAAAAAAAACCAGTGGGTTGCATACTTTGTATTTTCTCTACGACCTTCCTTATAGAAGACACGTTTTCATCCACTAAGCTAATAATTTTCAATTCGATCTCAAAATAGAGAGGATTTTAATCCTGTCCAGCCCAAATTGAGTTAAGCAACTCTAACCATGTGAAACGAATCCTTTAATAAAATCCTACCGATGCGAGATGGAAAATAAACGAATTTTATACGAAATCAAATAATAAATCCTTTATCGTCAATTGAAGCTGGTAAATAGATCCCAATCGGTGAATACAGTGAATTCGAATCGAGAAATTGGCTCTTAACACCAGTGAAGTTACAAATGCTCTAATAAAATTGTATCCCCCCTTCCCCCCGGATTGGGCCTGCGGTACCCTCACTCGTGAAACATAGCGCAGGTTTCACGCCGTGAACCTGAGACTTCTGTGATCATTCCATCTATTTAATTTATATTGCCCTTTTTAACCGTGGGAGAGCCACGCTTTGACTGAATGGTCCGCTTCGAGCGCAGTGATACCACGGCCTCACAGAAGACTAACGTCAAAGGGTACCTGCGCTGTGTGTGAAGGGTACCAGAGACCTTATCGGGGTTAAAAGTTAGGCAGCGCACTTGTGACACCAATGGTGTTGCGGGTGTCTATGGGCTGCGGCAATCGCTTACCCATCATCAGCCACCAATCACATAAAAAAAATAAGTAGAATACCAGCAGTACAATTAATAGTTAGTTACAATTCTCCAATCATCATAAATTCATTATTCTACATAGTAGATAGTAGTTCGACCAGCTAACAATGAAAGATAATAATAGTGATATACTACGGGAGGCTAATACAAAGACAAGCTTAATGCTAGTGCTGGGAACTAGCCTAAAATGCAGACTGAAACCGGCACCTAATCTAAAACTTAGTTTGGGGACAATGGTACCAATCTGCACCACTAGATGGCGCTGGACGATGATTGCATCGTACAAGTAATAATGTAGTCGTATAATAGAGTCACAACTGCGCTGCTTGACTTGACTTTGTTGTGTCCTTATAGCTTATGCCTTCAATTTATGGTATGTCTTATTAAATGTAAAATAGAATAGTTTTTTTTATCATTGCAATAGGTATTAACTTAGGTATTAATGTTTTTTTTAGTATGGTTGCATGGCAGATTTTCGTATTTTAAAAAAAAACTATCTACCTATTAGAAACTGGTATTTCACCTTCATCGTACATCACTCTGTTTCTAAAGATACATCATACCATTAAATACAGTATGAAGAAAGCCAGTAAGTTTCAACGACCCTGCTTCTAGTGAGTATGTAAACGAAATTTCCTGATGAAAACGTTGTTTTTTTAAGCAATTAATTTATGTTGTCCATCCATAACTTCACATCATGGTATCTTTCATACTAAGTATGTCACTAATTTAATTTCTATCCCTTCTTTTCCTCATCAGGATTACTGGCTGGAGGATTGCTGACTGTCAGCAATCCTCCAGCCAGTAATCCTCAAATCAAATCCAATACAATCCTCAGGCGCAAGTAGGTATTTCGTTTCTTTGGGTTCCCTATAACTCAAGTTATTCTTTATAACATTCACCTCTTTATTGATAGTCTAGAAGACCTTGTATTATATTTTATAAAGACTTTGAATATGCCAAAAACAATTTGGATTTATCAGTGATATAATGTTGTTTCTGGGTCATGCCACAAGGATAGCTAAATATTATAATAATCTTCTCTTGTAGCCATAGACTGTATTATGTTTAAGTACCTTTTCAAGCCACTGTATGTATATTAACACTGTGGTAAATAACGATGAATTTGCTACTGAGAAACAAAGGTCAGATAATGGTTTGTGAATAGAACTGACTAGTACTGCATAAAGGCTAACTCTTTAATAAAGTTACTAAGATTAATGTTTTGTTTAAATACAGGCTATTTTCGTATAAAGGGTTAATTTTGTTGAATAACACAATTTTAGATGTGACCTTAAGATTTGGAATTTCGCCGTCAGAATCTATTTTTAGCTAACCCGGAGTTTAGAAGTTGGAGGTTGTGTACCCTCGTGGCCCGAGAATAATGTTAAGCCATTAGTCCAGCGATTTCTCTCCGGTCTTGCACTGGTGTCCTATAGAATTGTATAAATGCTACAACAGAGTAGCGTCTTCCGCCATGATACACTGGGAAGTATCACGTCGAAATATGTCCTCATCATCATCAGCTGTTGCAGTCCACTGTTAGACGTAGGCCTCTCCAAATGCTCACCACTTTGATCAATCTTCGGCTAATCGCATCCAGCTTCAGCCAGCCCTCTTGCGCAGATCGTCACTCCATCTGGCCTGAGGTCGTCCGACACTACGTTTACCAAGACGCGGAAATATGTCCTCCTAACCGATATTTGGGCTATGGCGCCCAATCTTAATGATCAGCCATCGATGCAGGACATTTGTGACAGAGCACAAGTGTGTGCGCAGACACAAGTACCTACACTGTCTTCTCCCTAAACCTTGGAAAAATAAAGATCTCTGGCGCAGAAACTACAGCTTAACATGCTTTCCGCCAACTTCCAGACTTCGGATTGACACTGAAAAGGACATGGGGATCTCTGAGCTCAAAGTTATCAAAATGAAAAGCATCCTCAACTTGATTTGACAAGTGTCAATAAAACGTTTGTCAAGAAAAGATCAATTTCATGTTTTTCAGCGATATAATGTTATTAATTTCTAAGTTATGGCTTTTTATCACGGAGATAAATTATACAATTGGATATAATTTTGGGCTATGTGTCCCGTATGAGTAACTATACTTACCTATTATAGGTAAGTACCTTCTTAACCTCACTTTTACCATTAATTCAAAAATCTCGATTCCTGGATTGCCTAGTTTTCCTAAAATGTTTGTGGCGAATTGTTATTATTAATCTTTCATAATAAGGCATCTTTGATTTGTATAACACTTGAGCCCACAAATATATAAACCGGTTTCGGTTTCCTTTCTGAACAGAAAAACTCAGATACAAATTTTGGCCCGACCCGGCGATCAAACCCCAAGCGCAACCATTGCTTTAAAAGTGCGACCCATTACCCAATGCGCCACCAAGGCAGTCTTATGAAGATAACAAGATAGATAGTACAATCAGGGCTTTTGCAAATTCAAAATCCAATAGATGGCGTTACGTTAACGTCAGGTTCAACTTTGACGACATGGTCGTTTTGTACGTAATTTCGTAATTATGACAAGATACATCAAAATGTAATCAATCCACTCGTTGTTGGACCTGACGTCAACGTAGCGCCATCTATCTGATTTTGCATTTGCAAAAACTCTCATTGTGTCTGCTGTTGACTCAAGTTTGACCAGCTATACGAGTACAGTATAGAGTATACCTATTTAATAAAAAAAAGGCAAATTTGACGATAGCGAAGCTGCAGGCGTCCATTTGTTTTCAAATAAGTTTAGTGCTTGTCAAAATTAGGAGTAGCAGTCATTTATGATCCATGACCCCAGTCTATAACATTTATTTATTTAGTTCCATGACAGACGAGGCCCCTGGGCCCCGGCCGGAGTGCGGCGTTGTTCATTAATTAATCCGGCTCTCGAAGGACCAATAACTCTTCACTGCAGATTTGGGGACAGTTTTGCACTATGACGTGAATTAATCAGACAAGTTGCTTATTGAAGTTTGTTGGCGATCTCATAATTCATCATTAAAACTGATTACCTAAGCATTATGAGTAAAAAAAGATTTACAATAAATATTTAGCCGTCCCCAGGCATCGATGCGATAGCTTGGTACGAAACCGGGGCAAAATTATTTTTTGCAATAAATAATTTGTATTTTGTAAAATGTTAAACTAAACACATTTTTAGGGTTCCATACCGCTAGAGGAAAACAGTAACCCTTAAATAACAAGTCATCGTATATTGACTTGTCATATCTGTACGAGTATGTTGATTGGTAGAAAGACTAGCAACAAAGAGTAAATTGCACAACTCTAGATTTTTATTGAATTGTAGTAAAATCAAGAAAGTCATCTATATCTATATCTGTGAATATTAAGCTCTTTCATCATCATCATCATCATCAGCCTGTTGCAGTCCACTGCTGGACATAGGCCTCTCCAAATGCTCGCCACTTTGATCGATCTTCGGCTACTCGCATCCAGCTCCAGCCAGCCCTCTTGCGCAGATCGTCACTCCATCTGGCCTGAGGTCGTCCTACACTACGTTTACCAAGACGCGGTTTCCACCCCAGAACTCGTTTACCCTAACGGTTGTCAGTTCTGCGGCAGATATGGCCAGCCCACTGCCACTTCAGCTTGCTAATGCGGTGAGCTATGTCGATAACTTTGGTTCTCTGCCGGATCACTTCGTTTCGGATTCGATCACGCAGAGAAACGCCGAGCATAGCTTTTTCCATAGCCCGCTGAACGACTTTAAACTTGTGGACTAGCCGTGCTGTTAGTGTCCACGTTTCGGCCCCGTATGTCATGACGGGTCGGAAGCACTGATTAAGCTCTTTACGAAAAGCGAATGAATTAAAAAGTGGTGGCGCTAGTGGGTTGAAATAGTAACTCTGAGAACTAAATAAGAGATTAAGCGTCCAAATATGTAGGTACAACCCAACAAAACAAATATTTAAAAAGAGCCGATAATAAAATCGTTGTTTTGAACTAGACAAAAACAAATCTTGGATAAATAATAGAGTGAAAATGTGGTGATTTTCAAATAGGTCCTTTCCTCAGGAAAGCCACATAATAAGCAACGATTAGTTAAATTGACTGCTGTGATACGAATGGCGTTTCATTAACTGCTCTAAATATTACTGGTGTATAGTCTAAGTCATAAGAAAGTAATAAAAAGATACAATTTAAATCTATCTTACTCTTTTTTTAAATCAGCATCATCTTCATTTTAGACAAAAGAAGTCCACTGCTGGGCATAGGCCTCCCCCAATGATCTCCACACGAATCGGTCCTGTGCCACCCACATCCAAGGATCTTGTGGGGAGGCCGCGGCCACGACGTCCTGTACACGGCCTCCACTCAAAGACATTTTCACCCCAAAGGCCGTCTGTTCTCCTTGCAATGTGCTCTGCCCATTGCCACTAAAGCCACGCAATTCCTTGGGCTATGTCTGCGACCTTAGTTCTTCTGCAAATCTCATAATTTCTGACACGATCATGCAAATTTTTGAATCAGCATCAAGTATTTTTACCATTGGCCAGTTTCATACAAAGGGATCTTGTTGTTAATTTATATTAAAACTAGCGGCCGCCCGCGACTTCGTCCGCGTGAAAAAGTAACTTTTTACCCCCCTTTTAACCCCTTACAACCCCCTTTTCGCAATAAAAAGTAGCCTATGTCCTTTCTCGGGGTCTAGATCATCTGCATACCAAATTTCATTTAAATCCGTTCAGTAGTTTTGGCGTGAAAGAGTAACAGACAGACAGACAGACAGACAGACAGACAGACAGACAGAGTTACTTTCGCATTTATAATATTAGTATGGATAGTGGCCCGCCCTCACTTCGCTTCGAGACCGTATTTCAGAAATGAAACAATAGATGGCGCTGTGCTCAATTACATCACGCAAGCGTTTCGTGTTTTCGGTTTACCTATAAGCCTTGTCGTTGTCTATAGAAGTTATCTCTTTATAAATAGTATAGAAGATAGAAGATTAATTTAGTGCTAATTTAATCTCTCTAGGTACAAGAGCCCTTAGCTTATGAGGGGAAGGCCCCGCTGCGTTTCTTCACTCCTTAAAAAAGCTCACTACTAACGCAAAAACTTTCTTTAAAGCTTGGTTCATTGTTTAAGATATCACACATCCTTTTTTTACTTGCACCAAAACAAAAAGCCAGAGGCAGTGATGAATACTTCATTAGTACGGAAATAGGGCGAAGGGCGCTTTTCGACATGCCTTTGTTAACGTTTTTATTTGCCCTTAAAAACATACCCATATTTCAGTGCCATATTGGCAGCTTCCGGAACAAAGGTTGAAAAAGCTGTACAGAGGGCCTTAAAACAAATATGGAGTATTCTTTAAGATCTACTCGTAATTTTCGTGGCAGTTCTCAAATCCAACATTCCTTTTTACCCCCCTTTCAACCCCTTACAACCCCCTTTTCGCAATAAAAAGTAGCCTATGTCCTTTCTCAGGGTCTAGATTAACTGTATACCAAATTTCATTTAAATCCGTTGAGTAGTTTTGGCGTGAAAGAGTAGCAGACATACAGACAGACAGAGTTACTTTCGCATTTATAATATTAAGTAAGTAAGTATGGAGTAAGTATGGAGTATGGAAGTATGGATGGAAAAAGAGTTCAATATAATCGGTACCTACATATTAAGATTCTACCGTGGGAGAGCCACGCTTCGGCATGAATGGGCCGACTCAATTGGAATGACACCACCGCCTTACAGAAGACTGGAGTGAAGCAGAGCCTGCGTTGTATTTCGTCGAGTGAGTGAGTGTACCGGAGGCCCAATTGGGAAAAGAGGTTAATGGTATTTAGAGCACTTGTGTGTGACTCAACTGCTTTTACAGGTGTCTATGGGCGGCGGCAATCACTTACCATCAGGTAATCCGTCTGCTCGTCTACCACCTACTATATCCTAACTAATATTATAAATGCGAATGTAACTCTGTCTGTCTGTTACTCTTTCACGCCAAAACTACTGAACGAATTTAAATGAAATTTGGTATACAGATGATCTAGACCCTGAGAAAGGACATAGGCTACTTTTTATTGCGAAAAAGGGGTTGTAAGGGGTTAAAAGGGTTGTAAAAAGTTACTTTTCCACGCGGACGAAGTCGCGGGCGGCCGCTATTCCTATATATAGTATATAGGAATATATACCTACTATCATAAATTGGTAAGCATACTTTCGTGTTAATTAATACATTTCTCAAGCAAAAAGGTTTCACAATAAACGAAACTTCAATTGGCAAAACGTATTTCTGCTCCCTTTTCTTACAATTACGGACCCCACGCACAAACTAAAGACTTTGACACAGAAGTCTGACTCAGCCTTGATTTTGAATTTAGAAGAGTTCGTCGACATATGCTAGGGTTGTTGCTCGGCATGAGTACATAAGCGCGCGGCCTCTACCATAGACCTCGACAGTTTGACAATCTTCTGTCATAAGTTAGGATTAATGTTGTCGAAAAGGCGTTTTTGCCCGTTAGTGCGCATGCGTGAGTACATGACATATTTTTAGATCTTAGTGGGCAATTAGCCTTCTGTCTCAGAATCTTTATTTTGTGCCCCTCGTATGAGTTTGTGCAAAGAATGTGGTCGGGCCCACGTGTTGCAGCGGGCCCCATTTGGTTGAATGCTGCATAACATTTTGTTCCGTACGAACGGGGAAATGCTTAGCTTTATTGTAAGGGGTACTTCACATGCGACGTTCTTTTGTTGCTTGGGAATTGGAAAAGCACATCAGAAAAAGCAAGAAAGTTAAAAATAACAGCCATTTTACCAATAAATGCGTTCTTGGTTTGGTAATTTTGACTATCCTATTCAAAAGTAAGTAATAGACAAAATAAAGATCACTTCAAAGTGCCAATTAGGAGTCTAAATATAAATAATAATAAATTCACACAACATCTCATACATTGGCCTGACTCCGTAAGTAGCTTGCGCTTGTGTTACAGATCAGACAACAGAGGATCGCAAATGTAATACTTAAATACATAATAACACCCAGAAACTGAACAAACACAAGTATTCATCACACGAATTTTGTCCAAAACCACGACCTTCGGCGTAAGAGGCAGTGTCACTAGCAATTACAGTGAGGCGACTGCTGTTTAAACTTTGAAATCCTAAGGCAGGGCAACCAGATCATAGTTGCACGTTTAAAATAATTATTTCAAAAACTGTGTGTGTCAATGTATACTTTGAGATACTATCAGATATAATGATGCGAGTAGTGTACCGGCATGTAAACAATTTAACATGTCACCACGGACTGACGTTTATGAAAACTCATTTTGTAAAGTAAAGTAATAGAAAATCTTCTTAATTTGTATCTATTCTCATAGAACCATAGGAGTGATCGTGATGTAACTAGACGAAATAATCCAAGTATTTACATTACTTTAAGCACACAATGTGCGTTCTCTTTTTTAATGTGATAGGTGGTAGACGAGCAGACGGATCACCTGATAAACACCTGCACCACCAGTAGAGTCCTAAGTGCGCTGCCAATCATTAACCCTCTTTCCCCCCAGTTGGGCCTCCGGTACCCTCACTCACTCGACGAACACAGCGCAGGCACTGCATCACGCCGTTTTCTTGAAATTCTCAGGCGAATTTTCCCCTAACCAAAATTATGGGAGTATTTAATAATATTAATTCTAGCACCATGTGAACTCTCCTTAGCCAAGAAACCGCCTTCGCCGCAGTTTGCGAATATTGCCGCGTCGCGTTCCGGGCTCGTATGCAGCTTTTTGAGTTCTGACATCAGGCTCTAGCGACTTTCATTTGCAACTGTGATTGTCTTAGATTCTTTCATTTTTAATACAAAGTTCCTTGGGACACGTTAATAAAATCAAAAATCAAAATATCTTTATGCAGTTTATGTCCTTTACAGAACATTTATGAATGTCAAATTTTGTAATCTACCGCTGATTCGAAAGGTCAATTTCTACTGTATAAATTCCGTACAAAGTTAGTCAAATAAGGCGAACCGAATTTCTACTAGTGTCCATAAGTCCCAATGACCCCAATAAAAAAACCGAACAAATACACTCAGGGGCGCATCTAACCACCCATAGCGTGTTTTTCATACAAAATTTACTTTTTAATTTTTTGGGCAAATCGGAAAGTTCTCATGATTGAAAAAAATACTTTATAAAAGACGTCCATATCAAGGTACCAGGACCATATAAAGGTTACGTAAAAAGTATTGCATTAAAAAAATATATTATAAAATCGTAATGTAGGCACGTTTGTATGAAACATACGCTATGGGCGGTTAGATATGCCCCTGAGTGTATTTGCTTGTGAAAAATCCGCTAGATGGACGTACGGTATAAATTTACTGAGGTCCATCTACATGGTGATTGGTTATTTTTGATGTGAGATGTCAAAATGTTGTGTGTTAAGGTTCTTAAGGGGTCAACACGTATGTAGGTCCTGGAGAACTTTGGGGGAGGCCTATGTCCAGCAGTGGACGTCTATTGGCTGAAATGATGACGTATGCAGGTCCTCTGGTGTTGCAATCGTCCCTAGGTTGCGTGCGGCTCGCCTAATGGTAAGTAACTACTTACCATTAGGCGAGCCACACGCTTGTTTGTCACCGAAGTAGATTAAAAAAAACAACCAATAACGTTGAAGTTGAGCCTCAGTCTAACATTACGCCACCTACAGGATTTTTCACAAGCGATTGCCCCTATTGTGTGTATTTCCGTAGTACCCCGAATATATATTCTGAGTCTCACTCTATGTTATTGTTACCGAAAGTTTATCATCCGGCACATGTGGCCACTCGAATTCCATTTTAGCTGACCGGGTTTTTGAAAGACACACGATATTTGAGCTATGATATAGTATGCATTTTAAAACCGGACAAAAAAGGCAATACGTTGCAACTGTAACAAATCGTGTTCGATTTACGAATACTGACGTCAAAATATAGTTCAACTAGCTTTTGCCGCGGCTACGCTCGCGCCCCCCACTGCCTTTAAATGGGGGGTTAGAAAGGGACAAAAAGTGGCCTATGTTACTTTTAAGCCCTTCAACTATTAATGGAAAAAAATCACGTCAATTCGTTGCTCCGTTTTGCCGTGAAAGATAGACAAACATACATGCAGACAGACAGACAGACACACTTTCCCATTTATAATATTAGTATGGATGCAATATTTTAACTGGCTGGTTGGTGCATTTGGTAGCGACCCTGCCTCATACGTCAATGGTCGTGGGTTCGATCCCCACCGTGGACAAACACTCGTGTGATGAACAGTTGTGTTTTCAGCGTCTGGATGTAATGTATGTATTTAAGTATTTATATTTGTGTTTCCTCTGTTGCCTGATATGTTTAACACTCAAAGTACTAAGTACAGAGTTAGGTCAATATATGAGATGCTGTGTGAATTTAATTACTTAGTTATTAATATTTACTAGCGAGAGGGCTATGCTCGAAATATCCCTGCGTGAGTAATGCGAGTGGTAATGAGCAGGGCACATTGAAATAAGAACAGACGCCACTGTCAACTTCCAGGCTTTCGGGTGACACTAAGAATTGCTGAATAAAAAAACTCAGTGTAACTGAAAAAATATAAAAGAAATATGAACCCATAAACGTCTAGTTACAAATCAACAAAACCCAATGAAAGTCGGCCTTCACTCACAAATCAATAGAAATTCCACGTGCCGCCAAACTATATTTCATGTCACAAAAGATCAAATTATTCACACGGTAGTTCCGAAAAAAGGTTTTTAAGAGATTTTCACACGTTTCTGCACACCTTTTATATTCGGTTCGGTCGAAAAAAGATTCCCAAACCGATTGTGGACGGATCCGCGGAATATATCGAAATTCTATAGCTCTAAACGGAAAGTGAAAACTTTGCCAAATTCGCAACCGAGCGTTTTGCGGCGAAAGTTATTCTATTTTGGACCGTTTTGTAACTTTTTGGCACGGGTTTTTAAAATTTTTGGGACTGTTTTGTTACTTCGTTTTTAGTATTTTTATAGAAAGGTAACCTAAACTTAACACCTTTTTGTGCATCTAAATCATGATTCGTTTTTCAAGTTTTAACCGTGAGAGAACCACCTTTCGGCATGAATGGGCCGGCTCGACCGTAATGATACCTCGGCGCTCACAGAAGACTGACGTGCAGCTCCTGGGCTGTGTTTCGTTGAGTGAGGGAGGGTACCGGAGGCCCAATTGGGGGAAACCGGGTTAAAGGTTGGCAGCGCACTAATGACTCTGCTGGTGTCGCAGGTTTCTATGTGCGGTGTCGCTTACCATCAAGCGATCCGTCTGCTCGTCTGCTACCTATCACATAAAAAAAAAAAGAAATTAGTTAATTCCCCTTTCCCCCCAGTTGGGCCTTTGGTACCCTCATTCACTCGACAAAACAGCGCAGGTGCTGCTTCACGCTGGGCTTCTATGAGGACATGGTCTTACTCCGGTCGAGCCGGCCCATTCAAGCCGAAGCGTGGCTCTCCCTAAGGAGTATGCCAGAATATTAAAAGGTACTCTGTGGAGTATGCTTATTACTAAAGATTTAAATCGTTATTGCAATTTAAAGTTTCCATTTAGAAGGGCGCTTGTCAAAACGCCCTAAGTCAATACGATCAATAAACATTATTTTCATTCGTTGACAGCTATTTGCATAGTCACCTCTAATTGAGACAGTAATTGGTCAAAAGATCTTAATAGCGGCATTTCTCCGAATTGAATAATTGAGTAATTGATTGTAACTTAATAATAATTTGAACTGTCACAAGTTTATGAAGTTCGTGAAAGAGGTCGGAGCTGGGTTGTCTTCGTTTTGCAAAGGCCAATTGGTTACGGTTTTTACTTGCTTTCAAATAAGATAATGTTTTTGGTTAACAAAAATTTAAAGCAACAAGAACTGCCTACAAAATTAAGGCAATGAAGAGGTATGTAAGCTTGATTCCGAATTTTTTTTCATGTGATAGGTGGCAAACTAGCAGAAGGATCATGGCGATGGTAAGCGATTGCCGCCGCATATACCTATAGACATCTGCAGCACCAGTGCAGCAGAGTCACAAGATTCAGTCGATTTCATTATTTTTAAAAACATGAAAAAATGCCAATCTAACAAATGATATATAAAATACAATAACAAATACGATACAATAACAATACTCTTTCAGAAAGTTTCACATTTCCTTCACAAAATTTGTTAAATACTTAGTTATGAAAAATGTTATTACGTGAAGAACATGTCATAAATTTTAAACTTTTTTAAGTTTGTGTCATTTTGAATTTTGAAGGCAGTTCTTTTCAAATCCCCATATTTTTCTTTTTATATACGTATTAATTAGGTTTTGTAACGTGTATTTTTTTAATCCGATATTGAATAAAACCTTTTTAAATCTCCCTTTTAATATTGTATCATCTATAAGTACGTTTGGTTTAAGGTGATGTTAAAACTTAATTAAAATAAAACCCAAAGAGATTAAACTCGCCACACGAGCCCGTTTCCATTATTTTCTAATCACTCAATATTGGCAGATTTAATTATGTATACTTTATTACATAGTAGAAGCCTTAAAAAATTGCCAAGTGTGTGTTGGGCCAAGCGCAATGTAGGGTTCCGTAGCTGTCCGTAGGACTCGAGGTTTTGAAACCTTTTCAATCCAAACTCGCCTCAATTTTTAGGACTCTACTCAAAAATACGACTTGAGGCTTTTTACTGATGTATCTACTTACAAGACTCACATTGGCTCAGAACTTTAAAATTTTTGTGTACTGTTCTTACTTAACGTCACTAATATTTTTTCATTTTGTAGAATTATAAAGTTTAGTAAGTTGTATTATCATCATTAAAATATTGGTCGGAAAAGTTGTATGGAAGATGGCCGCTTTTGAAACTATACAACTCATACGTAAACATTGTTCCTCATGGTTTTGGTTGTTGTCACCTGATAATTGCAAAATAAATAATTCTTGGGAAGGGGTTTTAATATTAAAACCTTCTAACTAGTTTAATTACTTATAAAAATTACACTTCGCACAATATAATCACACAACAAAAGTCAAAACAACCGTGGTTCAGAATGGTTGGTAGAAGACATGGTTAAAGGGATGCAAATGAACACAGACTCACCCTGTATAAACTGATCCTGCCTACCTGCCGTAGCGTAGCTTCCAACATCTACGAGTATACAGCCAAAATAATTGGAAAGCCGATATTCGGTAACGCCCAGTAACTAAAGTACCGAAGAAATTCTTCACGGAAAGGTCCGTCTTTCTTGGAAGTCGGCGTTAACCCAACATTGTGTTACGGAACTGAATTGTGACTATTCCTCTCAGTGTGTTTTTTACCTTAAGAGACTGACGTACAGTCGGAGAATAAAAAGGTTCATCAACTTAAGGTAAATTTTCGCTTGAACGGCAAAATTCAGTTATACCAACATACCGTTTTAAAAAGATCAGCCAACCTTTTAAAAATGTTATAATACATTTGTCTTTAATAAAGGCATAGACATTTTGACAATTTAACCTATTATACAAGCTATTTGCGAATGATACACAAGACAGCCAAACTAAAAATGTACTTGTATTGGCTATCTAGGCTATCTTAGAAATGTCATTAACGTCACTGACCATGACAATACATTTCTTTTAACTTTTTTTAAAATTATAAATCTAATTGCCACGTCAAACTAATGTCGGATTTACTTCATAGGTATCTTTAAATTATTTGTCTTTGCATCAAAAGAATCCATCTAAGAAAACCATGTTGTTACAAACAAATCTGAACTTTCTGATCTAACAGTTAAGCATAATTTTCCGTGCAACAGGTATTACTCTCACAAATTTACGAACGGTAATAAGTGCTCATAGCATATCAAACGAATCAATTTGAAAACTGACGAACCTTTTCGTTATTTGACTGTACACAGTGTAAGGTTGTACTCATTGGGGAAATATGCACTTATATTTATTCACCTTAATAGCCTTCCCAAATTTTTATCTTTCATCAGACAGTCTGATATTGTAATTTAAATTGTTTCCAAGTTATCCTCTGTTTATGAAAACATACTCCTTTTTTCCGTTACGTATGGCCAATGTAACATTTTATTTTAATAATCTGCATGCTGAGATTACCTACCTATAATTGTAAGTGCAGTTAGCTTTAAGCACTTATGTCATTTTTTTTATATGTAAGTACCTGCTGTAACTTATGTTGGTGATCCAATAAATAAATAAATGTATATTTGTAAAATCAAGAGGTTCATGCTCGGATTCGAATTTCGAGCGCGCTCATCCACCGAACTTCTAAGTCTCTAATAACAAATACCAATTATACTAATAAGCAAGTTCATAGCGAGCTAACCAAAAAGACAGTTCTCTCCGCTTACCCCCGCTCAGGCTGCTCAAAGCCTTTGAACGTTTTTGCCTCTGGGCGCAATTATTGCGGAACCCTCGGATTGTTTGCGCGGCCTTGGTTGCCTCGGTGTTACAACTTCGAGGCAACTGTACAAGTAGCATAGAGGCACAAAATAAAGTATGCTGCCCACTAAGAGCTAAAAACGTGACATGTACTCACGCATGCGCACTAACGGGGAAATACGCCTTTTCGACCACATTAATCCTAGCCTATGACATAACATTGTCAAACTGTCGAGGTCTGTGGTAGAGGCCGCGCGCTTTTGTACTTATGCCGGGCAACAACCCTAGCATATGTCAACGAACTTTTCTAAATTCAAAATCAGGCTGAGTCTAACTTCTGTGTATTATTATTTTGTGATAGAGGTAAACATATACGTACTAGTAAGAGATGTCAGACAGACGTACTTACATATCGTCACTGGAAAGGCAACTTTTCTGCTGCAAACAAAATGTCGATTTTGAGTTATTTATATATTCGGAATCAGCGATTTTTTCTGCGTCGTTCTGTCTGGGTCCCATTACGATCAGAGCAAGTTTTTGGCGTTAAGAAAACCGAAAAAAAGGAGATTTTTCGTATTTCCAGTTTGGCACAATTTCTTGTATAAAACAATTTCTGGATTTTGTTAAACAAATGTTATATAAGTAATTTTTACCTACCGTTAATAAATACAAGTTGCACTTTGAGTAAAATTGGCTACTGGTAGTCTGATTACTAATAATATGTAAGTAAATTTGCTAATCTCAAAGCATTGAGGTAAATGTAGAACTAGAGGAGCTATCGTATGCAAAAGACATGTTCCATTTTGAAAGTACCGCTGAAAAATAATTCAATCGTCTAAGCATGCGAAATTCACGCAGCGCTATATCGCTTCTAGGATAAAATTTGTTCGCGAACGAAAAGGCGTAAGCGCCGTGATTTTCATAGTACTTTACGCGTTTTGTTCAACGTACCTCAACAAAATGTCATTTTGTTGACTAAGCTACAGATTACAGAAGAGACTATTCGTATCTGGGAGTTTTATACCTAACAAGAATCCTGATAATGATTAAAGAGTACCTACCTACATATTAAAACTTCCTTCAAATGAGGTTATACATAGCTTGTTTTGTGATCTAAACAGCGTAATTTTCAAAATGGTACTTGATTTATTTTTTCCTTTAATAGTAGGATAGTAATAACAATGATACTCAGACTGTTGTCCAAAGATATAGCTACGTTAGCATATTTTTCTGTTGGTTCATATAGATATAGTTCACTACAAATAAGTTCATGTTAATGACAAAATAATAATCCAATTTATGTAGGTAGTAATTGTAAGAAAGATCTTTCATCATCTTAGGAAAGTATTTACTAAGGTAACACCTATTAAACTATTCCATGAAATAATAAAAGCCAGAAGTAATAAAAAATAATCACATTAAGGTTGCTTACTAAACTGCAACAAAGTATATCTTAAAGAAATTTTTGTGCGCTTACATAGGCAATTCACTTCACATAAGTTTTATAGCACTACATAAATATACTGACAGTGCTAAAAGTAATTTTACTTCACTGATTCAAACCCACGTGAAAAGAAATTTTAACTTACTTCAATGGATTATTGATGAATACGTCAGTATTTTAAACTGCAATAAAATTATTAACTGCTTGGTAAGAAACTTTGCCTTACCAAGTTTTGAAGAAAGTTGAGGTCACTTTTTCTTTTGCGTGTCTCTTACCCAACCCACAGCTATTTCTGGCTATCACAACAGTATGCAATATACGTGTAAAAATAAACAAAAAATGCCGTAGCAATTGTCAATTTATTTTGTTAAAATCGGATAACAGGACAAAAAGGTACGAATTTTTTTCTAAAAAAAAAAACTTTAAACGGCTTTTTCTCGAAACGACCCTTTCGCACAGCAGAAAAGTTGCCTTTCCAGTGACGATATAATAAACAAGATATTCTAAGACAAGGCGTACAGAGCCACACATCAGGTTACCACAACCTGTCAAATTTCCTCAATTGATATTCAATCTAATGTGTTTGACAGTAAGATGAGGGTCGATTAAAGAAATTTGACAGTTTTATATACTTTGACGTGTGACTGTACGTACTTACATACCTGCGTACATTGTGTTATGCAAATAAATGTTTCTTATTCTTAAACACAATTGAAAATCTCCTGATAGTAAATATATTAGATGATATACTCTAGAGACAGTGCGCATTGGTCTAGCCGATTATCTTCTATACTATTTATAAAGAGATAACTTCAATAGACAACGACAAGGCTTATAGGTAAACCGAAAACACGAAACGCTTGCACGATGTAATTGGACACAGCGCCATCTATTGGTTCTTTTTTGAATTACGGTCCTGAAGCGAAGTGAGGGCGGGCCACTAGTCTCTTATATTTCGGCATTTGAATCTTTCAATTTAACCGGACCCAGAATTCTTCGCTGTTGGCCATCTCGAGAAACGCAATAAGTACCTATAACGTATGAATTAAATCACGATCACATTTTTTTTTATGTGATAGGTATCAGACGAGCAGGCGGATCACCTGATGGTAAGCAATTGCTGCCGCTCATGGACACTTGCAATACCAGTGGAGTTACAAGTGCGCTGCCCACCTTTTATCCCTTCCCCCCGGGTGGGCCTCCGGTAGCCTCACTCACTCAGCGAAACACAGCACAGGGGCTGCTTCACGCCAGTTTTCTGTGAGGCAGTGGTATCACTCCGGTCGTGGCTCTCCCACATTGAAAATATGAATTAAATTGAATCATCATCAGCAACCTACGTTCGTCACTGATGGACATAGGTCTCCCCCTAATGCCACTGCCCACCGCTCCCGATTTCGGCCACTCTCAATCCAGCCCAACTCCAGCCCAGCTTTCGAATGTCGTCATCCCATCTTGTAGCAGGGCGTCCACACACTACGTTTTGCCGAGTCCGCAGGTCTCCACTCACGGACCTTATGGCTCCAACGGTTGCAGTTTCTGCGGCTAATGTGACCAGGCCCCCACTGCCACTTCAGTTTGCTTACTTCGGTGGGCTATGTCGGTGACTCTGGTTCTCTGTCGGATTACATCATTTCTGAATGCGGTCCCTTCAGAGATTACTCCGCGCATAGCCCTTCCATAGCTCTTTTGAGCGACTTGAACCGCTGGATTAATCCAGCCGTGAGTGTCCACGTCTCCCCCCGCACCGTAAGTTCATGACCGGAAGGAGCCACTGGTCGCAGACTTTCGACTTAAGACTTTGAGGGATGGGTGACGAGAAGACTTGACGAAGCCTACCAAATGCTGCCCAGCCTAGCTGAATTCTTCTATTGACTTCTCTCTCGAAGTTGTTTTTGCCTAGTTGGAGCGTTTGTCCTAGATAGACATATTCCTGGACAACTTCGAGAGGTACTCCATTAACAGCGACCGGTCCCGGATCAACGAGCTCGTTGAACATGACCTTGGTTTTATCCAAGTTCATCCGAAGACCGATGTGTTTAGAAGATTCAGCCAGGCTGCTCACCATCTCCTGTAGGTCCTGTAAGGTTTCCGCCAAGATGACGATGTCGTCTGCGAATCGTAGGTGTGACATGTACTCGCCATTAATATTAATTCCGCGCTCTTTCCAGTTTAGCGTTTCGAACATGTCCTGCAGCGCAGCGGAGAAGAGTTTCGGAGATATAACATCTCCTTGTCTCACACCACGTCGCAGCAGGACAGGCTCGGTTTGGCCATTCTGGATTACTACGGACATATTAGCGGCGTCATATAGACACTTCAACACCTCGATATATCGCCAATCGACTTGGCACCTCTGCAAGGCCTCGAGAACAGCCCAGGTCTCGACGGAGTCAAAAGCTTTTTCATAGTCCACAAACGCCATGCACAGGGGCTGGTTATACTCTTTGGTCTTCTGTATAACCTGTCTCACTGTGTGAATATGGTCTATGGTGCTATAACTCCGTCGGAACCCGGCCTGCTCTGCAGGTTGAGCTTCGTCAAGTCTTCGTGTAAGGCGATTCGAAATGACTCTTGAGAACAATTTATAGACGTGACTTAAAAGTGAAATTGGTCGATAGTTCTTCAGTAAGGTTTTGTCGCCTTTCTTGAAGAACAACACGACCAAGCTCCGCTGCCACGCCCTAGGAGTTCTCCCAGAGAAAAGAAACCGAGTTAAATATACGCCGAAGTTCCTTCAGCACCGGCTTGCCGGCAGCTTTTAGAAGCTCGGTTGTGACTCCGTCTTCTCCCGGGGCTTTTCCATTTTTAAGTTGCCCAAGAGCTGCCTCGATCTCCTCCAAGCTGATGTCGGGTAGATCCTCCGTCGCATGGCGGGTTAATGTGGCTCTTGAATCCTTCTCATCCGGCGTAGGGTGGGGTGAGTGCGACGCGTATAACTGGCTATAGAACGTGTAAACTTCCGAAAGAATCTCTGGCTTTGACGTGACGACTTCTCCATTTGCCTTGGTCAACTTCGACAGGTGGCTCCTTCCAAGCTGTTGTAAGAAGACTTTGGACCCCCGGTTCTGCCTCAATTGTTCTCTGTATTAAGAGTGTATTGGAGCTTCGGAGGTCACGTCTTAACAGCTTGGAGATGGACTTATTCAGAGCCCGTTGCTCTGCCGAAGTGACTGATGGATCGTTCCGCCTCTTGTCCATTAGGTCCAGAGTCTCTTTCGAAAGCTTAGACCGTTTGCCCGTACGTCGCAACTCACAGAACTTTGCACCCTCGTCCCGAAGAATTTCCACAACTTGGTCGAGTTCTTCGTCGACATCTACGTCAATTGTGGATCCCAAGGCAGCGAATCGATTTTCCAATTTAAGTTGGAAGACGTCGGAACCAGCGAGCGATTGGAGTAGATTTGGCCGGAGCGTGGACTTCATCAATCGAGAGCGTTCAAGCTTGAAATCGATATTCAGAGTGCCTCTGAGAAGTCGGTGATCACTTCCGGTTTTAAACCTATTGATCACTGAGACATCTCTGAATATTCGCTTTTTGTCCGATATGATGAAGTCGATCTCATTTTTAGTCATAGTATCGGGGCTCTGCCACGTCCATTTCCTCTGGGGCTGTTTCTTAAAGAACGAGTTCATTAAGAAAAGCCCCTCGCGCTCTAAGAAATTGACGAGCATTTGCCCCCTATGATTCCTACTTCCAAAGCCGTATGATCCCAGCATCGATTCGCTGTAAGTCTGTACACCCACTTTTGCGTTAAAATCCCCCATGACAACGTTATAGTGAGCCTTAGTGGTGTTGTGTAAGGCTCGAGAAATGTCCTCATACATCTCTTCTACGACATCATCCGAGTATGTCGACGTTGGAGCGTACACTTGAATAACCTTTAGGTTGTATCTGTTGGTTAATTTAATTACGAGGTACGCAACCCTCGCCGACACACTGGAGATTTCAATAACGTTGTCAGTGAGGACTTTGTTGACTAGGAACCCGACGCCGCCATGTGACGGATTATCTCCTTCCCTGAAGTACATAAGATGGCCAGACTCTAGGGTCAGTGTGTCCTCACCCTCTCTACGGACTTCGCACAGCCCGAGAACATGCCATCTTATGTGCTTCAACTCCTCCTCGAGTTGGGCCAGATGCGAGTCGAGCCGAAGCGTGCGTCCGTTATACGTCGCCAAGGTCAGTGTGGTGTGGCGGCCTTCCGTAACCCGGAGATTCTTAGCACCCCCTGCCCTGCCGTTACCGAGACCGCCGCCTTGGCCCGGAATAGCAGGGCTGCCGGGAACTGGGGGCCGGGGCAGTGTCGTATTCATATGGGGGATTGGACCATACCCCACCACGCTGGTCCAGTGCGGGTTGGTGGGTGGTTCGTCAGAGCCTCTTTCGTTAATCAGCAGGACGCGCCACGGGCAGGAGAGGTTGACTTGGGGCCCGAAAGATGTTGTGTGGGCCCCCTTACGTCCCCAACCCAATTGAATCACGTGTTAAAAAGAGGTCCTAATTTTAAGATCACACTATCACACGAAGCCACCTCTCACGTACTATAATCTAACCCGAGTCCAATCAACAGTCGTAGGTTTTACACGTGAAAACTCAATAACCCAGGATTGGACGTGAAGCTATCAGTAGAGATGTGAAAAAATATTTAATCGATTATTGAAAAAAGTTACTTACTTTTTATATATTATCAATATTTCACATCTCACTATCATAGTGGAATAACTACGCTCCGGCATGAACAGACCGGTTAGTTCGAGCTAACCGACACAGAAGTACTTACTACCGGGTGCATCTGAGCGAAGATCCGTGGATCCGTTTGTCCTTGGGAGAGCCACGCTTCGGTATGAACAGGCCGCCTCGACCGGAGTAATACCACAGTCTCACAGAAGACCAGCGTAAAGCCTCAGCTGTGTTTCGTCGAGTGAGTAAGGGTACCAGAGGCTCAACGTTCTGAAACGCCAATATATTCTAAACACATAAAGAAAAAGTAAAGAGTAAAGTATCAGCCTATATTCTGTCCCACTGCAGGGCAAAGGCCTCCATCATAAAAATCAAGTTATCGCTACTATGATGGGATTAGGCTTAATCACCACGCTTGCCTAATGCGGATTGGTGATCACAAACCCGAGCAATGTTCGAAAAATTCGAAACATACTTTTGCTCGACCCGGGAATCGAACCCGGGACCCCGAGATCACGGCCCGGTACTTAAACCACTAGACCAACAGGGCGTCACACGTCACGTCACAACACATTAAGAAATTTCATACAAATCTCTAAATCTACTTCAATGTCGAGCGCACAAGAATTGCCCCCCAGGCGTGAGTTGGATCCAGACTACAATATAGTTAGCTCTTTGGGCGATGCGATCATTCAGGAGTAGACACATCGATTGATGTTTATAGATTGAAATAATCAATTACTCGTAGATGCACATGCCTCTAGGTGTATATGTAAAGTACGGTCGCGGTCAAAAAGTGTTTACCAGTTTTGAAATTTGATTCTGTATCAAACTTTTTGCACTAAAGTCAAAAATGCCATATCAAGTTACATATTACCTTTTTAAAGTAAACATGAATAAATACACATAAAGAGGATACAATACAGAAGCAGCCATAAAAATAATCTAATTTCTTTTAAATGACATGACATTTGTCATTGACTGGGGGCGCTGGCGGTCGGCTGTCATATCATTAAAAAAGATACCATTATCTATGATCAATATTATGTAATAGACATATAGAACTTATCACCTACATGTTACGTGCGATTATGATCCATAAGGTGGTAAACACTTTTTGACCACGACCGTACAACATGAATTATAAACTTATCGATTCATTATCTCGAATACACATCTCTAGCTATCAGTCTTGGTCCCACACCGACTTGCTCGCTCGATACTCATTTCCGCCAGCAATACCCACATTTATATGTATGTATGTACGAGTGTGTATCTACTGTCGACGACACATTAGGAGATAGATAACCTTTCTTGATTTTCAAGCTGAGCGTAAAGAAGGCCGATTTTAGGGTTCTGTTGTGGAAATGGGAAAACCTTTTCTATCCACGACCCGTTTGGTTCAGTGGTAGTGAATGCTGCGTCTGGGCCAAGGGTTGCGGGTTCGATCCCCGCACAGTACAAACATTTATGTACCTGAACATGTTTGTTTGTATTGGTCTAGGTGTTTTCTATGTATTATAAGTATGTATTTACAAAAGAAAAGTATTATACGTGTATATTTGTAATTCCACTGTTGGTTCTGATATGTGTAACACAGGTGCTTGAGCTACCTATCTCAGAGTCAGACCAATGTATGTGATGTAGTGAAATATTATTAAAAAATATCTGCTTCAGATACAGAGAGCAAATTAGTATCTTCTCCTTAGTCTGTGGTGTAAGTACCCTTCTACAACTGTTGCCACCAATGAAACCTTCATTCGCATTAAAAAAGACCACTATTTGGCTTTTTAGGAATTTATAACTAACTAGCTTTTGCTCCACGGCTTCGCTCGCGCCCCCCACTTTCCCTAAAGTGCGGGGTTAGAAGAGGGGCAGAAAGTAGCCTCTCCATCCAATCAACTATCTCCACTTAAAAATTCACTTCAATTCGTCGCTCTGTTTTGCCGTGAAAGAAAGACTAACATACAAACAGACAGACAGATAGACAGAACAGACAACCTTTCCTATTTATAATATTTGTATGGATTACGAATAGATTATGGTCGCAAGTAACACGTAATGACGTTATTTTCGGAATTGTTTATTGTAAAGTTATTTCGATTTTCGTGTTGCATTATAAGTTACTATAAAATATTAAAACGGGAATCCATGCAACCTTTATTGTTTAGTAACTATTGTATTGTACTTACCTACCAGTTTACCGTTTCGGCTACGTTGCAGCAACCGTGCGTGGCGTGGTCACAAGCGGACTATTCCGTGGTCGTATAATTTCGAAATAGCTGTATTTCTAACTAGAGGCCCGCCCTCACTTCGTTTCGGACAGTAGTTCCACATTCTACCAATAGATGGCGCTGGGCGTTGATTGCATCGCGCTTGTGTTTTGTTTTTTCGGTTTGTAGATACAAAAAGTGTGTCTATAGGAATGTCTACAGAATTTATTTCTTTATAAATAGTATTGATGATGACAGCGCTGTAATTGGTATCACCTTTTCAAACTCTTTGAATAAGGAATAGAAATCTGTAATTGGTGGAAAAAGATCGACGGATCATACGTCTGATGATTATACCTGTATTTATAAATAGTATAGAAGAAGATTAACTCTCTGGCAGAATTCTACGCGGGTTTCCAAAACGCTCTTGGCCGATATTTTTTGTATATCGATGTGGCAATTTTCGGGTCCAATTGGTTTGCCTTGATATTCTCTTGTGTTTCATTGGAGATTTCCTTCGATTTTGTTTCAGTTATAGCATCTCGTCTCTCTGTACTTTGCAGAACAACGGACTTAACTTTTTTACCTGAATACGACCAAGCCAAATAGAAAGAGTTTTGATTTTAGCAGTCTGCGTATTTAAGTACCTACGTACAACCACACATCAAAGTATACTGTCAAATTTCATCATTCCATTCTCACCTTTATGTCAAACGCATTTGGTTCAATTTTAATTGAGGAAAGTTGACAGTTTGTGGTAACCTGATGTGTGGCTGTCTGTACGTACGTAGATGTTAGCTAAAAACTATCATTTTAATCAAGTATAAAAAAATCGGCTGACACTTATTGATTAATTTGACATGTCAGCCGATCATTATGGTTGTACAGGTGGCAAAGTTTAACGAAAAAATCATGTTATTTTTTTATGTGCCACATTTAGTGGTTTGAGAGTAACAGTCTTTAGTCATTTTAAAATTAAAATTACTCCATAAGGTTAAGCGTACGGTTTAAAATCGTCGTAGATAAATGTCGCGATCAAAAGCTAGATTTGTCTAACTAATGATTAACTATACTTATAGGTAAGTGTAGTTATAAAATAAGTACGTCTATGCAAACTTTGCCTTACATCAAACGATTGCAGTTGAATATTTATACATATTCAAAACTAATGAAGCAAATTACTTAGAACTGTACCCCTGTATTGTTCCAGACGTCTTGATTGAATTGAATCAAATGAAGCCAATTTAATTGATTTCATGCATGATGGCGTCGATGTCAGCAAATGCGAATTAATGAATTCTGGTAATTGTACCAATCAACACTTGAATTGTTTGCATTCCATTGAGATATGTTGAAGCTAGTTTTGTTTTAGATAGGGTATGGGTTTGGCATTTAATTGTAAGACTTGTCGATAAGTTAGACGCCATAATAAACGCACCAACATTTCTTGAACAAAGCCTACTTTGAGTTCTAGATGACGTAAATAAATGAAATAATAAAATGCGCCAGACAATCACACCAATCAACCTGATCTCAAACTAAGGCAAACCCTGTACTATGAGTACCAGATAACGATAATTAACTGGGGGCGTCAATTAAAAACACCCAGACCTAAGAAAACTTAGAAAATGTAGTTTCCTAAATTGACTTGGCTGGGAATCGAACCCGGGACCTTTCGCGTTTCGGGCGAACACCTTAGCCACTGCACCATCGAGGCCGTCAGGTTAGCCTGACGTTAGGCGCAGGCATACGCCCGATTTCTCTAGAAGGTTCCAGCATAACTATTCTGGAAGGATCCAGCATGATTGATCCAACCAGTTGACTTACAATAAAACTGTTCCGTAACGAATGAGAATATACCTGTCGCATTTAAACAGAAGTTCGCACAGCGCGTGTAAAAAGAGCGATAACTCCGATTTGGTGGTAATGGTTGTTTCAAATTAGACCCCTCAGGATTTTTTTTTATTGCTGCAGTAGGCAGACGAGCATGCGGCCCATCTGAAGGTAAATGGTAACCGCCGCTCATAGATAACAACAATGCCGAGGCACAGACATTCCGCTGCCTACCGTGAAAGAAGTACTCTTTTCAAACCTCGTTTAAAAAAGGACATAAAAATATTTACACTAAGGCGTAGTGCCATCATCATCATCATTTCAGCTAATAGACGTTCGCTGCTGGACATTGAAGACGCGTAGCAGTATTTAGTTAAGACTTTCCTCGAATTCTAAAAGGATAAGACTATTTTCTCGATATCAATATTCTCTTTACACCCCTACTTGTCGCTGAATAATATAAAAGCGATGAACAAGCGAAGTCACGAGTAAAGATTAAATTCCTTTAACTTATATGTATCTTGGAGTTCACTAGCCAAACGTCGCAAAGGGATGGTCTAAGTAAGTACCTGAAATACTTGCCACGTCCCCTTTTATAGCAGTATAACTCAATACTGAGAGGATAACGACACATTTCAACACATTCCGAGACATGTATTGCATTTAAATTATACATTTATTTGAATCCAACTTTTAAATTATTGTACATACCAGATGATTACCAGGATCAGCCCAGGGATCGGACCCATGACCTTTGGCGTATGAGGCAGGGCCACTACCAAATGCGCCATCCGGCCAGTCAAATTATTTAGAGTAGGATATAAAGTACCATAGAGCAACTATCAGCAGCAACCCACGCTCGTCCACTGCTGGACATAGGTCTCCCCCAATGCACGCCACCGCTCCCGATTTTCGGCCACTCTCATCCAGCTCACTCCAGCCAGCCTTCGAATGTCGTCATCCCATCTTGTAGCAGGGCGTCCAACACTACGTTTAATATAATGGTATGGTAATGGTATACTATAATATAATGGTATGGCGGTCTACTAGTGGGTTAGAAATATGATGAATACGTCCTCGTATGCCTACAAAGGCACTATAATTTCACAGATATTACGTGTCCAAAGTAATGCAAACCCTCTTTTTACTTTAAAGTCTAATATCCCTTCAATTAACAAGAAAGACAAAAAGTTGGGTAAAGAAAGGTATCTTTTATTAGATCTGGACTGGGATTAAATTTAATTACTTTGGTGCAGATGGTAACCTTTTTGTCTACATTGGACTAAAAGATTGGATCAAATCTCTGACTAACTGTATCTGACATAGCGACGGGGATAGGCCAAGTTTAGTACCTATACCTACCTATTAATATCGCGTTTTCTTTCTTTTAACACTGTGTGTCTATATAAATTACTAGCGGCCGCGTGGACTTAATTATTTACACTTACCGTCATATTTTGGACAATCCACACAATATATTTTTAAAAATTGTAGCCTATGTGTTATTCTGATGTGTAAGCTATATGTGGTAAAGTTTCATTCAAATCCATTCAGTAGTTTTAACGTGAAAGAGTAACAAAATCCATACATCCATACAAACTTTCGCCTTTATAATAGCAGTAGGATAGGATGTTATTTTTGTTATATATGGTGTTCTAACTTAAAAAAAACCCTTAAATAAAGAGGAAATAACTCATCTCGAATCATTTATTTTTGGCAGAATGAACCATGTCACGCTACAAGCCATATTTATGAAAAAAAATAACATATCCGAGAAATGTAGTCAAATTAAAACTATGACAAAGGCAAACGAATTTTGAGAGAGTCCGAAGTCTCTCGAAATCCATCGAGTAAATAATTTAGGAAAAAAAATGTGACTGATTAGTCGCCAAAGTTTTTTGTTTGAACTTTGGCTTGACACACTGCTACACGTCTAGATGAAGATTTTGCTAGCCCCAGCAGCCGCCTTGCAGTTTTTTTGCTCTGAAATGTTGATATATATAGATAAGTGCTTTTTTTTAGGCTGCTTAATCTCAATGCTGGGGAAAGGTCTTCCACTAGTGCCTATTTACAAAAAGGTTGATCCCATAATCCACGTCAGAGCTTATAAGTAAACCGAAAACACGAAACACTTGCGCGATGTAATTGACTTCCAGCGCCATCTATTGGTAGACAGTGGAACTTCTTTCCCGAAACGAAGTGAGGGCGGGCCACTAGTTGCTTATATGAACTTGTTAAAATTTATAGCTAGTTGTCCCGCTTACATCTATGATCTCAGTCTCCGTAACAATAGGTCCAACCACAACTGTTGCAAACCCCATGCAAATAGCGATGCACATCGTTCATTTGAGCGCAGTTGCAGGAGTTTCCCTGGGGCCTGGTTTATGTACTTTGACGTGAAAAGTACACATATTATTTTCCAACTTTATTAATCCACTGCGATGCGTGCCTGGGAATGAGATAGTCCTGGGGATAAACTATTATTAACTTGAGATTATCAGGGGAGTGCCCTGACCTTTTATGCAATAAAGCATATCAATCTAACTTTCTAGTATTACCTCATTCTGTTATGCGCTATGGAAATGTGTAGCTTCAACCGTACGAACCGTTGGAGCCATAAAGTCCTTGAGTGGAGACCGCGACTCGGCAAACGTAGTGTTGGACGCCCTGCTACAAGATGGGATGACGACATTCGAAGGCTGGCTGGAGTGAGCTGGATGAGAGTGGCCGAAAATCGGGAGCGGTGGCGTGCATTGGGGGAGTCCTATGTCCAGCAGTGGACGAGCGTGGGTTGCTGATGATGATGATGATGATGATGAACCGTACGAAGATAGATTAGATATTTTTTATCTTTACCATTTATAAAGAAGTTACTTCTAAAAACAACGACAAGGCTTATAGGAAAACTGAAAACACGAAACACAAGCGCGATATAGTCGGCGCCCAGCGCTATCTATTGGTTTAGTTTGTAACTACTGTCCCGAAGCGAAGTGAGGGTGGGCCACTAGTTGGTGTATATTTGTGTCCGTACAACAAAAAAGACGGCTCAATAAGGCAAGAAGCAAAAAACTATTGGTACCCTCTCATATAAATGTTTTTGCAGGACAAGGTTTTCATAAATAAATGAAAAGAAAAAGTCTTTCTCACACAATCTCCAAGACTACATAGCGAGGCAATTTTACCCAGCAAAATATTCCACATGAGTTCGCATCGGTCGTTTTACATAAAGGCCCGGATTCGTTCCGAATTCCCCAAGATTGCGACGGACTGAATATAACTGATAATCGTATGAAGCGTGCGTGAGCTCGGTAAATAGGTGTTTATATCACTAACCCAACGCAATGGGGTGATGATTGGGTGGTATGGGGAGGGATCTAGGTAACAAGATATGATAAATTTATTGGCCACAAAACAGAAAAACATAAAATACAATACATAATGTAAAGTATTAGCCTATATAATGTCCCACTGCAGGGCAAAGGATTCCATCATAGAAATCAAGTTATCACTACTATTATGATGCGATTAAGCTTGCCTAATTGGTGATCATAAACCTGAACTGAAAAAAAAAGTTATTCGACTATCTTACAGGTAAGGCTTACTATTCAATTCAAGAATACTTGGACACCAAATTACACTACATTACACTACACAATCACTTAACATAACTGCTTTAGATTTTACTTAAGGGACAAGAAATACGAATGAAATTTATTATTATGACTATTGTATTTAATTAATAATATTTTTTATAAATTTTAAATATTGCTGCATATTTGTACGCCAGATGGCAGATCACGGAGAGCATTATTAGTATTATATACTTACATCTTTTATACCTGTGTATCACAAATAAATAATTTTGAATTTTGAATTTGAATTTTGAACTATGTATGTTCGAAAAGGAAAAAGTAAGTACTTTTTTTTTAATAGAGTGTTTAGATAAATAAATAAAATAAAACTCGTAAATTCACTTCAGTAGCTAGCTAATATTACCTACTGAACAAACACAAGCGTAGACGAATGTTTGAAAATCGAACCCACGACCTTTGACATATACGCCATCCGAAATTTTATTAAAAAGACCCTATAAAAATGGCCAATATCATCTACAAAATAAAAGCAACGTTGACTAAAAGTTACGTTAAACTAAGTTTTCCTGTTATTTTGTGGTTAGCCTGTTTTACAAGTTAGTCAGCCACTTGTAAACTCCAGAGTTTTGCTTTTGACACCGGTTTAATTAAAATATACAAGGGAACTTGAAGAATAGATTTTTTATGTCTTAACTTTTATAAAGAACTTTTAAGTTACAAGTTTAGCTATCTTACTAATCTTTTAGAGAAACTAGGTTTTACAGCAATTTGTTTTTGGATTCTTCTTTGAGATTCAAAAGTATAATAACTAACTAGGTTGGCGCACCGACCCATAGTGAGTCTTGGCCTCCGATAATAAGAGCCTCCATCTTGGTCGATCCTGTGCCTTAAAAGTATAATGTTTTGCTATAAATGCTAGACTAGATAAAAGCCTGTTGACTGACCAGACCCGTTGTTATAAAACTGAGATTATAAGTAGTTGTTTAAAACGATGATGTCACATTTATAAAATTGACACAATAATTACAGCTTCAGTGTTTGGACAAGACTAAATTTAGATCAATTTAAATCTCCCAAACATTTGTTTTTACAACTATTATATATTGTGTTGTCTATGTACTCGTGTGTATACGTTTTGTTTTTGTTATAGATACTGCTTGTACGTACAGCCACACATCAAAGTATACAAAACTGTCAAATTTCTTCAATCGACTCGCATCTTACTGTCATACACATTAGATTGAATATCAATGGAGGATATTTGACAGTGTGGTAACCTCATTCAAAGGATACAGCTCAATATCACCGGTCAATTTCAACATAACGTAACGTGTCTCTTTATTCACTATTATTATTATTATGACTGTGCCTCGGCATTGTTGTTGTCTATGAGCGGTTACCATTTATTACCATCAGATGGGCCGCATGCTCGTCTGCCTACTTCAGCAATAAAAAAAAAACTTGACTTTAACAGAATAAGAGTCCAAGAGCACGGTCCACGCCACAAAAAAAATACTTTAGATATATACCAGTTATATGACTATTCTATGACAAGCGAGATTTTAAAAGAAAAAAAATCAATAATGTTATAATCTTACTAGTAAAAAAAACCTACATTCCTTTAGCTTTTGTCGTGAGGATATAACAATAACATACGACTTTTCACGACTCAAAGTTCTCAAAGTAAAGTTAAGTACAGAAAATAAATAAAAACGAATAAGTATTATACTTGGCCGCAATCTCCAGTTTTCATATTTAGGAAAATTCCAGAACTTTATCTCACAAGTACCCAAAGTTGAGAATTACAAGTACTAAGTTCTCACTTGGTCCTTTGTCAGCTAAAAAAGAAACGAGTGTTAAAAAGCCTGTTTTTGTCAACAAAAACTGGGGGCTAGACGGCATGCAGCACAAAAGGTGAAAAATCTTTGGGAAACCGGTCAAGCGTGTTCGTGCTAATGTTGGGTTTGCTTCTGTATCTTTTTTAATATTTTACTTTCTACATTTTTGGGTTTTTTTTTTCTTTTTTTTTTAAGTGATAGGTGGCAGACGAGCAGGCGGATCACCTGATGGTAAGCAATTGCCGCCGCCCATGGACACCTGTAACACCAGTGGCGTCACAAGCGCGCTACCAACTGTTTATCCCCTTCCCCCCGGGTTGGGCCTCCGGTACCCTCACTCACTCGGCGAAACACAGCACAGGGGCTGCTTCACGCCGGATTTCTGTGAGGCAGTGGTATCACTTTGGTCGAGCCGGCCCATTCATGCCGAAGCGTGGCTCTCCCACAGTTAAAATGTTGGGTTGTAGGAGACTGTGCATAAAATAAGAGTTGCACAAAGGGCCATGGAGAGGAGCATGCTCGGCATCGGACTCTAAGATCGATTCTGAAACTTAAAAATCCAACGCAGGACTTAAATATGATCGAATGATCCTAAAAACGGCAGACGAAGTCCAGGTCGTCCAATAACACGATGGGTCGACGATCCCTCAGTTTTTCAAATACTTAATAACTACTTACCTTACTATGTAAATCAACCTTGGGTTCTAATATGCGGTACCCTAAAAATATATGGCAAAGGGCTGACTGAGAACAAAAGATCCGCTGAATATTTGATATTTTAGAAGATAATGTGATGGTGTATGTCGCTTTCAATTTCCGCCGAGGTCCCGGAGATATAAATTCGATTTTTAAGAGATGTTGGAATAAAATACGGATGTAGGCAATAATATCCGCAGATATTCCAATGTGACGTCATTAACATAAATTCCGTAAATTCAATGTCACAAGTCAGCAGGCCTTCAGGGTTAGAGTGACAGACGCAATGGACACTTTGTTCTTTTGTGCCTGTCAATCTCATATTCGTGTGAAGAACACTTGTGTTTGTTAAGTGTCTGGGTGTTATATTTGTATTTAAGTATATTTAAATATATTTTGTGATCCTCTGTTGTCTGATAACATCTCACACATTTACCTGACTCCGTACTAAGTAGCTTAAGCACTTGTTTTAGAGATATCAGACAACATCTTAATACGAAAATGTAAGTATAAGTAAGTAGAAATCGACTCGGACGGAATCGTTACGAACCTGTGGTAGATTATTATTATGTTTTGACATTTACAAGTGTTTTGTATGGACCTAACTTGAATAAAGATTTTTTCTAATTCTAATTCTATTGTGATCTTTTTATAGATGGCATTGTGTATATCTTATTAAATATCTAAATATAGATAAAAATAATAAATAGGTCATCATCATCATTTCAGCCAATAGACGTCCACTGCTGGACATAGGCCTCCCCCAAAGTTCTCCACACAGATCGGTCCTGTGCCACCCGCATCCAATGGACTCCCGCGACCTTTACCAGATCGTCGGTCCACCTGGTGGGAGGCCTGCCACGACTGCGGCCTCCTGCGCGTGGCCTCCACTCAAGGACCTTTCCACCCCAACGGCCGTCTGTTCTCCTCGCAATGTGCCCTGCCCTGTGTGTTTACATTGTAATTGTACTTCTTTATTGTGAAACTGTTCAATAAGAATTGACATTTTAAATTTAATGTTTACTGGTAATACTTTACATTTATAAAATAAACTAAATGGTTTATTTTCTTTGTTAATGTTATTTTGAAGTTTTTTTGGTAATATCGCTTTTAGTATTCTTAGTTGTAAGTTATAAATTTTATCTAAATACGTCTTAAAGGTTCGCCCATAGCTAGTAATACCATAAGAAACGACCGATTCAGCAAGTGCATTATATAAGTTTATTAGAATCCGGAAAGGTACTTTGTACTTCAAAATTGAAAATTTTGCTAGGATTGCTCTTAATTTGTCACATACGCCATTTATATGATAGCTCCAATTAAATCGGTCATCAACAATAACACCTAGGTATTTATAGTTTGTTACCTGTTCCAGTATCTCACATTGACAGTGGTGATTTGCTACAGAGTTATGTAAGCAGTTGTGATTATGCGCAATTATTTTTAAAGGTCTTGTTGTATTAAGTAGGTGGTTAGAACGAACATGCATTATTTTGGTTTTATTAAAGTTTATTACGAGCCCCATATCATGTGCCCACTTGCATATATTCATGAAGTCCCTTTCAATACACAATTCCGCCCTCGAGATTACATTATCTGCAGCTATTAGACATGTGTCGTCTGCGAATTGCAGTATGGAGCAGTTTTTTACAACTTTTTCCATATCATTCACATACGCTAAATAATGCAAGGGTCCTAAT
>CM026300.1:8274108-8658526 GCA_014851415.1 Cnaphalocrocis medinalis
TTTCTCGCACACTCCGAAACAGACCTCCAGATCCTCATTGACAAATTTTCGCAAGCGTGCAAGCTCTTTTTCGATGTCAATTAATGTTAAGAAGACAGTGGTATTGGCGCAGGGCATGCCCGGTACAACCAGCGATTTTGCTAGACGGTGCAACTCTGGAAAAACGTTTGATAAATTCTGCTACCTAGGGTCACACGTATCGAGGAATCTCTCACTCGAAACAGAGATTTGGGCAGCGAATCGGCAAAGCGGCAACCACATTTGGTAAATTACGCACAAGAGTCTGGGACAATAAGTATCTTACAATTAAGACTAAGATGTTAGTTTATCAAGCTTGCATCTTAAGTACCCTCTTGTACGGAGCCGAATGTTGGACGTCGTATGCAAAACAAGAGCGTCGGCCTCAATACCTTCCACCTTCGCTGTCTTCGTAACATTCTGGGCATTAAATGGGAAGATCGCGTCACAATGAGTGCGTGCTCAAAACGGCACAGCTTCCAGCAATCACCGCTATACTCAAGCAGAGGCGTCTGCGGTGGCTGGGGCATGTGTACCGCATGGAGCACATTCGCTTGCCAAGGCGGACTCTTCTCGGAGAGATAGCTTGCGCTAAATACCAGTCGGTCGACCAATGTTGAGATGGAAGGACTGTGTGAAAACGGGACATGAATGCTTTCGGCATCCCGGTGACTAAGTGGGAGGATCTTGCTGCTGAGCGCCTCAGCTGGAGGAAGATAGTGTCCGAAGGCATAGCCCAACACGACCAAGCCTGGTTTGACTTACTGGCATCAAAGCGAGCTAGACGTCATGCTGGAAACCCCCCATCCGTCGACACTCGTTTCGCTTGCCGCAAAATGCGGACGAAACATACAATCGCGAATTGGTCTGTACAGCCACGAGCGAAGGTGTGGTGTCCCTACTTAAGATGCTACTTAAATCATCTGTTAAGATGCAAAAGGCCTATTATATATTATATATAGTTATTAAAAGAATTATAAAACAAAGGTCACTATGAGCGATCTCTTCCAGTAAGAGAACAAGTTCTCCCGGCAAAAGTCGAGACCATAGAGTAAAGTATGAAATATGCATCTTTTTTTTTTATGTGATAGGTAGCAGACGAGCAGGCGGATCACCTGATGGTAAGCAATTGCCGCCGCTCATGGACACTTGCAACACCAGTGGAGTTACAAGTGCGCTGCCAACCTTTCTCTTATCTCTTTAAGGGATGAGTGGGGCAGTATACAATGAGCCCTCATTGATTGTGAAATACGCCTTAGGATTATACTGTCGTGTTGTATCTCTTCTTGTGTGGTCAATAAATGTTTTACTTACTTATACTTACTTACTTACCTAATGAACCATCATGGATGTCCATGGCTTTGACACTTACTTTAACACCACTTTAGTGACATTGACAGGGCGTTGAACATATAAGTCCATGCGTTGCACTAACATTTTTTTGTACCAATGAATAAAGAATAAATAATAGTTTATTCCTTAGTCATTAATTTATACAAACTTACATAAGTGAAATGTCAAACATTTTTGTCAATTTCAGGGATTGAAACACAGAGTAGGTACTTTACTTTTATTAGTACTTTTATGATTGAAATTATTATCACCTACCTACTTTTGTTTACAAAATTTTTATTTTTACATTGGTTGCCTCCCACAATGGCCCGAATGAGTGTTTCTCAGAGCATCTTATACATAATAGCAGGAACTTTACTAAACGCGGTAAATGGTACAATGATCGTAAGTTAATTTCAATCTCTATCGCAAAACTCGAATGTAAGCGAACAGTAAATCTAGTTTACCGTGAGGTATAGTTACCTAGGTCATCAGCAACCCACACTCGACCACTGCTGGACATAGGTCTCCCCTAATGTACCTACGCCACCGCTCCCGATTTTCGGCCCCTCTCATCCAGCCCACTCCAGCCAGCCTTCGAATGTCATCATCCCATCTTGTCGCAGGGCGTCCAACATTACGCTTACCTACCGAATCGCGGTTTCCACTCAAGGACTTTACGGGTCCAACGGTTGTCAGTTCTGCGGCTTATGTGACCAGCCCACTGCCACTTCAGTTTGCTAATTCAGTGGGCTATGTCGGTGACTCTGGTTCTCTGTAGGATGACATCATTTCTGATGCGGTCCTTCAGAGATACTCCGAGCATAGCCCTTTCCATAGCTCTTTGAGCGACTTTGAACCGGTGGTCTAGTCCAGCTGTGAGTGTCACGCCACGAAAGTATTATGCGTGAGTATTGAGTATCGAATGGTGCGCAGTCATAAAATGCAGGGCGCGGCGCGGGCGCACCTTCTGCCGATGGCGGAGGTTAGTTGAATAACTCCTCCGAGAATTTCAAGATTTATTTCCTCGTCCCTGCTCTAACCTAACTTTACCAATATTTTTTCGTTTTTTTTTTATACTAGAGGCGGCAACTGAGCAAACCGGGTCACCTGGTAAGTAATCACCGCTGCCCATGAACATCTGCGAGATCAGAGAGGTCGCTGATGCGTTGCCGGCCTTTTAAGGAGTGCGCTCGTTTCTTGAAGGTTAGAAGAGTTTAGCCTATGATCATCACAAAAATATTGGTTAGGTTAGGTTAGAACAGTGACCGGCTAAAAAGACTTGAAATTCCCGGGACAACGGCCTTAGAGTTATATCACACGACTACGATAAAGACTATTAGGTAATTAAAGCTAACGAGCATTAAGGTTAAATTGCGTCTCTGAGTGCGGTAATTTTTTTTTTTATGTGATATGTAGCAAACGAGCAGGCGGATCACCTGATGGTAAGCAATTGCCGCTGCCCATGGACACCTGCAACACCAGTGGAGTTACACGTGCGCTGCCAACCTTTAATCCCCTTCCCCTCCCCGGGTGGGCCTCCGGTACCCTCACTCACTCGGCGAAACACAGCATAGGGGCTGCTTCACGCCGGTTTTCTGTGAGGCAGTGGTATCACTCCGGTCGAGCCGGCCCATTCATGCCGAAGCGTGGCTCTCCCACAATTACTTATATATTTTCCAGATGACTGGTTTGTGCCTCATATTGCTGTCAAAAGGTCTGGACCTCTCGCAATTAGAAGTCTTCGAGATGCCAGAGATCCAGCTGAAACTTGACGTGACTGGCATTTGCCTCTGCATACTAGGATCGGTTGGATTCTGCGCGTTGCTTTCAAGAAACTTCATACTCCTCATTTTAGTGAGTACAACCTTCATTCATTACTATCACTACCACTCCCCTCTGGTAGAATCAACAGCAAAAGTATATGATCAAAAATTAAAAACAATAAATAAATTCGTAAATATAAATTCACACAACATCTCATACATTTGACCTGATTCCGTAGGTCCTCATCATCAGCAACCCACGCTCGTCCACTGCTGGACATAGGTCTCCCCCAATGCACGCCACCGCTCCCGATTTTCGGCCACTCTCATCCAGCTCACTCCAGCCAGGCTTCGAATGTCGTCAACCCATCTTGTAGCAGGGCGTCCAACACTACGTTTGCCGAGTCGCGGTCTCCACTCAAGGACTTTATAGCTCCAACGGTTGTCAGTTCTGCGGCTAATGTGACCAGCCCACTGCCACTTCAGTTTGCCGTAGGTCCTACTAAGTAGCTTTCAAAAAAAGTAGGTAGGTAGAAGATACCTATTTTCAGTTTTTTTATTCAACCCCTATTAGGGGTGAACGGGGGTAGAAACGTCGTATGAAAGATTATATTTGACAAAGTAAATTTTCCAGCATTTTTATTATAACAAAATCTTTATGAGATTCTTTCATTAAGGTTAAAATAATAATTTTGATTGTTGTGAATTCTATTGCCGAAGCGAAGCGAGGGCTGGCCACTAATGGCACTATAGTCTTCTTCTATCTTCTATCTATCTTCTATACCAGGGTTTCTCAAAGAGGGGTACGCGTACCCCTAGGGATACGCCATTCGAAGGCAAGGGGTACGCGACAACATTTACGTAATGGCGGCTTGATAACTGGAAGTCGCGCACGCAAAAAAATTGAATTTTGGAAAACCTGCTTGAGATCAACTATCTTTGAATGTTTCCTCTTTTGCATGAATTTATCACGACGAACGCCTTATCCGTGGATTCCGAAATGAAGGCTGAAATCGTTCTGCATCTCTCTCAGCTCTCCGACGAACTGAAAAGGTATTTTCCGGATATTGATAATGCTCAAGAAGAGCAATTAATGAGTTAGGGGTACGCTGTCACCTGGAAATTTTAACAGGGGTACGTGGTGCCAAAAGTTTGAGAAACCCTGTTCTATACTAAGTATTTATAAAGAGATAACTTCAATAGACAACGACAAGGCTTATAGGTAAACCGAAAACATGAAACGCTTGCGCAATGTAATTGGATACAGCGCCATCTATTGGTTCATTTCTGAATTACGGTCCCGAAGCGAAGTGAGGGGGGGCCACTAAAATTAATGTTGTTGTTCCAGTATTGTGGGTTATTGTTGGTTGCTATTTACTCCTCTATTTATTCTCTGGAGGTCACAGAGCATAATCTGGAAATAACCCTTCAGCGGAATATCCAAAATGAATTGGAGATGCGTTTCAACGACACAGGCAAAAGGAGTGAATTGTATCCGCTTTTGCAAACCGCAGTAAGTCAAAGTTTTTTCTACTTCTTTTCTTCGTTTCTTCTTTCTTCATTCTCTTTAACAGTGTTACTTATAAAAACTATTCTATGGATATGAAGGTCTGGGATTCCCAGTCCCCCGCCCCCCTCTATGGTAACATACCTATCTTTATTGTCTGTGGTGGCCAATAAAGTCATTACCTACTTACTTACCTCCTCCTCCTCTAGTCGTATTCCTCATTACTGAGGGTCGTGATTCCTCCTATTGGATCTCAGTTTTTCCTTTATGATGTTCCTCCATCTGCTTCTGCCTTTTGCATCCTGGAGGGCATCATGGAGCTTGGTGTCCAGCATCGAGCGTACTTGGTCCGACCATCTCATTTGACTACGTCCTCTAGGTCTCCTACCATCTACCTTGCCAGTGACCATTAATACCTAGCTGCTCCAGGTTATGTCCCTCCTACGTACCTAAATAATATTTTCATTTCAGTATGAGTGCTGCGGTACTTACGGTCCCAAGTCTTATAAAGCCATCGGAGTTAAATTGGATTTAACTTGCTGTCACAGCATATGGCACCCTGATGGTAAACCTGACGATGGGTGGGAGAAATACCCAGGCCTTTGTAACGAAATAAGAGACAAAGCTTATAAGTATGGTTGTGTGGCACCTGTTCAGAGTTTGGTGAAAGACATAACTGATAACGGGTTGCACTTTTTCGTATACTTCCTATTAACTTCGCAGGTAAAAAAAAAATCGGTAAAAAAACTTAAGTTAAACGGTTTTATCTTATGTGCACTGAAAACTAGAAATAATAATAACAATTAGGTATTCTGAAGTTCTAGATCAGAAATATTTTTAGTACTAGGCAGAATAGCTTTTAGGCATATTAGACTAAAATAAAAACGTGGGGCCCATAACTATTGCTGTAATACTTTCTTCTATACTAAGTGCGGATTGCATCGACCTTACTATAATCGTAACTGGAGATTTTGACAATCAATAACCAGCCGTGGCGGCTTCACCAGCGAACGCCGAGCTCATGATCTACCAAAGTATAAAGATATGCTTTGCCATAGGTAGGATTTCAGAGGGGCCCCACGTTTTTATTTTAGTCTAATATGCCTAAAAGCTATTCTGCCTAGTACTAAAATATTTCTGATCTAGAACTTCAGAATACCTAATTGTTATTATTATTTTCTAGTTTTTCAGTGCACATAAGATAAAACCGTTTAACTTAAAAGTTTTTTTACCGATTTTTTATTTTCTAGTTTTTAGTATTTTAACGAAAATGCCTACCGAATATTCCTCAATCTATTAATTCATTTAGTGCATCATAATTGAATTTTGCTGGAAATTGTATGGCTTTCGGGTGTATGACGTGTATGCTCTGCCAAAGTCAATCCAAACTGATGATACATCTGTTTCATACATTTGGGTTCGACGGAACTGGGGCCAAACAATTTCTGTAATGTGGCCTTTCAATATTAATGGCGAATACATGTCCGGTCCGGTCTCTGTTAATGGAGTACCTCTCGAAGTTGTCCAGGAATATGTCTATCTAGGACAAACACTCCAATTAGGCAGAAAGAACTTCGAGAGAGAATCCAATAGAAGAATAATTCAGCTAGGCTGAGCAGCATGGATGATGAGGTGATGGAAGGGCCATGTGTTCTTTTTGCGGACGATATCTCCATACTCGCCTCATGTAAAACCGCGACGCACTTAAATGAAAATTTAAATACCATACTTACCAAAACAGTAGACTGGATGAACAAACACAACCTTGAAATAAACCTCCAAAAAACTAAACTTATGTCTTTCCATCCTCACCAAAAAACACAAATAAATATCAATTTTACTTTTAAAGGGTCAAAGTTAGAAGTAGTCAAAGAGTTTTCCCTACTGGGGTTAATTATAGATACAAATTTAAATTTTAAATCACATGTTAAAAAAGTTAAATCAAAATTATCTAGCTTTTCATACGCTTTAAACGAAATTAAAAAAACTACTGACCTGTCTACTGCCCTTGTCACCTACTATGCTTATGCCTACTCATGGCTCACTATGGCGTTATCTTATGGGGCAATAGTACAGATGCATCCTCCGTTTTTATTCTCCAGAAGAAACTGATCAGAATTTTAGTAAACATCGAACAGACAGACACTTGTAAGCCACATTTCCAAGACCTTAAAATTCTTACTTTGCCTAGTATATAATATATATTTGAATATGTAAATTTGTCCGTAAGTACCCAGAGTTTATAATAAGAGAGAAAATATTCAAACTAAATTTTCACTAAGACATAAGAACAGATTAAACTTACCCCACCTCAAACCTAACAATGCACTCCTCTAGCCCTTTAGTTATGTCAATCAAAATATATAACAAATTGCCAGAATACATAAAGAATGAGAACAAAATGAACATTTTCACAAATAGACTCAAACATTCTTAATAGAAAAAAGTTATTATAGCATAAAAGAATTTCTAAATGAAAAACCACTCAGCAGGTAAAAGTCATGAATAAAAATAATAAGTAAAGTGCAATAATAGAATAGGTATAATTATATTTTAATCGCAATAATATGGTGATATTTAATAATAATAATATGTATAGGGTATAAAAATTAATAATAACAATATATAATATAAGTATTTAGAAAAACAAATGACATACAGTAAGTAAAAAATATAGAATAAAATAAATTCCAATATGAAAGTACATATTTTATTAAATAATTACATTTAATACATTAATTAAATATAAATTTAGTCATTCAAGACACGCTTCCTCTCTCCTAAATTTTGGTTGTGCCCTAACAGGGTCCATAAGAGTGTATATAAAATTAAAATGTTACCACCTTACTATTTGTACCTTATGGAACGCAATAAATTATTGAGTATTGAGTATTGAGCATTTGGTAGGTTTCGTCAAGTCTTCTCGTCACCTATCTCTCAAAGTCTTAAGTCGAAAGTCTTCGACCAGTGCGTCTTCCCGGTCATGACTTATGGTGCCGAGACGTGGACACTCACGGCTGAATTAATCCACCGGTTCAAAGTCGCTCAAAGAGCTATGGAAAGGGCTATGCTTGGAGTATCTCTGAAGGACCCCATCAGAAATGATGTAATCCGACAGAAAACCAGAATCACCGACATAGCCTACCGAATTAGCAAACTAAAGTGGCAGTGAACTGGTCACATTAGCCGCAGAACTGACAACCGTTGGAGCCGTAAAGTCCTTGAGTGGAGACCGCGACTCGGTAAGCGTAGTGTTGGACGCCCTGCGACAAGATGAGATGATGATATTCGAAGGCTGGCTGGTGTGAATGAGAATGGTAGAAAATCGGGAGCAGTGGCGTGCATTAGGGGGGACCTATGTCCAGCAGTTTCTATGGTAAGTCTCCCAGTCTTATATATATATCTGTTGGTATGATATTTGCTAAATTTAAATTATCTGTATTTCGTGTGGCGTCAATTAGTTGGTCCTGTACTTTAATGGTATAAATTCGAGATCCCTACGAGTAATGGACATTTTATCGGTCAACCCCGATAAATCATTAGCAAAATGTTGGTCAATTTTGAACAACATTTTGCTCAATGATTTATCGAAATTCATCGAAATTGTTTTCGTGCCAACCTTGCCAGCGCGAATTCACCCATGGACTGCGGGGCTCGCCAGTGCGGCCCCACTCCACTCCTCCGGGGCTGCGTCAGACACAGCCCCCAGGGCCTCTCCCACGACCCTCCTGACGCACTCTCCCGAGGTGGCACCCACACTGCTGGCTGCAATGCAGGCAGTGTCGAGACAGTGACTGCGGGGACCCTTCCCCACCCATATGCTGCTGGATGCAGCACAGAGCGGGTTGGGGAAACAAACCCCGCAGCTTCAAGACAAAACCGCCTGAGATCCCAACTCGTCCTGCCTCCCCGCACAAGTGGGGACTTGAGAGGCCGGTCCTCAAACCCTCGGCGGACAATGGAGGCCCTGTAGGAAATTGCGCTTCAGCGCGGTCACACGCCAGGGCCGGTCTGTCGGACAAGTGTGCGTCCGTCAGCTGTCGTTGCCCGAGGAACACCGGACCCAACAGTAACCGTTTCTGCCTGATACCAACTGAATTAGGAATTTAGGACAGAACTGATTACCGGCGAGGCCGCTCGTGGAGGTCGACGCACCTTAGCTCCTCCGTCTTTACAACAGACCAAATAGGGCGTTTAGTAGTGTTAAAAAGAACTAAAAATGTTCTGCTACGTGGACGAATCGAACACACAAAGATTTTAATTAAATTTTTTTAGGTACTAGGATTAATATGTGCAGTTTATATAGCGTTCCTATTCAGACCCAGGAAGAAGCCATTCCTACAAAGGGTTGGTATTTGGTTTAGGGGCACGTGGCGTTACGTTAGCCGCCTAATCCGCCTATATCGGACTCCTAAGATGCATGCGCTACCCAAGTTGCCTAAGATATCGAAGACCCGTAAGTTGTCTAAGAAGCCTGAAAAAACATCTAAGATTCCTAAGGATCTTTCGACCACTTCGTGCACCGCGGAGGAATGTCCATCCCTAAAAACCGAAAGCTAAATTTTGTATCAAGTAGGACATGTGTTTGTTGGTAATTAATGAATAAAAGGAGTCACTTTAGAATGCCGTTTTATTTGTAGCCATCAAGTAACTAAAGACAGTAAATTTTCCATAGCACAAGGGAAAACCTTAGTATGGGACCAGGTTCCTTGATCTGGGATTGATCTGATGCCAACAGCATCGTAAAATGCCTTAAATAGTGTGATTTTAATGGTGAAATGGGTGGCGCCAACTGAAAACCAGTGTTGGGTATTGTTTGCCTGGCGTAGGTACACTTATACACTGAGCTGGTATCCCTACCGTCGCAGTCGCAATATAGCAAGACTAGTTATATACCTATACGAGTGTGGAGTGCATCAGTCACGCCCTTACTTAGCCCTTACCACACTGCGGAACCATAACAGCGGAATCGCATTAACTTCGCGGTGTCTTGTTCGTATGTAGGAGAAGCGGAACTAAGTAGGTCCCTGTTCTAACACATAAGCATGATTTTCATCTGTCTGTATGATCGTAGAAATGTGCACATTGAAAGTCGATTTTAAAGTGTTCATTTATCCAAAAATCATATGTGAAATTTTGCATTGAGACAATCCGATGATATTCGGATTGTCTCAAAATCTAAATCGCAAAATTTCACATAGGTAGCCATCATAGAAAATGTATACGCCCCCCAAAGATATGCTCACGCCCCGGGTGGGGGGACGGAGAAACTGGTCTGGATGAGTTCCATTACAGTGGTTGCAGTCGCCATGCATAACGATGCACGGGGCATTGGCGCGGCCTGTAGTAGGCCTTGGTGTCAATCCGGTATTGCCCTGCTGGCGAGTCCGGACCACATCGGCATAGTTCCTCCCCGCGAGGAGTGGAACGTCCGGTGAGCGGTCTCGAGCCAGCTGGGTGGTCTTGGAGTCATTGTCCGTCTTAGTCAGTATCCGCCGAGACTAAGTCCCGCGGATACGGTCGTCTGTCGGGGGGGGCGTCGATGGTACGGCGCAATCTCTCGCAAGTGGGTAAAGGATGACTGCCCCGCGCGGGCAAACATCCTGGCACTCAAACGGCCAACGAAGTCATCGAGACTCTTCATCCGGGTGTCCCGAGTTATCGTCGAATTCCTCACGAAGCGAGGGGCCTTTACTATAGAGCGCAACGCAAGCGATTGCTGAGCGCGCAATCGTTTGCGTTCAGTCTCCGCGACCAGAGCGTACCAGGCCGGTGTATACGCCATGCGTAGAAAATACATAGGTAGCGGTGACGTCACGGCTATGTATCGTTTTTATATGAAGCGTTTTTGACCATGTTCAAAACTGTTGTTTTTCAAATCGTGAATATCTCGGGAAGTTTTTAAGATATCACAGTAAATATAAGTAGTTTTTGTGATTGAGGAGTCTTACGATGGCATAACAAATTAAAAATAATTCGTCATGCCTATTGTAGTAGGACTATTGAGAAATAGTGTTCCCTAGTCCCACTATTTTTTTTATAGGAAGGCAAACGATCAAGCGGATCAGCTGATGGTAAGTGAACACCGCCGCTTATGGACATCAGCTACACCAGTGTGCGGATGCGTTGCCGGCCCTTTAGGAAGATATAGGCTTGTTTCTTGAAGATTTGGATGTCGTACCGGTTCGGAAATTTAAAAGTAGAACTAATTAGTGGGAAATAAAAGTCCCATAGTGCTAGGGCGGAACTGATTCTTACTTTCTGTCGCGTTAAGCTGTGTGTTTAGATTATTTAGTAGAATTCTAGTGGTTTGAGAGGCCATTTATGTTTTAGTGGTTTCTGGAGGTTAACGCTGCCGCATTTGGTGGGTTAGTCAAAATAAAGTTGGCAACACTGATCATCTTCCTTATTTTGCCATGCATCAAAAAGGTGTTTGATGAGAGCATCTCCCGCAACAGTAATAGATTTCCCCTTAGGCCTTAGTAAAATTTGATTGTTTATTCCAATAAGTTGTTAAGATTAAAATGATACAATATTTTTTTGAATATATTTTATTCAAATTATGCGAATGAAACTGAAAAATATATCATATAAGTCTACATTATAAGTCTACATTTTGACATTTTGCATAACTAGAAAAGAGATATAAAACTTAGAGAACGTTTACTACCTTTTTATGTTGATAATAAATAAAAAAATATAACCCGGCCAAATAAAAATAACTACAAAATTCTTTCTATCGATTAAATTAGTAGGGACGTCAGCATGATCCAGGGGGGGGGGGGGGGGGGGGGGAAGCTGCTCTCCCCTGATCCTTCTGGGTACGCCCATGAATCCGGTTCATATACTTAACGTCGAAGCCCAGACAGCAGACACAACGGAAAATCAATTGTTTTATGCCTTTTATGGCTAATGCTTTTGGGTCTTACGAAGTTAGTAGTGACTTCACGTCGTGTCGTAATGTTGACACAGGCTATTTTGGCAGGGCTCAGATCCTTAGTGGTTGATACCGATGCTGATGGGATCGAAGGAGCCGCTGATAGGATCGAAGGGGTCTTAGGAATCTTCGGGGTCTTTCCAGGCCTACTTGCCAGTTTAGGGATCTTTGGAAGCTTCGGCATCACAGGCGTTTTGGGAAGCCTAAGCAGTTCGATTATGTTACACCAAGTGAGCTTCAACCAAGACGAACTCTCTCTAGGAAGGCTTCCTGGAGGGTTTGAATAAGTATGCAGATACGCTGTATATATGTAATCCCACAACCTGAAAAAGAAATGTATTAGGTATATAGATAGTCTAGTGATCTAGTCCGTTGGTCTAGTGGTTTAAGTACCGGGCTGTGATCTCGGGGTCCCGGGTCGAGCAAAAGTCTATGTTACGAAATTTTCGAACATAGCTCGGGTTTGTGATCACAAATCCGCATTAGGCAAGCGTGGTGATTAAGCCTAATCCCATCATGGTAGTGATAACATGATTTCTATGATGGAGGTCTTTGCCCTGGTGGGACAATCCGATGATATTCGGATTGTCTCAAAATCTAAATCGCAAAATTCACATAGCCATCATACAAAATTTATACGACATGCATAGAAAATACATAGGTAGCCGTGACGTCACGGCTATTATCGTGTTTATATCAAAGATTTAAATCTTTGGTTTATATGAGGCGTTTTTGATCAAGTTCAAAACTGTGATTGAGAAATCTTACGATAGCCTTAGAATAAACTCTATAGAAGGAGAGTCCTCCATACTAGAGCTCTGTCAAAATGAGACACAAAAAATTCACGCAGCCTACTGCGCACCGTACTGACACTTTTGTAATGTTGCTAGTGAAGGTGCAGTTTCCCCGAAAACGGGGAAATAAATCGATGCCTCAATAGTGTTTTCTAATGGTGTCGTAAAATGTGTGTCGGTGTGGTATGAACAAGTAAGGTAAAGTTTATTGGCGAGATAGATCTAATAGATACTTTCACAAAAAACTACGACATAAGCACTAGGTATTATGGAAATTTAACGTACAATTTCGGTGGTCATTGGTATGTGTTGTTGTGTGGTCACAACCTTTAGGACAAACACATTATAATAGTGTGGCTTGGGGTAGGTAATGTTTTTATGGGTATAATAGAATATATTATTAAACTGATATGATAGAAGATAACAAAAGATTTTTTTGTATAATTTATTTGTGAGCACTCGACATTGAAGTCGAATTATGAAATTTACCTTCAATACAAATACTTATCTAATTCGACTTCAATGTCGAGTGCAAGAAATGCCCCTCAGCTCGACTGGTATGTCGTAGGTACCTCTTACATTAGGGAAAATATGTTAGCAATAATTGTTTTAAAAAATAATTAGCTGGATAAAAGTCAGGAAACATGGGAAAATATTTTTCTCAATTGGGCAACACTGAACATTGAAAATAATCGTTTCTATTTTGGATTAAAAATTACAAGATACAATGAAATATTGAAAGCTTACTTGTGAAAAGTGATAATATTATTCTTATTCTCCCTTTAATTTCTATTGTGACACGATTTAAACCGCACAAACCGTCATAATATTTCGGGAGACACGTTCGGGTCGCTGTCACATTTGACACTACGAAGCGAGTGGGTACCGTGCGCCAATTAGGGTACCACCTACTAAGCTTAAAGCGAGCGGACGCATTAGGTTTCTATAGAGTTATTATTCTAAGACGATACCATAACGATAGCAAAAGTAGAACTAAGTAAGTAGTGGGAAATAAAAGTCCCATGCTAGGGTGGAACTAATTCATACCTTCTGTCGCGGTTAACTTACTGTGTATTTAGATTATTTAGTAGAATTTAGTGGTTGAGAGGGCCATTTATGTTTTAGTGGTTTCTGGAGGTTAACGCTGCCGCATTTGGTGGGTTAGTCAAAATAAAGTTGGCAACCACTGATCATCTTCCTTATTTTTGCCATGCATCAAAAAGGTGTTTTGATGAGAGCACTCCCGCACCAGTAATTAGATTTCCCCCTAGGCCTTATTAAAATCTGATTGTTTATTGCAATAAGTTGTTGAGATTAAAATGACACAATACTTTATTGAATATATTTTATTCAAATTATGCGAATGAAAAATACAAATATAAATTCCCATACAACTCTACATTATAAGTCTACATTTTGACATTTCGCATATCTAGAAAGAGATATAAAACTTAGAGAAAGTATCAAATAGAGTGGCTAAGCGCATCACGTAAGGGACAGATATAATATCTATGTAATATCTATCTAATGATATAATGCGGTTCATATACTTAACGTCGTAAGGCCCAGACAGCAGACACAACGGGAAATCAATTGTTTTATGCCTTTTATGGCTAATGCTTTTGGGTCTTACGAAGTTAATAGTGACTTCACGTCGTGTCGTAGTGCTGACACAGGCTATTTTGGCAGGGCTCAGATCCCTTAGTGGTTGATACCGATGCTGATGGGATCGAAGGAGCCGCTGATAAGATCGAAGGGGTCTTAGGAATCTTCGGGGTCTTTCCAGGCCTACTTGCCAGTTTAGGGATCTTTGGAAGCTTCGGCATCACAGGCGTTTTGGGAAGCCTAAGCAGTTCGATTATGTTACACCAAGTGAGCTTCAACCAAAGACGAACTCTCTCTAGGAATGGTTTCCTTGAGGGTTTGAATAAGTATGCCAGATACGCTGTATATATTAATCCCACAACCTGAAAAAGAAAATTTAGTAGTAGGTATTATATCGATACCTTAAATCTCAAAGGGCGTAATCACCAAATCATCACTTTTCAGGAGAGCCGAAACAAAAAAAAAATCTAAGAATTAAATTCATAACTTTTAAACTATAATGCCATATAAATGAAATTTGGATGTAATTATCGAGTATCGAGAGCTTTATAACACAGTTATATGGTATTCAAAATACAACCAATGTTTGCCAAACTGATTTGTGATTACGCCAAAAAATATTGACAATTTGGCATTTACGACCTTAAAAAAAGGTCTGTTCTGCAATAAGTTATGGTATAATGGCGTTTACGACTTGAAAAATAGGCTATTCTGCTCTATGCTATGGTGTAACAGCCCTAGTTAACTTATAGAAAATGCATTTTAAAAAGCTATTTTCGGTTTTTTATAAGTAAAAACACTTCGAGGAAGATACAAATTAAGAGACAAATACGGGTAGTTTCATTATTACAAAATTCATAGCAAGTACAGAAATGAAAACGATTTTATTATTTCAATTATACAAACGCAATCATTTTAGTTTGAAATTCAAACGAAAGTTATTGATTTCTATAATTTTGTTTTGTTTTTAAATTAGTATAGGTAAACAATATCTGCATCGACAGGACTTTTACTTAGAGCTTAAATTTTAATAAGTCTTCTACCAGTACTGTGCAAAGAAGTAAAACAAACGTTTATTTTTAAAAATGTTAAAGCTAGGATTGATCTACATAAGATTTAAGCGCTAGCAAAACTCCCGCCACTTTGTTTATGTTTCAGGTTTTGCGTGCTATTAACAATCTTTAATAGGAGTACTGTTGGGCAAAAGAAATAAAAGACGTCAACTTCACTAGGTATATTAACAAGAATTTAATCACAGACATCAATACAGAAATCGATACAATTCGGTTCGACGAGGGGAAATGAGTGGTATATTCTGCTCATTTTCGTATTTCCTCATTTTCGTCTAGGATACTGACACTAGAGTAATTCTTCTTACGTATGGGTAGTAAAGTACTTGCTAATTGCATGTCTGAGCGTTTTTATTTTAGAATTTATAGAAACCGGACTAAACACGCGATATTCATTATGCAGTATTACTACCACTTACTTTATTTATTTTGTTTAAATTCTTAAAGTAACTCGAGTCGTAAACGCCACTGTTACACATATCTGTCCTATACCGCCTCATTCGATAGTCAGTATTTTTCACATCATTATAATTTTAACTGGTGTATCGACCGAAACCTAATAATGAATTTTTTAAAGGTATTTACGACTAAAATTCTTGCATTATCGACGGTAAACACGTGGGCTGTAATCACCACTTTTTTGCGAATTTTAAAACTTTGATAATACAGATCGATAGAGAAAAAAAAAATGGAGTAAGATAGCATTCAAAGTCATTTTGGCCAAATGGTGATACGCCCTTTGAGATTTAAGGTATCGATATAGTCTAGTCCGTTGGTCTAGTGGTTTAAGTACCGGGCCGTGATCTCGGGGTCCCGGGTCGAGCAAAAGTATGTTACGAATTTTTCGAACATTGCTCGGGTTTGTGATCACAAATCCGCATTAAGCAAGCGTGGTGATTAAGCCTAATCCCATCATGGTAGTGATAACATGATTTCTATGATGGAGGCCTTTGCCCTGCAGTGTGACAGTATATAGGCTGATATTTTCAGTAGTAGTATGTACTTAGGGCCTCATTCACCATCTCTGAGTAAAGTGTCAAGTAATTTACTCTTCAATTTAAGTGGGTTCGGAGGAAACTGGCCCCTGGTCCGCGGCCTAGTTAACAATTTAAATAATTTATTCATACAAAGACCAGGGGCTAATTTTCTCCGAACCCATTTTAATTGACATTCGCATTGATTTAAAGTTTTGTTAACAAATCTCTATTAAAAGGTCTCAATTAATATATCTCTATTACTATATTACCTACCACTAGGGCCACTAGGGCCCGCCCTCACTTCGCTTCGGGACCGTAATTCAGAAATGAACCAATAGATGGCGCTGTGTTGTCCAATTACATCGCGCAAGCGTTTTGTGTTTTCGGTTTACCTATAAGCCTTGTCGTTGTCTATAGAAGTTATCTCTTTAAAAATATTAAAAGTAGATATAGAAGATAGATAAAGTAGGTATAAAATGCAGTGATCGTTGATCGATGACGTGATCAATGTTCTGACATAAATTGTTTGTACCAACTGTATAACCATGTGACTAGCATAAATAAATGAAAAAATATTTACTTAGGTACCAGTAAGATAAAACCTAAGACGACAAAACCTCGTATCATTTTCACAAATTTTGTAACAGCTTTCTGTATAGCTGTTACGCATCCCTCTTGAAAAGCATAGTATGGATCATATAAACAAATATTGTATCCGCTTGGCATAAATTGAGGTATGTACGCACGATGACAGCAACTCAAGTACAATTTTATATTATTGTTATAATACGAGTAGGGACCGTAAGTACCGCAGCATCGAAACTGAAATAAAAAAATATTCTATAGATTCTTCCATGGACGTATATAAGGGGGGGGGTCCAGGGGGTCCGGACCCCCCCCCCCACATTGAGGCCTGTTTGACATAAGGTTGAATCGGCTATAGCCAAGGGCGACTTAATTATGGGGTCGGCAAGGTTGGTGGGGTAGCAAATTGTAGATAGCCCTGGGACGGCAAATCAACAAATCAACCTCACGTTCTTCAAGAATGCGTACATGTAATAACGCACGCTGGGTCCAGCCGGTCCTTGAATTGTATTTGCAATGTGGGACACCCCCCTTATCAAAGCTATATTACGTCCGTGGATTCTTTTTATGCTAGAGGCGGCAAACGAGCAAGCGGGTCACCTGCCGGTAAGTCACAACTGCGAGATCAGAGAGGTCGCTGATTGCGTATGTGTGCTATAAGGGTTCCTAGTATTGTACTAACTTATTAAAAAATGGATGTATACAGGGTGTATCTGTAAACATTAACATCCCTGTTTAGGTAAAATATATTGAGACAGCATCACATACATTATCCTGGCCCCAAACTAAGGTTTTCCCTTGTGCTATGGAAACCAGAAACAACGAAGGTACTACAAACACCCAGACCCAAGACAAATATCTGTTTCATCAACAAACATTTCTGTTGGTGCGGGAATCGAACCCGCGACCCTTACGTTTCAACCGGCGCTCACACCATTGCGCTAAACGGGTCGTCCCGGTCCCGTATGTCCGTATTAGAAATTATTAAAGAAAACAAGTAAGTAGTCCTATAAGTAAAACATAATAATTAGGTACTAATATCGTTACTTACTGATGAGAATGTTGAGATGGATGTGTGGCGTGACGAGAATGGACAAGATAAGGAATGAGTATATCAGAGGTAGTACGAAAGTAGCACCTATCACCGATAAACTGAAGGGGAATCGTCTCTTCTGGTATGGCCATGTAACGAGAAGAAAATAAATTTACCTCCAGCAGAACATTCATTTATAATGAGCTTCCAATTTTAAGAAAATTCTAATATTGACGGCCTCGATGGCGCAGTGGCTAAGGTGTTCGCCCGAAGCGCAAAAGGTCCCGGGTTCGATTCCCGGTCAAGTCAATATAGGAAACTACATTTTCTAAGTTGTCTTGAGTCTGGGTGTTCTGGGTTGACGCCCCCAGATTATCGTCATCTGGTACTCATAGTACAGGGGTTGCCCTAGTTTGAGACCAGGTTGATTGGTGTGATGTCTGGCGCATTTATTTATTTATGTATTTAATATGGCAATTGTAGGTAATGAATTTAAACCGACGAATTAACCACCCTATTGCTGGTGTGTTACATAAGGTAATAATATTAGTACATAAATTATAATGCAAAAGGTGAATTTTTTCCTCAATAAAGAAACTAAATAAATAAATAAAATAAACTTACTGCAGTTTGCAAAAACGGAAACGACTCATCTCTTGTCTCTGTCTCGTTGAACCTGCCTTCCACTTCAGTTCTAATCAACCAGTTGAAGGTTTCCGGGTCGTACATCGGATCAGCCAGAGTATATATAGTAAAGTATGTTACGAAGAACAAAATCACAAAGTACTGTAAAAAATTGATATTATTATATCGACATAGGCGAGACAAAGTCAGCAAGGCTGCGCTGGCTCGGTCACTTAGAGAGAATGGAGTCAGATCGTGCGGCCAAGCGAGCTTACCTGGGTCGATCTACCGGGAAGTGCCCAGTGGGGCACCCCAGATATCGCTGGATGGACCAGGTCAAGGAGGGAATTACTCGCTAAGATAACACACCGCTGTGAAGCCGCGTCTATGCTGTGTTGCTGGAGACCCAACCCGGGGAAAATGGAAATTCTAAAGATTGGCAGCGCACATGACTCCACTGATTATTTCAATGACTTATCCAGGTGTTCCGCCTGCCTGTCCTATACTTAACTTAGAAAACACCTCTTCGACTAACCGCAAACCACAATAGCCGTTTGGGGTAAGTAAGTAGTTACCCATCCCATTAAAACATACCTAAATGTGAAATGGTAGCCAAGGTAAAAACAAGTTTTGTTTGTCGCGTTCACCGTCAAAAGAAGTGATATCTAAATAGATGCCAAGTTCAATGGTGAGACCTACTTGGCTAATTCTCATTCACGAATTACATTACCTACATAATGCAGCCGTGAGATCCAAATATGAGATTGACAGGCACAAAAGAACAGATAGTGTCCATTGAGTCTGTCACTCTTGTTGTATCTGTGGGTTTTATATAATCTGTGGTTAGCTGGCAACACTAGAGTGAGTTAGACTTGAACAATGACCGGCACATCCTATAGACATGTAACAATGTAAAGTGATTATTATTTAAATAATACTATATTAAACTACAACAATTAGTTTATATATCTCGTCCAGTAAGCCATCCAAATATGGTGTCATCGTGGTGCTGAAAGAAAAGCAAGAAAGGACACACGACTACAATGACTGACAAGGTACAGAAATTTCTTTTATCAAATACAATAAAACCGTTGAATATTTCAAACGGAAGTGGCAAAAATGGACAAAATATCAATAATTATGATAACTGGACGAGATGGAAAGAGAAATTCCTAATATATTATGACGCTCATGATTTTGACGACCTAACGGAGAAGAAAAAAGTAGCCTTATTTTTAAATTCTATTGGAGAGGATGGTATCGACATATTCAATTCATTTGGACTGGACAGAACTATAGTGAAATTAGATGATGTAATAAAGAAATTTGATGAGAAATTAATCCCTGCAAAAATACGACTGTGGAAAGATACAAATTCTTCACTAGATATCAAAAAGATGACGAATCATTAGATGAATATTGCACTACCCTAAACAATTTATCAAAAAGTTGTGATCTATCTTCCCTAAAAGAATCATTGGTGAAAGATATGTTTGTGATTGGCATTAGAAATAAATACATCAAGGAAAGATTATTACAGGAAAATTTCAATGACATTAATGAAGCAATTCAATTTTCGAAGAATTTAGAATTATCTCAAGAAAGATCTTCACAACTACCTGCGACTGACAAAGAAAAAAATATTCATCAGGATTTCAAGGAAATTAATTCAATTAACCATGAAAAAATGTCAAGACCAAGAAGACCATTGATTAGATCATCACATCAAGAGAGACCAAGATCAATTAGTAGAAATTCATCGACTACAAGAAACAAGAATTATTCTTCGAACAATTCTTTTTCCAGGAATCATTTTTCAGGTCAAAATATGAAAAATTGTGGAAAATGTGGTCAAATACATAGACACAAGTGCCCAGCATTAGGAAAAATTTGTATTCATTGCAAAAAACCTAACCATTTTGCAAAAATGTGTAGAAGCAACACCAACAAAAGACTTCCGGTGAACTCTGCGGTGAGATGTATCAATAATGATTTTATCATTAATTCTATTGAGTCTAAAAACTTGAATAATTGGTCTATGAATATTTATATTTTTGATTATTGTATTCCATGTCAAATAGATACTGGTGCAGATGTTAATGTGATTTCTGAAAGTACTTTGTATAAAAATAAAACAAAATAGAAATATCAACATTCCTATTCGCAAAACGAATAATAGAATTTTACTTTCTCTGGTCAATTAATTGAAAACATAGGCAGTGTTAAATTGTATTGTCAATTGGAAAATCAAACTAATGCTTATATTTATTTTATAGTTGTAAAAGATAAATGTAAAACTATAATTGGATGGAGGACTTCGGAGAAACTTGGTATAGTGAAACGACTGTTCCAACTTACTAATGGATTGCATGAGCATGAAACATCAATCGCTAATATTGATAATAACAATAAACCAAGGTCAGTACAACATATTATTAACAAATACTCTAACACCTTCGAAGGATTAGGATGTTTACCAACAGAAGTTCATTTAGAAGTAGATGAATCTATTAAACCTAAGATATGTCCAGTTAGGAGAATACCATATGCGCTTCATGACAAATTAAAGGAAGAATTAGATAGAATGGAGAAATTAAAGGTTATAGAAAAAATTAACGAACCAACTGAATGGGTAAATTCTTTTGTTCCAGTTGAAAAACCTAATAAAACCCTTCGTTTATGTTTAGATCCTAGAAATCTCAATAAAGCTATTAAAAGACCATTATATCCTTATCCTACATTTGATGATTTAAGATCAAAAGTTTCAGGAGCTTCAGTATTTTCAAAATTAGATGCAAACTCAGGATACTGGATGTTAAAACTTGATAATGAAAGCAGTAAACTCACTACATTCAATACACAATTTGGTAGATATAAATTTTTAAGACTTCCATATGGTATAAATTCAAGTGGAGAAATATTTCACCGAGTAATGAATGATATATTTCAGGACTTGCCAGGAGTTATTTTATTTGTGGATGATATTTTAGTATATGGATCTACTCAAAAAATTCATGATGAAAATCTTGAAAGATTATTTAAAAAAGCTCAGGAGGTAAATCTTAAATTTAATAAATCTAAATGTCAGTTTAGTTTACCACAAATTTCATATGTAGGTCATATTTTTGATAGACATGGTATTTCCCCAGACAAATCCAAGATTGAAGCGATCATTGAAATGCCTAAACCTAAAGATATAAAGGAGCTACAACGATTCCTAGGTATGGTAAATTATTTAGGTTCATACATTCCTAATTTATCTGAAGAAACCTCAATTTTAAGAGATTTATTAAAAAAGAAAAATGTTTGGCAATGGACTGAGAACCATGACCAACAATTTAATAAATTAAAATCATTAATATGTCAGTCTCCAACTTTAATTCATTATGATGTCAAAAAGCCAGTAAGAATGTCTGTAGATGCTTCAAAGAATGCAGTAGGTGCAGTAATATTTCATGAAAAACACCCTATAGCTTACGCTTCTAAATCATTGAATAAGTCACAAGAACACTATGCACAAATAGAAAAAGAATTATTTGCCATAGTTTTGGTTGTAAAAAATTTCATACAATACATTTATGGAAAGACAATACAAGTAGAAACAGATCATCAACCACTTGTCACATTATTTAAAAAATCACTCTCAGATGTTCCTGCTAGATTACAAAGAATGATGATAGCAATTTCAATCATATGATCTTATAGTTTCTTATGTAAAAGGCTCAGAAATGTATGTCTCTGACACACTATCTCGTGCACCAATAAATAAAACAGAAATAGATGAAACTGATTTTAATGAATTGTATTCAAATATTGAATGTCAAGTAAATTTATTAACTTCAAATCTTTCTATATCTAAGGAAAAATTAGAAAAAATTATATCTCATTCTGTATCGGATAATTCATTTAAAAAGATCATTGAATATTTTAAAGAAGGATGGCCTAAGTCTAGACAACATTGTGATCCTATTGTTTTACCTTATTGGAATATTAGAGATGAAATTCATGTAGTAAATAATATTTTATTCAAAAATAATTCTGTCATTATTCCAAAATCATTAAGACCTAGTATTCTTTCAGAGTTACATGAGAGTCATATGGGTATCGAAAAAACAAAAAACCTTGCTCGAGGATTAGTTTATTGGCCAAATATTAATCAGGATATTGAGACTCATGTAAGTAAATGTGAATCTTGTATGATGTATAGACCAAATAAAACAAAAGAATCTATTTTATTTCATGAACAGCCTAATCTTCCATGGCAAAAAGTAGCTACTGATTTATTTGATTATAAAAATAAGAAATATTTAGTAGTAGTAGATTTTTATTCGAATTACATAGAACTTGCATACTTAAATAATAATTCTACTAGTAATTCTGTGATATTTCAACTAAAATCAATTTTTGCACGTCATGGTATTCCTGTACAATTAGTTAGTGATGGTGGTCCCCCATTTAACTCAAAAGATTTCAAAAATTTTCTCAAGGAATGGGATGTAGAACATATTACTTCTAGTCCTCATTTTCCTAGATCCAATGGTTTGGCAGAAGTATCTGTAAAGATAATAAAAAACATTTTTAGAAAATGTGAAGAATCAGGTTCAGATTATTTTACTGGATTATTGCATTACAGAACTACGTCTAAAACTGATGGTAATAAGTCACCAGCCGAATTACTCATGTCAAGAAAGCTAAGAACTAAAATACCGACTAATACTAAAAATCTTAAACCTAAAGTTGTTCGATTCTCTGAATACATAGATAACAAAGTCAGTAAACAATTAAAGACAAGTTTATACTACAATCGAAATTGTAAGCCCAGTCAAGTCTTCGAAGAAGGTCAAAGTATTTTATTTAAGAAGAATCCCAAAGATATAATATGGACAAAAGGTATTATTATGAGTAAAACTAATTTACCAAGGTCATATCTTGTCAAGATCAGAATAATGTAATTTATAGGAGAACCTCTCAACATATTTTGAATTGTAATACTAACAGGTCAAGGTATAATCAAGTCAATAATAAAAAGAGATCAAGTCTTACAAATAACCATTATAATAATAGGTATAGTCAGAATTGGAAAATCATAGTAATGTATTGTCGCCTGAATTCATAGAAATGGAAAATGTATCTGAAGATGAGTTCCTTCCAGAATTAAGTGATCAAAATTCAAATATATTACCTGAAATGCAAGATATTTCATTTAGCGCTCCATGTCCAGAGGCTAAATATACTAGACGAGGTAGGAAAATTAATATGCCTGATAGATTTAATTTATAACAATGACCCTATATGTAAGTTTTTAAAATTGTAAATATATTATGAATGATGACTAATAATTTAATTTAATATGAATGTTATGACTGTGTAAATAATAATTATAGGTTATGAATAATGTCAATGTCAATGTATCTTTATAAACAATGTCAAAATGTCAATGTCACTAATGTCAGAATAAAGTTAAAATAGTATTGCCAGCCACTTTCCAAAAAAGGGGCATGTTGTATCTGTGGGTTTTATATAATCTGTGGTTAGCTGGCAACACTAGAGTGAGTTAGACTTGAACAATGACCGGCACATCCTATAGACATGTAACAATGTAAAGTGATTATTATTTAAATAAATACTATATTAAACTACAACAATTAGTTTATATATCTCGTCCAGTAAGCCATCCAAATAACTCTCACCCTGAAGGCCTGCTGAGATATTATACTTAGGTAGGTACATTATTCTTTTACTCCAAGAAAAACATGAATATTACTTAAACCTACGCAAGTATTAGTTGTAGAAAGGGCGACCTTACTGCTGTGTAGCGGGATCTTTAGCGTTTAGCTTAGAGTAGACAGCCACTGGAGATGCCCTAACGTCCGCGCTGCTAACAATTTTTTTCACCATTTTTTGCGGGGGACGAGGTAAACACGTACAGCACACCACCAAAATTTTAATACTCAACAGTCACAAATTTTGCTGTCACGATAACCGCACACTACAGAAAAAATTTAACACATCAAAAAATACACACTCACAAATAAAGATTTCACGTAACTATGCAGCATAAGGTAGATGTACCATATTACGTAAGTGTACGGAATTCCGTAAGTTTTCGGTTTAGGCCTAAAAATAAGAAAATTACTAATTGTATCAAAAAGTTATAAAGTTATCTATTAAGTATGTACAATAGAGCATCAATTACACACGTTTAAAAGAACTGTAACCATCGTCGGATCAGTAGACACGTCTCCCTCGGTCAGCCTCCGCCGAACCGCCATAAAGGGTGGTGTGCGTATTGCGTACGCGTAAGCTACCGCGCGAATTTTCATAAGGATATTGCGAATGACATGTAAGTATTTTCATAACTAAGTAATGTAATTATTTTTAAGGGTTTTAAAACAAACTGATTGATTGCCGTTTCAAGTGACTTCATTTAGTTTTTAGCGAATTAATTGAAATTTTCTGATTGCCGCAATTACCTACACCAAAAACCAACCGTGTCCATTATTACGTAACAATTACGGAATAGAGGAAAGAAGGGTGATTTTGTTTTTTGGAATTTGTCAGGAACGAGATGAGATAAGTAAACGAAAAAAGCTGGTACAGGTCTAATATATAACATAGTTTCTTGGAATCAAATTACGTATTACTATTTTATTTCTCTATGTTATGAAATACGTGTGTAAAGAGAAAACATTTTTCTTACTTTAAGCAGATTCGTCACAAATAACATCGGTACAAAATCATTATTTTGTTTAATTTAATTGTATCTTCCAGTATATTTTTTGATACCTATTACTAGTATGATTGCATTCCTATACAATTCAAGTAGTTTTATGTTGTTAAGAAGAGTTACTCGTTAGAAATTTATGTTAATCTGACTACCGGAATTACCCACAGCGTTTTTGGCTGTATTTGTTATTACGGTAGATATAAAAGTACCTGATTGAGCTGGGTACTGCATTTTATTTTTTACAGGTCGAAATGTCAAACAAAAAGTCCTCCAGCGAGGACCTCGCCAAAGCTTTAGAGGATGTTAAAAAATGGAACTATGCCTATATATCGTGCATCTAACATACCCAACCAGACCTTGCATGAGAAAATTTAAAAAATATTTGTTTTTGAATTTTAAATGGATTTTTTCATATATAAAAAATAATAATAAATAAATGAATAAAATATAGTTTACTAAACCGTGCTATAAGCTAAAAGTAAGTCGAAGTAAGTTCATTTTGATCTCATGAAAGTTTAAACACTACTATAAGTACCTAAAATTTAAATAAACTGTTTTCCTACACATAAAAAATAAAGGTGTTTTATTTAAAACACGTCACATTATATTATTTTTTATATTTCATGTAATCTTGCAGAAAAACGCCATTTTTCTACATATACCGGAATTACCAGCATCCATTTACGGAATTACCTCGAGAGTCAAATTTTATACCGTAATAACGGACATATACGAGGTCCAGAAAAATTACAATTACTTTTATAAAAGATTTTAAATACAGTATGTTACATTATTAATCTCTTCTCTGAAAACCGCTTTTTACGACTAAACTAATTTCAATTCGCTGTTTTTTCCTGCTTTACTGGAAATTGCTAGGAAAGACAAAAATGCCTTAATACTCCGTAATTACGTACATTTACCTTACATACGAAAAAGACAGTGATGGGACACAAAGAATGAGTCAAATCAGTTTGGTGAATGAACTTATATATAAAATTGTAAGTGTAAAATTCTGCACATTGAAGATAAATAAATATTTATTTAGTCAGTTTGTAAAATAAAACCGGCCAAGAGCGTGTCGGACACGCACATGAAAGTGTTCCGTATCCAAAAGATGGGCCTTAAACCTTATTTTCATAGTTAAGTTAGGTAGTTATTTCCATACATTACCATTTAGTTAGGGCAAGTGGACGTCATAAGTTGGTCAAGTTGTATTAAAAATACTATGTATGATACAGAGTCGCTAAAGTTTTCGTTAAAAGTACAGTCAGCCACACATCAGGTTACCACAATCTGTCAAATTTCCTCAACTGATATTCAACTTAATGTGTATGACAGTATTTACTGTGATGTGTAGCTGTACGTAGGTACTTACTTGGAGGTATAGAGCATATTTTTTTCAGAATTATTTTAATAGTATTTCAAAAGTTGGGGGGGGGGGGGGGGGGGGGAGAGGAAGCTCTAATTTTAACTTTGTATTAATATATCTCGAAACTGGGGGGTTTGATCCCACATTATGTCAAGGCAATTTTTATTGTATTTAAAGATACCTTTTAACGATACCGACCAGACGATGGGGTAAGTCGAATTTATTTTTCGAATTAACTTTTCGCTGTATGGAAAGGGGGGTGAAAAATAATTATTTTTCAATAATGTTAAAAACCAATTTTTGGATTATCAGTATACATCTCTTTACCAATTTTCAGTGACAATCGGTGCAGAAACGGCGGAGAACGAGCCAGGACAGACAGACAGACAGACAGACGGACAGACATGACGAGTAGACTACGGAACCCTAAAAATGGTGAAGTTGTGCAATACATACTAAAACGAAAAAAAATACAAATGTGCGCTAGTTTGGGGTTAAACATTTGGACAAACAAAGGGAGAGTAAATGAAACAATATATTTTTAATTAAAATGATTTATTGAAATATTACAAAAAATCCTTATTACGCATTTATATTGATTTTCAAAATGAATAAGTTTATTGTTACACGTGTCGAATATATTTCTGGGGGTCTAATTTTTTTGAAATATTGAATAAACGAACATTCGTATACTTTTCTATATTAAAATTAGCGAGCTCCAATTATGGTTTACTATCTACTCCGTTATCATGCATGATACTCCCGGACCACATATTTTATTCCTTTTACCTCGAAATATTTTATAGCCACCAATTCTTTTTATTTTTAGAATAAATTCCAACATCGTATGACCAGAAGAAAGGACAGTAATTTCTCTAATTCACTTTACAATGTTTTAATATTATAATATACGTCTATACTATTTTATTCAAAATATAATGAAAAGAACGGATTTTGAAACTAACTGCAGTGAGTGAATGATTCATTCAAATGTCGAGTTGATTGTAATTGGTCCCATCACTAGGACCGATACCACGATATCATTATTAAATTTTTCTGTCGTTTACGTATCGTAACCGTTTTTTATTAAAATAGATTTTCTAGTTTAATACACATTTAATGATTAATAAAAGTCATTACTTATGATAGGAAACGCGATCTTGTTGCGAATTTTAGCTGTCAGATCGCCTTTTACATGAAAATACTGCACAATTCACCATTTTTAAGAGAAACGTCACGCGACACGGAGCGATGCAAAATGGCGATGTAGCGACATCCAAGTAGTTTTGTATAACTTAGTTGACCAGTTCCGAATAGTTGACCAATGTACTTTGCCGGAGGGGAAACGCCCGGCATGGCATCTCCAGTGGCTATATACTCAAAGGCGTTTAGGGATTTTTAGCGGGATCTGGAGGGCCCCTTGTAGCCCCGAAGCCCTGGGCTGCAGCCCAAGCAGCCCATAGGTAGATCCAGCCCTGCGCCCAATGACTACGAGTAATAGGGCATTTGACTAATCTTGATATACTTAAGTAAAAAATATTTATACTTTTCCAAAATACTGGTAAATAAGAACCAATAGCCAAAATTTTCAGTTAAAAATATAACGTCTAGCTGGTTTTATGAGCATTCAAAGTTTCCCCAGATAGCAAGCGAGCTTGCTGCAAAATTGATTTTTAGATTGTCACGTCAAACATGAAAAATCAAGTTTATGACAAAATTTGCTGTAAGCTTGTTGATTAAGGTATGATGTTTCAAGGCTTTGATAATTTTGAAGCAAAGTTCGACCGCAAATATAAAATTGTAATGCTATGTATTTGTACTAGATTACCAAGTTATTTGTGCGGTTTCAGGGAACGAAACGAACTCTGTGCATTTTGTTTAGCAAAGCAAACCGCAAATCATCATCAGCAACCCACGTTCGTCCACTGCTGGACATAGGTCTCCCCTAATGCACGCCACCCGCTCCCGATTTTCGGCCACTCTCATCCAGCTCACTCCAGCCAGCCTTCGAATCTCGTCATCCCATCTTGTAGCAGGGCGTCCAACACTACGTTTGCCGAGTCGCGGTCTCCACTCAAGGACCTTATGGCTCCAACGGTTGTCAGTTCTGCGGCTAATGTGACCAGCCCACTGCCACTTCAGTTTGCTAATCCGGTGGGCTATGTCGGTGACTCTGGTTTTTTGTCGGATTACATCATTTCTGATGTGGTCCTTCAAAGATACTCGTGTTGTTCTTCAAGAAAGGCATCAACCGCAAATATAAAATTGTAATGCTATGTATTTGTACTGGATTACCAAGTTATTTGTGCGGTTGTCGTGTTTATTTTCTACATCGCGATGACGAGATTTTTTTCCAAACAATGACTACCAGAAGTCCAATTTGTGAATATTACTTGAGTCATGGATTCTTTATTGCAATCGTGACTGTTGAGGAGCGTCACTCGGGGACGTCTGTCACTGCGCCCTGCTTGGGAAAGTGTGTGGAACTGAGTCAAGGGTTTTTTTATATGATAGGTAGCAGACGAGCAGGCGGATCACCTGGTGGTAAGCAATTGCCGCCGTCCATGATGAACACATGCAACAAGTGCGCTGCTAACCTTATATCCCCTTCCCCCCCGATTGGCCTCCAAACTTTGTTACAGTCTCACGAAACTTAGGTACAACACCTCCGGTAATATGAAACTCACGACAGGTTTAATGGTAACCGAACCCGCCAAAGTAGGAAAGTAAGTGCACATTAAATAGTTACTATGACATCTCTCACTCTTTCATTTTATCCGTTTAATACAGTCACAGCGGCCATTTTAACATCCGAAGCCGTAAACTATAAAAAAAAAATCTGTCAGTCAAATTACTTCGCGGTTTATTGTCTGATTTCAAATTATAATTATAATTTGCATTTATTACATTATAATTTGCTTGATTTTCAAACGTTATCTGTAAACCTTTGCAGTGTTTTTCATTTAAATAAAGATGCCAAGGGTTTCATGCGAGATATGTGGACTGAAAACAATTCGGGTGGGAAACAAAAAAACGGGCATTTATGGCTCAATTTCCACTGGATGAAGCTCGGTTAGTACATTTTATGAATTAATAAGGATCAATAAAGGTGCATTTATTGATAATTTATTGTATTTCAGGACATATTTTCAAATATAAAATGTGTGAATAAATTTTACTTTAACACTAGTGCAGTGTAATATTTTATCGACTACCTACTTATCGATAATTTTTTTTTGTATGTGTGATTCCCTCTTTAAACCTAATTTCATAAAAATCAATTATTTTTAACAGCATTTTCAAAGTATTACTTACAATTTAAAAATATATATATCATTGAACTACCCGTACATTTTCCACCAACTTTTATTATAAAACCATTTACTTAAACGAAACATTTGATATAGCTACCAAACAAAATTTACTTGTCGCGTATACAGGATACGAGCATGTGACGTCACTCGTCTGTAGCCATTTGTACAGAGCGTTTTTGCCCAAAATATGTGCTCTTAAAGTTATCGACAATCGAGTAATTCTTTCAATAATGTTTCTTAAATTGAGAGGTCTTTTGATTAAACACATAAAAAAATTTAGTCAAATACCCTATTGTGTTGCTTTCCCTGCCTTCTCTGTCTATTTTGTGGTGGTACTCACTAAAAGGAGGAGCGAGAAGAATCTCGTGAGTACTGCATAGAAGCCAACCACTCCTGCTATGACGAAGAGGATGCCTCCCGCAAAACATAGCGCCGATATATGTGAGAACTCTGGCGCCTTAACAATATCGTAATCCGAGAGATATTGTGGTACTATCAGTTTATCAAACAAAATGAAGCCCACACCTATTATCTGAAAATAAAAAAATCCGTGTGACAAACAAAATTTAATGTTTTTTTTATATAGGAAGGCAAACGAGCAAGCCGGTCAGCTGATGGTAAGTGAACACCGCCGCCCATGGACATCAGCTACACCAGGAGTGCGGATGCGTTGCCGGCCTTTCAGGATGGCATAAACTCGTTTCTTGAAGATTTGAATGCCGTACCGCTTAGGAAATACCGCTGCGGGAAGTTGATTCCACAATGAGAAGGTGCGTGGCAAAAAGTGTCGTGTATAGCGCACGGTAGATGATTGCCAACCATCTAGGTGGTATGGATAGAATCCAAGTTTACGGCGTATAGTACGTTGGTGAAATTTGGCAGCGGGTATTAACTGAAATAACTCCTCGGAGCACTCACCATGGTAAAGGCGGTAAAAGATACAAACTAATTGAACTATTTATGAGAGCATCATAATCTCCCTGCCCTGTTTCCGGACTATCTGGGGTCGGCGCAGTATGTTTTCTTCTTGCGTTCATCTCTGTCATTCGTCATCATATCATCCACCCCATTTTCAGTCATGTCATTCTTCACACAATCTATCCATCTCTTTTTCGGCCGTCCTCTATTCCTCTACCCATTTACATTACCCATCACTCTTTTGTTACCAGTATGAGTAGAGAGGAGATATTCTAGAAGAATGTTTATCGGTGATGGCCCGCCCTCACTTCGCTTCGGGACCGTAATTCAGAAATGAACCAATAGATGACGCTGTGCTCAATTACATCGCGCAAGCGTTTCGTGTTTTCGATTTACCTATAGGCCTTGTGGTTGTCTATAGAAGTTATCTCTTTATAAATAGTATAGAAGATAGATGATATGTGCCACTTTCGGACTAAGTAGGTATACCTCTGATATACGCAATACGCATTCCTTATCTTGTCCATTCTCGTCACAACATCACACTCGACTTCTCCCTATTTTTGTGGGATTTGACCGTGGGAGAGCCACGCTTCGGCATGAATGGGCCGGCTCGACCGGAGTGATACCACGGCCTCATAGAAGACCGGCGTGAAGCAGCGCCTGCGCTGTGTTTCGTCGAGTGAGTGAGGGTAGGCACCGGGGAGGCACAAAAGGCCGGAAATTGGCTTAATAGTTGGCATTTTGGCAATGCACTTGTGACTCTACTGATGTTGCAGGTGTCTATGGGCGGCGGCTATCGCTGACCATCAGGTGATCCGTCTGCTTGTCTGCCACATATCACATAAAAACAAAAAAAATACCAAACTCTTTGTTTTCTATAGGCGTATAGTCCTCCCCCACGGGCCGTGGGAAAGAGGGGAGGGTTATTCTAAAAGGGGAGGTTAGAGATTAAGTACTTACGATCAATAAGGCATTTAAAAAATGTAACGTCAACGCCATAATTATGTAAACGATGGACAAACAATAACCCATAATCGCCATTGTGGAAGGAAAATTGGTAGCAACGTTATAAAAAAACTAATATAAAATATATAGTTATTTCGAGTAAAATAAAAGAAGACATAGAAAATTAATGCAATAATGCTGTTTCCCTTACATGTTTACAAGTTGATTGACATTTTTCCATTTTGTTCATAGACTAATAATAAAATAAAACTGGAGATATAACTTTATTATACTCTATGGATATACCTGGATATACAGTCAACCAATTGACTAAGGAATAAATTTTATATAGTATATTTAATTCTTAATCATTATTGTTAGACTTTATAAAGACTTTACTTTACTTTTTAACGATTTTACCCCCTGTCGTGATAAAAAGTTAGTTTTTCTCCCCATTATAAAGCAAAAGCAAAGCAAAGAGTCTTTGATTACTTATTTATATAGTCTTTGCTCGTACGTGTATCTTCTCCTTAGAGCGTTTTCACATTATCCGATCCGATATATTTTGACTATTATGTAATTTCACAAATTTTATATATTTTCCAATTTGCTTTGTTGTAAGTATTGTAACTACCCTCTTTAGTAAATAGGTAATACCAAAACTTTTACCATCCGTGGATAACGGTGTTGGTTGCACATTTGTTAACCCAATGAAATATCATGTTTTATCATTTAATTTAGGATCATTTAATGTGTAACTGTTTGTTATTCTTAATAAATAAAATAAAATGAGATATCGGTGTCGGACGCCGTATGTCGTATATAAGTAAAGTGTATGAAAATATTATGTACCTGTCTTTCATATTGTCCGGCCCGATATCGGATATCGGAGCCAACACATTTCATTACATTTTACTTACCCCGATATCGGATCGGCCGCCCGACACCGATATTGCACTGATATCGGATCGGATAGTGTGAAAAGGCTCTTACTCTATGGCACGAATATCCACTGAGCAAGAAATCTTGTTTGTTTAAAGTACTTAATCACTAATATTCTCTATGATCAAATAAATTATGCTCTTTGATATCTATCAGATTTAGTGTCAGATTTGATTAGATCAATATCAATCAATTTCATGATTATATTCTCTTTGATCAATATATAAGTATTTTGGATCAGATTCAAGTTGGATTCAATGCTTGATTCAATAATGCCTTGTTTATACAATTAATAATAATATTAAACTGTTTGTACATACATATTTTAAACTTAGTTTTATTATTACTGTGCCAAAATATTCCCTTCACATAATGGCGATAATGGGGATATTTATGGCCGTCATCTATGTTATAGTGGCGTCTTTTTTACATGTTGTAAATGGTTTATTGATCGTAAGTACCTACATAATCTTTACCTATAGTTAGTATGATAGAATTTATTTTGTAGGTACAATATCTACTTGCAAATATGACAAGGCATTGTCCGAGGCATAATAATATGGGTCTTCTCAAATTGTGTTTGGGTGTTTTCAAATTGTGTCATATAAATTTAACATATTTGCGCGCCTGCTGGCAGGCTGGATACCGTGTCTAATACTTACAATAACATCTATGTATCAAATGTGTATTATGCAAATAAATAATGTTTCTGTTTCTGTTTCTGTTTCTATGCCGTCTCATCCGATAGATACATAATTTAGAAAATAAATGGTTCCAGCATGGAGCCAGGGAGCGGAACAGCGGAGGCGCTGCTTCACGCCGCTCATCTGTAGGCCGTGGTATCACTCTGGAGCCGCATTCATGCTGAAGCGTGGCTCTCTCACGGGATTTTATTGTTTCAGTTATCAGGTGTGGGCTTCATTTTGTTTTCAAAATTGATAGTGCCGCAATATCTCTCGGATTTCTCCATGTTTAAGGTGCCAGAGTTCCCACACATACTGGCACTATTATTCGCGGGCGGCATCCTCTTCATCATTGCAGGACTGGTTGGACATTTTGCTGTACTCACGAGATTCTTCTGGCTCCTCCTTTTTGTGAGTACATCAATAGACACAGAAGTCAGCTGTGACTCTTTGATGACTGTAATTCTTTTGTTGACCCGTTTGGCGCTGTGGTTTGAGCGCCGGTTGAGACGCAAGGTTCGCGGGTTCGATTCCCGCACCAAGACAAATTGTTGATAAAATAGATATTTGGATTTGGCATGGGTCTGGGTGTGTGGTTCCTTCGTTGTTTCTGGTTTCCATAGCACCTTATTAGTTTGGGACCACGACAATGACTGTGACATTGTCCCAATCACCGCCGAGCTAATAGTAGAAATGTGCACATTTGAAAAATCCAGAAGTGCATGCTCGGATTCCAATCACGATACTTATGGAAGGTGGGTTCTTATCCTGAGCTGCAATCGCTCATTGTTTCACTGACACCAATATTACCTAATGTTACGGCTATGTACCCCTGCATACGGAAATAGAGCTTGTCTCAAATGGGTAAGGTATATTATTCCGTTGTGCACTGCGTCACATACGCATAGTCGCCCCCGAACCTACGCGTTAGGAATGTGACACTATCGAACTATCTTTATCGAAAGTTTGAGAAGCTACGAGAAAGATTGAGAACTGTGTAGAAGTCTCTCGAAGCCCTAATACAGGGCGTATTCGTGAACATTTTTTATCACTTTTCACGTCTTCTATTAACCATTCTGAAAGTTCTATGACTTTTGAAAATTCATTGATAAAAATTTCTTCTCCCCATACAAACTGACTAAGTCACGTGAGCAAGTTTGTATAAAAAGTAGTTTTTTTTAATGTGAATTACTAAAAAATCATAGAACAGAAATGTTCATAGTTGTCGGTAATTGAAATGAATGAATGAATATTATGTTGAAATGAATAAATGTTCACAGATACACCCTGTATACTATAGCAACATGCCCGCAAAATTTATGATCTACAAACTCTCTAGAGGATTCCAGATTATTTTCTCTTATTTTTTACAGTACAGTGTCTTTTTATATTAATTTACAGTAGGTACTTGACAGTGTTTTTTATTAATTTACAGTACAGTGTGATTGTGTTCTTCGTAACATACTTTACCATATACACTTCTGTCTGACCCGCTGCAAGACATGGGTACATTCTATAACCGGTTGATTAAAACTGAATTGAATGCCGTACCGCTTAGGAAATACCGCTGCGGGAAGTTGATTCCACAATGAGAGGGTGCGTGGCAGAAAGTGTCGTGTATAGCGCACGGTAGAGGATTGCCAACCATCTAGGTGGTATGGATGGAATCCAAGTTTACGGCGTATAGTACGTTGGTGAAATTTGGCAGCGGGTATTAACTGAAACAACTCCTCGGAGCACTCACCATGGTAAAGGCGGTAAAAGATACTTAAAAACTAATTTAACTATTTATGAGAGCATCATAATCTCCCTGCCCTGTTTCCGGACTATCTGGGGTCGGCGCAGTATGTTTTCTTCTCTGTCATTCGTCATCATATCATCCACCCCATTTTCAGTCATGTCATTCTTCACACAATCCATCCATCTCTTTTTCGGCCGTCCTCTATTCCTCTACCCATTTAAGTACATTCATACCCATCACTCTTTTGTTACCAGTATGAGAAGAGAGGAGATATTCTAGAAGAGTAGTTTCCCCTTCAGTTTATCGGTGATGGCCCGCCCTCACTTTGCTTCGGGACCGTAATTCAGAAATGAACCAATAGATGGCGCTGTGGCGTCCAATTACATCGCGCAAGCGTTTCGTGTTTTCGATTTACCTATAAGCCTTGTGGTTGTCTATAGAAGTTATCTCTTTATAAATAGTATAGAAGATATGTGCCACTTTTGTACTAAGTAGGTATACCTCTGATATCTTACGCATTCCTTATCTTGTCCATTCTCGTCACAACATCACACTCGACTTCTCCCTATTTTTGTGGGATTTGACCGTGGGAGAGCCACGCTTCGGCATGAATGGGCCGGTTCGACCGGAGTGATACCGGCCTCATAGAAGACCGGCGTGAAGCAGCGCCTGCGCTGTGTTTCGTCGAGTGAGTGAGGGTAGGCACCGGGGAGGCACAAAAGGCCGGAAATTGGCTTAATAGTTGGCATTTTGGCAATGCACTTGTGACTCTACTGATGTTGCAAGTGTCTATGGGCGGCGGCCATCGCTGACCATCAGGTGATCCGTCTGCTCGTCTGCCACATACTTATCACATAAAAACAAAAAAATACCAATCTCTTTGTTTACTAATAGGCGTATAGTCCTCCCCCACTAGCCGTGGGGGAGGGAAAGAGGGGAGGATTATTCTAAAAGGGGAGGTTAGAGATAAAGTACTTACGATCAATAAGGCATTTAAAAAATGTAACGTCAACGCCATAATTATGTAAACGATGGACAAACAATAACCCATAATCGCCATTGTGGAAGGGAAATTGGTAGCAACGTTATAAAAAAACTAATATAAAATATATAGTTATTTCGAGTAAAATAAAAGAAGACATAGAAAATTAATGCAATAATGCTGTTTCCCTTACATGTTTACAAGTTGATTGACATTTTTCCATTTTGTTCATAGACTAATATAAAATAAAACTGGAGATATAACTTTATTATACTCTATGGATATACAGTCAACCAATGACTAAAAAATAAATTTTATATAGTACTAGCGGCCGCCCGCGACTTCGTCCGCGTGGAAAAGTAACTTTTTACCCCCCTTTTAACCCCTTACAACCCCCTTTTAGCAATAAAAAGTAGCCTATGTCCTTTCTCAGGGTCTAGATCATCTGCCTACCAAATTTCATTTAAATCCGTTCAGTAGTTTTGGCGTGAAAGGGTAACAGACAGACAGACAGACAGAGTTACTTTCGCATTTATAATATTAGTATGGATGGATATATTTAATTCTTTAGACTTTATAAAGACTTTACTTTTTGACGATTTTACCCCCTGTCGAGATAAAAAGTTAGTTTTTCTCCCTATTATAAAGCAAAAGCAAAGCAAAGAGTCTTTGATTATCTACTTATTTATAAAGTCTTTGCTCGTACGTACTGTATCTTCTCCTTAGAGCGTTTTCACACTATCCGATCCGATATCGGTGTCGGACGCCGATATCTGATATCGGGGTAAGTAAAATGTATGATAATATTATGTACCTGTCTTTAAACTTAAATTATTGTTATGTTAAATTACTTTTCTTAGTTATAATAATCTATAGGTATTTTTTTTAATGTATAGTAATAGAAGAGCGGTGCCTCCTAACACAAGTTATTTTATACTTAAATGGAGGTACCGGCCACAGTTTATTGTTATAAATACCTAATTGGAAATAAAGAATTTATTATTTATTATTATATCTTTCATATTGTCCGGCCTGATATCGGATATTGGAGCCAACACATTTCATTACATTTTACTTACTTACCCCGATATCGGATCGGCCGTCCGACACCAATATTTGCACTGATATCGGATCGGATAGTGTGAAAATGCTCTTACTCTATGATACGAATATCCACTGAGCAAGAAATCCTAATATCGATACCTTAAATCTCAAAGGGCGTAATCACCAAATCATCACTTTTCAGGAGAGCCGAAACAAAAAAAAAATCTAAGAATTAAATTCATAACTTTTAAACTAATAATGCCATATAAATGAAATTTGGATGTAATTATCGAGTATCGAGAGCTTTATAACACAGTTCTATGGTATTCAAAATACAACCAATGTTTGCCAAACTGATTTGTGATGACGCCAAAAAAATATTGACAATTTGGCATTAATAAAAAAAAGGCTGTTCTGCAATAAGTTATGGTATAATGGCGTTTACGACTTGAAAAAAAGGCTATTCTGCTCTATGCTATGGTGTAACAGCCTAGTTAACTTATAGAAAATGCATTTTAAAAAGCTATTTTCGGTTTTTTATAAGTAAAATCACTTCGAGGAAGATACAAATTAAGAGACAAATACGGGTAGTTTCATTATTACAAAATTTATAGCAAGTACAGAAATGAAAACGATTTTATTATTTCAATTATACAAACGCAATCATTTTAGTTTGAAATTCAAACGAAAGTTATTGATTTCTATAAGTAATTTTGTTTTGTTTTTAAATTAGTATAAACAATATCTGCATCGACAGGACTTTTACTTAGAGCTTAAATTTTAATAAGTCTTCTACCAGTACTGTGCAAAGAAGTAAAACAAACGTTTATTTTTAAAAATGTTAAAGCTAGGATTGATCTACATAAGATTTAAGCGCTAGCAAAACTCCCGCCACTTTGTTTATGTTTCAGGTTTTGCGTGCTATTAACAATCTTAATAGGAGTACTGTTGGGCAAAAGAAATAAAAGACGTCAACTTCACTATATTAACAAGAATTTAATCACAGACATCGATACAATTCGGTTCGACGAGGGGAAATGAGTGGTATATTCTGCTCATTTTCGTATTTCCTCATTTCGTCTAGGATACTGACACTAGAGTAATTCTTCTTACGTATGGGTAGTAAAAGTACTTGCTAATTGCATGTCTGAGCGTTTTTATTTTAGAATTTATAGAAACCGGACTAAACGCGATATTCATTATGCAGTATTACTACCACTTACTTTATTTATTTTGTTTAAATTCTTAAAGTAACTCGAGTCGTAAACGCCACTGTTACACATATCTGTCCTATACGCCTCATTCGATAGTCAGTATTTTTCACATCATTATAATTTTAACTGGTGTATCGACCGAAACCTTAATAATGAATTTTTTAAAGGTATTTACGACTAAAATTCTTGAATTATCGACGGTAAACACGTGGGCTGTAATCACCACTTTTTTGCGAATTTTAAAACTTTGATAATACAGATCGATAGAGAAAAAAAAATGGAGTAAGATAGCATTCAAAAGTCATTTTGGCCAAAATGGTGATTACGCCCTTTGAGATTTAAGGTATCGATTGAAGTAATCACTAATATTCTCTATGATCAAATAAATTATGCTCTTTGATACTCAGAACAATAAATTGTTCTGAGCTTTGATATCAATCAGATTTAGTGTCAGATTTGATTAGATCAATATCATGTTTATTTCTCTTTGATCAATATATATGTATTTTGGATCAGATTCAAATTGGATTCAATGCTTGATTCAATAATGCCTTGTTTATACAATTAATAATTAATAATTAAACTGTTTGTACAAGAAAAAAGATTTAGGTACATTAGTTTGCAGTTTTAAAATCTTAGTTTTATTATTACTGTGCCAATATATTCCCTTCACATAATGGCGATAATGGGGATATTTATGGCCGTTATCTACGTTATAGTGGCGTCTTTTCTACATGTTGTAAATGGTTTATTGATCGTAAGTACATGTACATAATCTTTACCTATGGGACCATTCAAGTAGGTATTACGTAAGCATCGATGGGGGGGGGGGGGGGGGGGGGTATGGGCACTGCTTACTTTTGATAAATTCATGAAGGAAAAGTATATTTTTTCGACCATTTTTGCTAACAAGGGGGGGAGGGGGGTTAAATTTCCCAAAAAATCTGCTTACGTAATACTTGAATGGTCCCTATTAGGTAGTATGATAGAATTTATTTTGTACAAAATATACTTGCATTATGACAAGGCATCGTCCGAGGCATAATAATACGGGTCTTCTATGCCATCTCATCACCAGTAACACCAGGGAGCAAGAAATAGATACAAGGATCCAAAATGCCCTCCTTTGTAGTACAGCTTTACACAGCGTCTTGGTGTCCAGGCTTCTTAGCAAACGCACAAAAATGACATTGACCCGCAAAGAAGAGACCAAACTACTCGTGGCAGAACGAAAGATCTGGAGGAAGATTCTAGGACCTATACAGACTCCTTATGGCGCCTAGAGGAGGCTAAAGAACAGGGAGCTGGAAGACCAGGTGGGCGAGCCCAACATCATTGGCGAGACTAAAGCGCATCGACTTCGCTGGCTCGGCCACCTAGAAAGAATGGGAGACGATCGTGCGGTAAAGCGAGCGTATCAGGGAGGTCCTAGTGGCAGAAGGCCAGTCGGCCGCCCGAGATATCGCTGGAAGGATGAGGTCGAAAAAGACTTGCGCGGACTCTCGGCAGTTGACTGGCAGGAGGTGGCACAGGATCGACCAAGATGGAGGCTCTTATTATCGGAGGCCAAGACTCACTATGGGTCGCTGCGCCAACCTAGTTAGTTGATGCCGTCTCATCCGATAGATACATAATTCTCCTATCCGCCAGGGAGCGGAACAGCGGAGGCGCTGCTTCACGCCGGTCATCTGGTAGGCCGTGGTATCACTCTAGAGCCGCATTCATGCTGAAGCGTGGCTCTCTCACAGGATTTTATTGTTTCAGTTATCAGGTGTGGGCTTCATTTTGTTTTCAAAATTGATAGTGCCGCAATATCTCTCGGATTTCTCCATGTTCAAGGTGCCAGAGTTCCCACACATACTGGCACTGTTATTCGCGGGAGGCATCCTCTTCATCATTGCAGGATTGGTTGGACATTTTGCTGTACTCACGAGATTCTTCTGGCTCCTCCTTTTTGTGAGTACAACAATAGACACAGAAGTCAGCTGTGACTCTTTGATGACTGTAATTGGGTATTTGACTAATCTCGATACAGTAAAAAATATTGATACTCTATCAAAATATTGGTAAATAAGAACCAATGGCCAACATTTTCAATTAAAAATATATCGTCTAGCTGGTTTTGTAAGCATTCAAAGTTTCATGGGCAAGTGCATTTTTAAAGTATAAAATTTAAAAAAAAATTATATCATTGAACTACCCGTACATTTTCCATCAACTTTTATTATAAAACCATTTAAGTAGGTACTTAAACGAAACATTTGATATAGCTACCAAACAAAATTTACTAGACGCGCACACAGAAGTTTGAGTTGTGACGTCACAATTCAATAGCCATTTGTATAAATAAAGCGTTTTTGGGCTTGCCCAAAATATGTGCTCTTAAAGTTGTGATATCTCAGGTAATTCAAATGAGAATCAATTTATTTCTTAAATTGAAGTGTCTTTTGTTTGATTAAACACATAAAAAAATTTTAGTCAAATACCCAATTCTTTTGTTGACCCGTTTGGCGCAGTGGTTTGAGCGCCGGTTGAGACGCAAGGTTCGCGGGTTCGATTCCCGCACCAAGACAAATTGTTGATAAAATAGATATTTGGATTTGGCATGGGTCTGGGTGTGTGGTTCCTTCGTTGTTTCTGGTTTCCATAGCACCTTATTAGTTTGGGACCACGACAATGACTGTGACGTTGTCCCAATCACCGCTGAGCTAATAGTAGAAATGTGCACATTTGAAAAATCCAGAAGTGCATGCTCGGATTCGAATCGCGACACTTATGGAAGGTGGGTTCTTATCCTGAGCTGCAATCGCTCATTGTTTCACTGACACCAATATTACCTAATGTTACGGCTATGTACCCCTGCATACGGAAATAGAGCTTGTCTCAAATGGGTAAGGTCTATTATTCCGTTGTGCACTACGTCACTTACGCATAGTCGCCCCCGAACCTACGCGTTAGGAATGTAACACTATCGAACTATCTTTATCGAAAGTTTGAGAAGCTACGAGAAAGATTGAGAACTGTGTAGTAGTCTCTCGATGCCCTAATACAGGGTGTATTTGTGAACATTTTTTATCACTTTTCACGTCTTCTATTAACCATTCTGAACAACATTTTGTTTTATGACTGTTGAAAATTCATTGATAAAAATGTCGACTCCCCATACAAACTGACCAAGTCACGTGTGCAAGTTTGTATAAAAAGTAGTTTTTTTTTAATAAGAATTACTAAAAATCATAGAACAGAAATGTTCATAGTGGTCGATAGTCGAAATGAATGAATGAATATATTATGATGAAATGAATAAATGTTCACAGATACACCCTGTATACTATAGCAACATGCCCGCAAAATTTATGTCCACAAACTCTCTAGAGGATTCCAGATTATTTTCTCTTATTTTTTACAGTACAGTGTGTTTTTTATATTAATTTACAGTAGGTACCTACTTACAGTGTTTTTTTTTTTTATTAATTTACAGTACAGTGTGGCGTGTACAGTAAGCGTGGTGATTAAGCCTAATCCCATCATAGTAGCGATAACTTGATTTCTATGATGGAGGCCTTTGCCCTGCAGTGGGACAGTATATAGGCTGATACTTTACTTTACTTTTTACAGTACAGTGTGATTGTGTTCTTCGTAACATACTTTACCATATACACTCTGTCTGACCCGCTGCAAGACATGGGTACATTCTATAACCGGTTGATTAAAACTGAATTGGAAACCAGGTTCAACGATACGGAGAAGAGGGACGAGCTGTTCCCGTTGTTGCAAGTCGCAGTAAGTTAACGACGTTTCATTACTATTAATAAAGAGTTTAATCTTATATTCCACGCCAGGGCTTATAGGTGAACTGAAAACACGAAACACTAGCGCTATGCTCGAAGTAGATATGAGCGCCGATGGATGATTCCACGGCGCGCCGGCGGCGTAGGGTAAAAAAAAATACGGCGGCGGCGGCGCGCCGGCGTGGATGACATTATTTTCAAGGGGTGAGGAAGGGGGGGGGGGGGGGGTGTATTTTCTTTTAATTTTAAAATAAATCACATTTCTAAAGACTAAGCTAGCATCATTACATAGCACAATTAATCAAAATTGCTTTCTCCTGAAGCTAAATATTTTGTAACTTAAATCTTTGGCATGAATGCGCCGGCTCGACCGGGGTGATGTAACTATACCACGGCCCCCCAGAAGACCAGCGTGAAGCAGTGCATGTGCTGTGTTTCGTCGAGTGAGTGAGGGCACCGGAGGCCTAAATGGGGGGAATGGGGGTTAAAGGTTGGCAGCGCACTTGTGAATCTACTGGTTATTACATGTCGCGACGGCGCGCCGAGCGGTTTACTCAACGGCGGCGCGCCGACGCTAGTCCACGGCGACGGCGGCGCGCCGGCGCGCGCTCATATCTAGCTCGAAGTCGATTCTGAGTACGATCTTCATCGCACTCTTGGCGCGGTTCGGGCGTACGGGATAAACCCTTTACCCGGGCTGCTTCTCGTGCCAGACGTGTGGCACGGCGTGTTGTGCTCCAGGACAGGAGGCCTCCCGACAAGGTGCTGCTGGGGCGGTCTTCGACCCCGAAGGGCCTGCCTGCTGCCCGGTCGCACTCATCTGTCTGCGAGGGGTAGCGCTATTCTATGCAATTAACACCCAACGCCATCTATTGGTAGATTATGAAACTACTACCCCGAAACGAAGTGAGGGCGGGCCCCTAGTAAATCCTTATTTAAGTAAGGTTATGTTATGCGAAAGTAATTCTGTCTGTCTGTATGTCTGTTACTCTTTCACGCCAAAACGACTGAACGGATTTGAATGAAATTTGGTATACCTACCTACAGATGGTTTAGACACTGAGAAAGAACATAGGCTACTTTTTACTGTAAACTTTATGATGGCCCGCCCTCACTTCGTTTCGGGATAGTAAGTAGTTCCATCGTCTACTAATAGATGACACTGGGCTTTGATTGCATCGCGCTAGGGTTTCGCTTTTATTTTAGAATATGTCTCTTTATAAATAGTATAGAAAGACACGTACATGTAAAATACGATTTCTCTTACGGGTCTTACGCATTAGACTGATTAGACAGGCGTGGTGATGAAGCCTATTCCCATCATAGTAGCGATGACTTAAATTGATTTCAATGATAGAGGTCTTTGCCCTGCAGTGAGACAGTAAGTACCTATATTATTATGTACCTATAGGCTGATAGGTAGGTACTTTACTTTATACATTCGTCCATACAAATCTCTAATTCGACTTCAATGTCGAGTGCACGGGAATTTTGTTCTTTGGTTTTTTTAAACTCTAGAGCCCTAGTAGGTATAAGCGCCGCTGTGAGTGACATCGATGTGTGCGTGAAAGCCCATATTTTAGTTGACAATTGGGTATTTGACTAATCTCGATATAGTAAAAAATATTAATACCTACTCTATCAAAATATTGGTAAATAAGAACCAATGGCCAACATTTTCAGTTAAAAATATAAGAACGTCTAGCTGGTTTTGTGAGCATTCAAAGTTTCATGGGCAAGTCCATTTTTAAAGTAGGTATAAAATTTAAAAAAAAAAATGATATCATTGAACTACCCGTATATTTTCCACCAACTTTTATTATAAAACCATTTAGGTACTAACATACTTAAACGAAACATTTGATATAGAGCTACCAAACAACATTTAAGTACGACGCGCACACAGAAGTTTGAGTTGTGACGTTACAATTCAATAGCCATTTGTATAGAGCGTTTTTGGGCTTGCCCAAAATATGTGCTCTTAAAGTTGTGATATCTCAGGTAATTCAAATGAGAATCAAGTGATTCTTTCAACGATGTTTCTTGAATTGAGGCGTCTTATGATTAAATACATAAAAAGTTTTAGTCAAATACCCAATTGTAAGCGCGTACCGTATCTTCCTCTTTTTGATTTAATCTAAGCCGAATAATGAAGCTACCATCTTTTCCCCCCACACAGACATAGTTCTACCAATAGATGGCGCTGTGCGTTGATTGTATCACGCAAGTGTTTCGTGTTTTAAATTTACCTATAAGCCCTGGATTAATAGTATAGGTAATTAATCTATTAATATATATATAATTATATATACAATTAGTTTTCGTTTTCCTCTGAAAATACTACTTATAGTTTTTTTTTTTCAGTATGATTGCTGCGGTACTTACGGCCCCCTACTCTTATTTAAACAATGCATTAAGATTGTATGTAACTTGCTGTCATCATATACGTTATGTCAAGGATTCGGTATGGACAAAAGGGAATTTTTGGAATGAGTTCAATATTTGTCAACCCTATCCTAGGTTCGCTTATCAGATCGGTTGCGTACCAATTATGCAGGCATATACAAAAAAAATTGTGAATGTAGTACGAGCTTTCGTCGTCTTAGTTTTTATCTTACAGGTAAAAATCTTTATATCAAATTAATACCTAACTAATAGTAGGTACAGTCAGTCACACATCAGGTTACCACAACCTGATCAATTTCTTTAATAGACTCTCATCTTACTGTCAAAGAAATTAGGTTGAAAATAATTGAAGAAATTTGACAGGTAACCTGGTGTGTGGCTGACTGTACAGACAATTTGGACATGAAAAAGCCGATCAAGTGCGAGTCGGACTCGCCCATGTAGGGTTCCGTCCGTAGCAACAAGTAACTTTTTTTTATATTTAGGACAATCAAGATGACCTCACTCGGTAAGCGGTCGTGAGTTTCAAATACGTATGAGGTTGACAGGCACAAAAGAACAAAGTGTCTAGAGCTTCGCGGAGGACGAAGCTCGTGTCCCTGTGGCTAGGGCGTTAAGAATACTGGCAAGGTATTCCCGGCCGGCGACTCGGCAAACGTAGTGTAGGACGCCTTGCTACAAGATGGGATGACGACATTCGAAGGCTGGCTGGAGTAGGCTGGATGAGAGTGGCCGAAAATCTGGAGCGGTGGCGTGCATTGGGGGATACCTATGTCTAGCAGTGGACGAGCGTGGGTTGCTGATGATGATGATGATGATTCCCGGCCTGTCATAAGCGACTAATCGGACTTTCGGAGTACGTGAGCATACCCACTACGAGGGAGTAGCTTGCTCAGTATCACGACTTCGCAAAGAAAAATCCTACTGGGTGTGCTGGTTGGTCGTGCATTTGGAAGGGTTGCATTGCGCCAAACATTTTGGCTTAAAGTGGCGAGCGCGATTTGCGGTACGGTCCAGTCCCGGCTGAGGGGTATCGGACCGCGATTGCGCTGAGATGGACACCCCAGGGGTTTTGGTTAGGGTTAGAGTCCCACACACCACCTTGTCCCCTACATGTGGCAAGGTGAAGGCCATGGTGGTTTCCCCGGGGAAAACAAAAAAAAGGCGAATTAATTTTGGTGTCCTTACGCATGAAAGGTGATTCCTTGCTACTTGTTCATATATTTCAAACTTCCGCGTCCCTGCCGCCAACCATAGACAATTACAAACAAACGCCTACAGCGCCACCACAATATCCAACCAAAGATTTTACACTATAACAAGATGGCGCACTTATTACTTACATTCGAGCCTCGCGAGATGTCTATATATTGGTTAGCGTCCTACTCTAATAAGGTGACCACACGTTTTAGCGTTTCGATTACAATTATTGTTAGTCAAACTTAGTCCACCCACGTGGGAGTCGGACATTGCGTTCTCTAGGAAACTCGTGAAGCCCATTTCAAACTAGAAGGGCTAGCAACGAACGTTCTCAAGTATCGTTTGAGTATTTATAAGCAATTTTGTAGCAAAAACACAAGTTCCAATTAAATTCCTTATTAGTATACGTACGATACGAGAGGACTACCGACTTTTCGAGAAGTTGTGCTAGACCTATTAGATTTTCTATTTACCTACCTCTAATAATGACCACTCTGCGGCACAATTTAGACCGGTGACCATAGCGTATTATTCATCAAACGTACATACTTTACGATTTAATAAATTAAAAATAAAACTAGATTTATTGCTACACTTTTTACGTAACATGACCCTTTTATGGTCGTCCATATCATGCAATTTATTCGACCATAAAAACTCTCCGATGTGTCCAAAAAAAATAAAAAAGTAAATCCGTCTTTAGATGACAAGCGAAATGGACACCCTACTCAATGCAAAAAAAAATCTTTGACTAAATACTTACTTATGAAAAATACACCGCAAACTTTATAAGATTCACTTTTGTATCCTATCACACAACAAGTGAGAACCATTACAAATAAATAATCACATTTTTACACGTTATTTTTGTCGTCACAATATACAAACTTTCAAATATTTTTTCCGCCGCCATAATGGTGATGTCGAGACGCCAAGTGTTGCATATTGATTATAATTAAAACTACCATATCACCGACTTTTACATAAAAACAGTCGTTTATTCATGGTTTAAAATAAATAAATAAATAAGACATTATTAATTCCAACGTATCATTCCTTTAAATTATTAAATATTTTGAAAGTTCCCCAGAAGAAGAAATATAAACATTGCTTAAGTTATACCACAAAGGTTTTTTTTATGATGGCAACCCATTAGACAAGGACATCATCCTATATAGCGACATCTCGCTCGGCTCGATTTTCTGTAAAGCAATTTGGCATTTCAAAGTAATCTTTATTCTCACTGCATAGAGTCGAAATTAACATTGCATTCATTTTCATAGTGCACCATCTTGTTTTATATCCAATATCTTTGTATCCAACTCGACCACAGATAAAACTCACACATCTGTTCTCATTGACGCCTGGCCGCGGCAGCGCCACCTACAAAATTTCAAATTCCTCACTGGGAACGCTGACAGCGCCACCTACCAAATTCAAATAAAGAGGATACTACAAGAATACAAAATGAATTCACGTTGCGATGAATGTAATGTTATCATTACTAGCAGACAATTTTTAAAATGCTCACGATGTCAATTCACCTACCATTTAGACTGCGCTAATGTCTCAGTCGCTAGATTTTACCTGATGGAACCTGATCGAAAACTAACATGGAAATGCAGTCAATGTCTTATTAAACCTCAAGAAATACACATGGATCAACCCCCTTATCAGCACATACAATTACGACTATCCCACCGCTCCCGAATCAATCAAATAGGGTTGCACCACATAACATATCGATTAATATTCCTACCGAAAACTCCTTCGCTTCGCTCTCAACAGATGACGAAGACAGCGATAATAATGAAGAATCCGTGATCTCTTTAGAAAACACATCCATAATCTTGAATTCCAGATATATCGACCCCAAGAGGAAATTACCGAAAACTACAAAAGATATGGAAATTATTGTTAAAGAATTACGTGACAAACTAAACAGCGCTGAAAAAGAAATAGAAAATCTGCTTGCAGAAAATAAACGACTGAAAAGTCAAATGAACAAATCTATGTATAATTCAACTCCAAAGACAGCTAAAACTCCCAAGAAGAATTACAACAAGACAAAGCTAGACTTTCTCTCAGACACAATAATCTCAGTCAAACACAACAGCTCTCAAAATAATGACAAACAGGCAATAATAGACCCCCCCGTACCTACTGATACAAATGAATCTTCCCATACTTGTCACACAGAGAACATAGATCCTGCACCATCCTCTGAAGACAAAGCCATATTACACCATCTGATTCAGCTGAAACCTCAAAAATATACATTATAAGCAATGGCTCGAACTATAATTTATTGAATATAGCCAATGATACACTCACACAACCCTTCTTCCCGAACCATCCCCCCAAAATTTGTCATTACTCTTCACCAGGCGGTGGCATCGAGCAACTGTTCTCCGGCCTAGAAAACAAGCTTGAAAACTTTACACAAAAGGATTACTGCGTAGTACTTATCAGCGAAAATGACTTTCTTACATCAGAAAGATACTCAACAAAAATTGAACTTATTAGAAACTGTGTACAACAACTACAACATACAAATGTAATTATCTGCTTGCCCACCTTTAAACTGGGAAATTATGTAAATATATTTAATAAACGAATAGGTATATTTAATACACTACTGTGCAGAGATAACTTAAAACATGAATACGCTTTTATAATAGACTCTAATAAAAACCTCAAATATACATATGAAATGTTCAACACAACATCTGGCACTGCAAATAAAGATGCTATAAAAACCATATTTACTGACATCAAGAACTTAATCTCTGACATTATTTATTACTCCGATGATACAAACAACACAATTTCGACAAGTAATACATTTTTTCGTCCCTAAACAAACATCTTCAAATACTGCTACAAATAGTCAAACATTAAATTCACCACTCAACACTTCACTAGAAATAAAAAACACAAATAAACTAAGAATTCTACACCAAAACATTGCCGGTATTTGTAATAAATCCGATTTATTGGACGTCACATTACACGAGCTAGAGAATAAATTGAACAAAGATATTGATATTTTATGCTTCTCAGAGACAAACATCAGACAGGGCTCCGAGGAAAATGTTAAGCTAAACAACTACAAACTAATAAGCTCTTTTTGTAGAGATAAAAGTAAAGGAGGTACATGTATTTTAACTAAAAAAACCATGGATGTGAAGCCACTTCACTTTCCACCTAATCTCAGTGCAAAATTTTATTTTGAATGTTGCGGTATAGAGGTAAATACATTGAATCTCATTGTTATAACTATTTATAGAATACCTAATCAAACAAAAGCTCATGTTGGAATTTTTCTTCATAAACTCCATCAGCTCCTAGAACATGTCACCAATAAATATAGAAGGAAAAAGATTATCTTATGCGGTGACTGGAACATAGACCTACTGAAACAAAATACATCCTCTAAAGAATTAAAAGTATAATAGATAACTACAATTTTACGATCCATATCCAATCTCCGACTAGACTCAATTCTTGCATAGACCTAATAGTTAGCAATGTAAAGTATGCCAAGCCTGAAATATTACATTTAAGTCTTTCCGATCATGAAACTGCCCAACTGTTAGCTTTAAATATTAAAAAACATAAATCCTTCACAACATGGTACGAATATAGAAGAGACTATAACAAAGACAATTTAAAAAAATTCACTGATTGTATCTCTGCCATATCATTCTCTGACGTTTTATCTAGTAACAATGTCAAAGAAGCTTTTAAACTTTTCTATGAATATATACTTCTATTTTATAAATTATGTTTTCCGACCATTAAAGTAAAAATTAATAATAGACAATCTAATTTAAAATGGTTGAGTAAAGGTTTAAAAAAATCGTGCAGAACCAAACGAAAACTATACCAGTACTTTTGTAATACTACACGGAAAAATAAAACAATTAAAAAAGAATTACATAAAAATTATAAAAAATATAATTTCATTTTAAAAAAGTGTATAATAGCAGCTCAAAAATTAAACAATAAAAGATATATACAAAATAACGGAAAAAACCCTAAAGCTATATGGAGGACAATATCATCAACTATATCTAAAAATCTTCACATAAATGATATAAATACTATTAAATTCAACAATAAAACACACACTGACGCTCAGGAAATATCTGATGTTTTCAACAAATACTTTGTAGATATCACTAATACTAAAACTCCTCTTAAATGTAAAAACAACTCTCATGTCTCAATACCAACGAACGCAAATACCCTCTATCTAAATCCGGTTACTGAAAATGAAATTTACAATATTATTATGTCACTAAAAAACACCAAATGCAGTGGATATGATGAAATAACAACTAAATTACTAAAATTAAATGCAATTTATTTAGCTCACCCTATTGCTCATATTATTAATCTTTCATTTGAAAAAGGATATTTCCCGGAACAACTAAAACTATCTGTAATAAAACCTCTATTTAAAAAAGGGGATAGACTAGATCCCAACAATTACCGACCCATCACTATTATACCAATACTTTCAAAAGTTTATGAAAGGCTATGTTTTATCAGACTGACTAATTTTCTAGACAAATTCAAATTCTGCATCCTCAACAATACGGCTTCCGTAAAGGTTCATCAACATCTCTAGCGTGTTTTGACCTTATAAATTACATAACAGAAAGTCTTAACAATAAAACACCCATTATTTCTATATTTCTTGACATGTCCAAAGCCTTTGATTTCGTGAACCATGAGCGTCTCCTTGATAAACTTGAGAAATACGGAATCAGAGGTAAAACTCTTGATTGGTTAGAAAGTTATCTTAGGGATCGCAAGCAAATCACGGAAATCTCCCAAATTACGCGTAATCAAAATAGAAATAGCCTCAAAAAATTATTTTACAGATCCCCCCCCCATATTAAACAACACTGGCGTCCCCCAAGGCAGCATTCTCGCCCCATTATTATTCCTCATATATATCAATGATCTACCAAATGCTATTAAACATAAATCTATACTCTTCGCCGATGACACCACATTAATTATAAAAGCCAGAAAAAATGAATCTATTGAAGAAATTGCTAACTCTACTCTAGCAGATGTAATAACATGGCTTGAATGCAACAATTTACAAATAAACTTAATAAAACAAAAGCCATGGAATACCGTTCGTACAATTCAAATGAATTAAATATCCAACTAGCATATAACAATAACTTAATAAGAAAAGTAAATACCTTTAAATTTCTCGGAATAACTATAGACCAACATTTGAATTGGAAAGAACATATAGATCAATTATGCAACAAATTGGACCGTTACGTTTATGCTCTGAAACGCCTTAGACAAACCATATCGTTAGAAGCGGCTCTTACAGCCTACCACGGATACGTAGCATCTGTACTCAACTACGGATTAATTATGTGGGGAAACTCCGTTGACGCCGACAGAGCTTTCAAACTGCAAAAAAAGTGTATTAGATCTATTTGTAATGCTGGTTTCTTAGACACTTGCAAGCCACTTTTTAAAAAACTGAACATTCTCCCCTTGCCTTGCTTGTACATTAGGGAAGTATGCTGTTTTGTCAAATTACATCCAATCTATTACAAAAAATACAATGAAGTTTCAACTAGAAATGTAAGAGAAAATATACTTACTTACTACACAAACCACCTTCCCACGCCCAAATTTACAAACAGAACATTTACAACATGTCCATCATTCTATATAACAAACTACCCACATTATAAAAATCTAGACGGTAAATCATTTAAGTATGCACTCACAACTTGGGCTAGCTACAAAAGGTTTTTATAGCATCAAAGAATATTTAGAACATGACAGTTAACTGTCATAGCCCAGTATTAATGATTACTAATACTAACATAAGTAGGTAGATTCTTAAACTATTTCTTGTTACTAGTTACTACATGTTAAATAGTTTTAAAATGTATATATAAATACCGTAAAAATATTATCTTGTTATTTTATAAATATTATAATTGCACAATTATTATTATTAGGTATTTAATTTTATAAAAAAAAATTAAAATTTGATTTGTAACTTAGTCTAACATTAACATACCTACTGATCTCATATTTATATATAACATACCTACTGATCTCATATTAATATGTTGTTATGTAAATGATAATTATGTACCTTTAAGTGCTTATAAATAAACCATAAGTCCTTGTTATATTTGCACGCCTGCTCGCAGGCAAAATACAAACACTAGATACTTTTAACTAAAGACCTTTATGTATCACACGTATTTTAGCAAATAAATGTTTGTTTGTTTGTTTGTTTGTTTGTTTGTGCACCAGGCATTTTGAGCGATAATTCTTGGAAATAATGTGTTCGACGAGAACGAGCGAGGCAGCCAACCAACCAAGTCACAGTATTGCTGCAGACTAAAGCAAACCAAGTACACTGTACTCAGTTTGTTGCCGTATCTTACTCTTTTTGATTTAATCTAAGATAGCAACAGTATGTACCTACTACTTACAAGCCACACTTTCTTCAATCGACTCTCATCTTACTTTCTTCATAAACATTAGGTCATCATCATCATCATCAGCCGCCCGGCAGTACCCACTGTTGAGTATAGGCCTCCTTTCTTTTCCGCCAAAGTTCCATCCATACTATCCATCCATACTAATTTACTAATTTTACTAATTAATATTATAAATGCGAAAGTAACTCTGTCTGTCTGTCTGTCTGTCTGTCTGTCCTGTCTGTTACTCTTTCACGCCAAAACTACTGAACGGATTTAAATGAAATTTGGTATACAGATGGTCCTAGACCCTGAGAAAGGACATAGGCTACTTTTTATTGCGAAAAAGGGGTTTTAAGGGGTTAAAAGTGGGGTAAAAAGTTACTTTTCCACGCGGACGAAGTCGCGGGCGGCCGCTAGTTCATAATGAAAGGGTTTTGGCCTTAAAACGTCACGCTGGCCAGTGCGTCTTGACGAGTTTTTGTCAGAGCCTCGTTCGTCTACCAGCAGAGGGTACCACGTGCAGGTGAGGTTGACTTGAGTAGCAAGATGTAGTGCTCTCCTTACCCTCCTTGGTGGTAACCTGATGTGTGGCTGTGCCTCATCATCATCGTCATCATGGTTGCCTATTGTGGAACCATTCTTGGATGTAGGCCTCCTCCCTCTTCTTCCACTCCTGGCGATCCCGTGCCTGACTCATCCAGTCACGACCACCGAGTCGTCGGATGTCGTCCACCCAGCGCTGCGGTGGTCTGCCGCGCACTCACTCGGGTATCCGCCTTGTCCATCGGCTTTCGTGCATCCTCGCAATGTGTCCCGCCCATGTCCACTTCTTCTTTGCTATGACGGCTACGACGTCTTTTATTTTGGTCTTACGCGGATCCAATCGTTGCGTTTCCGATCGCGAAGGGTGATCCCGAGCATTGCTCTCTCCATGCCCCTCTGTGCGACTCTCTTCACTCTCGGCGGACTTCTGTGTGAGAGTCATGGTTGTGTCATGGCTGTGCCCATTACCTACTAAACTTTTCTTTTTCAGGTTGTACAATTATTAAGTGCAGTGTTTATGGCGTTCATATTCAGACCAGTAAGGAAGCCATTCCTAGAGAGAGTTCGCGTTTGGTTAAGGCTGACGTGGTGTGACATACTCCGACTGTTTAGGCTCCCTACGATGCCCGTGATGCCCAAGATACCGAGGATCCCTAAGTTGCCAAAGATGCCTGAAAAGACCCCTAGGTGTCCCAAGATTCCGAAAACCCCTTCAATCCCGTCATCGATAGCCATTAAGAAGGGAATCGACGCTTGCGCAAAATAAGTAGCAAAAATGTTATGTATCAAAAATGTTATACATAACATTTTTCAAAAATGTTATGTAGCAAAAATGTTATACAGTAGCAAAAATGTTATGTATCAAAAATTTTATGTAGCAACAATGTTAAGTAACAAAAATTATACCTACTTACCCGACTGCCATAAAAGCCTGTCGGGTTTTTTTTAAATATAGATAGGCTTTTTAGTTTTATATTAGGTAACTTCTTAAATTATGTAGGTAAAGTTGTTAGGTATATTTTCGCGACGGCCGTAAAAAACTCTTTATTTTGATATGTACCTACAGGTGTAGGTATATTAAAATTTGTTTTCATGATGTCTTATTTTTATTTTTTTAATTTTACCTACCTACCGTAGTAACCTAAGTAGGTATCCATGCACGAGCTTGGACAAAGTATCAAATAGACTGGACACGCAAATACTCTTAGATTGTAAACGGAACAACTACCTACACAGGTACAGAGATCGCTAAGAGTAAAAGAGACAGAATCATGATTGTTTGTATTTGTCAAAGTTTCACTTTTTGTTGTTGGGCACACTTCAAAGTGTGCTCAACAAAGCTAGTTGCAATAGTGCGATTTTGTTCGTACCTATTTTACGGTAGTAATAAATAACCATAACCAACCAAATTCAATCGTAGTAAGAGATATCAGGCTACCGCACTGAAAATTCACATCGATCCGTATTTTGTATGTACATAGTTATTTTTCATTTGGCCGTGTTATATATAAATATCTGTCCCTTAGAGTAATACCGCACTTAGCCACTCTATTGATACTTTCTTAGTTGTATTATTTGGCTTTAGTCTATGCCACGCCGCGGCGCCGCTTTTAGGATATGAGATAAAATGATGAATTGTTTGATCTGATTCTATCTTTTCAGCTAAAATAAAGACAAGTTAGGTACATAAGACATGGCTTCGGCCTATTTAACTTAACCCTTAATTCGACAAGATTTTTTTTTACTTAAATTTGTCAATTAGTTACTAGATTTTGGTTTTAGCTTGTCAAGGATCCTGGGAAAATATCTGAAAAAAATCTACCTATTTCAGTTACCCTGAAAACCATGTCCATTATACTGGACGTTGCCAAGTTTATAAGAATTAGATGAACTCCAACTATGTGCAGCATACTTCCCGTTGTCGAAAGAATCCATACTAATCCATACTAATATCATAAATGCGAAAGTAACTCTGTCTGTCTGTCTGTCTGTCTGTCTGTCTGTCTGTTACTCTTTCACGTCAAAACTACTGAACGGATTTAAATGAAATTTGGTATACAGATGATCTAGACCCTGAGAAAGGACATAGGCTACTTTTTATTGCGAAAAGGGGGTTGTAAGGGGTTAAAATGGGGGTAGAAAGTTACTTTTCCACGCGGACGAAGTCGCGGGCGGCCGCTAGTAGAATATAAGAAACAAAGGATTCCGTAGAATAATATTTATTTTTTGACATAATTTGTCTCACGATTATATTACCAAAGTTGCTCTAGGAACTATAAAGTAGAAAAAACACGTCTTGACATTATTTTATATAAAATCTTCATAAAAAATGACATTTAGCTTATTCAAAAATATGAGACTATAATCAATTCTTAAGTATAATAGTGGTCTAAAGATCATCAGCATCATTTCAGCCAATAGACGTAATAGTTCTCCTGACAGATCGGTCCCGTCGGTCCGGTTGAGGGGGCCTGCCACGGCTACGACTTTCCTAATATTCAATGTTCTCTGTGGCTACGACTTCCTGAAGCGGCCTCCACACAAGGACCTTTCCGCCCCAAGCCGCCTATTCTCCTCCCAATGTGGCCTTACCCATTGCCACTTGCGCCACGCAACTCTTTAGGCTATGTCTGCGACCTTAGATCTCCTGCAGGTATCACATTTCTGACACGCAAGGAGATTTCAAGCATGGCCCCCTTCGTTGCCCTCTAAGTGACTGGAGCCTTCATAAGTGGCTGGAGTGGCACTTCGCCCTGCAGCCAGCAGGGTGTGGATGTGTAGAAAATTCTGTAGGAACTCTTGCCCTAGACGCCCTCATCGCATTCCAGCGATGTGGACACCACCCGGCGAGGGCTTTATCGGAGGGTAACTAGTAGGAGCTGCCCGAGGGGTTTTTTTAGCTCCGGTCGTTTTGAGTAAAGGCCGTGGTGGTGTGCGTCGCTGTCCATGAGTGAGACGTAGCACTAGGGTGCGTCTTATGAGCCCGTGTCCCGCTCCAAAGCCCTGGATAAGCCAGGAACAGCCCCAAGTATTTTAGATTGAGAGGCCCATTGACCGGCTCAGATAACTGAGTCCTCAGTCAGTGAGAGACCGACGGGTTAGAATTGATTCAATTTCACTTAGGAAGACAATTACACGTTAGGAAGGCAACTCTTCAGATACTTGCACAACAATTTCTTCCTCATTCTCAGGTTCAGTACATCAGACCCATTATCTATAGCAGAGAGAGCATTTTTAGGCAACATTAATGCTACTAAGCGCTGTTCTATCAACTTGAAGCTCTAAAATATTAATTTAAGCTTACATTAATTATTATTTTATGTGCGGATCCCTAAAATTACTCGATTATCTGATTGACCGTTACTTTGGCAAGGGGAAGAATACTGGACATAGTATTGAGTAGTGTGTTTACTAGTTATTCGGCAACGGGAAGTATACTGGACATGCAAATTGTAGACATCGTAAAAACTAAACAAAACTTAGTAAGACAATCAAAATATTGTATAACTTTTCGGATATGTAATCTTTTGTTTTTAATAATAATACAAGAAAATAAGTTGTGAAACAATGATAAAATGCAAATTACCGAGAGCCCGCGTAGCTCGTCCTTCCCTCCTGACGTCTCGCTGGTGGTAACTCGTGTACCATCAATGTAAAAGCATTGCCATTTTTTCAAAGTGTAGGTGGATACTTAGGGGTTAAATTACACACCTAATGTTTTAGATTCATGGTCAAATTTTTTATGTATTTATTTTTTCGTTCAATGGGAAGTATACTGGACGTTGTCGAATTAAGGGTAGTTTATAAAAATATTACCGACGATGGCTGTATGGGCTCTGTTCCCTTTGCTTTTCCTTAATAGGAATAATTAAACCAAAAAAAAAAACTCTATGCCGCCCACCCACAGACTAAAAACAACACTCCACAAAAAGTATTTTTGTCAACATGTCGGACAAGTTAGTAATACTGAAAATAAACAAATTATTGTGATTACACTGCTTATTTCGAATGCTATTCGTTGAATATTTAGATTTATAACCCAAATGACTTTTTGCATTATTAATCTTTTGATAATTCTAATTTAGTTTCCATTAAATGGTGTTTAAAGTGAGGCGTCACATGTGTTCCAAGATCGATAAGTTTTGTTATTTTTTGCAGTGAAGACTTGCTTGGCGATGATTTGGGTGATCAGAGTCTTGCGGACTACAATCTTGGTAACGAGGAAGAGGAGCAGCTCCTAGCGGATGACTATGAGAGCGGTCCATCACAAAATGTACCAGCTTCAGTTGGACCAAGCTATGGTGGAGCAGATATGGTTTCGTCAGACTATTCTGGACATGGAATTAATAATTACAGTGCCCAGGTAGAATAAGCCTTTGTTCTTTATTTTAAGTCATGAGTAAAGCGCTGAAATAGTGACATTCTTTAATTAAAATATTTTAAAATAATAGGTATTGTGGAGTATTGTAGGGCGGTAAATTATACTCCTACAGTTAAATTTTATTGCTAATAACCAAATTTTGAATAGGTATTTGGCTTCCAATTTTGTTTTTAATCTTAATGACCCATGCTTCTATTATTTCACAACATTTTGGAATAATTATTCTTTTGTAAACAATAGATTGAAGATAAATGTGTTGGTATGTAATGCTGGGAGATAGACTAAAGTACTATGTTCAGGTATTTTAAATAAAAATTAGTCCCTCAAGGAATGAAAATATACCTGTCACAGTCAAACAAAAGAGATACAGCATGTGTACAAGGGAAGTCAACTTCGACTTAGTTGTAACACCCAGTTCCTCATTGGATGTCAAATCCATGCATCTGATATTAATTAAATGAATTATTATTGATTTAAGTTCATATTAACATTGTAAGACCCATAAGCCTCATACGAGGCAAAAACAATTGATTTTCTATTGTGTCTGGGCCTTATGATGTTGATGTAACGTTTAGCATGCCGATATTTTGGGCAACTGTATGCCAGCATGTCCAATAGAAATAAATAAATCTGATGTGGGTTTTCTTTTAAATGATAAAAACCATCTTCTAGGCGCTGCCATATCAACCGCCGGTGGAGCCAGAGTGTGTGGTTCCCAACATAACGGTAGAGATACCAAATCGTCCGCTGCCGGAACATTCCACATATGCACCGTATGAGCCACCGGTGTATGAAACGGAGCATGCTGTGGTGCCACCAGCTATTGTAAGTGATTATTCCTAAGTTGTAATACCATTAATAATACCAAGCGACATATACTTGTGTGCTGAACACTCCAGTAGATGTGTACTAAAAAAATTTTTTTTGAACTCCTATTGAATTATTAAATATCTAAAGATAATCTTCAATACTTTGCCAAATAGTGTGTTAATTGAGTTTATGATAATAATCCATACTTCCATACTAATATTATAAATGCGAAAGTAACTCTGTCTGTCTGTCTGTCTGTCTGTCTGTTACTCTTTCACGCCAAAACTACTGAACGGATTTAAATGAAATTTGGTATACAGATGGTCTAGACCCTGAGAAAGGACATAGGCTACTTTATTGCGAAAAGGGGTTGTAAGGGGTTAAAAGTGGGGTAAAAATTACTTTTCCACGCGGACGAAGTCGCGGGCGGCCGCTAGTTATTTATAAAAATACATGCCAAATATAACTATCTTAAAGTAACTTTGTTCTTGTTTTGTTTGTTCAGTGTCTGATCTGTAACACAAGTGCTTAGCTACTTAGGACTGATTTTTCAATGCATGGATAACAGGTTATTTGTCTAATATTGTTTTTTTTCTTTTTGGCTGATTTTGTTTTATACTTCCCAATTGAAAAGTAGTTGTCATTCGTACCTCTCTTGCTTTAACATTGACATTTACTTTGGTTTGGTTATTAATTTAACTGACTGAAAAACCATCTATCTGAAGATTGAAAAATCAACCCTTAGTTCAATTATATGAGTTGTTGCGTGAATTTATTTATAAATAGGATTATGTTTCTCTTATTACAGCCTGCAGCGCCATTAGAGTCTCCACAGATAGTGCCTTCTGATATGCCACCATCCCTAGGCATTGGAAGTAAGTAAATATGTCTAGCACTACCTTTATAGCCCGGGGATATGATTTAAACTCTCTCATTGCATTAAACAAATATGCAACAACGTTACAATATTAGTATGGACTAATATTATAAATCCGAAAGTAACTCTGTCTGTCGGTCTGTCTGTCTGTTACTCTTTCACGCCAAAACTACTGAACGGATTTAAATGAAATTTGGTATACAGATAATCTAGACCCTGAGAAATGAACATAGGCTACTTTTTATTGCGAAAAAGAGGTTGTAAGGGGTTGAAAGGGGGGTAAAAAGTTACTTTTCCACGCGGACGAAGTCGCGGGCGGCCGCTAGTTTGTTATAAACGGGACTAAATGTGGAAAATGCGAACGATATTTGTCATGGCTTCCAAAACAGGATAACTACCAAACACTACCAAAAACTACCGCTGATGATGTTAGGCGTGTCCACAATCTTCTCTATTTCGGCATTTGTGCGTATCCTCCTGCCATTGTCTTGTAGTTTTACTGTAGCCAGAATTTTGCGGGGGACCTTTCCTTCTGCAACGAGTAGTTTTTGTTCTTCTTTAAAATTAGTGTAAAGTTTAATTAATAATTAAAATGTTACTTTTACTTACTTAAATTCAAGCTAAATAGCGCTCGTATGCAAATGGAGACACTTTTAACGTTCATGTAGTATTGAAATAAAATGGAATATTCTTTATTCAGAGTTCTTTGTTCAGTTAGTAGTAAATAAAGTCCATGCAGAACATTTATGAATGTCAAAATTTATATTATGTAATCCTACTGATTCAGAAAGTCAATTTCTACCGGGAACAATCAGCAAAAAACTCAGTAGTTACTCTTTTCTAAGGTTTTACTTTTTTAGGGATTTTAGGGTTTCTTTCTATTATAGACGACTAGCTCATCGCTCGCGCCCCCCACTCCCTTAAAATGGAGGGTATGAAGGGGGCAAAAAGTAGCCTATGTTACTCTCCATCCCTTCAACTAACTCCACTTAAAAAATCATGTCAATTCGTCGCTCCGTTTTGCCGTGAAAGAAAGACAAACAAACACACAGACAGAGACACTTTCCCCTTTACGATTAAATTACGGTTTTGGTTATAAAAATGTTATTAAATTAAGAACTTTGTTTGTAAAACATTAAGCCTCAAAACGCATTGTTCGTCCGGTGTCAGGTGGGGACTTGCCCCGGGAGAGGTTCACGTCGGAGCGCGCGCCCGGCTCCCAGCGGCTGCCGCAAGTCCGGGACATACCAGACAGCTTAGGTAAGTTTATCTTTGTATTGTCACTTGACCGGCCTAAGAGTCTAAAAACACTCTGGAGCAGCGGTCGTCACACTTTACTCTTCAAGGGCCACATATTAATATGAACATCAGGGCCCGGGCCGCAGTATATGCGTTTCAAGAGCTTTTGCATAGGTACTTATTCATAGTAGTCCACACTATTCATATAAATGCGAAAATGTATGTCTATTACTTCTCTACTCAAAAACCACTAAATTGATTTCTGATAAGTACGAATATGTAGTTGACTAGTAATTAAATAAAACTACTATATCGCGGGCCGCAGTTTGACGACCGCGGCTCTGGAGAGTCAAGTCAAAGGTGTTTATTGCATTCATGAATGTTACTTTAACTTACTAGATAAACTATTTCGACATAGATTTATAGATCATCGCCGTCGCTCGCAAGTGTTCTTACATTTATATGAATGAAAGTTTTGTTTTGTTATTATGTAACGATGATGATATGACCAATAAAAAGTGCCGGGATATCACTAGTCGGCTTGACCCCTTGGCGCTGCGGAGAGATGTTGCGTCTCTGTGCATTCTCTATCGCATATACCATGGGGAGTGCTCCGAGGAATTGTTCGGTTTGATTCCTGCCGCCTCGTTCCGACATCGTTCCACGCGACAGCAGTTCCATCCATTTCATTTGGACGGCTGGCAGTCCACTACTGTGCGCTTTGCCAGGAACTTTCTGCCGCGTATGACGCAAATATGGAACGAACTGCCACCTGCGGTATTTCCGGACCACTACGACTTACAAACCTTCAAGAAAAGGGCATATCTTTCTCTAAAAGGTCGGCAGCGCACCTGTGAAGCCCCTGGTGTTGCAGGTGTTCATGGGCGACGGTAATCGCTTAACATCAGGTGATACGTCTGCTCGTCTGCCACCTATTCTATAAAAAAAATAAAATCGGTTGAAATAAATTAATTTTATTTATGTCGTTGACTCGCAGACAAGGTGGTGATCCCGCGCGGCGCGGGGTTCCCGCGCGGGCGCACGTCGTGGCGCAACCCGCAGCTGCCGCGACACGCGCATCCCTACCGCCGGCACCGGGTCAGTACACACACATTACACACTCAGAGACACGTTTTATTTTACCATTACAGAACCCATAGCGTATTTTTGATACAAATGTACACAAAATAATAAAGGAAACAGAAAGTAGATTGCCCACTAAGAGCTAAAAACATGTCATATACTCACGCATGCGCACTAACGGACAAATACACCTTTTCGACCACATTAATCCTAACTTATGACATAAGATTGTCGAACTGTCGAGGTCTGTGGTAGAGGCCGCGCGCTTATGTACTCATGCCGGGCAAACAACCCTAGCATATGTCAACGAACTCTTCTAAATTCAAATCAAGGCTAAATCAGACTTCTGTGTCAGTCTTTATTATGTGCTCAGAGACACGTTTTATTTTACCATTACAGTACCCATAGCGTACTTTTTGAATTGATGTGTGGCTGACTGTACCTATTTTACGATTTCATAATTAAAAAAGTTTTATTGCAATATAAATAATATAAATAAATAAATTCACACAACATAATCATACATTGACTGACTCCGTGCTAAGTAGCTTATGCACTTGTATTACAGATATCAGACAACAGAGGATCACAAATATAATACTTAAATACATAGGTATATTACACCCAGACACTGAACAAACAAGTGTTCATCACAACGCATGTTTGTCTAGGGTGGGGATCGAACCCACGACCTTTGGCGTATGAGCAGGTCACTAAACAAATGCGCCATCCGGCCAGTAAAAGCAAAAATAATACAAAATTATTGTTAACACAAATACAATAAAGAACTTAGTACATAAGAATTAATAATAATTAATTTTAATATTTATACTGTGCTTAGTTACGTAATTAGGTTTAAGAGCCTGTGTAATTAAATTAAATTAAATCTATTACTAATATAATAAAGCTGAAGAGTTTTGTTTGTTTGTTTGTTTGTTTGTTTGTTTGAACGCGCTAATCTCCGAAACTACTGGTGCGATTTGAATAATTCTTTTTTTGTTGGATAGTCCATTTATCGAGGAAAGGCTATAGGCTAAATAACATTACGCTATGACCAATAGGAGCAAAGACAGAGCGGTAAATGTGTAAAAAGACGGGGAAAATTTTTCCACGCGGACGAAAGTCGCGGGCGGCCGCTAGAATAATAAAATGGAAAATGTATTCTGGGAGCAATAAAGTGATTTTTATATATTTATTTTATTAACGCCCCATTGGTCTAGTGGTTTAAGTACCTCGGGTGGGCTGTGATCTCGGGGTCCCGGGTTCGAATCCCGGGTCGAGCAAAAAAATATGTTTCGAATTTTACGAACATAGCTCGGGTTTGGGATCACCGCACCGCATTAGGCAAGCGTGGTGATTAAGCCTAATCCCATATCGATGACTTGATTTCTATGATGAAGGCCTTTGCCCTGCAGTGGGATAGTATATAGGCTGATACTTTACTTTATACTTTTTATTTTATTATTTTCACAGGGTAATTTCAACCAGCGAGCGTCGTTCCCTCCCCAAAATAGGCCAGCCCCACCCCCAAATACAAATCAGACAGGAAATCCGGCCTGAGATTAGGCCGGATGTCCGTCTAGACATCCCGGACATCCGACCGGACATACACCCCGAGATCCGGCCGGAAATACGAGACATACGGCCAGATGTGCATCCAGATATCCGGCCCGATGTTCATCCGGACATTAGACCAGACGTGCGTCCGGATTTACGGCCAGAAATGCGTCCGGATATCCAGTCTGACATGCGGCCGGATATAAGACCTGATATGCGGCCGGATATACGACCTGATATGCGACCGGATATTCGGCCAGACATGCGACCAGATATTCCACCAGACATGCGACCGGATATTCGACCAGACATGCGCCCGGATAACCGGCCTGACATGCGACCAGACATGCGTCCGGACATCAGGCTGGGCATGCGTCCGGATATGCGGCCGGACATGCATCCGGACTTCCCACCAGGTGTACGAATGGACCGGATTGACCCACACATGCCGCCGCAGATGGGCCCAGAGATATCCCCCGAGAGGTCTATGATGCCAGACATGGGCTTTAGGCCGGAGATGGGCCCTCGCTTCCCGCAGTTCCGGCCGGGCATGGACGCGTACAGGCCCAGGTTCGAGCCCCGGCCGATGTACCAGTTCAGGCCGAACTTCGGGCCGAGGCCGTTCGGCCCGCCGATGAGGGAGATAGCTCCAAACAATAGCCATCTCCCTCAAGTCACCATTCGTCAACCATTACCAGGTAAGATTTATATAAGGTCCAAATATTTTTTTCTTTGTACAGTGGCACAAAATATAAAGGACACAGAAAGGAGACTCAGCCTTAATTTTGAATTTAGAAGAGTTCGTTGACATATTATAGCCGCTCATCAGGTTACTACAATCTGTCAAATTTCCTCAGTTGATATGAAACCAAACACGTTTGACATAAAGGTGAGGTTCGATTGAAGAAATTTGACAGATTGTAGTAACCTGATGTGCGGCTGTCTGTACCCTGTATCGTGGGCACCCACTTGACAACAGAGCGACAGGTTAAGTCTTACATAAATAAATATTGAAAACATTTGGTAGTATATTATACTAAAATAAACATGAAATTCTAGAATTTTATCTAACCAGCTAACCTAGGTTAACTTTAGTTACATAAATAATTATACAGGGTTATTTTTTAAATACCGGTCCGGCATCCTTCATCCCTTTCTATTCCTACTAACCATCCTGAACAACATTTCTTCTACAACATATAATTTTCAAAAGTCATGGTACAAATTTTGTTCAGAATAGTTGGTTGAACACGTGGTTAAAGGGATGGCTATGTTTACATATAGACCCTGTATTAATAGGTGTTGGTCATGGTATCCCCCCAACGAGTTTGAGGCTCGAGGCCCGCTATACCGCGAGACCGTGGGCGGTGGCCCACATCGCCCACGCCTTGCGCCGCCTCTGTGTAGATGTGGGATTAACTGTGGGAGAGCCACGCTTCGGCATGAATGGGCCGGCTCGACCGGAGTGATACCACTGCCTCACAGATAACCGGCGTGAAGCAGACCCTGTGCTGTGTTTCGCCGAGTGAGTGAGGATACCGGAGGCCCTCCTGGGGGGAAGGGGGAATAAGATTGGCAGCGCACTTGGAACTCCACTATTATTGCAGGTGGTTATGGGCGGCGGCAATTGCTTACCATCAGGTGATTCGCCTGGTCGTCTGCTACCTATAGCATAAAAAAATATGATATTTTAAATCCGTCTTCCCGATTGGAAGTATAGTCACAGAATACTTAATAGTGCATGTACAGAATGCCCACTTCTAAAAACCGTTTATAGAAAAATAAAGGCTCAGGCTACCATAACATAAAGTTGAAATTCCGGCCGCCCAGCGTTCAACACCTACAATTATTCATACCTAGAAGTGTGTTCTCTTTCTATCGCACACAACTGTCGCGCGTGCGTCGCCGCTCGCTCGTGATTTTCTACTGACTGGCCCCTCCGCGCTCCGGAGGGGACGCCGCATGTACTTGCAAGTTTGTTACTACACGCGGAGTGGGACAGGCCTGCCGGGCTAAGATGCGCACCACGAGATAATTTTGTCGACACTCGTATTGCGTCAGCGCTAGTTGCTTCTCGCTCACCTGACAGGGCGAGGAGCGGGATAGAAGGATACGCTCTCGCGAACGAGAGTCGACAAAATTTTGTCGCGGTGCGCATCTTAGCCCGGCTGGTATGGTATAGTAATAAACCGTATTAATACGGTGTTTGTGGCGCAGGCGGCGTGGAGCCGGAGGTGATCATGCTGCCGGTGCTGCCGCCGCTGGCGCCGGGCGGGCTGGCCGGCAAGAAGGTCCTCATCAACCCGCACTTCAAGCGCGCCTTCCCGCCCGCTGACGGTAATGACACACACAACACAACACACACAACACATAACCGAGGTGATCATGCTGCCGGGCGGGCTGGCCGGCAAGAAGGTCCTCATCAACCCGCACTTCAAGCGCGCCTTCCCGCCCGCTGACGGTAATGACACACACAACACAACACACACAACACATAACCGAGGTGATCATGCTGCCGGGCGGGCTGGCCGGCAAGAAGGTCCTCATCAACCCGCACTTCAAGCGCGCCTTCCCGCCCGCTGACGGTAATGACACACACAACACAACACACACAACACATAACCGAGGTGATCATGCTGCCGGCGGGCTGGCCGGCAAGAAGGTCCTCATCAACCCGCACTTCAAGCGCGCCTTCCCGCCCGCTGACGGTAATGACACACACAACACAACACACACAACACATAACCGAGGTGATCATGCTGCCGGGCGGGCTGGCCGGCAAGAAGGTCCTCATCAACCCGCACTTCAAGCGCGCCTTCCCGCCCGCTGACGGTAATGACACACACAACACAACACACACAACACATAACCGAGGTGATCATGCTGCCGGGCGGGCTGGCCGGCAAGAAGGTCCTCATCAACCCGCACTTCAAGCGCGCCTTCCCGCCCGCTGACGGTAATGACACACACAACACAACACACACAACACATAACCGAGGTGATCATGCTGCCGGGCGGGCTGGCCGGCAAGAAGGTCCTCATCAACCCGCACTTCAAGCGCGCCTTCCCGCCCGCTGACGGTAATGACACACACAACACAACACACACAACACACACAACACATAACACACATAAAACACACAACATACATATACTGAGACATAAGCCCCGCACTTCAAGCGCGCCTTCCCGCCCACTGACGGTAATAACACCACACAACATACAACATCTCATATACGAGGCTATCAGTGAAAAAGTGGTGTAACCCAAAATTTTTGTTGGATACGATTTTGGTATAAAATACCGTATCCAACAAAAAAAATGTGGGTGAGGTAGGTACACCACTTTTGCACTGATAGCCTCATATATCGTTGTTACGCAATCAGTGCAAGAGTGATGTAACCCACCTTTTTTTGTTGGACATGATTTTTTATACTAAAATCGTATCCAACAAAAAATATGGGTTACTACACCACTTTTGCCTCATACAGCCTATGTACTGTGCTGCTGGGGCAGCAATAAAAGGCGGATTAGGATCGGGAGTTTGTATATTATCTGGAAAAAACAATAAAATCGCACTCCTATTGATTATAACACTCCGGGAGGGTACTCCCTCTTGAACGATTCTAATAACGTGAGGTCTGAGCCCTCTTAGGCCCGCTTAGTCTTACGTCTCGCAATAGAATGCGCTCCCGAGAGCGTGTTTGTTTATTTTTCAAAGTATGACAGATTCCCATTATAAACTCGGTCATAAACGGTACTAAAGGAGTTTACCATCGTTACAGTACTGAGATACATCATACTTTAGCATTTGGCGCATACTGGCGCATTTGGTAGTGACCCTGCGTCATACGCCAAAAACTGTGGGTTCGATCCCCACCCTGGACAAACATTCTTATGAGGAAATCTTAGTGTCTGTTCAAAGTCTAGTAAATGTATTTAAGTAATACCTATACATATTTGTGTATCATCTGATATCTGTATCACAAGTGCCACATAAGTAAACTACTAGTAGAGTCGGGTCAATTTACGCAACACAAATGCACTCGCCTTACCTTACCCGCTTAATTTGATGGGACACTAGTGTGACACGACCGAAGAGATAGTTATAGGCGCAGCAACATCATCTTAACGAGCTTTCCGAGGCGCGGGGGTGCAAGACCGCCAACTTTCAGACTTCGGGCTGTCACTGAGAATTTCTGAACAGAAAACCTCAGGTACAAATTTTTGACCCGACCCGGGGATCGAACCCGGGAAACACAAGCACATCGAAGCAATCATAGTAGAAATACACATGTGTGTAGGAAATATAACTAGTTTTAATTCTCCCAGGGCTCCCGTCGTACATTCCTACGCGGATACAAAAGACTCCGCCCCTCAGCCCTACCATAGAGAACAAATTCGGTAAATCACACTGTAACAAGTAGATGCTAGTTTTACCATGCTAAAGGAAATGTCCCATAACCGGCCAGTATATTGTACAGTATTTTTTTTTACCGACAATTTGTATAATCTGGCAATGCATATGTCGTAGTAAGATAGATAAAGCCGCAATATAGTTATATCCCTAGGAATATAACTACAACATACGAAAGCGATTCATTACTATCTCGCCATGAATCCATACTAATATTATAAATGCGAAAGTAACTCTGTCTGTCTGTCTGTCTGTCTGCTACTCTTTCACGCCAAAACATCTCAACGAATTTAAATGAAATTTAGTATACAGATAATCTAGACCCTGAGAAAGGACAAAGGCTACTTTTTATTGCGAAAAGGGGGTTGTAAGGGGTTGAAAGGGGGGTAAAAAGTTACTTTTCCACGCGGACGACGTCGCGGGCGGCCGCTAGTATAATTATAAAACCGTCGAAGTTTAGTAATATACCTATATTAGTAGATAAAGTTCATTGCTATAAATATATTGGGGTTTGTTATAAAAAAGTGGCACAAAAACCTAAGTCCTGTATAGGTTAGGGCAAATTTTTTTATGACCACCCAGGAAAACTGTGTGAAAGGACACCACACGGGAATTTTATACATTGTCTAGGCATTGCATTATCTATATCTTCTATCTATATCTATCTTCTATACCAGCGGTCGTCACACTTTACTCTTCAAGGGCCACATATCAATATGAACATCAGGGCCCGGGCCGCAGTATACATATGCGTACCAAACTGATTTCTGATAAGTACGAATATGTAGTTGACTAGTAATTAAATAAATCTACTCAATCGCGGGCCGCACAAAAAACGTCGGAGGGCCGCATGCGGCCCGCGGGGCGCAGTTTAACGACCACGGTTCTATACTATTTATAAAGAGATAATTTCTATAGACGTCCACTAACCTTAGATACAAACCGAAAATACGAAACACGGGTGCGATATATTTGACACTCAGAGCCATCTGTTAGTATATTAGAACTACTAGCAAAATTACGTCCCGATACGAAATGAGGGCGGGCCGCTAGTATTATAATAATTCCTGATTTATATACATTGCCGTTAACATTATAATATATAGTGGCCCGCCCTCACTTCGCTTCGGGACCGTAATTCAGAAATGAACCAATAGATGGCGCTGTGTCCAATTACATCGCGCAAGCGTTTCGTGTTTTCGGTGTACCTTTAAGCCTTGTCGCTGTCCATAGTTATCCAGAAGTTATCTCTTTATAAATAGTATAGATTTGAAGAGTTGTAGGTATTTTGACATTTTAGACAATACGTGCAAGATTCTGGCCGAGACTTGACCATAATATTTGGGGCATAACCTTTATTTTAGCTTTAGCGTTGTGTGTGTAACATTGTTGTAGTTTTTTAAATAATATTTTCGTTTAGTTTTTTCTGCGCATGGTGTTTTATTTCTTCGCACGTTCGTATTTTTATAGCTGTCAAATCTATTTATTTTCAAGCAATGTAATGTCTTTCTTTTTTAGGGTTCCGTAGCCAAAATGGCAAAAACGGAACCCTTATAGTTTCGTCATGTCCGTCTGTCCGTCTGTCCGTCTGTCACAGCCGATTTACTCGGAAACTATAAGTACTACAGTGATGAAATTTGATGGGAATATGTGTTGTATGAACCGCTACAAAATATGACCACTAAATAGTAAAAAAAAAGAATTGGGGGTGGGGCCCCCCCATACATGTAACTGAGGGATGAAATTTTTTTTTTCGATGTACATACCCGTGTGGGGTATCAATGGAAAGGTCTTTTAAAATGATATAAAGTTTTCTAAAAAACATTTTTCTTAAAGTGAACGGTTTTTGAGATATCAGCTCTCAAAGTCGTAAAAAGTATGTCCCCCCCCCTCTATTTTTATAACTACGGGGTATAAAATTCTAAAAAAAATAGAGGTGATGCATGCTAATTAACTCTTTCAACGATTTTTGGTTTGATCAAAGTATCTCTTATAGTTTTTGAGATAGGTTGATTTAACTGTAATTTTGGTTAAGTTTATTATATTTGCTGCTACGGAACCCTTTGTGCGCGAGCCCGACTCGCACTTGGCCGGTTTTTCTTAATTGTATGTATTAATGAGTAATTTTCTAGACACTAATCTATAGTAGTTAATTAATAAATTAAATTTCGACACCTATTTACGAAAGCTCTTGCATTGACCACTTAGTTTTTGTATGGAAAAATCAAACTATTTCCTTAATCTTATGTAGCATCACAGGAAAACATATAAAATTATAATTTTAACATTAGTTTATTGTATAGATTATTCATTTACAAAACATAAGTTTGAATTTGCGACACTCAAATTGGTTATTATTTAAACAAATCCCAAAAAAAAAAAAAACACATTAAAAGCCTTTTTTATGGATTTTAGAAGCTGTATACCAGATGCTGAGTTTGTGCCTTGTTAACCCAAAATGTGTATTACTTATGCTGTAATTATTTTGTTACTTTCTGTTTTTGTGGCCAATAAACATTATCTAATTCAATTTGTATAATGCACTGCTAAAGTTTAGAAACATATCTCAGTTCTATGTTCTTCGTACAGGACCAGTGAAGGACATAGACGACGCAGCGGAGAGGTTTATAGCGGAACAGAGGAACGCGCTCGCGCGGGCTGCCAACAGGAAGTTCGCGAGGAGGTCCCCGCAGAGGTATTTATGTCCTCAACATCATAAACGTCATCCTAACATCCTAACCTGATGGTGAGATGATTCTACGTTATAACCATCGATCCTGGCAACATCATTACCATCATTTTAATATCACTACCATCATCTTAACATTATAACCACCGGCTCAACGTCATAACCATCCCGTCTACATGATTACTATCTTCTCGACATCATAACCTCCATCTCAACGTGATAACCTCCTCAACAAATCTCCGATGACGCTCAATCTACCCACTCTCAACCAGTAGCGGCTGGTGGGTCATAGAACTGGTGTTTTTTGTGATTTTTAAATCTTTTATATCGGTGGTTCAGCGCACGAGCGCACCTAAGGTACAGCCGCCACTGCTCTCAATAAAGTAGCGGAGAGGACCGACATTTTCCACTGCTCTCTCAGTGAATTCACAAAGATCACACTTAACGTTGTGTGTTACGATTAGGCAATTAAGGTTTGTGTTATATTGTAGCTCTTCTATTGTATTGGATCACTGTAATGATAGAAGTAAACTGAGATGTATAAATAAATAAAAATAACTACGCTGTTAAGATCATAACCACAATCTCATCATCATAACCATCCTGTCACCATTATAACCATCTGCATCATCTCAATTCAACATCATAACCAACAACTCAACAATTGTTGCAGATACATAGAGAACACGACGATAGAAATAGAGAACGATATGATGGGCGGTCCGCAGCGGAGGAACAGCGACGACGAGCTGCTGCGGAGACAGGAGCAGTTCATCAACGCCAACAGAGCTGGTCTGCGGCGAAGGTAAGATTAGTTATACATAATAGTTTCTAGATTTTACGTTGCATTTAACGGGAATTAACGCGACGTTTATTGTTAAGTACTGGTCTAAGTATATTGGTCACTGTTTGGCGGTACCAAGATAATGATGTTGTCTCTTTTTGTCTTAAAGTAATTGCCAATACTACTCTCTCTGTCACGCGCACGTCTGATCGGACAGATCTGACTTTAATTTTTTGTCAAAAAATTAAATTAAATCATTGGTGAAATCTAAATTAGGTTACAATTTGAGTTTGTAGTATTTTTCCTGAACAACAAAAAGGCACATTAAGGCATTTTGAGCGACTTTTCCTTTCAAAAATCTAGGCAGCTGTAACGTGCAACTGTCACCGTGTCCAAATGACAACAGATCCCAGTTGAGCGGCGCTAGGTTATTTGAAGTTGAACTCATATCGACGCGGTCAAATATGCCCTCACCATACCATTTGATCGCGCCGATATGAGTCCAACTTCGGTACTGCCACACTGGCCAATATACTTAGACCCGCTGTAGTAATCAGATCTCAGTTGATAACAGCTCATCTGTCAATGGTTATATTCCGTGTAAAATAACGAAAGCGTTGGCACTGTTGGCAGTCATCACGCACACAAAATATCTATCTTCTATACTATTTATAAACAGATAACTTCTATAGACAACGACAAGGCTTATAGGTAAACCGAAAACACGAAACGCTTGCGCGATGTAATTACACACAGCGCCATCTATTGGTTCATTTCTGAATTACGGTCCCGAAGCGAAGTGAGGGCGGGCCACTATTGTATAATAATATATTGTCTCGTTTTTAGGTGTCAAGGCATATCTAACGATTCAAATCTTTGTGTCTAGATATGTGTGTAGACATGGCATACATAATTTATTATAGTTCCTCACATAAGCTTTTTTAAACGTTTAGGATGCGTTCCCCGTCCCCCCCGCGTCGCTCTCCGTCCCCCCCGCGGCGCTCGCCGGAGCGGGAGCGGGACAGGGACAGGAGCGACAGGGAGCGCCGCTACCGCCCCGCCGCGCCGCCCGCGCCGCCCCGCACCAGCGATGAGGTACTGACTTGCTATCTATGTTTGTTTGTATTTCATACCATTTTTAACCCCCGACGAAAAAAGAGGGGTGTTATAAGTTTGACGAACAAATGAACCGATGTCAATTTAGTTTTTTTGAATGTTATAAAATTTAAAAGCACAAGAGCTTGGATATCCATAATCTCTATATCTCAGTTTTTTGAATGTTTTAAAATTTAAAAGCACAAAATGTTGGATATCTATAATCTCTATATCTCTATACAATTTATAAAGAGGTTAATCTCATATTCCACGCTAGGGCTTATAGCTAAACCGAAAACACGAAACACTTGCGCCCTTGCGCGATACAATCAACGCCCAGCGCCATCTATTGGTAGACAGTGAAACGACTGCACCGAAACGAAGTAAGGGCGGACCACTAGTAATAATATTAATGAGAAAATGTGTCTGTCTGTATGTTTGTCTTTCTTTTACGGCAAACAACCGAAGCGACGAATTGACGTGATTTGACTGATGCAAAATGTATAGAAACTTGACATTTCCATAGATATATAGGGTTATTTGTTAAACACCGGCATCCTTCAAACCACCCTTTCTACTAACCATCCTGAACAACATTCTTCTACGACTTGTCGAAATTCGTTGAAAAGTTTTTCGACTCCCCATACAAAATGATCGGTCACGTGACCAATTTTGTATAAAAACTTAAAATTTTTTCGCGAATTTACAAGTCATAGAACTAAATTAAACGTTGTTTAGAATGTCCGGTAGACGAGGTGGTTTGAAGAATGCCGGTGTTTAAAAAATAATCCTGTATTTATGGTTTTTGCTCACAAGATTATGATGTAGTTGGACTCTACTTATTAGTGGTTGTGTCTTCAGGAGAGCGAGTACCGTCGGCGTGTGAGAGAGCAAGAGAGTCTGCGCGAGCGAGTACTACGCGCCAAGGAGGTGCGCCGCCGCAGGAACGCCGCCGCGCTACACCAGCCGCAGGACAGGTGGGTACGCGTGGGTGATACCACGGCCTACAGTGATACCACGGCCTCACACAGCCTGGAGACCCGCCGCCGCAGGAACGCCGCCGCGCTACACCAGCCGCAGGACAGGTGGGTACGCGTGAGTGATACCACGGCCTACAGTGATACCACGGCCTCACACAGCCGGGAGACCCGCCGCCGCAGGAACGCCGCCGCGCTACACCAGCCGCAGGACAGGTGCGTACGCGTGGGTGATACCACGGCCTACAGTGATACCACGGCCTCACACAGCCGAGGACACCCGCCGCCGCAGGAACGCCGCCGCGCTACACCAGCCGCAGGACAGGTGGGTACGCGTGGGTGATACCACGGCCTCGCGTGATACCACGGCCTCACACAGCCGGGAGACCCGCCGCCGCAGGAACGCCGCCGCGCTACACCAGCCGCAGGACAGGTGGGTACGCGTGGGTGATACCACGGCCTCGCGTGATACCATGGCCTCACACAGCCGAGGACACCCGCCGCCGCAGGAACGCCGCCGCGCTACACCAGCCGCAGGACAGGTGCGTACGCGTGGGTGATACCACGGCCTCGCGTGATACCGCGGCCTCACACAGCCGAGGAGACCCGCCGCCGCAGGAACGCCGCCGCGCTACACCAGCCGCAGGACAGGTGCGTACGCGTGGGTGATACCACGGCCTCGCGTGATACCGCGGCCTCACACAGCCGAGGACACCCGCCGCCGCAGGAACGCCGCCGCGCTACACCAGCCGCAGGACAGGTGCGTACGCGTGGGTGATACCACGGCCTCGCGTGATACCATGGCCTCAAACATCCGAGGAGACCCGCCGCCGCTCTACACCAGCCAGAATAGAACAGGTTGACAGAAAGGACCGACCGACGTACAAAAGAGCCTTCATTGGCAGCGACACTTTTAACTAGGGATGTTACGAATGTCAAAATTTTCACATTCGCGAATGCGAATGCGAATGTTTAGGCCGCGAATGTGCGAATGCGAATGTCAAGTACTTAAGACATCAGTCACAACAAATGTTAAAAAAAAAAAAACCGGCCAAGTGCGAGTCGGGCTCGCGCACAAAGGGTTCCGTAGCAGCAAATATAATAAACTTAACCAAAATTACAGTTAAATCAACCTATCTCAAAAACTATAAGAGATACTTTGATCAAACCAAAAATCGTTGAAAGAGTTAATTAGCATGCATCACCTCTATTTTTTTTAGAATTTTATACCCCGTAGTTATAAAAATAGAGGGGGGGGGACATACTTTTTACGACTTTGAGAGCTGATATCTCAAAAACCGTTCACTTTAAGAAAAATGTTTTTTAGAAAACTTTATATCATTTTAAAAGACCTTTCCATTGATACCCCACACGGGTATGTACATCGAAAAAAAAAATTTCATCCCTCAGTTACATGTATGGGGGGCCCCACCCCCAATTCTTTTTTTTACTATTTAGTGTCATATTTTTGTAGCGGTTCATACAACACATATTCCCATCAAATTTCATCACTGTAGTACTTATAGTTTCCGAGTAAATCGGCTGTGACAGACGGACAGACGGACAGACGGACATGACGAAACTATAAGGGTTCCGTTTTTGCCATTTTGGCTACGGAACCCTAAAAAAACAACATATAAATCAATCATTTTTACTACTTAAAAGACAAAACACATACAAAATGTACTGACTTGACCGACATTCAGTAGTCAATAAACTTTGACTACTGAATGTCGGTCAAGTCAGTACACACAGTAAAGGCAAATTATATTTTAAGAACAGTCAGTGTCAGTATAGCAAGATCAAGAGTCACGAGTTCACGCACGCACGACCTGCACACATTCGCATTCGCATAACATTCGCATTGATTTAAGCGAATGCGAATGTCGATGCGAATGTTAAAAATGATGCGAACCATTCGCATAAGCGAATGCGAATATTTGTAACATCCCTGCTTTTAACGCATTTACGCTACTTATACAGGGTGTATCTGTGAACATTTAAATCCCTTTAACCACGTGTTCTGCCAACCGTTCTGAATATCATTTGTTCTATGACTTTTGAAAATTCGCATAAAAAATTTTTGTCTTTCCATACAAAGTCGGTCACGTGACTTGGTCATTTGTATGGGAAGTCGAAATTTTTTTCGAAGAAGTTGGAACAGTTGTTGAACAAATGTTGTTCAGAATGTTTGATAGAACACGTGGTTAAAGGGATGCAAATGTTCACAGATACAAGCTGTATGTAAGGTTTTCGAATTCCGCCTTTATAATATTAGTGTAACTCTTACAGAGACCGCGAACGCCAGGAGAAAGAGAAGGAGAAGGAAAAAGAGACCGTGGTATCCAAGCCGGAGGCGCCGCCTCAAGCGGACAAGCCGGAGCAGCCCGCGGCGCTCGCGACCCCTGACACCACCAGGAACTCGCCCGAGAGGAAGGAGGTGGCCAGGGAGCGCTCGCCGATCAGGGAGGAGACTGAAGTCAACTCTACTTGTGGTGAGTCTATAAATCAGGGAAATGTTCACCGTTGCTCAAAATCAACAGACATTATTTTCTTTCAATGAGGGTTTTCGCAAATGCAAAATCCGATGATGAACCTGACGTCAGCGTAATGCCATCATTTTTATTGTGGGAGAGCCATGCTTCGGCATGAATGGGCCGGCTCGACCGGAGTGATACCACTGCCTCACAGAAAACCGGCGTGAAGCAGCCCTTGTGCTGTGTTTCGCCGAGTGAGTGAGGGTACCGGAGGCCCACTCAGGGGGGAAGGGGATAAAGGTTGGCAGCGCACTTGTAACTCCACTGGTGTTGCAAGTGTCCATGAGCGGCGGCAATTGCTTACCATCAGGTGATCCGCCTGCTCGTCTGCTACCTATCACATAAAAAAAAAAACTTAAAAAAACACGACAATTCGTCGCTCTTTTTTGCCGACGACGTACAGACTGACACACTTTCCCGTTTATAATATTAGTATGGATCTATTCATTAAAAAAAAAACAATGGAGAACTATGCTAAATATTAAATACTATTGTTCCAGAAAACCTGACTCCCCCACGTACTACCATACCCCCCTCATCCCCGCGCGGACTGACGCCGCCGCTACCGGACAAGAGGCCACTCGACAGTGACGATGACCTCGACCTCATCCTGGGGGACATCGACGGGATCCTGAGCGACGACGACGACACGGGCCGGTTCAAGCAGACCGCCACCAGCAGGTGAGTCGCATGCTAGCATGCCGAGTGACGAGGACACGGTTCAAGTAGACCAAGTAAGTCAAAAATTTGGTCTATCACTCACATTCGTTTGAACGTCATGAAACAACAAGATCAATTTACCCTAGCAATAATAGTGCCGGGCGGTCCAGCAGTGGGACAGTACATGGGCTAATACTAACATGAGTGTCCCGCGCAGGCCGGAGCCGGGCGGCGCCAGCAAGCCCCCGCAGGACCTGCGCGCGCGCCTGCCGCCGCGACAGGCCGCAGCCCCAGACGCACGCGAGCGCCCGCAGAGACAGAAGATCGTCTTCCACGACGACCACGCCGGCAAGAAGAAAGGTAATACGCCGACCCCATTGTATAATCATTAATAGGCATAACGACTGGTCCTAAAGTTTTATGAAATTGTTTGATGTTATGATAAATTCGAAATCTGAAATAACTCTGTGCTAGTTAAAATTTAAAAATATTTCGTGTATCTGTCTGTATGATCGTCGAAATGGTAGACGTTAGAAGTCGATTTTAAAGTGTTAAATTATCTAAAAATCCGGTTGTCATTGGATAGCCCATCAAATTTAGAGTAACATTTGGTAAGAAAGTAGTTGTCTAAACGCAACATTTCACATAGCTATCATCATTGAGTTAAATATAGACATCAATGGCTATCATACAAAATGCATACGCCCCGCGTAGAAAATACAATTCGGTGACGTCACGGATATATAGCGATTTTATATGAAGCGTTTTTGATCAAGTTCAAAACTGTGATCTAATCGTAATACATATTATCTCGGATAGCTTTTAAGATGTCATAGTATTTTTTTTACCAATGTTTTTGTGATTGAGGAATCTTACGATGGCATATTAGATTCAAAATAATTCGTATTGCCTATACTAGCTTCTGGGGGGCCGCGAAAACAAATAAGGGAGATGTTTCGTGCGAACTCGTCGTCCTTTTTCTTTCTTTTTACCAGTAGGTATTGCATGCACGCTTTAACATTAAACACAAAACCGATGATTTCAAAATACTAAATTTGAAAAAAAAACCCTATGAAAAAAATGGTATTTCATTTAACGTTTAGGTACCTACTAACTTTTGACCGCCGCTTCGCTCGCGCCCCCCACTTCCCTAAAATGAGGGGTTAGTAACGGTCAAAAAGTAGCCTATGTTGCAGTCCCTGATAAAGCTACCAAACAAAATTGACTATAAGCGCACACAAGATACTAAGGTGACGTCACTCGGCAGTAGCCATTTGTTTAGAGTTTTTTGGGCTTGCCTAAAATATGCTGTTGCTGTTAAAGTTGATGATGAAAGATGTTTCTTAAATTGAGAGGTATTCTGATTGAACACATAAAAAAATTTTGTCGAATACCCTTTTGGAGGAAAAATATGTTGAAGTTACAGATGTTGTGTCTGTGGGCTGCAGCGATCACTTTTATTATTTATTATAACTAAATTGCACAAACATTTGTTATTATTAACTACAAGAAAATCTTCGTTCAGCAGATAAATCTCCACCCCGGAGAGCCGTTGTGACGAGCTCGACGAAAGTGGAAGACTCCGATAATGTTGCCAAGAAATCCAACAAGGTGAGTACCCATAATAATACAGGATGTACATATCTGTGAACATTTACATCTCTTTAACCACTTGTTTTACCAAACATTTGGAACTACATTTGTTTAACAACTTTTTAGAATTAATTGCCATAATTTTCAACTCGCCATACCGTGTCACGTGACCGACTTTGTAAGAAAAGTTTAATTTCTTATGTTATAAAGTTATGCATTGGTGATGCTCTTATGACTCACGTCGTCATAGGGCATGATAGCTCCTTTGGTTCTAAAACATTGCAACTCCATTAATTCCTTGAAAATCCGATTTCAAGACTATACACTTGATGTCTGATTACAGTCATAATTTCAGTCAATAGACGTCCACTGCTGGACATAGGCCTTCCCCAAAGTTCTCCACACAGATCGGTCCTGTGCCACCCGCATCTAGGGACTCCCGCGACCTTCGGTCCACCTGGTGGGAGGCTGATGACATTACCTGTTTTCATATAATGTATTATCCACAGGCAAAATCTAAAGCCGAGGTGAACACAAGTAAATCGAGGCAAAGGATCACTTTTGATAATAAAGAGGTAATCTATTTTTAACAGCTTTTGAAAAAAACTATTTAGCCAATCTTAAATCTTTCACTTGTGTTCGTTCAGTGTCTGGTTATATGTACATATTATTATAATAGTACTAGCGGCCGCCCGCGACTCCGTCCGCGTGGAAAAGTAACTTTTTACCCCCTTTCAACCCCTTACAACCCTCTTTTCGCAATAAAAAGTAGCCTATGTCCTTTCGCAGAGTCTAGATTATCTGTATACCAAATTTCATTTAAATCCGTTGAGTAGTTTTGGCGTTAAAGAGTAGCAGACAGACAGACAGAGTTACTTTCGCATTTATAATATTAGTATGGATTATTATAAGAAAATTATATTTGCAATCCTCTGTTGTCTGATATCTAACACAAGTGCTTAACCTACATAATACGGAGTCAGGTCAATATATGAGATGATGTGTGAATTTATTTATTTACTCGAATTTATTTCCTCCACCAGGAGAAGGAAAAAGACGAAACACAATCCTTCCCGAACCGCCGCGTCATCCTACAACGGAAAATCACACAGCCGACCAAAGACAAGTCAGTCTTCACGCGCATAGACAAAGACCCCACGCAGCCCAACCCAGGCATCTTTAGCCGCGCCGTTCGCACCGCAATTGGAACCGAAAAACCTAGAATCGTTATTAAAAAACAGGAGGAACCTCAGGTGGAATTCGAATCGGATTCCGACGATGAGGATAAGTTGCTTAATGAGGAGGTAGGCAACGTGGCAGAGGTGGCCAACCTTCCGCACGGGATGACGGACACGAGACTGAAGACCCTAGCTGGAAGCGATGTGCAGGTAATTTTTAGGTTGATTAGGGTTTATGTTCGGTTGGGGCTCCGATTTGTGGATCTGGGGTGGTGAAAAAGACGTTCAGAGGGTCCATAGAAATAGAAACTCGCAAATAAAACGGAAAAATATATATAAACAGTAAAAAACAATACATTGATGATGAAGTAAGATGAGTGTAAAATAAAGCAGCACACACTATCTATTGGTCGGCACAGTGGCGCCATCTACTAGTATTAAGATGCCAGGCCGATAAGGCAACACGAATGTGTTCCCTATCCACCAGGATACAATACAATACAAATACAAATACAAATACTTTTATTTCTTATTTTACAATCATGCATGTTTTGAGATGCCCCAGGAAGTAATAAGTACTTGTGTTGGGGTTATCTCGCTCTTTCACTTTTTGTAAGTCAAAAATCTGTGTCTTAAGTATCAACCTATATACTGTCCCACTGCAGGTCAAAGGCCTCCGTCATAGAAATAAAGTCATTGATGGGATCGGGCTTAATCACGAGGCTTGCCTTGCCTTGGTGATCACAAACTCGAGCTGTGTTCTTCAAATTCTAAACATAATTTTTGCTCGACCCGGGAATCGAATCCAGGACCCCAACATCACGGTCCAATACTTTAAACCACCAGTTAGGCCAACGGGCGTTATAATTTATTGATTTAGTTAAAGTACATTGATGGAATATGCAGGATACTCTCTTCACCTTACAATTTACAGCAATGTGTTTAAGCTCATCACAATGATGAATGAGTTATAAAATATGCTATTGATGATGATTAGAAGGCTGTACAATGGCCCGCGGTATTTCCCCACCAATGCGACCTTTGAACCTTCGTGTATAGAACGGTTTTCTTTTAATAAATCCTTTAGCTCACATTTGACTACACTGGCGGAGTGTCCAGCAGTAATCGATTACCATCAGGTGATCAGTCTTTTCGTCTGTCCCCCATCTTCTTCTATAATATTTATAGAGATAAATTCTATAGTCATCGACAAATCTTATATTGGCGAAAAAGCGAATAAATGCCGCGATGAAATCAGCGCACAGCGCCATATATTGGTAGACAGTGACACTACTGTCCAGAAACGAAGTAAGGACGGCCATCACTATTACATGATAAAAATATTACGATGGGGGTATACTTTTTAAAGTTATACTTTTTTCCTAAAGGAAGTTGAGTAACTTTACTTTTTGAAAACATACATCTCAGATCCACTTTTCGAGGAACCAAGTCACATAATAATCTCTACTCCTATATTTTAGTATTTGCTGTGATATACAAACGTGTTATATTTATTTATGTATCTGTACATATACCTTTTGCTTGAAATATATTTTAGACATAAGTACCTAATATTTAAGGTGACTATATACACTTTTTTCAGGATTTTTTATTTATATTTAAATGAAATAATCTTTACGTTTGTGTATTTTAGCTTGATTTAACGAAATATGAAAATGAGGTACAGATTTTTTATGAAATAAATAATATTTCTATAAAATAGATACCTTAACCAAATGGTAGTATTTGCTGTCATGGCATATTCAAAATAAATAAGTAATGTAATATGTATAACTGAAATTGTTTTTCGCAACATTATTTGCTAAAAATACACATTGATACAAATGGTATCTTGTAGTTACAAAGTTTTATTGTCAGTGTGTTGCACTTTTTTTTGTGTGTGTGATTTAATTAAGGTCACTTTTTGCACATGTGGGCAAGCAAGATAAACTCCTGTTTTTCGCACTTGGCCTATTATTTTTATTAAATAGATTAAAAATGACCAGTATCACCTGTTCATAAGGCAAGGAAATTGATCAGTCGTACCGCCATTGGATGAATAAAAATAAAATTAAATTAAATAATCAGAAGAATAAAAATGTAATATAAATTGTATAACTATCGAAAAGTGGGAACAGTGAATGGTGAAATGTGGGGTCCCGCTCTATTCACGTATACCTCCATGGCTAGAATAAAATCCTAAAAAAAATCAAGTATTACATTATTAGCTTACTTTAATTGACAAATACCTCATTTTCTATTTTCGTCTGTAGATATTTATGATCTGTAGAAAAAATGTACCTAGAATAGCCTAGATACGCTAGATTTACAAAAATATGTTGGCTGAGACAATCATAGATGACTGACATATGTTAAAAAAGTCGTCTTGCCACAAGGAAAACAATGGTCTATTTAGAATGCATAAGTATTCAAAAGTTTGTTTTTTAGCTCAGTGACCGCTAAAATTGTTGCCAGACTTGAAATATTTTGAATCCAATTTATTTAAACATTCAATGACATGCTGCCTTACAGTTGCCCAAGATGGCAGAATGCTAGTCAGGTCATACATAATTATAATTATTTGTAGCTATATTAAATAATCAAGGTCAAAATGTCGAATTACAATCTAAGAGAATGTCACATCTGATCTGAATACAATACAGTGTCAAAATACAATCAAAATGCAAAAATATCGCAGTCCCTTGGAAATATGCTTGGGTGGAAATTATTCCTACAAGGGTTTTTTTTAATTCCCATCTTCTGGGTTGAGTGTTGATGGCTTTTAACCAGTCAGTCAAAACAGCTTTTTCTTTTATAAATATAAATGGGCTGAGAAAAAAATTTGTTTTGTAATGTACAAAATACTTTTTGGTAAGAAAATATTTCGATACCAACTAAGTAAATGCTTGAAATTGGCACAAACGTGTAGAAATAGAAATAGAAAAATCTTTATTCAAGTTAGGTCCATACAGAACACTTATGAATGTCAAAACATAATATAATCTACCACTGGTCACTGTATTGTTGGTCTGCATTATGATAAGACCACAAAAAAATAAACAATGCAAAGAAACAGTAAAACGTAAAAAAAAACTATGTAAAATGAATTTGGTCCACTCATCGATCCTCAATAGTAATATAATGTTGAATTGTTTTAACTTTGGATACGAATCGGACGAGTAGTACTGGCAACATTTTACCGTTATGTGAAGAATGGAGCTGTATACACAGTCTCGTTAACATGCGAAAAAATAATATCTAGCTTCAGAAGTGATGTAATTATATAATAATACTTCAGGTGATGTAAGTCGTGAATTTTACTAAAATTGTCGAACTTTAAATCCTTTTTTCTAATAGATTAATAATCAAATACTTGTGAAACATATAACCATTTGTAGCCAAGAATCTGGCGAACAGTGGACAAGGATCGAATTACATCTAATTATAGCCTTATAGACAAAAACTGATTCAGAAGTGACCCCTTAATTTTTTCCGATTCCAATTTCATAGCTAGGATACGAGTTTTTTCAAAATAGACAATTAACCAATTGTAACATATTGATACTTGCAACACTTACTTGGGAGCACTTTTTTGATAAAATCAATAATAAGTTGAATATATTCAAAAAACCACTAAAAACGGTAGAAAAATACGCCTAAACGGTTTCCAATTTCTCTATCAAATAGTTAACCTATACTTACCAGAATTATATGTACATTGTAGTCTATACTCTGCTCTTCAATTAGCTGGGAATGAAATTTTCAATTTTAGTTTTTAAATAATGAAAATCTTATCCAGAAGTTACTCCCTAACGCGATAGCAAATCCGGCATTATGCCTAGGATACGACTTTTTTTAAAATAATATCTATACCAATAGAAGCGTATAGACATTTGCAACAATCTTCTAACCGTTTCTTTTATATTAAATTGATATTACACTTGTTATTACGAAAAAACTACGAAATACGGGAGTTTTGACAGGTGGTCCCTTCAAATCATTACCGCGGTGGCGGTCTCGGGCGACGGACCTGCGTCACGTTTTTTGGCAAATTTTCGTAATAATTTATTCCTTATTCCGAAATTTTATTAATTACACATATCTCAAAATAGAATATATATATCTACGGTGAATAAAAAATCCATCGAAGGTGCTAGAAAGACGAAATCAAGAATTTATTTATTTTCAATACACAAAATTGCAATTTGACGTTACACACAGTCGAAGATAGGTCAGTGAGACTTTCCGACTAAGATGTATATATTCATAAAAAGTATTTATGATATTTCGTAGTCACATTAACAGAATGGGAGTTGAGTTGCCTGTGGGAGAGCCACGCTTCGGCATGAATGGGCCGGCTCCACCGGAGTGATACCACGGCCTCACAGAAGACCTGCGTGAAGCAGCTAGCGCTGTGTTTCGCAGAGTGAGTGAGTGTACCGGAGGTCCCATAGCGGGGATGCAGAAACTGACCGACTGTCCAGTAAAACCGATCACGCGGGGAGATCTGTTCATGATTTCGCCCTTGCATATGGCCTGTCACAGGTGGTCAATACGCCCACGCGAATCCCAGATGTGGAGTGCCAAAACCTTTCACTGTTGGACCTACTGCTAACTTCTCATCTATCTAGACGGGTACTTACCAGATTTCCGTTTGCGCCCCTCTGGGCTCCTCGGACCATTGCCTCGTCCGTAGTACTGTGCCTTTCACAACTGGTTCCTAATGGTGGCAGATTTAAGCCCTGGTTTGGTTCAACTTCCAAATTGGCTTCTCGCAGGAAACAGGAACCTTACCAAGACTGGGCCGATGCGGTGGCGTCGCGGGATGTATTGACATAATATTGTACCAGCGTTCTAAAAAAGGAGTACAACTTTGCCTCCAGGTCCTTCAAGAGTAACATTGCAAGGGCGAAGTCAAAGCACATCGGTAGGATTGGCGAGAGGTTAGAGCAACTTCCCCCAGGAACCCGTGCATTTTGGTCTCTCGCCAAAGTAGTTTAGTAGGCCATCTTTTCCGCCTTTAAACATGGCCACAACTCACTCGTTAGCCTATGGCGCAAAAGAGAATGCCGATCTCCTTGGAAAACTCTTTGCGTCCAACTCGACTTTGGACGGCCGGCGACAAGAGCCACCAAGGATACCGCACTGCAAAAGCAGTATGCCAGGTATCCTGTTTCACCAGCGCTCTGTACGCTCAGCACTTCTGTCCCTGGATATTAACAAGTCGAGTGGGCCCGATGGAATTCCTCCTATTGTGTTGAAGATGTGCGTTCCTGAGTTGGCACCGGTTCTAACGCGCCTTTATCGACTCTCATACTCTTCTGGCGTAGTCCCGTCTTCATGGGAGACAGCTTTGGTGCACCCGATCCCGAAAAAAGGCGACCGCTCTTATCCAGCTAACTATAGGCCGATTGCCATAACCTCCCTTCTCTCGAAAATAATGGAGTCCATTATTAACAGCCAGCTCCTTCGGTACCTTGAAGGTCGGCAGCTGCTTAGTGATCGGCAGTATGGCTTCCGTAAAGGCCGTTCAGCTGCCACCTTTCCACTCGATAACGGTTCCACCCACATCATTTAGATGCTTGGCAATCTTCAAATGTTCGTCTGTTCGTCTGCCCCTTATCTCATAAAAAAACAAATATTTCTTTTGGAATGACATGAGAGGCCAAGTGACCCAACTCATAGTTCTTGTAGAATTTTTAGTTCGGTCACTATCATTCTAAAGGTAAGTAAGTAGTTTTGCATGAAATAATTACAATCATCCTCACATACTTTCAAGTTTCTAATACTCATGTTAGGAGGTTCAGTTTTACTGTTGGTATTCTTTCTCATACCCTTCTCATTTTTTTTCCATTTTGGTACGTTACCCTAAAATCAGGGATAAAAAGATTGCGGCCTAAAATAACCATTTCACGCAAATGATGTCGCGGGCAACTATAGAGTACCTATTTATTTGACTAAATTTTTTATGTGTTAAATCAAAAGACCCCTCAATCTAAGAAACATTATTGAAAGAATCACTTGATTCTGATTTGAATTACCTAAGATATCACAACTTTAAGAGCACATATTTTGGGAAAGCCCAAAAACAAATGGCTAATGTCCAGTGACATAACACGCTAGTGTTTTGTATGCGCGTCTTGTAAATTTTGTTTGGTAGCTTTATCAAATGTTTCGTTTAAGTAAATGGTTTCATAATAAAAGTTGGTGTAAAATGTATGGGTAGTTCAATGAAATAATTATTTAAAAAAATATACTTTAAAAATGGACTTGCCCATGAAACTTTAAATGCTCACAAAACTAGCTAGACGTTATATTTTTAAGTGAAAATTTTGGCTATTGGTTCTTATTTACAACCTACTATCGAGCTTAAAAATGGATTCACTTTTATTTTTGGGCATATCGAAAAGTTCTCATGGTTGAATAAAATACTTGATAAAAACACGACCACATAAAGGTCACGTAAAAAGTATTGATGTAAAACTTTTATATTTATTATTTTATAAAATCGTAAAGTACCTAGGTACGTTTGTATGAAAAACACGCGATGGGCGGTTAGATGTGCCTCTGAGTGTATGAAGTATTTGAATAAGGATTTTGATTTACCCGTAGGTACGTAAATAGACATACAAAGATGAAGAATTGAAGATTTCGTTACTGGCTAATTGTTATACTGTGGTAGGCACAACATGCGATTTCAAAATTATGTGGCAGGGCGCGAAACAACAACCTGTCAGTCGACTTGAAGTTTCCCCCCACCGTTTCGTGATACTTCACCCCCTCAGAAACGGCTTGACGGTGAACTAACATCACCTTCAGTATTATCAAATATTTTGTACCTGACAACGTGATGTGTGTTTTGACAGATAGTGATGTATGTTTTAAATATTATCTAAAGCATGGTATTTATATGTTTCAAGTTACCATGCAATTTCAATATGATGTTAAGTATCTGTGATAAAAAACTAGTCATACAAAGTTGTGATCTATTTGTGTTCATTTGTATTTGGTGTGAATATTGTCATGTTGAGATTGTATGAATGTGTGTGTGGGAAAAGTGTTAAGTTTTTTTCTTCTGTAAATTAGTAAGCGTACTGTTGTATCTTATTATGAATTTGAATAGTCTAATTTTGTGTATGTATGATAAGACTAATTGTATATTATAATTTGTTAATATTGTATGTCTCACGAATTATAAAACTTGACATTTTTCTTATCACTGTTTTTGTCAAATTATTATTTGTTATGCTATTTTAGACACTTAAAACTATGATATACCAATATGGGATATTCCAAATACTATGATTTCGTAAGTTTCTTAAGGAAAGGAAATCGCATTTTACTTTACATTTTCACACTTTTGTGTGTGAATGAGATGTAAATAGATATCAATATCCTTATCTTTGTCTATTGTGTTTCAGACAATGTCCGCTTCTGTAACTAACTTTACATACTTGTAATATAAGTATTGGTAGCTTCTCATACATGTAGTAATATAAGTTACTTTAAGTTAAATAATATAAATACGGTGGATTATCACAAGCCCGGGTTGATGTTCCAGAGTTTAAGTTTGGACAAGGAAGTGCGCAGCGCCAAGATCGTGTTCAAGACCACCGTCGCGGCCGAAAACTTCAAACGCAAGTTTAACAACAAGATGGTCGCTGCCAGCCGACTGACCGTCTCCCTGCGTTGAAAATGAAAATGAAGATAAAAATATATTTTCGGGTTGTCATGTAGAAAATCCTGATAGATTCTTTATGACGTAATAGACGATTTCATAATGAGAGAAGTCATAAATTGTTTAGTCTTTTGAGCAACATTCTTTTTGTATTCTTGTATTTAATAAACATGTGCAAAATAAGCATTTTAGTTTTGGAAAGAATTGTTTAAAACGTAGAATTTCCAAGTTACCTATATGTTTACATTTATTTGAAAAAGTTGATTACTATTATGTGACTATTCTTTTCTTTAAAGGTAATGTTATTCCTTGTAAGCTTTGTAGTTTGTAATTAAGGACATAAAATAATAAGAAATTTGTTTTAGATTAACATTTAGTTTCGTTATAAAAACAATTAAAATTACAGTGATTTTCAAATGCAGTAATTTCTTAATTAGTACACATTGTAGTAAATAAACAAGCAAATTAAGAAAATAATATGTAAAATGCATAGAAAAACTATAGCCAATCATTATGATCTGCCGTATTGTGCTAATATAATAGATTTATATCATAATGTAACATATTGTAAGAAATTCATAAAATGCTTTTCAATATATTGCACTAAAAACACCAAAATATATTAGCCATAGTAAAAATACAGCCAAGTAGTCCTTCTATAGATACCATTTAAACTACCATGTGGTAGAAAGCCTTACATGGATTTTGAGTTACAGATATGGGCCTGTTTATGTTTCAAGTAACAATAGCAAATAAAATAAATGTGTGTAATAAAGGTCTAACGTAGAAAGCCATAGTTGCTTATATTTCAAAAATGCAATTTATTTTGAAGAAATATTAAGCTCAATATTCCATTAAGTCTTATGTATGACTAGTGGAATGCTTTTTTTAATAAAAAAAATACTTAGATCGTATATGGACTACTTGAATGTATTTTAACTTACGAATGTCATGTAGGAGATATTGTGTATTTAGATTTTTAAATAAACCTAATATAAGTTGTAAATTACTGCTTACTGGAGCATAGGAAAATAGCTATAAAATAGATGTAACTGTTATTTTAAACGCCTTTCGCACACTACCTACACGGAGAACTGTAACGGAAAACTGTATTTTAACATACATCTCGCTCTATGTTATAGAACTCCTATAATTGAATTTCTGTAAGTATGGTAAATAAATTACTCTTGAACTTTTATACAGGATCGCCTCGTGGGTGTGCTAAAGGCGTAGAGTTGTTAAATAACAACGAAAAATTATAAATTTATTGTTTTTACATATAACCAAAATTAAGAGGGGTCCGATTTATTGCCGATATTAGTGAAATAGCTTCTGCTTACATTTGTGTGAGTACTTTATATGGGAGTGTTACTTACCTTTGCAACTCGAATAATATATTGTGTTGTTTACCTATTCATGTGGTTTGAGCTTGTGTTTTACCTACTGCATATTACACAGTAATCCCACCCGTTTTGAGGTAATTAAGGTTTTTCAAAAATTGTTGTTAATTGTAAAGATGTTAGTAAGTATTTTTAAATTTTAAAACATAACATACCTACGTCATTGTTTTGCAAATTCAAATTTTGAAATATTTTGTACCGATTTTTTTACTATAGCCATTACTATTCTTCATTTTACTTGATGTAAAAGCCATTTTACAAGAGATATTTAGATATTAAACAAACCTATTTCTGTTTTTTTATTCGAATCTAATAATAACATAGTTCAAACAGTGAGTAACTTTAAATGAATAAATTATGCATATATTTTTAATAAGAATATAATATTTAGCTACAGTATGTGTTGTGCAAATCGTATGTGTACTTTGTCGTACTAAAGCGCGTGTAATATTTTTATAGGAATAATATTCCATGTCAACGAGATACAGTGCCCATTGTTAACTTTGGTTTTTACTTCTTTTTCAATATATTAATTAGCTCGACTTGGCGTATGCACTGCCGTGCCCTTATACTTACATAGTTTTTTTTTATTAGAATATAAGGACGATATTTTGATTTATATTTTCCAACGGGCTTTATTAAACAGAGATATGTAACGATTTTCTCTGTATTTATGTAAAGCGCTAAAATTTGCGTTTCGTCGGCTCTAGAATTCTGTAAAATTATCCATTTTAAACATAAAATGGTCGGGGTTGAATTTAGCTTTCGCCTACAGAAATGTTACTTCAGCATCGAATTCGGTAAGTAAACCGTATGTTGATAATTTGTTGGAAATATGTTCATCTATATCTAAGATTGACGTTTTATTAAACTGTTCTATTATAACTTAGGTGTAGACTATCGTTTGTTGCTTAATGCAGAAAAGTTGAAGGAATAAACAGGTGTTTTTTTAGATTAATTAATATTTAGTGGTATTTTTTTTAGCTTTTAAATGCGTTTTTATGTTCTCGAGTTAATTATAAATTATGACAAATTAAAATAGACTCAGAAAAACCATTATGGAGTCTGTATGTCTTCGTGTATGGCATAGTAAAATTTGTAATAGCAAAAAAACATGTATTATACTGATATGGCTTCAAGATACGTTTTTCTCAATATATTGAGGACGAGTCATTTCAGTTAAATTTATTAAAACAATCTTGTTCATTTTAAATTGCTATTACTTTTGTTCTGACAATTTAAAACCTATTTACTTTAAGTAAGCTGTTTTCGATGTATACTATTGTAACCTGTTTGCGTATGTAGTTGAGTAAATATATTATTCTTTATGCAAACTAGAAATATCTAGTTAAAAAATGTGGCTTTCAAAAAAATGTATGTAGATGTAAAAAATTTTATGTAAACTGCATTTGAAAACAAGTACTATTAAATATTATAACAAATATATTTTCATTTTAGATCTAAAAGATTAAAGTGATAATATCAAATGCTACCAAGTTGATTTATACTTAAATTGCTCATAAAAGTATTAGATTCAATAAATCTAATTGTCCTCTAAAATTGAACTTAACAGATATTTGTATTTCTTTATTTGAAAATGTAATGTAATAATAATATAAATTACTCACTATATCAAGCAATATTATATTTTGTTTAGAGACTCTGTAAAATTGCTTTTCGATCTTTTGAACGTGGCTAATATGCTTTTTTTTAATTTAGTTTGAAGAGTTAAACGCGCCACACATTTAAGACAACAGTTTATTTATCTAAAAAATAAAGCTCCTTTATCTTATACCTACTCGTATAAAAAAGGAGAAATTGTGAAATATCCATTGTTGGTAGCATTTGAATCTTATTGAGGGCAGGTGTCCACAATCCTTAAAACATTTACTACTAAATAATGCGTAAACTGTTACATCACTTTATTATAATGCGATATAATATTATCTCTACCATTATATTAGTTTAGGAGAAAGGTATATGTTATTTTAAAGAAATAATAACAGGTTTATTAGCTTATAATAACGAAAAAATATTTTAGCAAAATACAACTGTATTTTATTTGTTTTCATTCATATTCGTAGGTATTGCAAATACTGTTCCTTTTAAAAAGCAATAAAACTAATTGGTAGATATTGGATTTTTTTTATTGTTTACACACCCTATTGTAAAGTGATATTGTGTACAGATCTCAAATAAAACGAGTTTGGTGGCGTTGACGAAAATTGTGTTTCAATTTTATTGTAATTTAGTTGTATGTTTACCCTGTAAATGTTACTTGGCGATGCACTACCGTGCGCTTTATGTCAACTGTAAGTTTACGTATTTGTTTTTAATGCTTGATTTATAGATGTTATTTTCAATATGTTAAATTTTATTATTTATAAAAATATCAAATTATTGTAGCTATATAAATATATTTTATTATGTCATAACAAAACGGGATTATTAATTTGATGAAAGTGACGTCTAAAAATCATGTAAAATGTATTTTAAAGAAATACTTATCGAAAATAAAACATACGCAAACCCGTATGTTTTATTTTCGGTTTAGTTAATATGCTAAGTTTAACATGACTACCTATAATTGTATGGTTTGTAGCCACACAAGTTATAGGAAGTGTGTTGTTAAGTTTGTGGACAAATGTTGCCATGCTTAAAATATTTAATATTTTACGCAGGACAACTTTCAAAGACTGAAAATCAAATAAAACATTTTTTTATAAGAATGATTTTTATTTCCTTTTCCATCCGTTTACCTTCACAGCTGTCGGGAATCCTCTAAATGGGATTGGAAGAAAATCTCTTACATTTGCTACAAAACACTGGCACATATTTGAGCAATAAACAAAAATATATTTTTACCGTTTTATTTGTGAACATTTCTATGCCTTTGGCTTTAACCACGTCGTCTACCAAGCATTCTGAACATATTTATTTCCATGGCTTTAGGATATTCTCATTTAAAATATTAAACTTTTCATACTAAAATTATTCGACAAAGGGGAATGCCCAAAGTTCAGAATAGTTTTGGCTGAAAACCGCACACCAATAATTTTATGCGTAAAATATAGTATATAATTTAATTATTGTTGTGAGGTAATCATCAGATAAGTAAAAGTCGGAAATTCATTTAAAAACGTTCTTTATTCATCGTCATAAACAATTAAGACGTCATCCAGAAATTGCGCAGGTACTGCTATATTACTTTCATGGCGAGCCCATCCCAAATACCAGATCACCGACAAGACGTGGGCACAGCATCCCACAGTTCGACGGCCTACAATACAATTGCAACAGTATTGTTGTATTGCTGCACAACCTGTATTATTACTGTTGATCAAGATCAACACCGATCAGATTTATCAACACAAATAAATGCAACCTTAATAAAGTCAAAAACTTACCTCACGGGGTGCAATTTGACGAGTAATATCTTGTCTAATACCATCCACACGAGGTGTGGTATTTGTCAATGTGTGTGATCTTCTTCGTAAAAGCTACCGTCCACAGGAGATGCATACATGTGTATGACCAACAATTGGTGCACTTTGTTGATCTGCAGAAGTAGGCTGTCTTATTTCACTCCAAGCTGCTGTCCAGCAAGAATAATTTTTGTTAATACCTAAATACTTTAATGTCGTCGCTTGTTAATACCTGTTGCAATGAAAAAGCCCATATAATACAATCATATTGTCCACTGTAAATTGTTAAACAATCAAAAGATATTACGATAATTATTTACCACTGATTAATCAATCTTTGAATGAGATTTTGCACCTCAGCGATAATGGCGGGCGAGTGGTTGCGGAGGAAGCGGGAGCGGAATCCATGTTCAAGCCAAGGTCTTCAGGATTAGATCGATCACCGGAGTCCATTTTTATGCAAATTCGTTGTTTTACTTAATAAAAATATTATACTCAATTTCAAAAGTTCAAAACTCGAGAGCTAACGTGAATTTACGTAAAATGACGTTTGACGTATTGTAAGTGGAGTTGCCACTGCAAATATAACAATCGATACCTATTGAATAAATGAAACAGTAATCAATATCGATTGTTTCAAATTATTAAAAAAAATACATTCATATTGTTTTTTGTGAACCTAATTGGTGTCCTGGGATATTTATTTATTATTATTTTTATTTTATTGACTACATTCGGCCTGGTGGTAAACAAAATGGTAGCCAACGGTAGACAACGGATGAAGTATCCTCAGGGTATCCTATCCGTTGGCATCGCCATACTGGCCCGCAAGCGTGAAGCAAGGAATCTGTCACGACACTGGATAAAAAAGCGCGAAAGACGGTAACCTCTCTCTCTTTCTCAAGTATGGTAAACCCCCACTGAGTCTCCGGTACCCTCACTCATTGAAAAAAACACAGCATTTAGGCTGCTATTGACGTTTGGCTTGTTGACATTTTGGGAAATTATGAGCTGCTATTAATTGTTCTATTTTGAATAAATAAAGAAAATAACGCCTAATATACCTAAGGACGCGTCCTTAGGTACTTTTATTTAGATCCTTAAAAATCCGCCCCCTTGAGTGGTGGTGCGTACTACTAGTGGGCGTTAATAGTTATAACCATTAAATTAACAGGGGGGTGAGGGGGTGAAGGGGGGGGTGAGGGGGGGGGGTGATACAGGAAGATAGGAAAAGGAAGGAAGGTTGGCATTCGGCAAACGGTAACGGGTCAAAGTTTCTTAATTTTGCCACTTTTTTTTTTTTTTTTTGCTCGACTTGGCGGGAGCACTGCCGTACTGCATACTAAAGTTATAACAAATAACAGTTAAGATAGCCGGTTATTTTTAATTAGCATTAACTATTCACATGTTAAACAAAAATAACATTTAATCCCAAGTCTAGTGCGTACTCTAATCGATAAGAATCGATTTAATTGACGTTTGGCTCTAAAATGGCCACTCGGCTCTGCACTTCCAGGAAAAGAATGATTCCTGTGTTAGTGGGGTCAATTCAAAACTTATTTAGTGTGATAAATTATTTTGGACTTTACGGGTAAAACGAATATGTTGACCATTAAAAATAATTAAAAACATAATTTTTAACCAAAATTTTTTTTATGGGCGTGCTATGGCCATTTTTGGGCATCGTGCTTTACAAAAGTCGCATAACCAATGTTGGTTATAATGGCTGGTCGAAGACGTGGTTAAAGAAATGTGGATATTCACTGATACACCCCGTATATTATGTTCCTGGCAATGTTTATAACTCTGGCATTTCATGCATTGCCTAGGCATTGTATAAATTCCCGTTGTGGCGGTCAAACCATGTGTGATTACTTACCAACTTTTGACAGAAAATTTTAAATTCGATTGGAAGCCTTATAGTTCAGGTTATGTTAGAACTGGTGGTCGCCCCACAACAGCGGCCGTAGATGTGCCAGAATAACAAAAATCAAATGACAAAATATCTGAAAACTAAGTGAGGCTAGGCCTTGTTGCAATCAACTCATAGCGGAAAAAATAGGTTTTCTGTGAAATTTCAGGCAATCTATACGTACATTGCCTAGGCATTGTATACCATGCCAGATTATACAAATTGCCGGCAACATTAAGAAGTTTAGATTATTTTGATGATACTTTATTATGTACAGTCACACATGAGGGCCTACAACAAAATCCTGTAACTAAAGATAATAATAATAGGTACTTTTGGACTTAGCGTCCTTATTTGTGAGAAACAAGTGCTATTTTTGCACTGGAGGGTACCTCTACCTGACGCCGTCAGTACCTCTCGCATTCAAATAAAATAGGCACATGTGAAAGGGAAGGGAAAAAAGATTCAAACTTAAATTCTGTTAGTTGTAGACCCTCTGAATACTACAATCTGTCAAAGAAGACAGTCATGTTCCATAAAAAATACCTTAACCCAAAACGTATTCATTTTTTCATGTGCTGCATTTTTCTCATTCGTACTAATTAATTCAGTCTTGCGAGTTACAACACTTGGCTTACAATTAACCCTTAATTATTTACATTCAAGTAATAACAATCATAAAAGATATCATCATCAACACATCAGTTATACACCATGCCATCTAGTGGCACAAATTCGAAACATTTACAATACCCGCTTATACAGGTTGAACAATTCTACCTGTATTAAAACTAGTTGTTACCTGCTACATTTTTGTTTAGTGATAGGTAGAAAGAACTCTGCATCAAGAGTTTTGAAAACTGATTTTTTGGGAACTAACAGAGTTCCCTTGTTTCATCCAATGGGGCTATAAGCGTCTTTTAATTACAAGACTATTGACACCATTATAAGTCAAGTGCGCTGAAGTCGCCAAGGACCGTAAAGCACTAAACGTGCATGATTTGTTAGAACAGAGTATTTGGCTAATCTCGATATAGTAAAAAATATTGATACGTTATCAAAGTATTGGTAAATAAGAACCAATAGCTTTAAAAATATAACGTATAGCTGGTTTTGTGAGCATTTAAAGTTTCATGGGCAAGTCCATTTTTAAAGAATATATAATTTTTAAATGTAGCCATTTGTATAGAGCGGTTTTGGCTTGCCCAAAATATGTGCTCTTAAAGTTGTGATTGTGGTAATTCAAATAAGAATCAAGTAGGTAATTCTTTCAACGATGTTTCCTTTGATTAAACAAAATCAATCATCAATTGAGGGGTCTTTTGATTAAACACAAAAAAAAACAAGTGCCAATAGAGTTATTGGCACAGGATCGAGCAAAATGGCGAACTTTGACGTCGGAGGCCAAGACCCACCTAGGACCGCTGAGCCAGCGTATTAAGTATTTGTATAATGCAATCCGAAAGTTTAAAGACTAGTTTTAACCGTGTCTTGACTAGAAGACATAATCACTCCTAAAGCTAAGGAAGGTGGCTATATTGAAGTACTTGGGCATGGCCGCCAGTAGAGCCTTGTACTCCGGCGTGAACTCCTCGGGGTGGTGGATGCGGTGCGCGTGGTGGCTCAGCTCCAGCGCTGGCTGGGACTGCAGGGAGCTTGGGACCTGGGACGAGGAAACTTATCTATAGACGGACGAATTTGAATGATTCATTCGAATAACTGACTATTCGAATATTTCGAATGAAAATAAATCATTCGAATAAAAAAATAATCAATCGATTAAAATATAATATAACATAATATTTCACTACATCACATACATTGATCTGACTCTGAGATAGGTAGCTCAAGCACCTGTGTTACAGATATCAGAACCAACAGTGGAATTACAAATATATACATATAATACTTTTCTTTTGTAAATACATACCTATAATACATAGATAACACCCAGACCAATACAAACACACAAATGTTTGTACTGTGCGGGGATCGAACCCGCAACCCTTGGCCCAGACGCAGCATTCACTACCACTGAACCAACCGGGTCGTCCTGTCCAGTCCGGGTCGGGGGTCGGGATTAAAAGGTAGAACTATCACAATAAATACATTGTCTTAACTTATACTGGTTAAGTAAGCATGTTACATGTTGAATGATAATTCGAATGAAACATTAGAATAATTCATCCATCATTCGAATGTTGAATGATCATTCGATTAGTAATTGTGACATCATTTGAGTAATTCGATTGTCAAGATTTAGAACAATCGCCCATCACTACATATTATATATCTTCTACTAGGGGCCCGCCCTCACTACGTTTCGAGATAGTAGTTCCATTGTCTACCAAAAGATGGCGCTGGGCGTTGATTGAATCAAGCTAGTGTTTTTATACTTACACTATTATTGACATCATTAATTATGACTGACTAAGAGCTGGTCCAGAGACGCGTTTTACACGCGATTTGCTGTTTATTGCTCTTTAACAGGCTGGCAGAAATGAAAAGTAAAACGCGTTTTTGGACCAGCTCTAATCTTATTAGCCTTTTGGACGGTGACATCTGTTAGTTTATAAGAAAAATTGTGCTAAATCTCGCATTTGTGCGAAAACACGATGCATAGGTAATTATAAATAGGTAGTTGCATAAGCGCTATAGATGATTTACTTATTGCCTCCTCCTCACATGTATAAAAGATAAAGATAACTTTATTTGCGTAAAACATGGTATGTAACAGCTGTAGTTGGTTTTAAATAATTGATCACATGTTTTGCAATATATCTATTGCATGCAAATATATGACATATTGTAAATTATTATATTTTTAACTATATCATGCTTGCTTAACTAATAGAAAACATTAAAATAAATAAATAAACAATAAATAATTTCATTATAAAAATTCAGTTTTAAATATAACAATGTCGCTTCAAATACACAGAATTAATTATAAATTAGTAAATATCAATATCTAGTCAATCGTTTAAAAAGTCATCTATTTTATAAAAATTATGCTGAAGAAGCCAGTCATATAAAACCTTTTTAAATCTGACTATAGTATAAGTAAATGTATTTGTTTATCTACACATCATTACACACACTTTTCACATAGGTAATAGATACACTACACATTTGCAGTCGTCCGTGGCACTCACTCAGCTGGTCCCACTGAAAACCAGCGTTACAGCCTATGGTCGTGACATAAGTTGAGTGAGGGCCATTTACGCTGGATGCCTCAACCACAACACAGCATAATATAAATACACGGCACTGCTGGCCAATGGCAAAGGACAGTTTATTTTTTGTTGTTATTTTTTTTTACTAGTGTTTTTTATTTTCTTGTGTTGATCAATTGTCTGTAGAATGTGATATGTGTTGTGGTGTCCAAATTAATAAATGTATTTTCTTTCTTTCTAAATAAATCAATTAATCCAATACTCACATGTAAACTGAGGCTGATCCTCAGCGGCGCCAACGCCTCGCTGTACGTAGCCGCCGAGTGCATCACCACGAACACGGGCCCGCGCTGCCGGTAGCTGGGCCGCGCGGGCGCGCGCAGAGACCAGCGCGTGAGGGTCACGTTGTTAAGTGGCCGGAGGGTTAGCAGGTTGTGCGGGGCCACTGGAATAAACATATTTTTTTTTATGTGATAGGTAGCAGGCGAACAGGCGGATCACCTGATGGTAAGCAATTGCCGCCGCCCATGGACACTTGCAACACCAGTGGAGTTACAATGGGGTATGGGAACAATTTTTAGGTATCTTTTTTATATTTTATTTCAATACCTTTTACTATTTTAAGCAATCAATTTGAATATTTTGTAATCAAGACAGTAGTTATGTTTAATTAATTTTTAAACATTTTAAATTCAAGCGTATTTGTGACGTCACAAGGGCGCTACACCATATTAATAGTGTTACCACGTGCTTTTTTCCCCAAATCGTGGCAAATAAATTATGTATATGTAAAATGTTACTTGTGGGCAAAATCCCTTTTAATCGGGGGAATTTTACATCACTGTCTGACAACATTCCGGCAAAACAAAAAACAGAGAAGTATCTCTAATCAATTTTATATCACCTTTCAAATAAATGTCAACTGGTTGGTAAGGTTTTATTGTATTACAACTAGCGCCAATTGTTGGTTCTTCCGATAGATGACGCCTAATGTAGCATTTATTTTATCTTGTTAGTGTAGTATGGCTGAAAATTCTGCTGACCTTGGGTCAGATGAAGGTCAAACGCGATTTTATTGAAAATATCATTGATCTTATGCTTTTAAATTTTAAAAGCAATAAAATATGGTATGAAAGACAAAGGCCTCGAAATGGTTTTCGATTTAGGACATGTTTGGTTTTTTTTCCCATACCCCATTGCGCTGCCAACCTTTTATCCCCTTCCCCCCCGAGTAGGCCTCCGGTACCCTCACTCACTCGGCGAAACACAGCACAGGGGCTGTTTCACGCCGGTTTTCTGTGAGGCAGTGGTATCACTCCGGTCGGGCCGGCCCATTCATGCCGAAGCGTGGCTCTCCCACAGTTAAAACGTCTCCCACAGTTTTTATATTATAGGAAGGCAAACGAGCAAGAGGGTCACCTGATGGTAAGTGATCACCGCCGCCCATGGACATCAGAAGGAGTGCGGATGCGTTGCCGGCCTTTTAGGAAGGTATAGGCTCGTTCCTTGAAGATTTTAATGTCGTACCGGTTCGGAAATACCGCTGCGGGAAGTTGATTACCACAATGAGGAGGTGCGCGGCAGAAAGTGTCGAGTAAAGCGCACGGTAGTGGACCGCCATCCATACAGGTGGATGGATGGCGAATTATTATAGAATAGAATAATATTTATTTGGTAAACACATTACTTAAGTATTGCGATGAATTTCGAAAAGTTGTTGAACAATTGTTGTTCAGAATGGTTGACAGAACACGTGGTTAAAAGGATGTAAATGGTCAGATGCAGATACACCCTGTATAATATGAGGGAAAAGAAAAAAAAGTGCTTTGAATTTGAAAATTACCTGTAATTTCGAATTCGTAGGTGCAGTTTTCAGCGACGCAGTTCCGACTGAGGAGGTTGACGTCGGGTGCGGGTTCGAATCTCGCCGGGGGACCCATCTCCAGGAATAACCCTTCCGAGCTGTTAAAACGTTAGACATAAATAACTTTAAAAATTGTATATCGCTTTTTTATGGATTTTTCGATAAAAAAGTAATTTCGATAGGTGGCAGATATTAATCTAAGGTGTAGCTGGTTTTGTGAGCATTCAAAGTTTCATGGGCAAGTCCATTTTTAAAGTATAAAATTAAAAAAATATACCTATGTCATTCAACTACCCATACATTTTACACTAACTATATACAACCATTTACTTAAACCAAACATTTGATACAGCTACCAAACAAAATTTACTAGACGCGCATACAGGATACTAAGGTGTGACGTCACTCGTCAGTAGCCATATTTTGTATAGAGCGTTTTTGGCATTGCATTATCTTGAATAGAGATAAGCTCTAATTCCGCTTACCCCCTGTCATAACATTATTATTATGATCGTTATACTCTGAGTATCACAGTAGTTTGCTGGTTTTTCAGAAATGTTATTATTATTATTTACTTACCATGGTCGTAACATTATTATTATTTGCTAAACAGTATACTCACATGACCCTGCTAAAAGCGATCCTGTACACCGGCAGGCCGCAGTAGAGCCTCTCTTTACACTCGTCGGGCGACGGCTCCCTCACGTTTAGATGTATGTTGTTATCCACTAGCGCCTGTCGCACGCGGCGAGTCGTGTAGGGATCATGTTTGGTCACGAGGACACCAGAGCTGCGGGCCGTGGGTTCCTTGTTCGCGTTGTAGGTCACCATTTCTGAATGCTGGAAGATAATCCATACTATTTATTAAGAGGTAACTTCTATAGACAACGACAAGGCTTATAGGTAAACCGAAAACACGAAACGCTTGCGCGATGTAATTTAGCATAGCGCCATCTATTAGTTCATTTCTGAATTACGGTCCCGAAGCGAAGTGAGGGCGGCAGCTTAAGCACTTGTGTTACAGATATCAGACAATAGAGGAAACACAAATACTTAAATACATAATATATATTACACCCAGACATAAAACAAACAAAAGCATTCATCACACGAATGTTTGTCCAGGGCAGGGCTGGAAACCGGTTTTTAATTAACCAGGTTAATATCGATCTCAAACAGGTTTTCTCGTAAGTGTTCGTTCGGAGCGGAACCGATTCGCGAGCGATATTGCTTCTGGGATAAACCTGGTTAACGATGCGCGTGAATAGTGCAGTGATATATTTTGTCAAACAAACATGTCAACCTCATACTTGGATCTCATGGCCGCTTACCATCAGGCGGAGTGGGGTCATCTTGATTGTCATCACTAAATATATTAAATAAATACCACAGTATACTCACAAACCAGTAGTGCCTCTGCGTGGCGGGCCCGGCGTCCTGGTACGGGCTGAAGGGCACCAGCATGAGCACTACGCACCCCAGCAGCACAGCGCCGAGTGGCAGCCACAGCCGCCGCCGCGAGAACAGGAGTTCGGTTCCCGACTGGAACCGAAAACAAAAGTCTCAAATCAAACCTTTACTATTTATAAAGAGATAACTTCAATAGACAACGACATGGCTTATAGGTAAACCGAAAACTCTCAATTTGTTCTCAATTTGTTCAAGTGTGTGATGAAAGGGGAAATAAAATTAACTCTAAAACCGTTCCTCTTACAGGAGGCATTCCGCAGGGATCCATTTCTGGGTCCCATCCTCTCATCTTATATAGTGCCAATTTAACTGACTGTATAAATAACTGTAATCATCATATTTACGCTGATGATCTTCAAATATATTTTTCTTTTAAGCCCACGGATACATTAATAGCAGTAGATAAAATAAATGATGACTTAGAACGAATACAAGACTGGGCCAATCGTAATTGTTTAGTGCTTAACCCGAAAAATCAAAGTGCCTAATTCTGGGTTCAAGAGCTCAATTATGAGAGTTGGTGCTTTTGATCCGATTATAAGAGTTGGTGATGCGACCGTGGATCTAGTTCCGAAGCCCGCAATTTGGGAGTACTTATGGACAGTAACTTGAAGTTCCACAACCATGTCTTAGAGACGGTAAGAAACTGCTACTACAGGCTCAAAGTTCTTTATCGGGTGCGTGAATTTTTGGATGTGGATTTAAGGATAAGGTTGTGTGAGACGTTAATATTGTCCAAGCTGAACTATGCAGACACTGTGACAGGCGAATGTCTTTTCGGTTACACCAAGAACTTAATCCAACGCGTCCAGAATGCTTGTGCCCGATTTTGCTTCTCCATACCACGCCGGGCCCATGTTACCCCTTTCCTCAATCAGGGGAATCTTATGAATATGAAGTCTAGACGCTCACTGCACTTCGCCTGTTTGCTTTTTGGCATCATTCGTACCAAAACACCATCGTACTTGTACGATAAACTATCATTTTCCCAGCGACAAGTAAGGTTTGCTTCCCGGCTCGTTTGCCCTGGTTATAGGTCAGCAGCATTTCGTGGCAGTTTTCGTTACGCTGCCACGAAGTGCTGGAATAATATTCCCCCCCCGCTTAGGAAATTGACTGCCGTAAGTACTTTTAAATTTAATTTTAAAAGTACCTTTTTAAACCTACAAAAAAACAATCAATAGGAGATGGTTGCTGTGTGTTTTAGTGATTCAATTAATAACGTTTTTTAACCACTGGCCGTATACTGTATTAGTTAGAATAATGGAAACAGCTACATATTTATCACATATGCATGTTACGTAATATTCAGTTGTCTATGTATATACCGAGATATAATATATATATACATAATTATACCGATTACAGTGCTACTTAGATCATAATTATTTAACTTCTATTGTTGTAATTTAGGAAGGAACGTGTTGCGTGTTACTAATGTTAATTGTCATTGTAAAGGCATCTACGGAAGACCCAGCGTCGTGGCGAGCTCTCGCCCGACAATGCTGAGTAGTCGCCTATTTAGGGTACAATTCCTAAATTTACTTTCTGTAAAACCATTTTTGGAACGTGTAAATAATTGTTACTCTGAATAAATTCATTTTCATTTTCATTTCATTTCATTTCATTTCAAAACACGAAACGCTTGCGCGATGTAATTTAGCACAGCGCCATCTATTGGTTCATTTCTGAATTACGGTCCCGAAGCGAAGTGAGGGCGGGCCACTAGTCAAATACAAAATTCTTTAATCAATTAAAGAGCTACAATGACGAAACTAAAAAGGGCCATTTTTTAGCAATAATTAACATTATTGTTACTTGTCGCGTGTTTTAAAATATAGTTTATTGCATCTTGAAAAATTCAATTTACTTGAATCTAAGTCAGTTTTTCGAACATAGCTTGGGTTTGTGATCACTAATCCGCATTAGGCAAGCGTGGTGATTAAGCCTAATCCCATCATAGTAGCGATGACTTGATTTCTATGATGGAGGCCTTTACCTTGCAGTGGGACAGTATATAGGCTGATACTTTCCTTCACTTTCTTTCCTAAGTCAGTAATGTTTTACTTTCTTAAAAAATATCACAATTAGTGTAAATTGGTTGGCGGCGCTAGTTTCGTTGATATAGCCCTTTTAAGTCTATACAGAATGTTTATGAATGTGAAATATGTAGCCTATCGCTGATTATGAAAGTCAATATCTGCAAAGAAGAACCAACAAAAATTCAGTACATAGTTGTTTATTTTAAATACAATATGGGTAAGGCCCGTAAATTTTGACGCGTATCATAAAAGTAACATAAAGAGAATCCGACATGGTAACTTAAAAGGTAACAAAAAAGTATTCCTAAGGGCTGTTCACACAGGTTAGGGACCATTCAAGTATTACGTAAGCAGATTTTTTGGGAAATTTAAACCCCCCCTCCCCCCCTTGTCAGCAAAAAATGGTCGAAAAAATATGCTTTTCCTTCATGAATTTATCAAAAGTAAGCAGTGCCCCAGACCCCCCCCCCCCCATCGATGCTTACGTAATACTTGAATGGTCCCTTAACGGTTCGCTCACATTGAATGCACAGGTAGGTATGTACCTACTTAAATGCATTAAGCATCAGCCAGTTCAATTAACCCACTGAATAATAAAACCTACGATCAGAGATGGCGATGGATCGCAATTGCTATTTCCCCATCATTGTTTATAATGATAGTAATGCGTTAAAAAAAATATGTACTTAAGTATAAAAATCATATTTATTTCAAGTTTGATAATCAATGTTAACATTCATATTCATTATAGCGCGCCATTTCTTTTATCTGGTAAACTTCCCGTTTACTGTAAATTTTTGAGGCTTTATTTTTTGGATAATATCATCGATTGAATACAAATTTAGATCTTCTTTCGGAGGCGATTTCCAATTTTTTAATGATTTGTTCATAGATTTTATCATAACTGATTCTTCTGTTATGGTCATTCATAACTTGTCCAGGAAATAATCGCCGTCGTACATGAATAGTACAAAATCGCCCTCTTGATAAACTGGACGTAGTGACTCATCATCATTTTCTTTGTCATCGTCAAAAATGGCGCCTGTACTTTCATCTGTTCAAATCCAATCCAAACAAAGCAAGCAATAAAATCTGTTTGAATAAAGGTGACAGGCTATTTTCATATTTGTGAAAATATTTATGGTAGAATCTGCTTTATGATTTGCTTTTATGTTACGTAACATAAATCCAACAAAAAGTAACATAAGTGTATCATAAAAGTAACATAAGCGTATCATAAAAGTAACATAAAACAGACCACCACACCAAAACCCGTTCGAAATTGACAAAACTATAAGCAATTCGTTAGCACTCATTTTGCCAGTAGAAACTACACTAATGTGCGAACTTCAATAATGATATTTGGTAAATAAGTTACATTGCTTACCTTTTAATCGACAATGCTCAAAATTTGACAGTTTACGACGAAATTCACCCAAAACAAAGAGCCGATTACAATTTCAAAGCGACATGGCCGAATGTCGCTGTGGCACAGTTGACAGCTCGAAGCTGAGTTTCCAGCATAGAAAAACATCATTTAGTGTAACTATTTAAAACAGCTGTGAAAAATTGGTAACATAAAAATTAGTAACATAAAAGCTTCAAACTTTAAAAAATATTATTTATATATAAATAAAACAATTAACTGGCAAATATTTCCTAAAAAGATGGCACTTTCATTAATCATTTAAGAAAATAAATTATAACTCAACTGTTCGAAATAAGTTCTAATAAAACAAAGAAATTACAAAAAAGGACATATTGTTTTTGTAAACATGCGTCAAAAACTACGGCCTTACCCATATGCGAATACATATGGATGCGGGTGGCACAGGACCGAACTGTGTGGAGAACTTTGGGGGAGGCCTATGTCCAGCAGTGGACGTCTGTTGGCTGAAATGATGATGATGATGAAACTTACCACAGCGACGCAAGTCAACACCGCCATGCCGACATTGATGGCCGCCACCAGGTAGTCGGGTCGCGCGGAGGCCGCGCGGGCCATGATGGGCAGCATCATGGCGTCCAGGCGCAGCGACAGCATCGCCATGAACATCACCGACGGGATGGACAGGATGAACTCCAGCGAGAGGTGGTGCCAGCCTGGAATGAGTATGAGCCTATTTATTTATTTACTAGTGCCCTCACGTTTCTTCGGGACAGTGGTTCCACTGTCCACCGATAGATGGCGCTGGACGTTGATGGTATCGCGCAAGTGTTTCGTGTTTCCGGTTTATATATATATATAGACGACCCGGTTGGTTCAGTGGTAGTGAATGCTGCGTCTGGGCCAAGGGTCGCGGGTTCGATCCCCGCACAGTACAAACATTTGTGTGCATGAACATGTCTGTTTGTATTGGTCTGGGTGTTTTCTATGTATTATAAGTATGTATTTACAAAAGAAAAGTATTATATGTATATATTTGTAATCCCACTGTTGGTTCTGATATCTGTAACACAGGTGCTTGAGCTACCTATCTCAGAGTCAGATCAATGTATGTGATGTAGTGAAAATATTATTATATTATTAATTACGAAAAAAACAGTTAGTTCACAATTAATTCATAGAGCAATCGTTTACCTATAAGCCTAAACATAGTCTATGAGGTTAGCCTCTTTATAAATAGTATAGGAGATAGACAGAGATTTATTGTTACAAAATCCACAGCTTTTTGATATCATAATTGCAATGTGACATATTTTTCTAACATCCAATAACGGATATACGATTTTATCTTCATAACTTTATAAAATTAAATAACAATACATTAATAAAAATAGCTACATGCAGTGTGTGTGTGTGTTTATCTCTTTACCCCTCTATCCCTGTGTGTGTCTGTCTCTTTGTCTATGTGTCCTTTTTTCTCCCACTCGACACGTATTCGTCTCTTTAGAGAGAGAGATGAATACGCTGTATGTGCCCGTCTGTATAGAGGTATGTGTGCGTGCATGTGTGCTTTCTCCCTCCGTGAGTCACTTTCTCCCTCTTTATGTCTGTGAGTCACTGTCACTCTGTGTATGTGAGTCTGCGTAACACTATTTCTCTTTCTGTTTTTTGTGTCTATATAAAGTGCTTCCTTCTCTATCAACACTTAGTTTTGTATGGACCTAACTCGAATAAAGAATTTTTCTATTTCTATTTCTTCTCAAATCAAATCAAATCAAATCAAAATCACTTTATTCAATTTAAGTCCTTTACAGAACATTTATGAATGTCAAATTTTATAATCTACTGCTGATTCTCTCCCTCTCCATATGCGTGAGTCACACTCTCTCTCTATGTGCGCGCGTATGTGTGTATTTGTCTTCATGTGCGGTCGCCTTTATCTCCCTACTCACCTTGCATGCGTATGTACCGCACGAGTGTGAGCGAGACGACCGACCCCAGGGACATCGTGAACAGCGTCACGCTCACCACGTATCGCACGGTGGACGCCTGCGGGACGCACGCCATCGCCAGCAGTATGGCGGCGAGGATCAGGCGCGTGGCAGCCATCGCCTGGAGGGCCCGGATCGACCGGTTTAAGCCACTCTGGAGATATAAAAAACTCATTTTTTACAACAGCACAACTCAAAAAATAAAACCGACCCGTTTAGTGTGCAGTGAAACAAATGTTTGTTGATGAAACAGATATTAAATAGATAGATACTCTTTATTGCACAACACATTACAGAACTTAATGCTAATAGTAATTTACAAATACAATATCGGCGGCCTTATCTCTAATAGCGATCTCTTCCAGACAACCTTTGGGTAGAGGAATAATGCAGCGAATTAACAAGGGGTATATACATCATAATAAATACATAAATGCATACTAGTAATAATTACTACATGCATACTAGTATTTGTGTTGGGTCTGGGTGTTTGATGTTACTTCGTTGTTTTTGGTTTCTATAGCACAAGCGAAAACCTTAGTTTGTCATAGTCAAACCATAGTCATAACAGTGTGTCATGTATGTGATGTTTCAATTTATTTATTATTTAAAAGAATGCATAATTTTTGGCAGCGCACTTGTGACTCTACTGGTGTTGCAGGTGTCTATGGGCGAATGCAATCGCTTACCATCAGGTGATCCGTCTGCTCGTCTTCCACCATCACGTAAAGAAAATATCAAGTTCAAAAATAAGCAACGACTTGTAGTTGAATATAAATAATAAAAGTCCTACCTTCTTAGTTCTCCAGGCGTCGAACCAATGAGCCACGATGACGGTTCCAACGAGGTAAGGCACCCAGAACATCGGAACCACTATCCACGGCTGTGTTAGATACCTGGAAAATAATAATATGGTAGTCGTTTCATTAAAATAGGGTATAATTTTTTTTTTAATGTCTTTAATCAAAAGACCCCTCAATTTAAAAGACATCGTTGAAAGAATTACTTGATTCTCATTTGAATTACCTGAGATATCACAATTTCAAGAGTACTTATTTTGGGCAAGCCCAAAAACTACTAGAAGAGTGACGTCACAACGTTAGTATCTTGTGTGCGCGTCTACTAGACGTTATATTTTTAACTGAAAATTTTGGCTATTGGTTCTTATTATTGTAGTAAAGTATCACTATTTTTTACTATATCGAAGTCTGTCTGTCTGTCTGTTTGTCTGTCTGTCTGTCTGTCACTCTTTCACGCCAAAACTACTCAACGGATTTAAATGAAATTTGGTATACAGATAATCTAGACCCTGAGAAAGGACATAGGCTACTTTTTATTGTGAAAAGGGGGTTGTAAGGGGTTGAAAGGGGGGTAAAAAGTTACTTTTCCACGCGGACGGGGTCGCGGGCGGCCGCTAGTAAGTCATAATGGCTGGTGGTAAAAAATGGATTTTCAGGAAGCACCGCTCCCTTTCTTTACATATTTTTTCGTATATTAATATTCGAGTGTTTCTCACCTCAACTGGACAGTAGTGAGCACCATAATGAACGTGAGGGCGGCCGCTAGTACCGCGCCGCCTACTAGGCAACACACGCGGCCCGCGCAACACCACGCTAGCTCCTGTACCGTGGACCATCCTGCGGGGCAAGCCACATATTATTATTTTTTCTAATAATGTTTCCAAACAAACACACACACACACAAACACAAACACGCACACACTTTTCATTTATTTTTTTCTAAAGGCTTAAAAGTAAATAATATAAAAATTAATGTAAATTTCTACTTTAAGACATACCCATTTCGATAAGTGTTTAGTAAGTAATGACAATTTAAGCTAAGGAAGAGTGATTTTCTCTGACACAGGTGCTTTTGTACTTAATAGAGGAAGTCTACACTAAATTTGTAAAACTATTTGATACAAATAAAATTTATTATTATTATTTATTATTATATTGTATATGTATACCTACAATATTGATGAGACTATCGTCAGCTCATGGCGAGTTAAGCACTTAAGAAATTCGTCGGCTTAGTAAGGGGTTCGGCTAGTATAATTGGTAGTACAGCCACCCGGATTGTGGAAGGCTGTGAGTTCGAGTCCCACCTGAACCCTCAGAGGAATTTTTTAAATGCAATATTTACTTAAGCCACATACTATACTCTGGGGACTGGTTCGCTCTGGTTTACCTCATTCTTAGTTTTTTAACAATTTTCTTCATCTTGAGTATTGGACTGTAGGAGGTGGTATGAGAAAAACATTGTAATAAACATTTTGGCGATTAAAAGAGAAAGGAAGGGAAGGGGAAGTGGATAAAAGGTTGGCAGCGCACTTGTAACTCTACTGGTGTTGCAGGTGTCCATGAGCGGCGGCATTGCTTACCATCAGGTGATCCGCCTGCTCGTCTGCTACCTATCACATAAAAAAAAAGAGTAGGTAACTGGCGAGTTTCTTGCCGGATCTTCTCGTCAGAATCAACTTTCCGATACCGGTGGTAGATCCACATTATGTCTATTTATTTTTTAGTATATCTTATGTATCAAGATATATATTTAATTTCATTTAAATTATATACATTATGTTTAAATAGTTTTCAATATTTTCTTTATGTATGACGATTTGTAAGTGATCAGCTGATAGTTGCAATTTATATGGGAAAGCATTTTTTTTTTTTTGAGATATGACCCTATCTTCCTTGGAGAAAAATGTTTGTTTCAATCAGTACAACGCCCTCGAGAAGTGTGAACGACCTGAAGTGTTACAAGCGCAATACCATCTTTGAAAACTAAAATTACGGGTGTTTAAGTTTTTATTAAAAAGTCTTGTATTTACGTGAAAAAAAGTAAATAAAATATTTTTTTTAATTTATAGAATCAAAATCACCATTAAATAAATTACATCAGCGAGTGTTTTTAGAAAAAAGGGGTATACTATGGTACGATCATTTTATTGCAGTAGCAACATTGTAGTAGATTTTTTGGTCTTGAATTCCAGTTTTGGGTATAGTAAGTAAGTATGAGTACTCACTAGGTCCAACCAGCCAGATGTAGTAGAGTACAGTCAGCAGCGCGAACAGCGCCACCAGCGCGTCCAGCGCGTGCGACAGCGCGTACGAGTACGACACCATGAACAAGTTCAGGTAGTCGAAGTATACCATGTGCGTCGGCGGCGCCTGCGGGCAGACAGAGCTTCGGCATTATACCGGCAACCTATGCCGGCGGGATTCGGTAGACGTGGTTTGGTATTTTCAAATGATGGACAAAGATAAATTATATAAAAGTACTTATTTAATACGTAAAAAATTACATATTCGTACAATGACCAATAAGTGAGGAAAATTAGTGACAATGAAAACAAAAGACTCGCGAAATTCAAAAAAAGAACGCAGTTTTCTTCGAGCCGTAGAAAGTGGTCAAATGAGGTTTAGCATCGAGGTTTTAGTCCTCGACAGGCATCAACAAACCAGTGGGGCATTTCAACGTACGTGCCTTAATTTATACTAAGCTACCATCAGCAGTGTTCGAAAGAGCTCGTGTTCTGATACCACCTTCTCCTTTCTACCACCGGACAATGCGGAAGACGAAAGGAATCCACCCTTACACTGTGGAAGTTCCACCAGCTCGTACTAAGCGTTTCGCTTCTTCTTTCTTGGTACGAACTGCTAAGGAATGGAACAACTTGCCGGCTTCTGTATTTCCAGAGAGCTACAATTTGGGTGTCTTTAAGTTGAGAGTGAATAGGCTTCTACTGGGAAAGCACGCTACATCTTAGACCTCATTGTCACTCTCCATCAGGTGAGATGAGGTCAAGTGCAAACCCATCTTATATAAAAAAAGCCCTGTGGCGATTAGTTATGCACACTAACAGGAATAGGGTATTTGACTAATCTCGATATAGTAAAAAATATTGATACTTTGCCAAAATATTGGTAAATAAGAACCAATAGCCAAAATTTTCAGTTAAAACGTCTAGCTGGTTTTGTGAGCATTCAAAGTTTAATGGGTAAGTCCATTTCTGAAGTATAAAATTAAAAAAAAAAATTATAACATTGAACTACCCATAAATTTTACATCAACTTTTATTATAAAATCATTTACTTAAACGAAACATTTGATTTGGTAGTTACCAAACAAAATTTACTAGACGCGCATACAAGATACTAGCGTGTGACGTCACTCAACAGTAGCCATTTGTATAGAGCGTTTTTGGGCTTGCCCAAAATACGTGCTCTTAAAGTTGTGATATCTTAGGTAATTCAAATCAGAATCAAGTAATTTTCTGTGAGGACGTGGCATTACTCCGGCCCATTCATGCCGAAGCGTTGCTCTCCCACTGTTAATTTACTTTACTTTACATATTTTTCGTTATCATTTCTTAAGTAATTGGTCTGAGCTGGAAGCCAGTGCTATAACTAATACGTAACTGGACTGAACCTCATAAACATTAACCAGTAGCAGTGAGCTGTCATTTTTGACAGCTGAAGAGGGACACACTTCACTCTCGTCTCCGCAACGATCGGTGCAGCCGGCGTAAGCGCTCCCGATAAACTATGTGTTAAAATAGTATTAATTATGTGCGTTAGCATCTAGAACATTTGTGCATCATCCTAAATCATCAAACAAAAGTTCATCCCATCAAGTGTGTGTATCTACGTCATGCCCGGGCTCGGCACATGGTGAGCGGTCAGAGGAGATCTTCTATCAAGGTGAGTCCTTCTTTGTCCTGCTGTCTGTTAGATTTATGAGGAAAGAGGTCATTTTACATAAAATACACAAAATTCGTAACTATTATTTCGACATACATTGTCATAAGAAAGCCCAATGTGGTAAACAGCAGTCTTGCCACAACATATATTTGGGTGTTTTTTTTCTATGTTACCTTCTCGTTCAAGTCGTCTCTATCAGCGGTCCCGGCAGCGAGGCGGAGCAGCATGTCCCCCGCGCCCTGGACCACGCCCGGCAGCAGCAGCGCGGGGCGGTCGTTGCGCGTGTGATACACGTGGCCCCACTTCGTGAATGCGATGTCTATGCCTGATAAGTGAATGAATTAAATAAATTGTGAGAAAGTCAATTAGATTGTGAGAAAATCATTTTTATTATTTATTTTGTACTAGCGGCCGCCCGCGACTCCGTCTGCGTGGAAAAGTAACTTTTTACCCCCCTTTCAACCCCTTACAACCCCCTTTTCGCAATAAAAAGTAGCCTATGTGCTTTCTCAGGGTCTAGATTATCTGTATACCAAATTTCATTTAAATCCGTTGACAGACAGAGTTACTTTCGCATTTATAATATTAGTATGGATATGGCATGATGTATTCATGTAAAAAAGAGTTTGACATGTACCTATGAATGCTTATTTTGACTGATTTCAATGATAATAAATTACTGACATTTTACTTATTTATATTTCTGACTATATTTTAATTAATGTTGCACTATCAATTTTATTTGTGTATTTAGCTATGTTTTTTGTTTTAAATAGCATGCTGACATTTTAGGTCAACTGTAAGCCAGCATGTGTCGAATATTAAATGAATAAAGATTTATTACATACTTCACTGGCTCATCGACCAGAAACAAGAGAACTTTAGTTGATCCTGCACTATAGTCGGATTTGATTTTTAATCATGTGGAGTAAACTGACAGATGCAAATGTCAAGTTTCTATACAATTTGACATTTTGCATCTGACAAATTGAGTATGACACATTATCATCTGTCAATTTACTCCACATGATTAAAAATCAGAGTATAAAAATGATTTGACAGTTGCTAATGTCAGTAAAAGAAATAATGTTGCCATGCTCAATACAGTGGTTTGATTGGCGGGATGCATTTGGTAGTGACCGTGCTTCATACGCCAAAGGTCGTGGGTTCGAACCCTACCATGGACAAACATTCGTGTGATGAACACTTGTGTTTGTTCAGTATAATGTATCATATTTGCGTTTCCTTTGTTGTCTAATATCTATAACACAAGCGATTAAGCTACTTAGTACGGAGTCAGGTGAGAAATGGGATGATGATGGGTGATGAGATGTTGAGAACCATCTTGGTTTGTCATATATATTCCAAGTAGGCATGCGAACTTTGCTTACGCGATGTAGGATGACATGAGAATTTAAATCCTGTACGGAACAGTCAAATTAGCGCCATCTCACCTCAGTCTTGTGGAATAGTTTAGCTGCGGCAGTATTTCCTGACGGCTATGACTTAGGGACCTTCAAGAAACGAGCGTACTCCTTCTTAAAAGGCCGGCAACGCATCGGCGACCTCTCTGATCTCGCAGATTTTTTTTTTTTTTTTTTTAGACTATAGGCCAACGCTTGACCACAATCGCACCTGATGGAAAGCGACGATGAGGTCTAGGATGACACGCGTTTGCCTAGAAGATGCCTGTTCACTCTTGCCTTAAAGATAGCCAAGTTATAGTGGTCGGGAAAAACAGATGTTCATGGGCGGCGGTGATTTCTTACCAGCAGGTGACCCGCTTGCCCGTTTGCCGCCTCTAGTATAAAAAAAAACTGCTTTTGTTTGGATGGAATTGTAGTGGCGAATTTCTTTCTTCAGGCGGTGGTAGATGTCGCCTCCACTCACCCTGTATCTGGCCGAAGTCCCGCCATATCCTGAAGTCTGTGTCCGAGGGGATGATGCCCGACATGAACAGGAACTCGCCCACCCCCTGCGCGCTGGGTCTGGGTGTACCGCGCCTGTACTCAGTCACCACTCGCGGGTCTGTCACCTAGAGACAATGTCACAAAAATAACAACAGAAACTTAAAACTAAAATTAACCCCCCTGTTGTTTTACCTAAACTATGTTACCTGGAAGACGCTGGGCTTCCCGTTCATGCCGGCGGAGTCACACGTTGTCAAAGTGCTACAGTAGGTAGGTAGGTATATATGAACGTGTGACTACGCCTTTCCAAACATGAAAATTTATCTCTACATTGTGAATATTGCATACTTCAGAATAGTATTGTACGACATTATTGTAAATTGACAACGAAGGCTTGTTTTATACTTTTTTAGCGTCGTTTTTTGTCGTAGTTGGGTTTTAGTTTTTTTTATTTGTACTATTTTAGTGTCCAAGTGCTAGTAATATATATATATTCAAAATGTACAAGTCAAGCGCTTTCAAATGATACCAAACATGGCATATTTATCATAACTTTATTATTTTACTCTGTATGTTTTGTCCGCTAGATTAGACTAGACTAGACTAGATTTTGTGAAACTTCATATAGCCTATAACTAGCGGACAATTAAGACGCTAATAATGATATGTCATTTGTCGAATTCTGATAAGTAGTTTAGAAGTTACGTGGAAACAGATGAACATACATACATACATACATAGCCTGTCAAAATCATAACCCTCCTTTTGCTTTGCCGTAGTCGGGTAAAAACTATGTTACCTGGAAGACGCTGGGCTTTCCGTTCATCCCGGCGGAGTCTAGGTTGACGACGGCGGTGACCCCGCGCGCCCACGGGTGCTGGAGGAACGCGTGACTCGCCTGGGAAGGAAAAATTACATTAATGGACAGCGGGGTAGGCCCAAAATACGATGGGCTGATGATCTCAACAGCTTTGCCCGCGATTGGGGGAGGGCTTTGCCCAGCAGTGAGACAGTATAGGCCACGGACGTATATATAGCTTTGACATGGGGGGTGTCCCACATTGCAAAACAATTACGAATCACTGCGTATCACTAAGCGTAATCACTGGACCCAGCGTGCGTTATTACATGTACGCATTCTTGAAGAACGATTTGCCGTCCCAGGGCTATCTACAATTGGCTACCCCACCAACCTTGCCGACCCCTTAATTAAGTCGCCCTTGGCTATAGCCGATTCAACCTTATGTCAAACCAGGCCTCAATGGGGGAAGGTCCGGACCCCCTGGACCCCCCCCCCCCTTATATACGTCCATGGATAGGCTAAATTAAAAAAATATATATCGCTGGAAAGACGTCTTCGATACTGTTCTACGCGGATCCAGGTCCCAAAAAAGATTGTGGGTGAGGGTCGATATGAGGCTAGCTTAGCAGAAGTCTTAACGCCCCAAGCCACAGGGCACCCGGCTGCATATTTAATATCTGTAAACATTTACATCATCACATTTTAATCACGTGTTCTATCAACCATTCTGAACAACATTTGTTCAACAACTTTTCCAAATTCTTCGAAAAAATTTTCGACTCCGAATTTTCTAAAGTCATAAAACGCATGTTGTTCAGAATGGTTGGTAGAACACGTGGTTAAAGGGATGTAAATGTTCACAGATACACCCTGCAGTTATGGCAAGAGGAACGCATTTTACATTAAAATAGTTTTGACTCTAGGCATAATAGGTAAGATACTTAAATAGTATTTTATTTTATCATTGAAAAATTCTTCTACAATGTAATATGATTTTTGTACGAGAAGTGATTTCAATGATTTACAGAATGAGCGGACATTTTCTTGGCGTGTCAGGTAATCCATACTAATATTATAAATGCGAAAATAACTCTGTCTGTCTGTCTGTTACTCTTTCACGCCAAAACTACTCAACAGATTTAAATCAAATTTGGTATACATGTAATCTAGACCCTGAGAAAGAACATAGGCTACTTTTTATTGCGAAAAGGGGGTTGTAAGGGGTTAAAAGGGGGGTAAAAAGTTACTTTTCCACGCGGACGAAGTCGCGGGCGGCCGCTAGTTAAATATAAATATTAGCGGCATGACAGTTAAGTTAAGTAACCTAACCTGTAGGGGGTTCTCCTCAGCCCCATTAAACAGGAATACGATGTTATGCTTGAACTTCTGCTTGCGCCGCGACAGCCGGACCAGGGTTTCTACCATCGCCGCGCAGAACACGCCGTTGTCCGACGCGCCTGGAGACAACACAAGTTATTGATATTATTAAGTCCTACGTACAGCCAGCTATCAGTAGCGCTACCATGAATTGACATCGAAAACTGACATAACGTAAACTATTGCTCTGTCTTTTTCAAATGCATCACAATGAAAGAAACAAAGCGATAGTTTTCGATAGCGAGGATAGTATTTCAAACTCATGGTAAGGCCACTGTTCTCTTCAATCTACTGTCATCTTACTGTCATTTTTTTTTATATTATAGGAAGGCAAACGAGAAAGCGGGTCACCTGATGTAAGGTAAGTGATCACCGCCGCCCATGGACATCAGCTGATGTCAACGCATCCGCACTCCTTCTGGTGTAGCTACACCAGAATGAGTGCGGATGCGTTGCCGGCCTTTTAGGAAGGTATAGGCTCGTTTCTTGAAGATTTGAATGTCGTACCGGTTCGGAAATACCGCTGCGGGAAGTTGATTCCACAATGAGGAGGTGCGTGACAGAAAGTGTCATACACATTAAGTTGAATAAGAATTGAAGAAATTTGACAGTTTGTGGTAACCTGATGTGTGACTGACTGTACCTATACAGGGTGTATCTGTGAACATTTACATCCCTTTAACCACGTGTTCTATCAACCATTCTGAACAACTTTTGTTAAACGACTTTTCGAAATTAATCGAACATTTTTTTGACACCTTATACAAAATGACCAAGTCACGTGACCGATATTGTATGAAAAGATGATTAATTTATGCGAATTTTCAAAAGTCATAAAACAAATGTTGTTCAGAATGATTGATAGAACTAGTTAAAGGTGGTCTTCCTCTATTCCACACAACGATATTTTGAACAACCAATATTGTATCTTATTACCTTGAGCAAACGGTACAGAATCGTAGTGACAGTTGAGTAGCAGCGACGACCGAGTACTGCCATCACTGTTGAACCCGCTCTCTCCCTCTAACACCGCTATAATGTTCGAAGCATTCTGGTAGTAGTTCACAAACGGGGTTCCCATGTCCATCCAGAAATCACCTGACGACAAAATAAATAAATTAAATAAAGAAAGAAAGAAAAATCTTTATTTGGTCCGATATTACAATAAATAAATACACTGTGGGAGAATAGCCGAGAACAAAATAAATTAACTGTGGGAGAGCCACGCTTCGGCATGAATGGGCCGGCTCGACTGGAGTGATACCACTGCCACACAGAAAACCGGCGTGAAGCAGCCCCTGTGCTATGTTTCGCCGAGTGAGTGAGGGTACCGGAGGCCCACTCGGGGGGAAGGGGACAAAAGGTTGGCAGCGCACTTGTAATTCCACTGGTGTTGCAAGTGTCCATTGGCGGCGGCAATTGCTTACCATCAGGTGATCCGCCTGCTCGCCTGCTACCTATCACATAAAAAAAACACTGAAATTTAAAAGCGAAATTAACTGGACTAAAATGGCGCCCACTCAGCACATAGCACGGCCGGGGGAGTAGCCCCGATCACACCGCTGGTATTCCGTGGAAGCCAGTTAATTGAGGGAGCGTCACCAGTCAACGAAACAAAAAAACTTAATTAAGAAATGGTTGCTTAAACCACACAAGCAAACAACAAGCAACGACAAGTTTAAAGTCGCTCAGCGGGCTATGGAAAGAGCTATGCTCGTTTCTCTGCGTGATCGAACCCGGAACGAGGTGATCCGGCAGAGAACCAAAGTCATCGACATAGCTCACCGGATTAGTAAGCTGAAGTGGCAGTGGGCTGGCCATATCTGCCGCAGAACTGACAACCGTTGGGGTAAACGAGTTCTGGAGTGGAGACAGCGTCTTGTTACCAGTAAAAGTCAAGTCACAAGTAAAGTCAAATCTATACTATTTATAAAGAGATAACTTTTATAGACAACGACAAGGCTTATAGGTAAACCGAAAACACGAAACGCTTGCGCGATGTAATTGAGCACAGCGCCATCTATTGGTTCATTTCTGAATTACGGTCCCGAAGCGAAGTGAGGGCGGGCCACTAGTACTTCATATAACCAGGACTAAACGCGACGAAATTTAATAAGTACATTTTAGCACTTACTGCTTGACGTTTCGACTGCGTTACAACAGCCGCGGTCACAAGCGAGCGAGTGGGAGTGTTCGAGTAAGTATTATCATTATCACAGAAGAGTTGATTTCGACCCTTACCAGTGACCAGCTGCCAATCAGTCCTGACAGGCAGCGTGGCTTGCGAGGCTATCGTGTTCACCAGCTCCTCTAGATCCTTGGTCTTCTGCAGGTGGAAGGGGGTTCCAGCCACGCGGGGCTGTCCCCCCAGAATGCTGTCGAGGTACCGAAGCGCCGCCTCCTCGCTGAACGTTTGCCAGTCCTGGAATTAATCAGAGTAACTAATGGCGTAAGGAATGGCGGCACAACATTAGATTTTCCGTAGCCCGAATGTTTCGGGGTACGCCTAAAGTGACGGCTCTAGAATTAAATAGAATCCATCCATACTAATATTATAAATGCGAAAGTAACTCTGTCTGTCTGCTACTCTTTCACGCCAAAACTACTGAACGGATTTAAATGAAATTTGGTATACAGATGATCTAGACCCTGAGGAAGAACATAGGCTACTTTTTAATGCGAAAAAGGGGTTGCAAGGGGTCAAAAGTGGGGTAAAAAGTTACTTTTCCACGCGGACGAAGTCGCGGGCGGCCGCTAGTAATATTATAAATGCGAAAGTAACTCTGTCTGTCTGTTACTCTTTCACGCCAAAACAACTTTAACGGATTTAAATGAAATTTGGTATACAGATAATCTAGACCCTGAGAAAGAACATAGGCTACTTTTAATTGCTAAAAGGGGGTTGTAGGGTTAAAAGGGGGGTAAAAAGTTACTTTTCCACGCGGACGTATTCGCGGGCGGCCGCTATATAAATATTTATGCTTCCGACGTCAAAACTGGTATGTTAAGATGATGTTAAATGAAACTCACGTCTCCAGCGATGGATGCGTCTGTGACAACTCTGGGCATGTCATCCTCTATCAGCTGTGTCAGGAAGCCGAGCAGCAAGTACAGCCCTAGCAATATTATTATGAACGGACTGGGCACCTGGAATAAGATGTTTAAACCACCAAATGTATTTTCTATAGTTAATAACAATAAAATTTAAGAAACAACCCGAAATGTCAAAACACTTGCGCGATGTAATCGCCACTAGCGCCATCTATTGGCAGAGTTTTGAACTAATAGCAAAATGAAGTCCCCGGTAAACGTGCAATACATTATTAAATAAAAATGTTTGTTCTTACTGAATATTGAAAGAATAAAATCAAAAATATATTGAAAAAATAACAAGAATTGTTTTTGAATAATTTTATTCTCAGGGTTTTGAAAAGCTAAGAGAGATGTTTGGTTAGCAACCCACAACCATTAAGCAACATCTACATGGGAAGACCGGGGCAAGTTCCTGGGGTAAGTCGTTCCTGGGGTAAGTCGTTCCTGCGCAAAAATCACTCGACGTCCCATAATGTCTAACAGGTCAGCATACGCGATGACGTGATTGTACTTTTTTATCTTTTATTGATTCGATATTTTGCGATGGAACATCTTACCCCGGGATCTTACCCCGGCCTCCAACCATGAGGTCCCATCACCATTCCAGGATTCCCAGGCACATATCAATTTTATTCTCAAAAACCTTTAACCCCAAAACGTAAAATAACAAGCAATAAAAAGATAACAATAACAAGTTTATTGCATTTCATTGTTAGAGACGATTAGATATGACATAAACAAGCAGGTAAGAATGTACAAGATAAAAAAAATATTACTAGATTAGTTAAGTTGTATGATTTTGTATGTATACCTATGTCACCGTAAAATCATCCGAATCGTATCATATCATATCCGTACCGTAATCGTTGATCCATTTCCTAAGCAAATTTCCTCCTGGGCCTTGATGGCGTAGTGGCTAAGGTGTTCGCCCGAAGCGCGAAGGGTTCGTATCCCGGTCAAGTCAATTTAGGAAACTACATTTTCTAAGTTGTCTTGGGTCTGGGTGTTTTGGGTTGACGCCCCCAGTTAATTACCGTCACCTGCCGGGCTAACATGCTCACCGCTGAGATAATTTGTCGACACTCGTATTGTGTCGGCGCAAGTTGCTTCTCGCTCACTTGACTGAGCGATGAGCGGGATAGAAGGATGCGCTTTCGCGAACGAGAGTCGATAAAATTTTGTGTCGGTGCGCATGTTAGGCCTACTGGTACTCATAGTACAGGGGGTTTCCCTAGTTTGCGACCAGGTTGATTGGTGTGATTGTCTGGCGCATTCATTATTTTATTTATTATTTAAAAATAACAAACTATTAAACGGTGTTAGGTTAAAAAAAGTCAAGTTAAGCGCTGTCCAACCTAAAACAAAATTTAGTTGCGTTTGTAATTTTCCGGAAGTCGTTAAACTTACAGTTCGGATCATTTTACGGTGACACGTATATCGTAAATGATAATCAGGTGATAAGTACGCGGAAATGGCCTCAGTTATAGGAAACCTTTGTTATCTTTAGGTTAGTTTAGTAGGCAAGCAAAAGGACAAATTGTGCTTTGAAAACGAGAAATTGAATGTACTGACTCGAAAAACACTGTCATTTTCACTGACAGCTGTCAATGTGTGACATTGACATAACAAACATATAATTTTGCATTTTACAGACTACTTATTATATGTATTTTATAGGTAACTAACGGCCCGCTCTCACTTTGTTTTGGAACATTTGTTATTTTCGTAGTAGTTCTGATCTTCGCCAATAGATGGCGCAGGGTGTCAATTATATCGCACCAATGTCTTATCTTTTCGGGTTACATAATATAAGCCTTGTATGGATTTCTACAGAAATTATCTCTATAAATAGTAATTGATCATAATAGCCAGTAAACTGAGTCAAACACTTGAAGTGATACGTGAACATTTATTGACACTGAAATACTGAATCACAACAAAAAGGGCGTGACATTGACGTCATTATTGTCGATGTGACGTAGTCGGCAAGACGGATTAGGAAATAGAAGAAGAAGAAACTACTCTCTTTTATATTTTATTGTTGTAACCCTTACGAACACCTTTTAAAAACAAATAAACATTAATTAATACAAAAACGGGTTCCTGATAGCTTTCATTTATTGTATGTGTCATATTATGTGACTTAATTATATCAAACTGTAGCTAAACGTTAGACTTCAAAAAATTAACCTATACTTTTAATAAAGATGCAAAATCTATACACATCGACAAGGCTTAAAAATCGAAACGAAACATTTGCGCGATGTAATCGACGCCCAGGGCCATCTATTGGTTCCTACTATTTGAAACTAATGTCCCGGAACAAAGTGAGGCTACTGATGTCTGATAATATCAATGTCTTACTGGTGTTAAGAAGCCTTTTTAGAAAGGCTGGAATTATGTCATGACATAAAAGTAGTGTCCCATTCTCCAACATAACACTGACTATCCTTATGTGTAACCACAAACACACAAACATAACCCGAAAATCCAATTTCCTTATTATTTATATTACTCACAGATTTCACGGGCTCATACAAATGTATCCCTTTTCTTGTGATTTCATATAACACCTAGAATGTTAGAAATATTTACAATAGTACGTACAGCCACACATCAAAGTATACAAAACTGTCAAACTTCTTCAATCAACTATCATCTTACTGTCAAACACATTAGGTTGAATATCAATTGAGGAAATTTGACATGTTGTGGTAACCTGATGGGTGGCTGTCTGAACCTATTGTTATAAATAAATGTTAAAATATAAAAATTAGAATTAACTTAAAAAATAATTATGTTAAATAATGCGTTATGCAATTAGTTAGAATAATGTTAAAGTGTTAAAACGTATAATTTAAGAATAAAATAAATTAATTAGATGATGAATGCGACCTAACTGTTATCATACGTGTATAAATAATTATTTTAAAATTTTCGCGTTGCATTTTAACTATTATAATTTATAAACGGAAATTAACGTGACGTTAATGTTTAAGCACATAATTAAAGTAAATTATATGTACTTAAAAATTTACGTCGCGTTAATTACCGTCTATAATAAAATTAGTTATACTTTATGTATTGAAAATGGCTACTTTTATCTTGGATTTTCTTAAAAATTATTTAAAGTATTTCTATATATTATTTTAGGAGACAGGGGGCGAACAAGCAAGCAAAAATAATAATGATTTAAGTACATAAACCTCTTCATACGATTTTGATTGTTTTGCAAAGGCAAATATGATATCTTAGTTATGTTTTACGACATTTTCTCATTCTTTTTTTCCCTATAATTTCCGCCCTAGCACGAAAGGTTTTATTCCCGGTTGGGTCAATTTAGAAAACGGCTTTAAATTATCTCAGTTCTGCAAGTTGGGAGACGCCCCTCAGCTTCGAAATTTCATAGTACAGGGAATGTGCCATATTATTTTATTTTTAACTCCCTGTTTGGTCTAATGGTTTAAGTGCCGGGCCGTGACATGGAGGCAATAAGTATGTTTCGAATTTTTCGAACATAGCTCGGGTTTATGATCACCAATCCGCATTAGGCATGCGTGGTGATTAAGCCTAATCCCATCATAGTAGCGATGACTTGATTTCTATGATGGCGGCCTTTGCCCTGGAGTAGGACAGTATATTATACTGATACTTTAATTTATAAGATTTTTTTAATTATTAATTGTCAATATAAATTCATAATAACCCGTTGCCAGGGCTTTTCGTTCCTTCCGTCATTGTATTCGTCTGTCGGGACCCCGGAATAAGGCTGTAGCTCATTCTGAAAATAAATCAACCATGGATTATTTCAACAATAATATTTTATTAATTGCAATTTAACTTGCCTCCTGTCAGCATTTCGGTGACTGTTATTAAATAAGTATACTCTGTCAATAAATTCGTGACATTTATACTTGAGGAACTATTACGGAGTTCCATAGAAACAATAGGGCTGCCATACTCTATGACGTAAGCGGCAGTGGCGCCATCAATTAAGTTCATGGCTTTCTTTCTGCAATGCATTTCTTATAATTTTGCGACGTATATTTCAAAACGAGATTTTCAATTATGTGGCAAATGATTTTTTATAACATGTTAAGTGGAAGACGAGCAGACGGATCACCTGTTGGTAAGCGATTGCCCCCGCCCATATATAGACACGATACCTGCAACACCAGTAGTCACAAGTGCGTTGCCTACCTTCAACCCCGTTTTCCCCAACTGGGCTTCCGGTACCCTCACTCACTCGCCGAAATACAGCTCAAGCGCTGCTTTACGCCGGTCTTCTGTGTGGCCGTGCTTTCACTCTGGTCGAGCAGGCCCATTCATGCCGAAGCGTGTCTCTACCACGTAAGCCTGCGCTGTGATTCGAGAGTGAAGGACGGGAGCGGAGGGCTAATAGGTAGAAGGAGACAGGGGATGAAGGTTGGCAGCGCACTTGTGGCTCCTGTGTCGTGGCGAGGTGACCGTCTCGTCTGCCACATAATCCATACGATTATTATAAATGGGAAAGTGTCTTTGTTTGTCTGTCTGTGGTATGTTTGTCTTTCTTTCACGGCAAAACGGAGCATCGAATTGACGTGATTTTTTAAGTGAAGATAGTTATACGGATGGAGAGTAACATAGGCTACTTTTTGCCCTTTTCTAATTCATTTGGAAGTGGGGAGCGCGAGCGAAGCCGCGGGCAAAAGCTAGTTATCACATAAAATAAGTCAACGACTGTTCACGAGGATTAACAAGTTATACAATAAAATATACAAACCCCGCTACGATTTCTCATTAACACGTTTGCTATAATGATTGGAATTCAAGTGTCGGTCCATTTAGGCAGGTCATGCATGACTGTGCGTCCAACATTACTAATACTAGTCTGTGGTATGTATGAAGATTAAATTAATTATACAGTTATAGATATTTCGAATTTCTGTTTGATTCTTGGTTTGATTGGGATTTTTGGATGTTTAACAACAAATTTTGACAACCATGACAAACTTGTGACAAACGTAAAGTGATGTCCACAGACCAATAAAATAACAATTTTTGACACAGACAAGCAAAGAGTACTTATAGATTAGGTGTTCTGTGCTTAAAGTAAATATACAAAACAGACAAGTCTGCTTTGGCAAATGAAAAAACTCGTTACAGTAGGTATGAATTAATAGTAATAATTAGAAAAATATTAACAGTAAAGCGAATTGCCAGCGAACAATCGATTTCATAAGAATGGACTAGAATGCTTATTTATAATACAATCCCTTTTGTTTCGTATTTAAACTTCAATATTTATAAAAGCGAAACCTCTACTCGGGACATTTTTGTCCTTAGGAATCACTTAATCATGAATGAGAACACCACGGTCACACAGAAAACCGGAAAAGGAAAGCGAAAAAGGTAGGCAGCGCACTTGTGAATCTACTGGATTGGGAGTGTGCATGCTTGCGCGATGTAATTGACTCCCAGCACCATCTATTGGGACTACTTCCCGAAACGAAGTGAGGGCGGGCCACTAGTTTGTTTATAAAGTGGCTATGGGCTGGCCATATTGTCGAAGAACTGATAGCCGTTGGGGTAGGAAATTTCTGGAGTGGAAACCGCGACTCGGAAAGCGTAGTGTCGTACGGCCTCCGGTTAGATGGAGTGACGATCGGCGAAAAGCCTTCGGTATAGACAGGATGCGTCTAGCCGAAGACAGGGTGAAATGGTGAACGTTGGGGGAGGCTTATGTCCAGCAATGGACTGAGACAGACATCAGTCTGATGATGATGACTTGTGTACATTCTGCCAGTTCTAGTGAGTGTCCAGTGCACTAGTAATTTTTCAATGTTGCCTATGTTGAGTCGTGGAGATGTTAAGAAAGATAAATAATACTTAATCAAAAGTTATAATAATATCAAGACAATAAAAGTTGATAAATATTGATAAAATCATCATCGTCATCGTCGTCATCCTTCCCGGTAGAGTCCAAAGTCGCCGCTTCAAAATCATTTTGCTGATTGGATTGAGCATTAGTCCGGTAGCCAAAGAGTCGTAGCGTCCCACTCAAAAATTATCGATGAATTTTAAGTGCATTATTTAAATTATTTTTTGAGTTTAGTTACATGCGTGTGAAAGTGTTATAATGTTAGTATTATAGAATTTATTAGACTGCCTCGGTGGCGCAGTAGTAGTAAGACGCATTTTTATGCGATGCGCTGGGGGGTCCCTGGTTCGATAGGTAGGCCAAAACTTTATACCTGAGATTTTCTGTTGAGAAATTTTGAGTATCAGCCCGAAGTTTGGAAACTGGCGGTCTTGACATACAAGGTCCTATGCCCGAACTCTTTTTGGTCGTGTCCCACTTGTATCCCATAAAAATATGAGGGTAAGGGAATAGAGAGTACACATGTGATCACTTGATATTGGTTGTCATTTAACATGTCAGACAAAGAAACCTTTTTTTTGTTTTCCCAGGGGAAACTATCATGGCCTTCACCTTGCCACATGTGGGGGACAAGGTGGTGTGTGGGACTCTAACCCTAACCAAAACTTCTGGGGTGGCCATCTCAGCGCAATCGCGGTCGGATACCCCACAGCCGGGACTGGACCGTACCGCTAATCGCGAGATAAACAAAACTAACTGATTGGTCAGCAAAATTAATAATTGGTCGAAATAACTAAATAAGTATAAACATTTGCTGACCAATGACATATTTTGCAGATCTTATAATATAATTTATAGCCGAATCGATTTTAGAATTTTTATTATTGTTATAGAATCAAAATAACAACATTTAGTCGAACCCAGACCCATATTGCCTTCTCAACCACCGTACTTAATAAGGTCATACGCCACCTCTGTCATCGTCTTCCTCCTGCGAAGTTTACCACTTTCACTCATTGCGACACTTGAACAGACACCACTACAGATCGGCGCGCGCGCCGGTCCTCTCTATACGGAGCTGCGTGTGCGACTAACGTAATCATTTCCCTCTGTGTGCGATGATCGTTGCTATATCAGATAAGTGACACTGCTGAATTGCAATATGACTGCGTAATACGCCATTTTGTAGATAGATAGATACTCTTGATTGCACAAATACAAATCTCAAATAGATGACCCGTTTGGCGTAGAGGTTTGAGCGGTTGAGACGCAAGGGTCGCGGGTTCGATTCCTGCACCAACACAATTTTTTTATTATTTTATGTGATAGGTGACAGATGAGCAGACGGATTACCTGATTGTAAGCAATGGCCGCCACCCGTAGACACCTGCAACACCAGTAGAGTCACAAGTGCGCTGCTAACCTTTAACTTTTCCGCTAATTGGGCCTTTGGTGCCCTCACTCACTTGACAACTTGAATTTGATTTGTTTGTTGATGAATGTAAAGTGGACTTCTGTTTCCGCACATTCTCCTATTTAGTCCAGTGTATGTGTGTTTGTTGATGAAACAGATATTGTGTTGGGTCTGGGTGTTACTGGTTTCCAAAGCAAAAGGGAAACCATAATTTAGGATCAGGAAAATGTAATGTGTTGGCGGTTTTTTTTTTGAGTCATTAGAAACATTTAGTTAATAACAGTAGTTATCGCAGCGTTACGGCTGCGGCCTACTGGGGCGGGTCGTGAGTGGCCTGACGTAACGTGCGCGCGCGCAAACACGCGGGGCTTGACCAGTGTAGCGAGACAGGCCGCTTATGCCACCGCTGAACCTGTTGGGAAACCTTCGATACAGAGTAAACGATTTATAAATTTAGACATTGTAACGCCTTTGGACAGTAAATCAGTCAATAATGTGCTATTGTGGACTTTTAGGTGTTATATCAAGTTCGGAAACCACAGCTAACAATACCACCTATAAAATTTTCAGATTACAGATTTCAGATTTTTTTCAGATTTCAGATTTTTCAGATTTTTCTAATTGATTGACCTATTAATAAATTTATCAAAGCAAACAGTATTATTACACAGTAACAGTAGTATTAAACAGTATTATTGACAGTTAGCCATTTGATTAGATATTCATAGGAAAGACAAATTGTAAATTGTTATTTATTTTGAGCAATAAATTGTTTTTTATTTTATTATTTAATTTGTTGTGTTTTTATTAGTAACTAAAGTAACTTTAAAGTAATTTTTATTTTTGGTATGCAATTCTTTACAATTTATTAATTTAATTAACTTTAAAGTAGGTAAACGGTCAATTATATTTCGAAAAAAAAAACCTCCATTTTGATACATTAATGGTTTAAATAGCCTCAAATAACTCATTGAAAAGATATTCGACAAAAACAGTAAAACGTCTCTTGTGTAAAATTTAGATTTTTCAATCACCAACTTATTGCCCAAAAGCATCAATTGGTATGAATAAATTTAATTATATTTCGTAATTTCAGCTTCGATTAATTCAATTTGACCATTCTTTAATCACTTGACATTTCGATTCCCAATCAGGTCTACAGTAGCAATGTGTTGGTTGGTATTGGCGGCCGAGGCAGAAGACTATTTTGTGGCACCAGTGCAGTGGCGTAGTGGTATTAAAGTCACCCTATTTTCCTTCCCCATTGAAGCAGTGAATTAAAAACCTTACCTCAAAATCAAAGCAGTACATTTGAATGTCTGATGATAGTTTATTTTATTCTACTGTTAACAAAATCCACAGCTCTTATACTTTCTTATTTTAGTAGTCTGATCTTACTCGCTAAACACACAGCCAATAACGGATTTACTTTTACCTAAAAAGGCTCTCAAATTAATTTGACAATTGTTAACAACTACAATAAACACTCCTTCGAAAAAAATAACAGGTAAACTACATACTGTCAAATGACTATTTGTATAATTTTATTTTTGTTACAAAAACCACAGCTCTAATTATAATATAGACACATAGCAACTCTCGACTGTTTGGATTACCTACTGAGTGCACTGAGGTAACGAGAGTCCGTAGCCTACTGGACCAACTGGATGAAAGCCTACTGGACCTATCCAAATGTTTATTCATTTTCCAATATTATGCAGATTTAAAGAAAAAGAAAATAATCATATTATTTCCTTATCGTATCGTATTTTTATCACATTTAATCAGACCTAGTCATAGTATCGTGGCTCACAGATAATCGGAGGTAATTTTGATTCACCGTAGCATGCTGACAGGAGACAAGTCAATAAAAATAAAGGTTATCATACCAGAAATGCGGCTTTCTTATGTTTGTAACTATCGGGCTCCTCGCCACCACTCATATTTACACACCTTTATTTCAAACTATTAACTCAACAAGTTAAATAAGTCAAACGAATGTTAACTTTAACAAAAACAACACACTATTCATGAAATTTCACTAATACTGACTGAAAAAATGGTTTACAGCTGAAAGAAGAAAACAAACATGACAGACAGCTGACAAACGTTATGACGTTTAAAACGTCAAATTCTATATTAACGTTCAAATGGAAGGAACGTCATTTACTATGCAATTTCCTTTTTTAAACTTTTTTAACTTTAATTCAAGAACTGATTGAATTGTTCTGATTTTCCTTTACAAAAGTAGTTGTTTTGTTCAAAAATAAATTACATAAGTAGGTATTATCAGTATTATCTCTTTGCAATGATAGGTAGATGTTTGTTTTGGGCGTTTAAATAGTAATGTTTTTTTAAAGGCAGTTGAATGTCATACTGACGTTAAAATGTTGCCTGGTAATAAATAAAATTTCCCAATAGCAGATTACTTTTATTGTTTCAATATTTCAATCATGTAAAAAAGGTAAAATGATAGACACGTGTAAGTACTCAATAATTTTATTATTTATTATGCTCACAATCTAAGTACAGTGTATAGTATTTAACTACTGAATAAATTAACATCTGGTAATCTCTATCAAAGATTAGCACAAATACATCACCCTTTTATTATGATACATTGAGAAATGGATAATGTTAACCACATGTAGTCCACTAACATCAGATACGATAGTGCATATTTTATTTGAAAAGTAAGACGATTCTCGGTAAATATTTACATTTATTTTTATGAAAAATAACGTTATTATGTAGCAAAAAGTGACTGGGTTTGTTTTTCAAACATACACATTATGTATTTACCTACTTATTGTGTAATATTTATGTCTAAGAATTATTTATATTACGCTTAAATATATACTTAATTCATAATATTTATAATTACATATTTATTCAAATTTATACAATGTATGTACACAAAACCTATATACATTACAGAAGCGAATTAAACAGATCTCAAACTATGAATGGTAGAAAGTTAAATTATAACGATCAATGTTATTATACTAGTATTAACTAGATTGTAAAATATATTTAGTTAAATAAAACTAGTGGTAAGCATCACATAAAATATATATATCTCTACCTAATTAGTAATTCATTATTATTCTTTGTAACCAAAAAATGCTTAAAGACACTGGCAAGTTAAAACATAATTTGCACTGACCCAAAGTGTAACACAGGTTAAAGTTCAAAATATTTTTCTGTTTTGTGAGATTATGTTTTTTTTTTGCTAAGATGTTCTGGCGGCTAGATAAAATCGGAACCTAGCACTTTCATAATGAAGTGACACATGAATAAGAATGTAATGTATGAATGTATTTATCATATTTTGTCTAAAGACAATAGGGTAAATGCAATTCATTCGCCCTAACACCCTTTTTGAACTCTGTTACTATTTTTGTCGTTGGTTATAAATGGATTAATAAGACCCAAATTATTACAACGCTTGCAATGCTTGCATCAACGAATTAAATAAATGTTAGGTATTTCTTGTCATTCATACAGGCCTAAGCTTAATAAATCTTACAGATCGTTGATATAACTTTGAGGAGGAAAAGTTTCAGATCCTTATTTCACACAAAGTGTCCCAGGTATTACAAGTAGATGAAATTCACAGTGTTTCACATTATTTAATAAATTCTTCTGAATAGAAAACTTCTATTGCATTGCTGATGGCGGTTGAACGCGCTGAACTCATTCCCTGTCTCGCTCACCAGTGGGCGGTTAAGAAAGACGACACTAGGGTGAGGGTGGAAGGCTATCGTCACTCTCGAGGTACGTCACGTAGTTGTCTTCCCCTCCGTGAGGAGGTCGAGGTGGCGGGAGGGAGGGCATGTCATAGCCGTGCATCTGGAAATAATCAGACTGCTTATTTCAATATTACGTAAATGAAATCAAAATGAATCTAATAAGTTATATTATGCGTAGTTGGCTAAAATCAAGTCTTATCCAAAAAGATAAATTTATGGGATAATCAGAAAGATAGATGAATAGATGCAAGTATAGTTGGCACTGAATACATAACTTTAGAACTAGAGGTCAGGTTTTGATATGTTTTCTTTTATTTTTATTGCTTTCAGGCCTTCTTTTATAGGTGGGCCAAAAAGGAACGAAAAAATATTTTGCTAAATTTAATTTACTTAAAATAATTATATTATTACAATTGCTCAGGTATTCAATTCAAACCCGTTAGTAAATAATAACATGCTTAGTTTATCTATCTACCTGGTTGACTAGCTGCTGGAAAGCGGCGCTGTGGTGGGGCGCGCGGTCCAAGTCAGCATGCAGTGCAAAGTCTGAGAGCGCTTTCCACGGCGGCTGGTACGCCGTCACCTCCAAAGGCAGGGAAGCCGCCTCGTGTCGGACTGGCGAGCCTGCGACCAGGGGCACGCCCATCGACATGTAGCCTAGGCGGCGGCCTTCCTGTACCATCACTTTAAATTAGGCACAGTCAGCATGAGGAGTTCCACAACATTTTTAGCAGCTACTGGTAGTAGTGGTATCTATAGAGATTTGGCTGTTGGTCTATCTGCAATGTTATGATCGGGGAAGGTTATCAGAATACATTATAGCGGAATACATTGATTATCAAAATATTATTAACGTAGGTAAGGTACAGATTGCGTAATGAAAAATATATGTTTTTTATGCGATAGGTGCCAGAAGAGAATACGGAGCACATGATGGTAAGCAATTGCCATGACCGGGTACTCATGGGTCAACACAACTTCAACACCAGTGGAGTCACAACTGCACTGCCAACCTTTTATCCTATCCCTGAATTAGGCCTCCGGTACCCGGTAATCACTCGGTGAAGGAGAACGTTTAATCGTTGTTGTTTCACGCCAGTTTTCTATAGCCTGTGGTATTAGCTCAGTCGAGTTGGACTACTACATTTTCTAAGTTTACTTGGGTCTGTGTGTTCCGGGTTGATGCCCCCAATTAATTATCGTCATCTGGTACTCACTGTACAGGGCTTGCCCTAGTTTGAAACCAGGTTGATTGTCTGGCGGAGTTGGTGCCCCCAAGTCCGCCAGACAATCAATTCGTCCCAAAAATATTTTTTTGCAGCTTACTGTCCTAGCTCAATGTCACTAATATTTTTTGTTTTGTAGAATTAAGTAAATATTATCATGACAAAAATATTGGTTAAGTTAGGTTAGAACAGTAACCAGCAATAAAATCTTGAAAATTCTGGGACGAATTTTATTTTGGGACGCATTGCATCCTAACCCGTCTGGCGCATTTATGTATTCATGCCAAAGCGTGGCTCTTCCATGATCAATCAAATGTTTGACATGCTTGTTTTGGCAATACCAACTTTAACAGGTCGATAATGTGCTAAGAAACTTCACGATGTTATAAATAAAATAAATAAATGCGCCAGAAAATCACACCAATCAACCTGGTCTCAAACTAGGGCAACCCCCGTACTATGAATACCAGGTGACGATAATTAACTGGGGGCGACAACTCAGAACACCCAGAAACAAGAAAACTTAGAAAAAATTGTTTCCTAAATTGACTTGACCGGGAATCGAACCCGGAACCTTTCGCGCTTCGGGCGAACACCTTAGCCACTGCGCCATCGAGGCAGTCAAATAATAATTATATTTTATTTTTTTAATCAAGTCACCTTCTCTTGCTGCATTTGCATCTTAAGCTGCAAAGTCTTCTTCTTGTCTTTGCAGCGTTTGTTCTGGAACCATACCCTGATGACGCGCGGGCTAAGCCCAGTCATCTCCACGAGCTGTTCCTTCATCAGCGCATCGGGGCGGGGGTTCGCTGCGTAACAGGTTCTGGAATCGAGATTCATTAAATTAGTGATTCATAGTAGTACACTTTGTAATAGAAAAATTCAGAAATGGTTGCACTAGTTGGATGTGGAGATAATAAGAAAGTGATATTATTTTTTAAATAGTAGTAATAAATTTAGTAATTTTATTTTCAAATAATTTTAAATGGGAATGGATTGAACTTTAAATGGAAATCATATTTCATTTTAAATATCATATTTTTTATAATGAAATTATTTTACATGTATATCTTAGTATACAGATATTACCCATAAAGAAGGGTAATTTTCTTATAAGTGGCAATACTGCGTTTTAAGTGTCACATTGGCTCAAAATCTTGTAGCTCAAAGCTATGAATTTAACAAAGTTAGCAAACTTTTGTTTTCTGGATAAAATATTATCAAAAATATTTCTTCAGCAAAGATAAGTAAATAAGTAATATGTTTTTTTACAGACTCAATGGTGGTTCGTTCGAAGTTTTTCCACATTCAACCAGAAGCAACTGCGCATGCTCAGATGAGCATCCACACGAATAGTTAGAAACGTCTCAGGGAAGGGGGAGAAGTCCCCCTCCTCCTGAAACCAAATTGTCTGATTCGGCTGAATTTCGAATTAAAAAATATGGAGTTAAAATACCTAACGTTTATAGTGAAATGTTTTTTATTTAATTGATCAGCATCCAACTATAGGTAAGTAAGTAGGTAGGTACCTACTAAGTACCTACGTTCAGCCACACATCGAAGTACCTATACAAAAGTGACAAATTCTTTCAATCGACTCTCATCTTACTGTCCTACACATTAGGTTGAATATCAATTGAGGAAATTTGACAGATTATGGTAACCTGATGTGTGGCTGTCTGTACACATGCATAGGGACTTACAACACAACTTAACTTGTAAATAAAACATACAAGCATATTTTTACGGCTGTTTACGTACCTACCTACTCAACAAGAACTTCAAAATCATACGTAAGTATGATCTTCAAAATTATGTAAAAAATATTCAAAGAAAAAATAATGTGGCTATGCATAAAACTTGCAACCGATTACCGACCTACCCAAAATAATTTAAGGAATAGGTAAGTATTTATGTCTCTTACCTACACAGTGACCCCATACCTTTGTACATTACTTGCTACAAAAAATACCTACCAAAGTACTTATGTTAAAAATCTGTTGTAGAACGTTACGTATTTACCCTCTCCCTTCTACCCTAAGTTAGTACCCTTGCTTGCATTTTTAGTGTAGGATGGAAGACAGTAGAAAGGTGTTACAATAACCAATCATCTCCTATTTTGTTACCCTTAGGGTGAGATTTGCTTTTTCGTGTATAAAAAAGTCACTATAAACGATTCGTCTCTCATTTTAAAAAGAAATTCGGCTGGTTGCAATTTCCTTAGCCAACGGGACCCTGTCTGCCGCACGGGGTCTTTGCTAGTGACAAGGTCGGTTCTAACTGTCGATGTGCAGTCTGACCTCAGCGTTACCCTTACCCTATTTTGTTACCCTTAGGGTTAGATTTAAAAGTCACTATAAACGATTCCTCTCTCATTTTAAAAAGAAATTCGGCCGGTTGCAATTTCCTTAGCCAACGGGACCCAGTCAGGGTCGGTTCTAACTGTCGGTGTGCATGCTAACCTGAGCGTGTGCAGCTGCTTCTCGTTGAGCACGGTGCGCACGCGCGTCGGCTATCAATTTCTAGTTATGCTTACGTACCTATTTATCCCTTCCTCCGTCTACCCTAAGTTATTACCCTTGGTTGCATTTTTAATGTAGGATGGAAGACTGTAAAAAGGTCTTAAATTACTAAGCATCCCCTTTTTTGTTACCCTTAGGGTGAGATTTTTTTTGCGGATAAAAAGTCATTATAAAAACGATTCGTCTCTCATTATAAAAAGAAATTCGGCCGGTTGCAATTTCCTTCGGCAACGGGACCCTGCCTACCGAGCAGTCTTATTTAACCAACCATCCCCTATTTTGTTAGAGTTAGCTTTAAAAACGGGACCCTGTCTGCCGCACGGGGTCTGTGCTGGTGACAAGGTCGGTTCTAACTGTCGGTGTGAATTCTGACCTGAGCGTTACCCTTACCCTATTTTGTTACCCTTAGGGTTAGATTTAAAAGTCACTATAAACGATTCGTCTCTCATTTTAAAAAGAAATTCGGCCGGTTGCAATTTCCTTAGCCAACGGGACCCAGTCAGGGTCGGTTCTAACTGTCGGTGTGCATGCTAACCTGAGCGTGTGCAGCTGCTTCTCGTTGAGCACGGTGCGCACGCGCGTCGGCTATCAATTTTTAGTTATGCTTACGTACCTATTTATCCCTTCCCTCGTCTACCCTAAGTTATGACCCTTGGTTGCATTTTCAGTGTAGGATGGAAGACTGTAAAAAGGTCTTAAATTACTAACCATCCCCTTTTTAGTTACCCTTAGGGTGAGATTTTTTTTGCGGATAAAAAAGTCACTATAAACGATTCATCTCTCATTTTAAAAAGAAATTCGGCCGGTTGCAATGTGCAGCTGCTTCTCGTTGAGCATCGGTGCGCCAAGCGCGTCGGCTATCAATTTTAGTAATCCTTACGTTATTTATACCCTCCCGCTTCTACCCTAATTTATTACCCTTGGTTGCATTTTCAGTGTATGATGGAAGACTGTAAAAAGGTCTCAAATTACTAAGCATCCCCTTTTTTGTTACCCTTAGGGTTAGATTTTTTTTCGAGGATAAAAAAGTCACTATAAACGATTCGTCTCTCATTTTAAAAAGAAATTCGGCCGGTTGCAATTTCCTTAGCCAACGGGACCCTGTCTGCCGGGCTGTGCCGGTGACATGGTCAGTTCTAACTGTCGGTGTGCATGCTAACCTGAGCGTGTGCAGCTGCTTCTCGTTGAGCACGGTGCGCACGCGCGTCGGCTTGCCGTCCGCCGCGCCGCCGGCGGTGCGCGCGCGCCCCGACTTGTGCGACCCGGATTCGCTGCCTGAATCTGAAATGTGGTAATGGTAAGTTAACAGTGTTTAAAATAAGCGGTGATTGGCCTAGGCCGCAGTAGCGTGAAAGGTACGGCCCGCTCCGGGCGACACTATGAGGGAACGGCAAAGTCTTAACCCTCAAGTTGAACGCGCTTAGATTTGAAAATTCCATAGGCTTATGTTCGTGATTCGAGCTGAGACCTTCCGTATTGAAATCGCGCGATCTTTTGTACTGCTATCATAGCTTATGTTTTTGTCTCTATTTTGATTAATGAAAACTCAAACGCATAGTACAGTCAACAGCTAAAGTCACTGTACATTTATAATCCAGGTGTTCAAAAAGAGATTCTTGATTGAATATTCTTTTTTGTACAGAACAGCTTTTTTTTGCTTATTTTGACGATCTAACATTACCGACTGCAAAGTTGACTACTAGAGAATGCCTCTAGGCATTAAGTTCGCACGAAGTTTGTACGAAGTTTTGTGCAATAAAGTTATTAAATACATGAATACCTACTAGATGGCTTTGACATTAAAACGACAAACATTTAACAGTGTATTACAATAAAGGACACTCAGATATTCGATAGCTTATATTTGACGAATTAAACGTCTACGTGAAAGATAATTAATAAATAAATTCACACAACATCTCATACATTCACCTGACTCCGTACTAAATAACTTAAGCACTTGTGTTACACATTTCAGACAACAGAGCATCACAAATATTATACATAATAACACCCAGACACTGAACAAAACAAGTGTTCATCACACGAATGTTTGTTCAGGGTGGGGAACCCAGCTTTAGCGTATGAGGCAGGGTCACTACCAAATGCGCTACCTATCCGGCCAGTCAAAGCTTAAAGTGCACGGTCTATTTGTTTTCTTGGACAACCTCCCCGCTCAGGTATATCTGCTGACTGTACCACACATCAACACAATGAAACAACACACTAATCTCTCATTATACAGGAGTCCCTTTGGGGGCAGCCATCACACTTCACACCTCGGTAATCCCTTTGTACATACATTACTGGACACTGGCGCTAATCGTTATTACTTGACAATTATGATGGACATTGCTTTGCCCGGGGATTATACGGATGATGGGGTAATCTATAAGGGGGGATGTGAGCAGACGTCCGTATGGGGAGACGAAATGAGGTTAAATACATTTACCTAATTAAAGGTTAAAGTTAGTATTAAATTTTTTAAGTGAAATTAGCTCGGCGGTGAAGGAAAACATTGCGACGAAGACCTACTTATATGCGTTGGTTCAGTGTCTGGGTGTATGTTTAAGTATTACAATTTGTGTTACCTCTCTTACTTAATATCTGTCAAGTTCTTAAGCTACTACCTAGTTCAGAGTCAGGTAAATAATCTATACTATTTATAAAGAGATAACTTCAATAGACGACAAGGCTTATAGGTAAACCGAAAACACGAAACGCTTGCGCGATGTAATTGGACACAGCGCCATCTATTGGTTCATTTCTGAATAATGGTCCCGAAGCGAAGTGAGGGCGGGCCACTAGTAATAGGTAAATGCGCCAGACAAAACACCAATCAACATGGTCGTCGTCGATTGCAAAGCACTAGTTAGTGTTTCGCCTTGTCGGTTTGTAGGTATATAAGATTTGTCGATGACTATGGAGTTTATCTCTTTATAATTAGTATAGTGGCCCGCCCTCACTTCGCTTCGGAACCGTAATTCAGAAATGAACTAATAGATGGCGCTGTGCTAAATTACACCGCGCAAGCGTTTCGTGTTTTCGGTTTACCTATAAGCCTTGTCGTTGTCTATAGAAGTTATCTTTTTATAAATGGTATAGATAGAAGATGGGGCTACCATACCTACTCTATGATGTAAGGGGCAGTGGTGCCATCAAATAATTTCATGACTTTTTTGATGCATTATAGGTAAAGATTACAAAATAGAGTTATGTGTCAATAGTTAAATTTTACACTACACCAGAATCAAAAACCAGTAAAGTATCACCCAGCCTCAAACTACCAATAAACTCGATAAAAACAACTACGACCAGCCCGAGCGGCGACTTCAAACGCGCGGCCGCTTTGTCGGCGGAGATCAAAGCGTTATCGCGCAATCAGTGCAAGCGAATCTACCGACACTCGAAGCAGTGATAAAGTGACTAATTATGAATGTTTAATAGATAACTTTAACCGCTATTTGAATGGGGTTTTGACAGTTAAAGGTTAAGGCGTAGGGCAAGCGAGTTGGATGCGAGCTAGTGCTATATTTTAAGAGGTACGTACAGCCACACATCAAAGTAGGTATACAAAACTGTCAAATTTGTTCAATCGACTCCCGTCTTACTGTCATACACATTAGGTTGAATATCAATTGAGGAAATTTGACAGGTTGTGGTAACCTGATATGTGGCTGACTGTACTTAAGTATTACGATAATTTTGGACCAGCAAACTATAAACTAAGAAAATAAAGACTTTTTTAAGTGATAGGTGGCAGACGAGCAGAGGGATCACCTAATGGTAAGCCACCCATAGACACCCTCAACACCAGTAGAGTCACAAGTGCGCTGTCAAACTTTAAACCCCTTCCCCCATTTGCGTTTACTATACTCTGATTCATAATCATGTAAAGTAAACTGACAGATGAAAATGACAAGTTTCTATGCATTTTGACATTTTGAATGTGTCAAATTGAGTGATAATGTATGACACATTAACATCTGTCAGTTTACTTTACATGATAATGAATCAGAGTATACCTACGTTTTTTTATGATTCGTAACCTAATATTATTATGACGTCTTGAAATTAGGTCCTCCAACTCTTGTATCAGATAAACTTCGTCGCATTTACTTCTTCGTTTTTTGAGTCAATGTGGTTTAAGTAAGTACCGTGCGGCGTGATTCGGCGTGGGTCTGAGTTTCTATTCCCGAGTCAAGCAAAAGTATGTTTCGATTTTTTTTATCATACTTAGCTCAATAAATTATAAACATACATTATACATTTTTATGATCACCAATCCGCGATAGGCAAAGGTCGTGATTAAGCCTAACCCCATCATAGTAGCGATGACTTGATTTCGGTGATGGAGGCCTTTGCCCTGCAGTGGAACAGTAGTATATAGCCGTGGTCGTCAAACTGCGGACGTTAGTCGTGGCGCCCGTCGGTAAAGGTAGATTCCTTTAATGTATTAATAGTACTACACATCCGTACTTCACATATAAATTCGCCCCGGACCTAGTGCTCACACATTGTTATGTGGCTCTTGAGCAGAAAAGTGTACGGCCGATGTATAATGGTCTGATAACTTTTACTTTTTTTCCTTTCGAATCTGACATCGCTCCTCGCTTGGCAGTTGGGACGCGCGCTCTAAGCAACCATAGACTTATTGTGGGAACATTCCTAATTCGACTTCATACTTCGTGCCTCCTTAATCGCGGTATTTCTATGAATTGTTTTTATTTTGTCAATGTCATCGTCAAATACCTATCCGAATAGTTCGTTGATCAAGTTGGTTTCCTAGGAAGTTGATAAACTTTCAGAATATACAAACTGCAGTTAAAATACTTTTTTTAACCAAAAACCTTTACAAAGGCAAAAACAATTGATTTTGTATTGTGTCTGCTGTCTGGGCCTAGGTTATTAGGTTTTTTTTTTCAAAAATTGGTTATGTTAGCACTGTTGGCAGTTAGAACTGGTGGCCACATATTGCTTGTCGCGCTGTGGGGTCACTATACTCTGATTCATGATCATGTAAAGTAAACTGACAGATGTCAATGTGTCATCCCCATACATTATCATTCAATTTGACACAAGCAAAATGTCAAAATGCATAGAAACTTGTCATCTTCATCTGTCAGTTTACTTTACATGATTATGAATCAGAGTATACCTAGTTGACCCTAACCAATGGGGCTAAACACTATGACGTAGCGGCAGTGGCGTCTTCAATTGGGCCAGTAATTTATGGAGGCCTTTGCCCTGCAGTGGGACTTCTTGATGCATTATACGTAAAATTTTGAATAAGATGTAAGTAACCTACAATTAAAGCAATAAATGATATGCGGCATGTTCGTCAGACCTTGACGCACCATACTTACAACTAAAAGCTGTCAAAATGACATTACCTGACATGGAGCCCAGTTCGGGGTGATTTGAATTGTTGTTGCTAAGTGTTGTGTTGTTGTTGCTCTCCGCGTTTGCGCTGGCGCCGCTTGTGTTCGCACTCTGCAACAAAAATATGATCTGTCAAACTCAAACTGCCTGAGATCAAAAAAGAGCAAAAACAATTGACTTTCTATTGTGTTTGCTGTTTAGGCCTTACGAAGTTAAGACACGTAATAGGCAAAAACATTTTTTTAAAGTGATAGGTGGCAGACGAGCATGCATGGGAAGCAGTAAGGGTCCGCTAGATGGCGTTCTGTTAGACTGATCAAACTTCAACGTCATTAATTGTTTAGTGACATTAAGACATCTCACATCAAAATAGATAGATAGATAGATAGATATTCTTTATTGCACAGAAATAGAATACATGAGTGAAACAACAGCTATAGACAGTACAATAAGGCGGTCTTATCGCTTGTAGCGATTTCTTCCAGACAACCTTTAGGTAGAATAACTACCTAATAACCGAGTAGATGGACAATTTTACAGTACGCCATCTAGCGGATATTTCACACGGTGTTGGTGTCCATGGGCAGCGGCAATCGCTTACCAACAGGTGATCCGTCTGCTAAAAAATATACCTAGCCTACCTATTGTATTTGTAAATTCATCATTTCAGCCAATAGACGTCCACTGCTGGACATAGGCCTCCCCCAACGTTCTCCACACAGATCGGTCCTGTGCCACCCGCATCCAATGGGCTGCCGCGACCTTCACCAGATCGTCGGTCCACCTGGTGGGAGGCCTGCCTTGGCTGCGGCCTCCTGCGCGTGGCCTCCACTCAAGGACCTTTCCACCCCAACGGCCGTCTGTTCTCCTCGCAATGTGCCCTGCCCACTGCCACTTTCAGCCACGCAATTCTTTGGGCTATGTCGGTGACCTTAGATCTCCTGCGGATCTCATCATTTCTGACACGATCACGCAAGGAGATTCCGAGCATAGCCCTCTCCATTGCCCTCTGATTGCCATTTGTAAATTACCATAATATTAAGTTCTGAGAGTATCTATCTAGAAAGTTACTAATTTAATTATGCACGTTAAACTATTGTATTCTACTTCCAAGCTAACCCGGCAGCCTTGTTAAAACATCAGCAAAAAATGTAACAAGACCTTTGCAAAAACATGGTTTTGCTACTCATTAATTAACAAATAGATTCCAATTTTTTACCGATACTTGATATACGGCTAACTAGCTAAACGTTGGCAGTATCTGTTCTGTTATCTGAGTAGTTTTTACGCACGTTTTGTGGTAATACTACACCAGTTTCGTTGGATTCCCACGTCAATGAATGCCGTTTTGTAAGAGTTTAGCTACTCGTTTTATGTCTTTAATTTCACTTGTTATGTGTGGGCCAAAAAGTAACAATGTAATCAGATTATACAGTCAGCCACACATCAAGTTACAACCTGTCACATTTCCACATATGATATTCAACCTAATGTGTATGACGGTAAGATGAGAATCGATTGAAGAAATTTGACAGTTTTGTTTACTTTGACGTGTGGCTGTACGTACGTAAGTCTATACAGGGTGTATCTGTGAACATTTACATCCCTTTAACCACGTCTTCTACTGTTCTGAACTACATTTGTTCTACGACTTTTGGAAAAACGAAACATTTTTTGACTCCTTCCTAGGTGGCAGACGAGTAGACGGATCACCTGATGGTAAGCGACTGCTGCTGCTCATAGACACCTGCAATAACAGTAGAGTCGCGTGCGCTGCCAACCTTTAACCCCCTTTTTCGGTATCCTCACTCACTCGACGTAGGTACTCACTTCTGTAAGGACGTGGTGTCAATCACTCCGGTCCAGCCGGCCCATTCATGCCGAAGCGTGACTCACTCACGGTAAAATTTAAAGTTTAATAAAGTTTCGTCTTACCTTTTCTAAAACATCGTGATCTTCTCTACAATATAAAGCACCCCCTTCTCTCAATGCGAATTCGTCACCTGGAAGGACACAAAAAATTGGTTAAATTAACAAACTTTCACTCAAGATGTCATTTAACCTTAATGCTCATAATCTTAATTATGGATAGTCTTTATGTCTATTAGAATAATAGTCAATATTTTTAATTAAGTGACCATTAACATCTCTAAGTGCGGCAGTAAGTTCTTAAGTTGGCTACATACAGGACGAATGTATCTGTGAACATTTACACCGCGACGCCTTCTTGTAATAATCATTTTAAACAACATAAAAATTAATAATTTCACTTGTTACGTGTGGCCGTGGGTCAAAAAGTAACAACGTTTTGAGATTGTACAGTCAGCCACATATGAAGCTTTTTTTTTCCCAGGGGAAACCATCATGGCCTTCACCTTGCCACATGTGGGGGACAAGGTGGTGTGTGGGACTCTAACCCTAACCAAAACCCCTGGGGTGTCCATCTCAGCGCAATCGCGGTCGGATACCCCACAGCCGGGACTGAACCGTACCGCAAATCGCGCTCGCCACTTTGAGCCAAATTGTTTGCCGCAAATCGAAGGGCTCCAAATGCGCAACCTACCAGGACACCCAGTAGGATTTTTTCCCTCACGGAGTCGTGATACTGACTGAGCAAGCCTTTCCCCAGTAGTGGCATGCTCACGTACTCCGAAGCCCGTTTAGTCGCCTCTTACGACAGGCCGGGAATACCATGGCAGTATTCTTAACGCCCTGTCAAATATTCAACCGGCCAGTGGCGCAATCAATAAATTTCATGACTGTCTTGATGCATTATTTTCCAATCGACCACATCATTCTCAAAATAGGGCACCCCTTCTACTATGGATGGGTTCCGGGAAGTTCTTCCGACGGCCCCGCTTCCCGTTTATATTGTAGAGATCGGGCCCACCTGGGTCATTGGATATCGGCTGTCTGTCTGTCTGTCACGACCATGAGGGTTTTATTTATTGTATGTAAATAGATACAGAGTGTATCTGTGAACATTTACATCCCTTTAACCACGTGTCCTATCAACCATTCTGAGCAACATTTGTTCAACAACTTTTCCAAATTCTTCGAAAAAATTTTCGACTCCCCATACAAAATGACCAAGTCACCTGACCGACTTTGTAGGTATGGAATGGTGAAAATTTTTCATGCGAATTTTGAAAAGTCAGAGAACAAATGTTGTTCAGAATAATTGGTAGAACACGTGGTTAAAGGGATGTAAATGTTCACAGATACACCCTGTATAGAATAACGCCCCGTTGGCCTAGTGGTTTAAGTACTGGGCCGTGATCTCGGGGTTCTGAGGTGGGTTAGATTCCCGGGTCGAGCAACTTTTCATACGAAGTTGGTCACGTGTCTTGGTCATTTTGTATGGGGAGTCGAAAAAAATTTTCGACGAATATTCAAAAATCTTAGAACAAATGTTGTTCTCTATAGGTGTTACAGGTGTCTATGGGCGGTGGCAATCGCTTACCATAAGGTGATTCGTGTGCTCGTCTGCCACCCATCATATGAAAAATCCTGGAAAACGTTTTTTTAATGTGATAGGTGGCAGACGAGCCGCCCATAGATACCTGCAACACCAGTCGAGTCACAAGTGTGTATTTAAGTTGACGTTTTTTTTTTATGGTATAGGTAGCAGACGAGCAGGCGATCACCTGATGGTAAGCAATTGCCGCCGCTCATGGACACTTGCAACACCAGTGGAGTTACAAGTGCAGTGGATGACGCGTTTTTTAATTTAAAAAAATGTTCACATATACACCCTGTATAAAACAAAGCTCTCTCACCAGGTATAAGCTGTCTTGCGCAAGCGCAACACCGGAAGCAGTCGATGTGGTAGATCTTCGTCTTGGCGCGCATCACGAAGTCGTTTTTGCTGAAAGACGCGCCGCACTTGTCGCACTTCGTGCCAAATAACCTGTGAGAGAAGGAGACAGAATTATTGACCACATCTTCGATACTCAATAATTTATTGCCTTACACACGGACGTATATATAGCTTTGACAAGGGGGGTGTCCCACATTGCAATACAATTACGAATCACCCCCCCCCCACTGTGCTTTTCCCTAATTGTAATAATATTTTATAATGCGGCTCTCCCGAAGTACAATTCAAGGACCGGCTGGACCCAGCGTGCGTTATTACATGTGCGCATTCTTGAAGAACGTGAGGTTGATTTGTTGATTTGCCGTCCCAGGGCTATCTACAATTTGCTACCCCACCAACCTTGCCGACTCCTTAATTAAGTCGCCCTTGGCTATTGCCATTCCTATATACGTCCATGGCCTTACATAAGGTACAATGAGGTTGTTATTGTTACTCATAGTATTCTATCCATACCCTGTTAGAGCACAACAAAATTTACATAACATTATGTGAGAAATACTATGTATTCTGTCGGAAAATCATTTTTTTTTAAAAGCTCAGTGGTTCAGAACGCGCCTTTCACACCGGGGATCATGGTTCGTCATCTAGATTTCTATGCGTGATGCGTGCAGCAGATGAGCAGACGGATCACCTGATGGTATGCTATTGCCGCCGCACCAGTAGTGTCAGTGCGCTGCCAATCATTAACCCGCTTTCCCACCGGTTGGGCCTCCGGTACCCTCTCTCACTCCACGAAACAACGCTGGCGCTACTTCACGCCAGTCAGAAGAATTGAAAAAAAATCCAATAATAATATTTAAAAAGTATAGTATCTAACCTAAAATTATTTTAAAATGTTACAAAGGCCACTGAATACACCCGGCGCCATGGCGCCAATCAGCGCGATTAAAAAATAAAACGTCAATGTAAATGTTTTAGAGATCGAAGGTTTTCGATTTTAAATTCGGAACTGATAACGAATGAGATGTGAAGGGTCGTTGACCGATGGAACGTCGGGATTTTTCAACAGGTTTTTTATGATATAGGGGGCAGATGAGCAGACGGATCACCTGATGGTGAGCGATTACCGCCGCTTATGGACACCCGCAACGCCAGAGGAGCCACAAGTGCGCTGCCGACCTTTTACGCTTGCTTTTTGAAAGTTTGCAGGGCGTATCGGCACAAAATACATATTGACACAGAAGGCTGACTGCCCACTAAGAGCTAAAAATATGTCATGTACTCACGCATGTGCACTAACGGGCAAAAACGCCTTTTCGACCACATTATTTCATTTGTCAATTCTATCTGTGGAAATTTGTAATTAGCATAAGTTCGAATATTGTATTTCACATTTGAAAATTGGTCTGTAAATTTCCCTAATAAAATAAAATAAATAAAAATTAATCCTAACTTATGACATAAGATTGTCAAACTGTCGAGGTCTATGGTAGAGGCCGCGCGCTTATGTAGGTACTCATGCCGGGCAACAACCCTAGCATATGTCAACGAACTCTTCTAAATTCAAAATCAGGTTAAAGTCTAACTTCTGTGTGTAATTATTTTGTGATTCTACCCCCAAATAGACTGGCCGGATAGCGCATTGGTTAATGACTCTACCTCAGACGCCAAAGCCGTGAGCTCGATCCCCACCCTGGACAAGTATTCGTTTGATGAACACTTGTGTTTGTTCAGTGTCTGGCTGTAATATATGTATCATGAAATTAATCGATGGCGCTACTACTTATGTCACAGACAGGCCACATAATCACAAAACCACAAACTGTCAAATTTCCTCAATTGATGTTCTACCTAATGTGTTTGACAGAAAGTTGAGAGTCGATTGAAGGAATTTGACGGTTTTGTATACTTTGATTTGCGTCTCTACGTACCTTAGTAGCCCTATTGGTTTTAAACATGGGAACTCCATTGGTTTCCCAAAAATCAGTTTTTAAGACTTTCTTGGCGCATTATGTACAGTCGAGGTCAAAAAATACGTTTACACTTTAGGATCTTGTCACAGTACATACGTATAAGCAAACGACTTCCACTTTCTTGTAAATATGTAGGTATTGTGACAAGGTCCTTAAGTGTAAACATATTTTTGACCTCGACTGTACATTTCGAGAACGTGATTGTCGATTTTATGTCGAAAGTAACGCTTCCTAGATCAGCCATTTTTTGTGATAGGTAGCAGACGAGCAGGCGGATCTGATGGTAAGCAATTTTTATATGATTGCTAGAAGCTTAAATTTCTCTTTTAGTAACTTTCAACCAAACCTGGCAACCCCGAATCAGGTGTGTCTAACCCTACGCTACGTATAGAGGATGCTTTTAGCGCGATTGGCGGGGGCTCATCGGCTAAGTGCCGGTCAATAACCTCCCCGGGGAGGGGCTTTAAAATATACTTAGAGGCTCGCAGCCTTCCCGAGGGGGCCGGGGGTTTACGTGTTTTGTTCTCGATTTGAATATTGCGTTTTCTCTGTTCCATTTCGAACGTAGAACAATTTTCAGTGTTCTCTTTTCGAACGTGGAATGATAACGAATTTGGTGCGTTTTTGGTCTGTGGTTGTGCTGGCTGGAGAGAAAGTAGAAGAAATTTTCGATGGCGCAGTGGCTTCGGGCGACTACATTTTCTAAATTTTCTTGGGTCTGGGGGTTTTGGGTTGACGCCCCAGGTAATAATCGTCAACCGGTTATCATAATACAGGGGTTACTCTAGTTTGAGACCAGGTCGATTGGTGTAATTGTCTAGCGCATTTACCTATTTATTATTTATTTATTACTAGCGGCCGCCCGCGACGTCCGCGTGGAAAAGTAACTTTTTACCCCCCTTTTAACCCCTTACTACCCCCTTTTCGCAATAAAAAGTAGCCTATGTCCTTTCTCAGGGTTTAGATCATCTGTATACCAAAGGAGTTGTCCCAGAATGTATGGAGTCTGGGCGTGGTATACGTACCCTATACCAAAATATAGAGAATTATATGAAGAATAGTTTTTGACTATCCAATTTCTCTATTGTAGCGTTGTTTTTTGGAAGGAACAATTTATTTTAGCAAAGGATTGCAACACAACAAATAGGTTGTCAATGTTGGTTACCTATTGACTGACATTACGAATTCGATGACGTTTGACGTTTGTCTATCTGTCTGACGTTTGACGGAACAAACCACAGACTAAGAAATGAAAACTATCCAAAAAACCCTAGCAAACTAAACCGTTTAACGTCACATTGACAGACATTGACATTGACAGTTGCTTTTTTTGTCTTTGGTCACCGTCGTCTCACGCGTCTTGTCATTGGTAAACGTTGAAAAATGGTCATCTTTTTTATTTTATAACCACGAAACTGTGCATTATATGGAATTCATTGTATTTTTCTCGTAATAAGCAATTTTTTCTCCGATTTTTAATTTAGCGTACATAGACCCAACCCATAATGGGACAACTCCTTTCATTTAAATCCGTTCAGTAGTTTTGGCGTGAAAGAGTAACAGACAGACAGAGTTACTTTCGCATTTATAATATTAGTATGGATTAAGGTTGGCAGCACACTCAGGACTCACCTGGTCTTTAATAAAGTTAAGAATTAAATAGGTAATCTAATCATGATTTTTTTTTCTTAAGATTCTCGCTCAAAGACAAAATACATATACCTATCTGTTGCCTTAACATTAAATGGCGTCTCTTTTTTTTTCGTCACATTAGCAGCGCAGCCCCGTTTCAGTAAAACAACAAGCTTGCCCCGACAATTAGCGATACCCTATACCGCGGCTCCGCTTACTGTTTACCCGAGGCTATTTACGGTGAGTTGCGATGAGGGTAGAGTTGCAAGATGTCTCGATCTTGCGGGACACTAATAAGCGGGACATGGCTAAATAGAATGCGCCAAGGTCTTCAAAACGGAATTCTTACTTACTTACTTACTACGCTGGCTCAGCGACCCGAAGTGGGTCTTGGCCTCCGACACGAGAATTCGCCACTCCGCTCTATTCTCAGCCACCTTTTGCCAATCCGGCTTTTGAAGGTGACCAAGATCCTTCTTGACCTGGTCCATCCCGCGGTATCTGGGGCGCCCCACTGGGCGCTTCCCGGTAGATCGACCCAGGTAAGCTCGCTTGGCAGCACGATCTGACTCCATTCTCTCTAAGTGACCGAGCCAGCGCAGCCTTGCTGACTTTGTCTCGCCCATTATATTTGGTATTCCAAACGGAATTCTTGGGAACTAATGTTCAAGGAGCAATCTCTGTTTATGATTTGCGAATACCGATGATCATAATTACCTACTGTCAGGTGTCCGCAGAAAACCAGCGTCGAGACACACTCAACTGTGTCCCGACATACAGCTGAGCGGGGACCTTTTTGGCGCCGTTTAGATTTAGATTGTTGTATATTAAATTAGATTAATTATATTAAGATAGTGGCTCGGCCTCACTTCGCTTCGGGACCGTAATTCATAAATGAACCAATAGATGGCGCTGTGCTCAAATACATCGCGCAAGCGTTTCGTGTTTTCGGTTTACCTATAAGCCTTGTCGTTGTCTATAGAAGTTGTCTCTTTATAAATAGTATAGATTTTGAACTGTACAACATATCTGTATTTTTGGTGCCAAATAAACGTTTTTCTATTCTATTCTGTTCTATAATGGACTTCCCAAAGAATACATAGGGAGGTACTTACATAGCCCAAAGAATTGCGTAGCTACAGTGGCAATAGGCAGGACATATTGCAAGGAGAACAGACGGGCATTTGCAGGGCCGGATCGTGAATTTGTGGGCCCTGGGCTGCTACTTGGTGGCCTGTCTAAATACTCAACTAATCGCCATGTCAAAAACTGTTTCTATAATGATATATTAAGTATCTTATACATACATTTTTTATTCCACAAAAAAAACATAAATATGACTTAAACCTACGCAAGTGCCTATTAGTTGTAGAAAGAGCGACCTTATTGCTGTGTAGATTTTTAGATCTGGCGGGCCCCTTGTAAGTAACCCCGGGACCCTGGGCTGCAGCCCAAGCAGCCCAGTAAATCCGACCCTGGCCGTTGTGGCGGAGTTCAATAAAAATATCCCATATATCCCACTTCGACTTGGCTAATCAACTTTCCGAATCAGCGGTAGCTTACATAATATTTGACATTCATAAATGTTCTATAAGGACTTAAATTGAATAAAGAATATTTCTATTTCTATTACTCGTAGAAGTTAAGGGGTTCTGGGAGAAGGGGGAAATTTGGCTCGCTTCCATTTTTGTTTGACTTTTTTATGTGGTTAACGAATCAGCAAATTAGTTATTTAATTGAAGGATTAAGTTATATTCATATCATTGCTAAATTTTGCCCGTGGCTTTGCTCGCGTTGAATTCAAGTAGCGTATGTTACTCTCCATTCCTTTAACTATCTCCACTTAAAAAAACACGTTCATGCGTCGCTCCGTTTTGCCGTGAAAGAAAGACAAATAATACAGAAAGACTGTAGTATGGATGCAGAAACAAAAACGCCTGTAGACACAGACTCCTTCTTTTGATCTTTTCCAAATATGTTGGTATTTAAAACAAAAACACAAAACCACTTCACTTATAGACAATCTATTGTAATTATCCATATATCTTAACATCCGTATTTATAACGGACATCCGTAGTTCTCAATTTAATTAAAGTGAAATCAATTAAGTAACTCTATTTTGGTAAGCCTGACCTTTACAAAATGTCTTGCTGACAGATCCCATTTCCCACCGTCTAATAACAAAATGGCTGCGGAAACGTCTAGTTCCGATCGAAACAAGGTGTTGTTTATGGAAAATACAGGATGAGGTAGGTAGGATACTATTTTTTTATTACTTAGTCCCCCCGCTCCGTTGGTCTAGTGGTTTAAGTACCAGGCCGTGATCTCTGTTTCGATTCCCGGGTCGAGGAAAAGAATTTTATAATTTTTCGAACATAGCTCGGGTTTGTGATCACCAATCCGCATTAGGCAAGCGTGGTGATTAAGCCTAATCCCATCATAGTAGCGATGACTTGATTTCTATGATGGAGGCCTTTGCCCTGCAGTGGGACAGTGTAATCGACGAACCTATGCAAATAAAGATTATTTCTGTTTGATTTTACTGTAAATTTTCTGGCAAATGTATTTATTAATAACGAAATGCTTTCAGCAAGTTATGCCAACAACAGGTACTAATGGGAAAAAACCATTCTATACAAAATGGAACAAAAAAGTAACAAGTTTTACTTTTTACTCCTTAAAGGGTAAACAACTATTTCCCGACCCACCCTGTAGCTCTACATCTAGTTCCGATCGAGTCAAGGTGTTGTTTGTCCAATACATGTAAAAATAAGTCGTTTTGTCCGCACGTTCGTCCTGAAAGGGTAAACAAATGCTTCCGTCCATTCACTAGGACGGGTTAATCTCACTTAATGTATTGGGGTGGTATTATGATGTCGATAGACTTTTTCCAACGTAGAAAACGAAAAAATCCTTTTACCAATCGATACAGCCATTACTAAAGATACAATTTCACGAAAAAACCTTAGGTCTTACACCAAATTAGTGGCACACAACTGAATCATGGTTACACGTTACCTACGTTTTCCGCCGCCGATCCGAGTAGGCCTGGGTAATGGATATACACATATAGAATTGATAATACCTCTGGTATAAATGGTGGTGGTCATTTCTATATGCGTATATCCAGCCTACTCTGATTCGAACTTACGACCTCCAAGATAAAAGGCGCGTTTTATATCCACTGATCTAATAAAGAAAAGTAGGCTTTCAAAGAGAGAAAATATATTTATCTATTAATTTGAACATTACGACACATGTTAATAAGACTTTCACTCGCATAAGCTCGAATTAAAATGTTAATCTATTGCTTTATTTATAAACTAGTGGCCCACCCTCACTTTGTTACGGGACAGTTCCACTGTCTATCAATAGATGGCGCTGGGCATTGATATGCAATCACGCTAGAGTTTCGCCTTTTCGGTTTGTATGTAAGGTTTGTCGGTGTCTATTGCACTTATATTTGAACATATTTACGATAAAAGATTGTAACAAGCTTGTACAAACAGAAAAATACTGACAGAATCAACCTCTTTATAAAATAGTATGGATGGATAAAAATATCGATCGATTCAGAAATAAACGACACACCCCAGTCCACCAGTTTCATCACGCATAGAGCGTTCATTACTCTAATGGAATTAATTGCAAGCGATGAAAACGTTCTCTTTGTTTTATTATCTTTATAATCGATAATTTGCTACACAGTTTTAATATTCCTACTTTGGAGTTTAAAGGTCTTTGGAGTTTGGAGAAGAAGATTTGGAAGAAGAGATTGGAAGACGTGGACTCCAGGCAGATGACTAGCAATTTGGGAAAAACCTTTCAAATATAGTATTTAAGTCGTGCTAGAGATGCCATCAGCTACCAGCAATCGGTGCAATTGACTTACTTAATGGTATTGCAAGTAGCAAGCAATTACTTGATCGAAATCAATGGTTCCAGATGAAGACGATAGATATTGCTGCAAAATTTTATCTTTTACAACCCCTTCGAGTATTTATCTAACGTCACCCTAACCCTGAAAGGTTTCACAATATTTACCAAAAAGTCCATTACAGAAAAAAAGTAACCGAAAACCCGCTTATCCGGGCAGATGTAAACGGAAACAAACGCCATAGAGCAGAGACCTATCGGGTTCCCGCCGCCCATAGCGCTGTCACTCTGACGTTTGTTTTGGCGCCAAAATACATAATGCTCAGTCAAACGAAGCTTGTTTTCTCTTCGGCACATCACAGTGTCTTGACAAACATTATTTTACCGCTATTTGTGTTATCCGACACTCAAATTTGAGCCTTAAAGCTGAGAGATAGAATGCTTTGTTGTGTTTTTTGAGGTTAGGATGGGATATGTCGATGTGTAATTCTATATTTTAGCAGCGAAAGATGAAGGGTGAAAATGTAAACATACGGAGTTATTTTAGTGAATTCGACTTGTGAGTTGGTTTAAAAAGTGGCGCCGCCGTCGTTTGATTGACGTGCAGTTATGAATTCTTTGTTTATGACCAGTTTCATTATAGACGGGTCTATTCATGGAGTTAGCTTTCGTAATGTTAAGTATGAATGTTTAGTTGATGTGTTTAAGCTTCAACGGACTGAGTTCTTTGGTTTTTATCGAAGTGTAGTTTTGATTTCTGTAGCGTATCTTCAAGAATGAAACAAGCATTAAATAATTAAATCGGGATAACTACTTACTTGAAAAGAATTTATCGAGAATCACATACTCCATTTTTTTGTTTATTTTGCATTTTTGTGAGATGAAGCAAAGATATCTCCGTTATTATTCGGTCTATTATGGTCTGAGACATTGACCACTCTATGTCAAAGTCGTATGACAAGGGCTTTCTAATTCACACTATCTTTGGTTTGTCTTTGGACAGACGGTATCTTTTTACCGTCACCCGTACCGGGTATACACCCGTATAGTACAGGGATTACCATAGTAAAGAGGTAGTAGTGAAACCAGGTTAATTGGTATAATTGTCTAGTCACTAGACACTCTAGTGCATTTATTTATTTATTTCAATAAATGCGCCAGACAATCACACCAATCAAACTAGGGCAACCCCTGTACTATTACTATCAGATGACGATAATTAACTGGAGGGGACAACTCAGAACACCCAGACCGAAGAAAACTTAGAAAATGTAGTTTCCTAAATTGACTTGAATCAAAACCGGGATCTTTCGCGCTTCGGGCGAACACCTTAGCAACTGCGCCATCAAGGCCGAGGAGGATTTATTTAAGTCAGTTGTCTGGCTGTCTCTAGGACAAAGTACACTTACCTAGTATAATCCCTCTTGCAATACGTCTTCCCGTCCCTGACGAAGCACGTGCAGGACTCGTCGAGGAACTGCCGGCACTCCTGGCACTTGAGGCAGGCCGCGTGCCACTCCAGGTCCGGCGCTACCCTCAGGATGTACTGGTCGTGGATCTGCCCGCCGCAGCCCACGCAGAGGGATAGCCGGAGCTTTTCTGGAAAGATGAAAAGGAGAGGTTTATATAGTACTAGCGGCCGCCCGCGTGGAAAAGTAACTTTTTAACCCCTTACTACCCCCTTTTCGCAATAAAAAGTAGCCTATGTCCTTTCTCAGGGTCTAGATCATCTGTATACCAAATTTCATTTAAATCCATTCAGAAGTTTTGGCGTGAAAGAGTAACAGACAGACAGACAGACAGACAGAGTTACTTTCGCATTTATAATATTAGTTAGGATAGTGGCTTGCCCTCACTTCGCTTTGGGATAGCAGTTCAAAGCTGAACCTATAGATGGCGCTGGGTGTCAATTCCATCGCGCTAGCGATTCGTATTTTCGGTTTACCTATTAGACTAGTCGTTGACGTATAGGACAGAAGCCCAGGAAGATATTCCTAGTGTATTTTAGTGTACTAGTCTATTGGGCGCCCAAGTTGTGCTTCTGTTCCATCTTAGCTTCACCGTAACATGATCGACCCATAATGTAGGCGGCGTAGAACATAGACGCTATAAGTATTAAGGTAGCCATTGAAAATCAGTTAGAGTCAGTTATACACATAGGGTACATAACAAAGTTGTGAACTATGTCATTACATTATTCACGACTTAAAAATCTCTTATTTTTTAAAATAAAATGATGCACATTACCTACTAATAACTAATGCGTCAAGAAAGCGTGACAGACGGATGTTTGAGAACGAACGAGAGCTCATGTTTTATAGCCAATGGGGTTACCATACTCGGAGACGAAAGCGGTGATACCATCATTAATTTTCACGACTTTCGATACGCATTACATGTATGTATATTTTTTGTACAAAACTTGAATCCCAAAACGCTCTTCTTCAATAAATCATAAACCATTCAACAAATAAGATAAAAACATCATATTTACAACAAAACTCGAATAAAAGACAATAATAAAAGAAAAGAATTATGAATAAATTATAGACAATGTCAAAATCGATACTTGAAGGCGTGGTAGGTATGATGCCGCCTACTTCGGCGGTGCTGACGAGGTACACGCGTCTCTGTCGCGCGCGGCTCTCTTTCTCACGTCACGATCGATTGTCAGACAAGTAAACATAATTTTATGTATCTATAAAACAGGTTTGATTGAATCTGCGAAGGTAAATTTTGTGGATTAACGAAGTAGAGATTTTTGATGGAAAATCAATATTGAAGGAAGAGTTTACAGTTTTATATCATTTGATAAATGACTCTGGATGCTCTATAATAGGTATAGGTAAACGCGTGTCATCCTAGACCTCATCGTCACTTTCCATCAGGTGTGATTGTGGTCAAGCGTTGGCCTAAAGTTTAATTTAAAAAAAAAACATATAAATAGATATTCTTTATTGCGCAGAAATAGAATACATGAGGGAATCAAAAGCAGTATCCAGTACAATAAGGCGGTCTTATTACTTGTAGCGATTACTTTTTTTTGTATATTTCAATTTCACTTACAGTTATTATTTGTAATTAATTAAGTTTTTTTTTGGACAGTGCATTTTTAAATCTAAGTCATATTTCATATTGAGCAATTTACCCCAACTTACCCATATGATTATCAAAATGTTAAGATGGAATATGATTTATTTCACAAGCGTCATTCCCAGTTACGTCCAAAGCTGTCACTTCGGAGCCCGGGGTACGCTTAGACCATGATTCAGGGTTTGAGGAGTCTGGTAATTACAATGAAGGACACACGAGTGACCTTCGCAACCCATTTAACTGGCTGGAAGCGCACCGAATCCTGATTTTAAGTATTTAGTACATTAAGATTATATTTGTCTAAAAAGAAAATCACCAATACAATGACGTGACGTAACGAAAAAAAGACATAAAAGGGCCTACAACGAAATGGAATTCACGGCCAATTATTTCTCTTTCAACTTGTACTATTAAGTATTCTGTGCCATTGTGAAAGAGAAAGAATTGCCGTGAATTCCATTTCGTTGTAGGCCCTTAACCTTAACCTTAGGGCCTACAACGTACAACCGTTTTGCGAGATATACTGTCTCATCCAAACAACAGATACGCATAGGGAATGCCCTATGCGTATCTGTTAGACAGTATATTCTCGCAAAACGGTTACGTTGTAGGCCCTAAGGGAACTTTGATTGTGAGTAAAGTCGATGCTTAGGCACGTAATAACAGTGAAGTAACTTCCACGATGATGTGATGTGGCTCAGTGGGTAATTTTTCATCTTTCCATACAAAGTCAGTCACGTGACTTGGTCATTTTGAATGGGGAGTCGAAAATTTTTTCGAAGAATTTAGAAAAGTTGTTGAACAAATGTTGTTCAGAATTGTTGATAGATCACGTGGTTAAAGGGATGTAAATGTTCCCAGATACACCCTGTATAGGCTGATACCTACTGCTTTTTTTCTTTTTTTTTATTAGACTATAGGCCAACGCTAGACCACAATCGCACCTGATGCAAAGTGACGATGAGGTCTAGGATGACACGCGTTTGCGTAGAAGATGCCGTTCACTCTTGCCTTAAAGATGTCCAGGTTAAAGTACTTTTCATTTAAACGTCAAGCGGTAAGTACATACAATGTACTTGAGAATAAACGTCGCGTTAATTCCCGTTTTAATCCATACTAATATTATAAATGCGAAAGTAACTCTGTCTGTCTGTCTGTTACTCTTTCACGCCAAAACTACTGAACGGATTTAAATGAAATTTGGTATACAGATGGTCGAGACCCTGAGAAAGGACATAGGCTACTTTTTATTGCGAAAAGGGGGTTGTAAGGGGTTAAAAGGGGGGTAAAAAGTTACTTTTCCACGCGGACGAAGTCGCGGGCAGCCGCTAGTAATTTATAGTTACTTTTTATTGATTCGCAAACGTTTCCCACTGGCCTCGAATACACTGTCCTTGGGTCTGTAACCTTTGCACATGATTCATAAGTCATTGGTACTCGCGCATTGTGCAGCGCGCGCCGAGCGTGACCGACAACCTAAGGCTAACAGCTTAACGACCACCGTGTTTACTGCATCTCGGGTATTAGTCATTAATTACGATATTTTTTAATTTAATTGGCTTACTTTTATGTCAAAGACAGGTTTGATTTTTTTTATAGAGACGCGTAGGCGTATCGTAGAGATAGCCTTATAAACACATTAGCCGTGAGAGCCACGCTTTGACATGAATGGGCTGGCTTCGCCGAAGTGATACCATGGCCTCTCAGAAGACCGACGTGTGAGGGTAAAGGTCGGCAGCGCACTTGTGTTAACCCCCTTTCCCTCCAATTAGCTCTCCCAAGTCAAGAGTCACAAGTGAACTGCCAACCTTTTAATCCGCCCGCCTACTTAAGCCTGCGGTCTGTAAGCCTCTTCGTTCTTATTTTCTCTTCTTAAATAAACATTTTGTATAAATAAAAAGTGTATTGATAAGCCAAAAAGTAGGGTTTTTTAAATATATAATCAATATAAATAATGCACCTACTTAAAGTTTATAGTCATTGCAAATTGCTTACAAATTATTCGGTAAGCCAAAAAAAAACCAATATCTAATTAGGTAAATAAATATAAAAAGAGATAACTTTTTAAATCCACAACTTTCGACCGTTTGAAGAAAAAGACGGTGAAAAATTCGACTGATAAGCTGACTTACTTACTTTTCGAAAGTTAAAATAAGTTCGTTGACCTTCGGAGAACATTCACTTAGTTAATAAATAAATTGCATGAACATTTTATCAAATAAAGATTTAATTGTTCTTTTTTGCACAATTTTATTCTTGCCATCGTAAAGCAATATAGCTTTAAAAAGTATTAGTGTTGCGTATTGCAAGACTGTAACAAGATTTTAATTGGGTCTTGGGTTTGGTCAGTATGACCGCAACATAACAATACATAATGTATAAGAACGACTTCTACTTTCTTATACATAACTAGTGGCCCGCCCTCACTTCGCTTCGGGACCGTAATTCAGAAACGAACCAATAGATGGCGCTGTGCTCAATTGCATCGCGCAAGCGTTTCGTGTTTTCAGTTTACCTACCTATAAGCCTTGTCGTTGTCTATAGAAGTTATCTCTTTATAAATAGTATAGAAGAAGATGTATTGTGACAAAGTCCTAAAGTGTACCTATACATATCTTTGGAGTCGACTGTACCTTAGTAAATAAACCCTGCGCCAAATGGGAGGTCGAAGTTTCGAAACCAAATGTAAGTATGTGAAGGATCTATGGATTTTTCATGCGTCTTGAATCTATGCGTTCGCTGGCTTGGCCTATTCGAGTGACTGGACGAGGATCGTCTCGTGAAGAAAGCATACCAGAGTCGACTGATGGGTCGACGCCTTGTTGGCCGACCTAGGTATTGCTGGAAAGACGACGAGTCGATTGAAGAAGTTTGTCAGTTTTGTATACTTTGACATGAGGCTATTTTATGACATCTTAAGGCAAGAAACACGTCAGTCAAAACGTTTTGATCGACTAACTGTTTAGTTAGGTACTATGTTTTATTATCTTAATACAGTCTAATGCAACACAGAATAAAATACACCAAATACATGCCGGGTGTATGATCAATTGATCATTTAAATCCCTTTATTACGTTATCGACCAACCATTTACCTTTGTTGTACATTGGCCAGCACATCAAGTTACTACAATCTGTCAAATTTCCTCAGTTGATATTGAACCAAACACGTTTGACATAAAAGTGAGGTTCGATTGAAGAAATTTGACATATTGTAGTAACTTGATGAGCTGGCCACCGTACATTGCTCTTGTTATAACTAGTTTTTAAGTTTTATACCTCTGTTTTGTGAGCAATAAAAAGTATGTTCATTCATTCTAAACATTTTTTTTGAGTGTAAATGTTTGATCAGATACACCCTCCCCATTTTGTGGCACATGTGCGTTAGTGGAATTAAGGCTGTGGTTTTGTATTTCATAAAATGCAAGATTAAAGCTGGTACTGGCCAACTCTAGATATGAAACTTAAAATAATGCAATGACTAAGTAAGTATTATCATTTTGGCGAAGGTTAATGGTTTTTAAGTTTTAATTGTTATTACAAGAATAATGGATTGTGTGATGGGATCGAGAATGAGATTATTGTTTTATCTTTATGAAATTTACGAACCTTATAAAATCTTTTAGTTGAGGACAGACGGCGTCGTGTCGATATAACACCCGCATTGCAAAAATAGCGCTTATGTCTCAGATATTGAGGTAAATGATGATCTAAAGTCTAAATATGACTTTTAGAAATTCGCGCAAAAAATTTCAATTTCTAGAAATTTGGTCTCATAACTTTTTATTTTTTTATAAATGGAGAGTCGTTTGCCGAAGTCGAGAGTTGTTGATCAAATTTAACCGTGGGAGAGCCACGGTTGAATACGCCGGCTCGACCTTAAGATACGAAGACCGAATAAGTGACGATACCGGAGGCCCTATCGGGGGGAAGGGGGGTAAAGGTTGGCAGCACACTTGTGACTCCACCGGTGTGTGCTATCGCTAGGTTAGGAAAAAACTCGCCCAAGAATTTCAAGCTTTTTTGCTCGTCTCTGCTCGAACTTAACGTCACCAATATTTTTTCGTTTAGTAGCGTTTAGTCAGTATTATCATCACAAATATATTGGTTAGGTTAGCTTAGAACAGTAACTGACCAAAAAATCTTGGAATTCACGGGTGAGTTTTTTTAGGGCGAGTTTTCCCCTAACCCCAATCGCTTACCAGGCGATCCGTCAACTCAAAATTCAATTTAAAGTGCGCAACACCATCATCCGAGAACGCACAAAAGTGGTAGATCCTAGGGTACCGAGCCGCTAAACTAAAGTGGGCATGGGTAGGCCATGTATGCAGAAGGGGAGATGGGAGGTGGAGCAAGGATGTTCTTGAATGGAGACCAAGAGACGGAAAGAGGAGTGTTGGCGGACAAACTGCCAGATGGTCCGACGACATCAAGGCTCAAGCTAAGGCAGCGTGGTCCAGGAAGACCCACGACAGAAAGAAGTGGAGGGAAATTGGAGAGGCATATGCTCTGCAGTGGGCAAATACATGCTGCTGAAGAAGAGAAGAAGAAGAGATCAAGATGGCCGGTAGAAGTGATGGTTAGCGGATGGAACTTACTTACCGATCCACCCTGTATAAGATAACTATCTTTATAATATAGTAGCACGCAAAAGCAGAAAAACACGCTAGTTTTGCCTAGTCTACGTCGACTTACCGCCCAGAACAAACCGGTGTGCGCAGACGCATTGAAAACTACAAAAATACATAACCAATAACCGCGTAAAATTAACAACGAACTAAAAATACGACAAGAAATAAACCATTCGAAACTCGACTTTAATATCACTACAAACATATTAACTTTTCTTTACACTATCAACAAGGTTTATAATCCCTTGGAAGTTTAAGGGTTTACGCGTGTGTTTTTGGTGTGTTGTTAAAAATTGTTGCAAAGGAATGGGACCCGTGTTGACTGGCTTGTTGATTTTGAGTTGTTTGTTGAGGATGGAAGTGAATTAGCGAGTCCTACCGCGGTATGGGCTAAAGGGATCCTGCGGGGGTTAATAGTGAGGGCAAATAAGGCCGGACAAACATAGGCTTTGGTCGAAAATAGCCTATTGTTGGCAAGGTATGTTTGGGGACAGTTAGGATGCTTTGGAGATAGCCAGTTTGTTGTTATAGTGGCGCCTTTGGGTATTGTCTCTAACTAGAGGTAATAAGCCGCTCTCACTTCGTTTCTTAATATAAGATCTAAGATTTACGCCATAGATGGCGTTGGGTGCCAAATACATCGCGCGATAGTTTTGTTTTTCGGTTAACTTAGAACTAGCCATTTCGTGTGAAGAATCTGCGAAATGGCGTACCGTTGAACTCCGGTTAATCTACACAGTAATATTTAATGATAGATCTCAGGCCAATCTACACGGTGATTGGTTATTTTTTAATGACAGATCACACCAATCAACCTGGTCTCAAACTAGAGCACACCCAGACCCAAGATAACTTAGAAAACGTAGGTAGTTTTCTAAATTGACTTAACCGGACGTGAACAATCAAGATGACCTCACTCCGCCTGATGGTAAGCGGCCGTGAGATCCAAACCTTAGGTAGGTTACCTACTCTTAACCTAAGGTAACCTTAGAACCTAAAGTCCTTGAAAGGAGACCGCGTCTCGGTAAGCGTGGTGTTGGACGCCGGGCGACAAGATGGGATGATGATATTCTAAGGCTGGCTGGAGTGGGCTGGATGAGAGGGGCCGAAAATCGGGAGCGGTGGCGTGCATTAGGGGAGACCTATGTCCAGCAGTGGATGACAGCGGGTTGCTGATGATGATGAACCTTAACCTAGTCCTTAAGCGAGACTAAGCAGCATGGTTATCACAGCGCAGTTTCAAGCTGGCGAGCTACACAGCGTCCGAGGTGCGCAGGCGCGTCGTGTCGCGGCGTCTTTGAGGCTCTCTTTGCTGCGGCCGCGCACCGGATTCGATTATTGGAGGTAGGGTTGCTAACTCTTGGGGAATTTACTTTTTAAAACTTAATTGTGTTTATCTACTATTTATAAAATGGTTAAGGATTAAGACATTTATTTCTCTAAAAGAATTCAGAACCAACTTAAAAGAGAAATACAAAAGGAAACTTAAATAAATTTAAGTACCTAGTGTACGGTAACTATGTTACTTGATAATAAAAATAGCTTAGGTATCAAAGAACAAATCTCATCTTAACTAACTTAATAATTTTTAAATACAAAGATTTAATAATATACGTTTAAAAATAACAATTCTTTGACTGTGACAGTCAATTGGTTGGAAAAGTCATCAACTCAGTAGAAAGAAGAAAGAAAGAAAATACATTTATTAATTTGGACACCACACCACATTTAATGTAAGACAAGTATGCGCTTCTTAACATAAAAATCGGCTGTTCCAAACATTTTTGTCTGGTGATTTTTTTTTTGTATGGATCAGCTGATTTTTATTTATATGATCTAAGATTCTAAAGGGGCTTTCGAATTAAATCGTGGTGCCTATCTACCTATTTTGAGTGTTTTGGGATTTAAAAAAATACCTCTTTGGATAGACCATAAGATATAGGGGCGTTCTACCTATTTATTTATTTGGTCTGCCAACATCATTACATTATAACATATGTCCCAGAAACTAATAGTATCTAAGTGATTAGAATGTAACAACAATTACAGGCAAACACAACATGGCTAAGTAAATTACCGTTCTATTATAGCTAATAGTACTTAAGTCTAGGCTTTATAATTCTTATTAATAATTTAGACGTCATTTATCACATCAGTTAAAGAAATCACCAACACAGACTTGAGGTGCAACCCTACCTTACAACTTGGCGGCCTGTTCATTATTGACACAATAAATTCTAACGCACGCGTTTTAAACCAGCCTCACGCACACAGCCGCACTCACACAACACATACAAACAACAGAGCCTCCGTACGATGTAGGAACTACGATTTGTATCCAGGATATGTTTTAGATTCCGATGGACATTGGCATAAAGTCTAGGCTAAAGGTGTTTTATTTTAATGTAATGGTAGCACACGAGCAGGCGGATCACCTGATGGTAAGCGATTAGCGCCGCCCATGGACACCTGCAACACCAGTGGTGTCACAAGTGCGCTGCTTACCTTTTAACCCTCCTGGATTGGGCCTCCGGTACCCTCATTCACGCAGCGAAAAACACAGCGCATGCATTGCTTCACGTCGGTTTTCTGTGAGGACGTGGTATTACTCCGATCGAGCCGGCCCACTCATGCCGAAGCGTGGCTCTCCCACTGTTAAGGTTAATTTGCTAAGCAATTTTTTTTAAAATTAAATTATAAGCCAACGCTAGACCACAATCGCACCTGATGGAAAGTGACGATGAGGTCTAGGATGACACGCGTTTGCCTAGAAGATGCCTGTTCACTCTTGCCTTAAAGATGTCCAGCCGGGCTAACATGCGCACCACGAGATAATTTGTCGACACTCGTATTTTGTCGGCGCAAGTTGCGTCTCGCTCACCTGACTGAGCGATGAGCGGGATAGAAGGATGCGCTCTCGCGAAAGAGAGTCGACAAAATTTTGTCGCGGTGCGCATGTTAGGCCTACATGTTATAGTGGTGGGGATTAAATTCTATGATCTAAGAATATTTTTGACACCTAGCTGTCAAGCGTGTCAGCTGGACATTCTAAGCAGTACCAATTTTATCGGAGCTTGTTAATTAAAAGATAATGAGCAAGTCTCGGGCGGCTGTGTGGGCGAACGCGGTTCATTTGTTACTCGTTTCTCAAATACGACGATTGTACTGAGAATTTCACGGTTGTAGAAATCGATCAACACTTTGGAGTAATCAACTTAATTCATCATCTGAATTATAATAATATCTTCTATCTACTTACTTATACTATTTATAATTTCTACCTATAATTTTGTACAACATTTTGTTCAATGATTTTGCGAATTTCATCGAAAATTATTATACGTCACGTCACGTGTGACGTGACCGAGTTTGTATGAAAAGTTGAAATTTATTTATGCAATTTTTGGAAAGTCATAATTTTGTATATACAAGTGTTGTTCAGCTTCAGAATGGTTGGTAAATGGGATGTAAACTTTCACAGAAGATACATTATGTAATTACTTTCTGAATTTGGTATACCTACTTACTAAGTAGTATAGAAGTAATATAGAGTAAGTACCTACTATAGGTATAGTCCACAAAAAAAAACAAAAACTGAAGGTTCTCCTTCAGTTTATGTTTTTTTTGTCTGTAAGTCCATCAAGCCCTGAAGGCATGTTCTATGGGTTATTCATCGAAATCTAACTTTCATAGCATTCCTCAAATCCATTATTTTTGTAAAATTTGCAATTTGTTAAAAGTTACGTTATTTATGGAAAAAGCCTTTTAACTAGTCGGTATGTTTTAAGATTCTGATATCGATTCCGGAGGAATGATAGATTTAAGGACGAAAGTTAGATCTCGAAGAAAAAAAATTATGATAATGATGATCTGGACCTATAACTACCGTGATAAACTCTTACCCAATTCAACTCCCAATAAAGTAAATAAACTATAAAATGGGTATTACATTAATTTGATTGGCCCTGCTCCACAAAGCTGGAAGCTCCAATTAAGCCAGGATGAAATGTTAATGAATCGTTAATCGAGTTTAATCGTTATTTTAATCGTAAGTCTCGTTAGGCGGACGATAGCGGCGACTCAAAGGGACGACAAAGTTGCGTGCGCGCCGTACGGTCAGTACGGTATAGGTTAGGGTTGCCTACTTTTCCGCCCAAATAAATGTCAAACATTGGAAATCACGTCTATATTGAGCGGGGTATCTTAGCGAAAGAATTATAAACAATCCTAACTAATCCTAACTTAATATTATAAATGCGAAAGTAACTCTGTCTGTCTGTTACTATTTCACGCCAAAACTACTGAACGGATTTAAATGAAATTTGGTAGGTATACAGATGATCTAGACCCTGAGAAAGAACATAGGCTACTTTTTATTGCGAAAAGGGGGTTGTAAAGGGTTAAAAGGGGGGTAAAAAGTTACTTTTCCACGCGGACGAAGTCGCGGGCGGCCGCTAGTAAATAAATAAATTGAGACACCACTAAGGTTTTCCCTTGTATTATGTTAACCAGAAACAACGAAGGAACTACAAACACCGAGACCCAAGACAAAATTAAATATCTGTTTCATCAACAAACATTTGTCTTAGTGCGGGAATCAAACCCGCGACCCCTGCGCCTCAACCGGCGCTCAAACTACGCCAAATGGGTCGTAGGTAAATAATACAAAATTTTCTTTTCGGATAGGATTCGGATTATTTTACGGTGACATAAATACTTAATTTTTTCTTATAAACATTTTTTTGTTAAAAGGTGGAGATGATGAGCAAATTTTTAGTTCGCAGGCGCATCGGTTGCTTGCGGCGGATCAAAAGGGACAGGATGGTTGCGTGCGCAGCCAGTACGGTAGGGGTGACAGAAGTGAGATCCGCGGAGATAAAGATTTGGAGTGATAAATCACAAATCACGTGGATGCGTTTAACATTTATTCATGACTTAATTATTTCAAAGTATCAGCCTATATACTGTCCCACTGCAGGGCAAAGGCCTCCATCATAGAAATCAAGTTATCGCTGCTATGATGGGATTAGGCTCAATCACCAAGCTTGCCTAATGCGGATTGGTGATCATAAACCCGAGCTATGTTCGAAAAATTCGAAACATACTTTTGCTCGACCCGGGAATCGAACCCGGGACCCCGAGATCACGGCCCGTTACTTAAACCACTAGACCAACGGGGCGCTTAGGTAGGTGGAGGCAGATAATACAAGCGATGTCCAAGCGTGCAACCCATCCACATCCAATGATGACCACGATCCTCAGTCATGAGGGAAAGATCGAAGAGAGAGAGAATTTCAAAGTAATATTAGCTGAATTTATGCAATGCTCCGTTGGTCTAGTGTTTAAGTACCGGGTCGTGATATCGGGGGGTTTGATTTCCGGGTCAAGCAAAAAGTATGCGTCGAAATTTTCGAGCTAGGGTTTGAGATCACCAATCCGCATATTTTTTTTTTTTTTATGTGATAGGTAGCAGACGAGCAGGCGGATCACCTGATGGTAAGCAATTGCCGCCGCTCATGGACACTTGCAACACCAGTGGAGTTACAAGTACGCTGCCAACCTTTTATCCCCTTCCCCCCGGGTGGGCCTCCGGTACCCTCACTCACTCGGCGAAACACAGAATAATTCGTTGTATTTTCCAATAAATAAATAAGTTAGGTGAGTGTGGTATCTAAGTCTTCAAATCTTTGACTATAAACCCTATATTATTATAACCCTACATCTGTATAATCGTAGCGATGACTTGATTTCTATGATGGAGACATGCCTATGATGGACAGTACCTAGGCTAATACTGTGGGACAGTATCTAGGTGTTATTTGTACAACCCTAGCCCAAATTAGCAAATCATTACAATTTATAATTTCCTACAATTTCAATGTAACATTTAAGCGAATTATTCATTAACTACTTATATAACCGTAACTAACATTCTATGTTTATAATTATCTACTTAATGGAACGTAGTTGGTGTTACACTTATCTATGGACATAGTAATACAAAGTTTTGAGTACAGTCACGTGCAGTAATAAGTATACAATCACATTCAAATATGAACCTTATAGCCTTGGCATAAGAGTCGACGTGTTTACATTTTATTGAAAGCGACACAACTTTTTAATCAAAAAAATGTTTAACGAGCTATGAAATGTTAGTTGGCCTCTATTACATGATTATAGATGTAATTAACTCATCAAATTACATATTTTTTACTAGCCGCCCGCCCTCACGTTTCGAGACATTAGTTTAACTATGTGTGCCAAAAGATGGCACTGGGCACGAGTGTTTTGTATTTTGGCTTTCTATATGTATAAGTAAGCCTTGTAGTTGTATGCATTTTTATTTATTGTAAATGGGCTTGCCCTTGGCTTCAAACTGGATCCTATATTCTGATTCATAATAAAGTAAACTGACAGATGTCAATGTGTCATCCCCATACATTATCACTCAATTTGACGCATGCAAAATGTCAAAATGCATAGAAACTTGTCATTTTTATCTGTCAGTTTACTTTACATGATTATGAATCAGAGTATAGAGTTAAGAAGAAGCCTACAATGGAGTGAGCTTAACCAGAAGTAACCTATTGACTCTAGCTTTAAAAACATATCTCTTTATTTATAAGTAGTAACGATGTCATCATCATTTCAGCCAACAGACGTCCACTGCTGGACATAGGCCTCCTCCGATTTTCTCCACATAGATCGGTCCTGTGCCACCCGCATCCAAAGAATTTCTGACACCTTCATCAAATCATCGTAAAGATGTGACTGTACGTAAGTACCTGCCCCTTCTTGAAAATAAATAAAATTAAATTGAATTACGAGTATAAGCCACCAGGACAATATACTCGTATGTGATAATGACGCAATTTATTTAGATGATCCGCCTGCTCGCCTGCTACCTATCACATAAAAAAAAAGACTATATTTTTATGGCTAGTCCTTAATTGGTGATTTTTGTGCAAAAAAGTTTATCTTTCTATCTATGTTTAGGAGTAAAGAAGGTAGCTATCAATTTTAAAATGACTTCTACCATATCCATAGAAACTCGGCCGGATTCTATAGCCATTTCAAGTAGGTCTTAATAAAACACGACAGGCAAACAACAGGCCCCGGCCCTTTGGCGGCCTTAAGGCCTGATGTTTGTTCGCCACTCGAGCCTGTGGCCACTAGGCTGGGGTGGGTGGCGGCGATATCAAAGCCATGGCGGTGTATAAAAGTAGTTTTTGAGAAACAAGAAAAAATGTAAAGTAATTAGGTGGCAAACGAGCAGACGGATCACCTGATGGTAAGCGATTGCCGCCGCTCATAAACACCTGCAAAACCAGTCGAATTACAAGTTACCTACCACATTGAGACTGTCATCCTCACCCTGAAGGCCTGCTGAGATGCCGTTTCACTCCCCGCCTAAAAAACCCAGGATTGTAAGAAAAGAGGAAACACATGAACTGGAAAGGCATTCCATGACTTGATGGCTCGGGGCAGGAATGAGGAGCTAAACCTTTTGGTGCGCACCGGCATTGTCTGGATGGTATGCCTATGGCCACGCTGTCCAGCACGTCAAGCAGGGATGACTTGGTTTCTATGATGGAGGCTTTGCCCTGCAGTTGTACAGTAGGTACTTATACTTTTATGACAAATGTTTAACCTAAGTCATGGTTAGTTACTAATCGTGTGAACTGAAATTAAAATTAAAAGTCATTGCACACGTTATCGACGCATCGAAGCCATGAAATCAGAATGCTACTGTCCGTGGGGCCAGGAAATAAGCGATTTGTGAGCGAGCTTATAATATAAGTGGTTAACATCAGTTTTCAGTGTGGTCTGAGCTAGAATCCCTTTTTATCATTAAAAGTTAAGTTTACAGGTGTTTTATCAAATGTGTGTAACATTTTAAGTATTATTTTTTTTTTATTCAATCGAGGGTAAGGGGATTAAAGGCTGGCTGCGCACTTGTTTGTGATTCCAATGGATGGATTTGCGGGTGTCTATGGGCGGCGGCAATCGCTTATCATCAGGTGATTCGTCTGCTCGTCTGCCACCTAACTACATAAAAAAAATCAAACTCAGGTGCTTTCTTAGAGATGCCAAAGAAGACATTCTTAATCCAACCAAGTGTTTATGTGCTAATTGTATTAAAACTAGCTTACTTAAGTATAAGAAAGCATGTAACAATGCTTGGTGGAAAATAAAAAAATATATTAAGTATATTAATATTGGGCAGTATCTATGTAGGCATATAATATGCTTCTCATGTTAATAATAAATTTATATGTATTAAATCTGTAATAAATTATTACTTAATCTAATTTAATAGACAACAGGCTTGAGATAATGACGTTATGGTCAGCATCAAAGGCATCGGTCAGCGTCAAAAGCTACTTTTGACGCCGACCTTACCAATACGCTACAATATACGATTTTAGTCTCTAATGATCCTATTATAACAAAATAACCTTTGAACCAAATATAAATAGATTTAACCAAATGCTACTCTTAAATCAAAAAATTAAGTCTAAAAGCTATTTACTAAACATTGCGAAGCTGTATTTTGCATTCATTTAAAAACAATTATACACTATTTCCAATCACAAGGTCACTCTAAGGTCACCTCTAACTTAATGGCCCCAAAAATGACCAAATTGATCAAGATAATTCAACTCTGTGTCAGATTGACGTCTATATCTTCATATCGGCCATCTTGGAATTGAAAATAAAGAAAACATCGCGTTCTTAGCTGTCAAATGATTGGAGATTAGAGCTATGGGAAGGTATAAATGATGAGTAATGCGCGAGATTCACACGTATGCATGTTATCTGTCATCGTAAGAGAGGTTAAAAAAGGTTTATTTGGGACAAAAAAATAGAGAGAAAAGATATTCTAAAAAGTTTTTTTTTATGTTATAGGTAGCAGACGAGCAGGCGGATCACCTGTGGTAAGCAATTGCCGCCGCTCATGGACACTTGCAACACCAGTGGAGTTACAAGTGCGCTGCCAACCTTTTATCCCCTTCCCCCCGAGTGGGCCTCCGGTACCCTCACTCACTCGGCGAAACACAGCAAAGTTCAATTAACTGTTTAAACTGTCCTATTTTATGTTAGATACCCACTCGTACATATTATGTAGAGTCAGCGATACATAATAGTTTCCTTATTTGAACTTTGCGCTGTCTTTATGTCCATGTTGATTGGGGCGACTTTTGAACTGCAATGAGGTAAGTTTAAGTGGTGCTGACTGTACACACTTTAACTACAAGTCCGGTTACTTTACAATCTATGTACGGTGGCCAGCACATTAAGTTACTACAATCTGTCAAATTTCTTCAATCGAACCTCACTTTTATGTCAAACGTGTCTGGTTCAATATCAACTGAGGAAATTTGACAGATTGTAGTAACTTGATGTGCTGGCCACTGTACCTTGGCCCAATTGATATTAAATACCAAATGTGTTTGAAATTCCTATTCTTATATGTGTGTATGTGTGTGTGGCACATAACAATAACACATTTATAGTTTGGGAGAGCCACGCTTCGGCTTGAATGGGCCGGCTCGACCAGAGTGATACGGCCTAATAGAAGACCGTCGACCGGCGTAAAGCAGCGCCTGCGCAGTGTTTCATCGATCGAGTGAATTTGAGTGAGGATATCGGAAGCCCAATTGGGAGGGAAAGGGGGTCAAAGGTTGAGAACGCATTTGTGACTCTACTGATGTTACGGTGTCTATGGGCGGCGGCCGCGGCAATCGCTTACCATCGTGTGATCTGTCTGCTCGTCTGCTACCTATCACATAAAAAGTTTTTGAAGAAATTTTACTATTTATTAAATTAAATAAATAAATTGAGACAACATCACATACATTGTCCTAAACTAAGGTTTTCCCTTGTACTATGGAAACCAGAAACAACGACGGAACCACAAACACCCAGACCCAACTCATATATTGGTTTCATCAACAAGCATTTGTGTTAGTGTGGGAATCGAACCCGCGACCCTTGCGTCTCAACCGGCGCTCAAACTATTGCGCTAAACTGGTCGTCTAAATAACAGGTACCTATTATAATATGTCTCTTAAAACGCTTCCAAATTCCACAACACATTATTACTACTAGCTACTGAAACTTTGATACCCTTATTCAAATGAGGTTTTTGTTTTATCGTTATATGGACGAAGCCGAAGGGCGACGCTTGTCATAAAACCCTCACGGTAGCCTGGATGTCAAAACTTGTTTTTGACGTGGGAGTTTTTTTTTTAAAGCCCGTGGTACACCGAGATTTGGATCAACTTTTTTGTATGGGAACGTAGGTTTCCTTATGATGTTGAACCGAAAGCCTTTTGATGTATTTGCCAAAAATAAATAAATAATAGGAATCGTTTTGTTTCCTAGAGGATCCGATAAATCGAACCCGGAACCTTTCGTCCTCGGGCACACAGTATCTACCAACAAAAGCCATGCCAGTCTTCAAACCCATTTTCTGTGAAATTGATATCAAAATCTTAAAATTTACTGATTATTCGTTCAAAAGCTCACACACGTGTAGGGGGAAACTTGAGCAAAGTAACTCGGGCAGGAATTTCAAGATTTTTTAGCTGGTCAGTCTGCCCGAGATTTTGGCTCGAGTTGCGCCCTAAGCTCAAACAAAAGATTACTTTTACTTCTGAATTCCACGCGAGCGTTACGCTGGCGCCCAGTCGTTCGTGTTTACCTGTTCTGATTTCCTCTCAATGTGTCCCCGTCCCGTAATCCTCTATAATCCGACAAGGGACATACGCGGCCTGATGAGGAGCAGGGATCCAGAGATTATCGAAACTTACTCTTTATTGATGGACTGGACTGCAACTGGACTTGCACGGAGACTGCATCAGAAAAAATGCTATGGTGGCGTTTAAATAAACTTTTCTTTTTTTTTATTCAACGACAGACAAGTATTTTACCTAGATCACACCTGATGTTAAGTGAAGACTGAAGATGAGGTCTAAGGTGGGTCATGCTTGCCCGAGAAAAGCCTATTCACTCATGCCTTACAGAGGACCAGGTTATAGGGTAAACGTGGGATAGATGCCGTAGGAGGATAGATGCCTCAGAAACCATGTAGATACCTGTGCGACCACTACATTTATACTCTTTCGTTTTTAAACGAAATACTATGAGTGTAGTGTCAGTTAAATAATATGAGTGAAGTCTTCGCACAGGTCGCTACGTGCTTTCTTAGGCATCTATCCTCCTACGGCATCTATCCCACGTTTACCCTATCGTTCAGGAAATACATCGGCGGGTAAAGAGTTCCATTCCTTGGCTGTTCGCATCAAAAAGGAGCTTGCATAGCGCTTAGTGCGAATGGCTGGAACTTTAACTTTTAAGGCGACGTAAAAAAGTATCTGCCTATAAATATCTACTATCCCACTCCAGGGCAAAGTTCAAGGCCCTTATCATAGAAATCAAGTCATCGCCATATCGTCATATTATGATGGGAAGCTGAAAGTGTGACGTCTCAACTAAATTTAAAATTATGGGTATGCCCACAGTGCCCACAAACAGTGGATGCGCGCCTGATCAGTAGCGATGATGTAGATTGTAGACGACCATCCTGTTTTTCGTACCATTTCCATAGATGGACCATTTTTCGTGGGAACAATATTTCTGCCCCAACATCCCAGTTCCTCCTACCTCCTATTTGCCCACCGTGAGAACGTCTGTCCGTCCGTCAGTCACGTCCGACAATCGCGCGAAGGAATTTGTTATAGATCAAACAATAATATTGAATCGGGTATCAATTAATGGGCCCATGTTTGCGTATGACACGGTGTGTTTGTCCGGAATTTCTTTCAGGGAAATGGCGTTTTAATTGAGATCTTTAATCGACGGATGCACGTAATTCTGTTTGTGAGGGAAAAGTTTTAATTGAGATTTAATGGTTGGTAAACATTTTCCGGTTGCGGCTAGGGTTGCGATATGATTTTTTTTTCAAAACGTAGTGTAAAGTTATTTTTAAGGACAAAACTGATTCTGTCACTTTTATTAGTCACCTTTATGCCTACCTAAGGGAAAGAACCAGTTTAAACCATCACAAACTTTAGTCTCAATTTTGTATCAATATACATACCTATATGTATGTACACAATACGTATATAATGTCGGAAATCGAATCTATAGCCACTGCGCTCCAGGGGCTCTTATTCTCATAATTTAATCAAGTACCTACTGAGGAACTGACTACTTATCTCAAAGCTTAAGCCCAGTATATGTAGTGTGAGGGTACCGGAGGCCCACTCAGGGGGGAAGGGGATAAAAGGTTGGCAGCGCCTTGTAACTCCACTGGTGTTGCAAGTGTCCATGGGCGGCGGCAATTGCTTACCATCAGGTGATCCGCCTGCTTGCCTGCTACCTATCACATAAAAAAAAATGGCTAACGCTTATTTAACGTCCTAACCTAAATGCCTCATACGAGGCAAAAACAATTGATTGTCTACTGTGTTTGCTATCTGGGCCTTACGACGTTAAGTTAAATAATTAAATAAATTCACACAACATCTCTGTATTACCTGATTCCGTACTAAGCAGCTTAAGCACTTGTGTCCTACTATCAGACAAAAGGATCACAAATATAATACTTAAACATAATATATACCGCCCAGACAATAAACAAATACAAGTGTTCATCACATAAATGTTTGTCCAGGATGAGGATCGAACCCACGACTCTTAGCGTATGAGAGGCAGGGTCACCAAATGCGCTATCGGGCCAGTCAACCAGTCATTTCATGAACTTTTTTATGTAGAGCCTAAGAAGTGGAAGCTGTAATTGAAACACAATAGGCAAAGCGATTAGGCTTCCTGTATTACTTCCTCCAACTCATAATCCAGACCACCAAGGCCACTCCACCACACCAATAAAACAATAGCCCCTAATAGAACCCTCTAGGCGCCACCAACAAATCTCGTGAAAAAAAGGTCCCGACCAGAGACAAACTTGCCGAAAAAAAACGCGCCGGCAGCGACCGACCATAAATCATCCGGGTTCCGTACACGAGCATATTTTAACGCTATGGTCACTGACCTACCGAGGCCCGAAAAAAAAAACAAAAACATTTTTTTTCTCTCTCCACCGGATATCATCGGCGCGGACATTTCGATGGGACGGCGCCTGATATTTTTTTTCCCAAAAAAAAACCAAAATACTCTTTATTACTAACGTGACAAAGTTTATTTTTCCATGTCAGGGGTGTACCATAAATCGTAAACTCAAATAGAAGAGTCAAATTTCGAATTGACAATGACATCACTTTCGTCTATTGTTTTAAGACAGCGACACACGAAATCTAGGGCTTCTCTCGCAAAAAATAAGGTTTGTAATCAAACAGCAGGGTTTAAGAGGATTACTCATGTAGTTACGCATCTGTTGGGAATAGGTTAAAGAAATGTTTTAGACAGTTTATGGGTTGAGCCCGATGGTGTGCGGATCCGAGACAGACTAATTCACGATAAATTAAGTTATTTTAAACCATCACAAACTTCAGTCTCAATTTTGTATCAATATACCTACCAAATGCACATACCTATAGGTATGCCCTATAGGTATAAATCTTTGACCATAGGTAGGTATATAATGTCGGTCTGGGGCGTAGTGGCTACAGAAAAATCTCTTATTCTCATAATTTAATCAAGTACCCACTGAGGAACTGAATACTTAGCACAGTATCACTAGCGCTCATTTAAATAAAAATAAAGCTGAAGAGTTTGTTTGTTTGTTTGTTTGAACGCGCTAATCTCCGAAACTACTGGTGCGATTTGAATAATTCTTTTTTTGTTGGATAGTCCATTTATCGAGGAAGGATATAGGCTAAATAACATTACGCTATGACCGATAGGAGCAAAGACAGAGCGGTAAATGTGTAAAAAACGGGGAAAATTATTCATTTTTGAAGGCTTTCTTTGCGTGCGCTGCGAAAACGGTTCAAGATACACAAAAAATATGTATGAAAGAATTATTCCTCATACATGATCTAAAAAAAAGTCCGCGACGGCATATGTCTATCTTTTAAGGTTTAGTCACATGACCGTTTTTATGGTACCAAATTTGGTCGAAATAATTTGTTTAAGTTGTATCAATATATAATATTAAGGGGTTGTAAGGGGTTAAAAGGGGGGTAAAAGTTACTTTTCCACGCGGACGAAGTCGCGGGCGGCCGCTAGTAATTAAATAAATTCACACAACATCTCATACCTTGACCTGACTCCGCACTAAGCAGCTTAAGCACTTGTGTCCTACTATCAGACAAAAAAGGATCACAAATATATTATTTTAATACGTGTATCTATGTATGTATTACAGAAACTAAACAAACACAAGTGTTCATCACAGAGATCGAACCCACGACTTTTAGCGTATGAGAGGCAGGGTCACCCAAATGCGCTATCGGGCCAGTCCACCAGTCATTTCATGAACTTTTTATGTAGAGCCTAAGAAGTGGAAGCTGTAATTTGAAACACAATAGGCAAAGCGATTAGGCTTCCTGTATTTACTGTCCTCCACTCATAATCCAGACCACCAAGCCACTCCAACCACACCAATAAAACAATAACCCCTAATAGAACCCTCCAGGCGCCACCAACAAATCTCGTGAAAAAAGTCCCGACCAGAGACAACTTCCGAAAAAAAACGCGCCGGCAGCGACCGACCATAAATCATCCGGGTTCCGTACACGAGCCATATTTTAACGCTATGGTCACTGACCTACCGAGGCCCGAAAAAAAAACAAAAACATTTTTTTTCTCTCTCCACCGGATATCATCGGCGCGACATTTCGATGGGACGGCGCCTGATATTTTTTTCCCAAAAAAAAACCAAAATACTCTTTATTACTAACGTGACAAAGTTTATTTTCCATGTCAGGGGTGTACCATAAATCGTAAACTCAAATAGAAGAGTCAAATTTCGATTGACAATGACATCACTTTCGTCTATTGTTTTAAGACAGCGACACACGAATCTAGGGTTTCTCTCGCAAAAAATAAGGTTTGTAATCAAACAGCAGGGTTTAAGAGGATTACTCATGTAGTTACGCATCTGTTGGGAATAGGTTAAAGAAATGTTTTAGACAGTTTATGGGTTGAGCCCGATGGTGTGCGGAACCGAGACAGACTAAAATTCACGATAAATTAAGTGATTTTAATACTTCGCCAAACTCTTCAAAGATTTCTACAAATGAATTAGGTAAGTACAGGACAGAAGTCACAAACGTTACCAATAATGAGAAGGTATTTTGGCTTCATTCCTTGAAAAAATTGAAAGTAAACAAACATAGGTTAAAAGGTTACATACCTACATTAATTGTACGTTGTTATAATAAGTCATTACTTAAATTGATGACAAGATAAACTACGAGTAGGGTTGCAAAAAAAAAACATCACATAGGCATATTATAAGGTCAACCTCAAAGTAGGTAAGTAGCTTTAGAGTAATGATAATTTTGATATTTTTTTAAGCATATAGAAAGTAACGACAACTGAGAAACTAGTAGAGTTCCAATGTTTTGAGTTATTTATAACATAACCAATGTGATTACCATACTCTTAAGTGGAGTGACGCCATCATTTATTTTCCTAACTTTCACACCACACCATCAGGTAATCGTCGATTTCCTAAAATAACACTAACCTAAATAAGTGCCCAACTACTTTGTACATGTTACGCCTTTTAAAATTCATAAACACAGCATCATCCATACCCCCACAAAAGCCTATATTCTTCAAAAGTGATAATGCAAAAATATTTAGCCAACAACATTTCAAAATATTTTCAAATCGCACACCAACCGTCCATCATAATTTGCCACAGACTACGCCCACTTTGACAGCTGTCAAATTAATCTGACAAGTCTATTGCCGCCATTTTTTTGACCAGCAACAAAGCAAGTTTTTTTTGGAAAAAGTTTAGAGGCATGGTGACGAATTGTCGAAATATTTTGTTATCTTCCTTAAGGATAAATAACTTTGGCGCCTCGGTTGTGTGTGAAAAAAATGGGCAGGTATTTTGGTATGCTGTCACCTAATTAGATTGAGATTGTTTTTGCAGCAATGCAATATTTAAAGTTTTTGATGCAACAATGCATTAGGTAACACTAGGTAGTTATCGAATCAGCAAACTGAAGTGTCAGTGGGCTGGTCACATTAGCCGCAGAACTGACAACCGTTGGAGCTATAAAGTCCTTGAGTGGAGACCGCGACTCGGTAAACGTAGTGTTGGACGCCCTGCTACAAGATGGGATGACGACATTCGAAGGCTGGCTGGAGTGAGCTGGATGAGAGTGCCGAAAATCGGGAGCGGTGGCGTGCATTGGGGGAGACCTTATGTCCAGCAGTGGACGAGCGTGGGTTGCTGATGAGGTAGTTAATTAATTTTTCCACTGGCCGTTTGTTGAACTTTGTCCTACAATTTTTATATTAAGCACTACCGTTTACTTTTAGTCGTTTTAATCTCGAAGCCCTGAAAATATGTGGTACGAACAAAGCCTCTTTAGCATGTAACATCATTATCAAAATAAGCAAAACAAAAAACAGCTGTTCCATAACATATGAGAATATTCACCCGCAATAATGTACCTACGTATAGAGTGTCTACGTAGATACTGAACTGTCATAATAAATGATTCATTGTTTACATTCATTAAAATGGCTGAAAAAACTTTTTACTTTTTAGTATATTCTATGTAGGTATTTATTTATAAAAGGATAAATTCTATAGACATCGACAAATCTTATATACAAACCGAAAAGGCGAATCACTAGTGCGATGCAAACGACGCAAAGCGCCATCTATTGGTACAGAGTCGAACTAATGTCCTAAGACGAAGTGTGGGCGGGCCACTAGTATATTATAAATCTTAAACTTTAAAAGCTTGTTAAATAGCACTTTTATTCACCTTTAAACTTAAACATAATTGGCTATAAATTGCAATAGCAAGTAAAAACGAGAATCCTATCATTAGTGCAATTATGAATAAAACAGGCAAAACAACGGATGATTCGTTAGGGCCGGCGTTATCTCTTGTCCCCCATAAAAGACCTATCAGAGGACGAAAAGGGACAAAAGAAATGTGGAAAAAATCCCGGCTTATCGCGAGCGGCGCCGGCGCAGGGTAGCGGGCTTTAGGGATCGGTAGGGCTAGCACGAACTTATAAGAAATCGTATCGTGCCCACGCTAGGATAACGTTATAGTCGGGCCGTTGTATCATGCCCGATTTGACAATATATTTTTTTTATTTTGTATACATCCTTGTTATGAGGAACACATTTAGCGAATCATAAAAGAAACCACTTTTAATATAAACTTCATTTCATAATGTCAAGGCACTAATTATCTAATTATTTGTCTTTTATTACTTAAAATAATTTGAGAATAAAAAGAAAACGTAAAATTTCCACTCAATATTACGCGTTTACAAAATTACGCCGTTTGACACGTTTTCAATGAGACGTACGTACCTACTCAGCACGAAGCACCTTTTATGACATATCGTATCGTATAGTCGACAGCAAACGTAGATGATCAAAATCAAAAACTCTATAGGTACGCATTATTGAGCGGAGTTCGCGTCAGAACTGTATGAATTACTTTGAGGCGTCAAAAATGTATGAATTTGACACTTTTCACACATTTCAGAACTGTATGAAGCAAACTCCACTCAATTGTGAGTATAGGGTTTTTAATTTTAATCATCTACTTTTGCTGTTGACTGTACCATTTCCATCAAAAATGTATTGGATACATAGCTATACAATCTATGGATGGACACTCATCTTTCCTTCCATACATTTCCTAAACTTTGTCTGGAAGAAATCGCTACAAGCGATAAGACCACCTTATTGCTGTTGTTTCAGTCTGTATTCTATTTCCGTGAAATAAAGAATATCTGTCTATTTGAGCAATCGACTAGTTCTTACTTATATACTTAAGAATCTACGTAAGAACTAATCAAATCAATCGTAAATATCGTACGTAAAAAAAAGACAATTTGTATGAGAATACGCTACGATTTCTGTGAAACGTTCGTGCCTACTACACGTTCGTGCTTACAGTGTGCTTACGCTCTCGTACTCTTAAACAGAACTAGCTGTATCTACGCTACGTGAAAAGTAAAATACTTATACATATTTGATCTCTTCAAATTCTTAGACGATTGTTCTTACTTACTTCGGTTTAATACGCAACTTTCTTTAATGCATGAATGAACAGGCATCTTCTAGGCGTAGAAATAAAAAAACGCGTATAAATAAATATATTATAGATAACATATTATAGCCATACATCACTATCTGTCAAATTTCTACGATAAATTCTGAACCATACATGAGCACCTTAACGTTTTATTAAATAAGAATCAATTAATGTGGATGTGTGTACATAGATAAATTACTATTTAATTGATAAATAACAAGAGTGTCCAGGACTTGCGGATTATTAAAATATACGATGTTACCTAACTTACTAGTACCAGAAATCGAATAGATCTTACCCAACTCTACATAGGGCAAGAGAAGAAAACGAATGAAAAAAAAAGTTATGTGAAACTGAGCTAAGAAAAACCATACAATAAAAAAATTAACAGAGTAGGAGAGGCCGCTGTGGCATTCCCAATAGCCGGCAAATGCGCGGATAGCAATGGAAACGATGGGGAAAAGCCAGGATTGGATGAAACATAGCTGGGCAACTTAGTCTGTCACCGACATAGCCCACCGAATTAGCAAACTGAAGTGGCAGTGGGCTGGTCACATTAGCCGCAGAACTGACAACCGTTAGAGCCATAAAGTCCTTGAGTGGTGACCGCGACTCGGTAAACGTAGTGTTGGACGCCCTGCGACAAGATGGGATGATAACATTCGAAGGCTGGATGAGAGTGGCCGAAGATCGGAACATAATACAATGTACTCTGTGATCGGAACTGAATCGGAACACATGCAAAATGTCAAAATGCATAGAAACTTGTCATTTTCATCTGTCAGTTTACTTTACATGATTATGAATCAGAGTATAGATATCATTTCTTTTGACGGTGAACTCGAACTTAAGTTAGATTTCAATACTGATACTGCCATAAACGCAGTATCACATGATACTGCTTTTATGGTAAGTATAATTTGGATCCTACATTTCAATCATTACTTAGCATACATGCAGTATCACGTCATCTTACTGTCTTTATGTTATGTAACTTGAAGGTAATGATTATGAGATCTACTAAGCATAAGTACAGTAACGCATCATACTGTTTTTAAGACTAGACCACTAATATAGTAAATATGTTAGCCTACTAAGAAAGAAAACAGTATATATATCTTACTGTAGTTTTGCTAAGTGACTCTGAATAAAAAGTTTGCAGTAAGTGTACCCACTGTAATTATGCTAAGTAAAGTAACAAAAATGCCTGACTTACTGCAAATTTCTAAATGCTAAATTTGGATTGAAAAACGATACAAACAAATGGATTAGACGAAAATGTAGATCTCGTTATCGTGATCACGGCTGTATATGTAACTCAGTTTTGTCAAAATGCCGACTTACTGCAACTATGCTAAGGACGGCAGCATACTAATACTAATATTATAAATGGGAAAGTGGGTCTGTCTGTCTGTATGTTTGTCCAGGGTGCGGATCGAACCCACGATCTTTGGCGTGTGAGGCAGGATCACTACCAAATGCGCCATCCGGCCAGTCAAAAGTAAAGAGTCTTTGTGGCATCTTTGTTTTGTTTGATTGTTTTGTTGTCATGTGTGTAGTGTATGTTCTTTACATTCATACTTAGTTACAACATAAATTCGTACATCTCAAACTTTTACCTGATTCCATACAAAGTAGCCTAAGCGCCTGCGCTGTTTTTCGGTACATCTGAGTGAGGGTACCGGAGGCCCAATTGGGGGGAAAGGAGGTTATAGGTTGGTAGCGCACTCGTGACTCTACTTGTGTCACAGGTGTCAATAATAACAATATTTATTTAGCAATGAAATAATTATTATGACATAGGGAGGCAAGCGAGTCACCTGATAATAAGTGATCACCACCGCCCATGGATGTCAACCATCCCGTACTACCTACTTATCCATACTAATACTAATATTATAAATGGGAAAATGTGTCTGTCTGTCTGTCTGTATGTTCGTCTTTCTTTCACGGCAAAACGGAGCGACGAATTGACGTTATTTTTAAGTGGAGATAGTTGAAGGGATGGAAAGTAACATAGACTACTTTTTGCCCATTTCTAACCCCCATTTTAGGGAAGTGGGGGGCGCGAGCGAAGCTGCGGGCAAAAGGTAGTCTCGCATAAAAACGAGTTAGGCGGAAATAACAGGAATCGAACCCTTGACTGTTGCATCCTGCGGCAAGCCACTCGCCCTGCTTCCTTGTCACTTTAAAAACACTTTCTTCTGTCCTTGACTTTGAAATGAGGTCTTAAACACCACAGTATACATTTAACCAGTGCTTCGACATAACTGTAGGTACTAAGAAGTACGAGTATTAACGCTAAGATTGGAATCTGAGCACGCACTTCTGGATTTAATTTTAAACCTAATGCGTATTTCTACTACCAGCTCGGTGGGAAATGTAAAGATATATTTATTTTATGTGTTGTCCGCGTGAGGATAGATCTATGATCCAGCAAAGAATTCTGTGATCCAGAGATGACCTAGGTCTTAAAAACTCTCAAATTGATTACTTAATAACATAATAAAAAAAGGGTTTTCTGCCCAGAGACACCCATAAATCAAGTAGAGTCAATGTGCGCTTTCAAACTTTTCATGACTTTTTTTTTACATTATAGCGGAAAAACGAGCAGATGGCTCACCTGATGGTAAGTGATCACCGCCGCCTACACCTGCAACACCAGAGGCATCACAAATGCGTTGCCGGCTCTTTAGGAAGGAATAAGCCCTTTTAAGCTGCCAGGTAAATTGTAGTGGAACTCAATACTATGTTAACATCTTTTTATATACCTATGATTATTCCGAATAAATAAATTCATTTCATTTCATTTCATTTTCTTGAAGATCACTGTGTCGTATCTTTACTTACACGTACTTATGTACTTTATTGACAGAGTCCCGTATTCCCGTCAAAGTAGCGATGACTTGATTTCTATGACTGAGGCCTTAGCCCTGCAATGGGACAGTACCTATATAGCCTGATACTTTACTTTTTTTTATTGACAGAGTACCACCGCCAATCTCCACATACTGTGGCCAACCATCGGGCGGATCCAATAAAGATCGGTAAAAATTCCAGCGCATAAAACAAGCGCGGCGCATTCGATCGATATCGGTCGATCTCTGTGATCGAGCCGCTATCGCGCATCTCGGGACTCCCGCTCGTCGGCGCCTAACGTGTTAAAGGTGGAACCTACGGTTTATCGAATATGGATAGGCTGTTGGAATGCTGGTAGTGAATTGTGATAGTTACTCGGTATGTACAGGAAACCGTACGTTGGTATAATACAGTATCTGTGAACATTTACATCTCTTTAACCACGTCTTCTACCAACCATTCTGAACAACATTTATTCTAGAATAGTGGCCCGCCCTCACTTCGCTACGGGAGATTAGTTCCAAACTCAACTAATAGATGGCGCTGGGCGTAGATTACATCATGCAATTGTTTCGCTTTTTCGATTTCCCTATAAACCTTGACGTTGTTAAGAGAAGTTACCACTTTATAAATAGTGTAGATGTAGATTGGAAAATCCGTATCGGGTGTGAAAAATGCGCTAGATGGCGTACTGTTAGGTAGACTGCAGAGGTCCAACTTAAGCTTAGAAAATATTTTGAGCTACAATAATAATCATTATTAAAAAATAAGTAACAACTGCTAATATGAATATTAAATTGCAAAAGTTACGTACGTTAATGCAAAAAATAACAGTACCTACACCTTTTTTATTCTTTCCTTTTACAATTTTTAGTTTTATCCCATATTTTTCTTCCAAATGGCTTTTATGTACTTTTATTTAAACTCATTAGAATTTCTGCCCCACTTATTCCACAAAACTGTCAAACATTTCCTTTTTAAACTGAACTTTTATCCCATTTAACCTTTTACACGTTGAAACATATTTTTTATCGCTTCTATCCATACACCTTGCTCCGTTAATGCGAACATATGTTTCCAAGATACTGCTATCACACGGTAGTAAGTCGTTATCAATGGAATAGTTGTGTATGCAGTATGCTCGGAAATTTAATGTAAATAGTCGTATTGGAGGGCTGAAAAGTCTAGGGGACGTGGTGCTTGAAAAAATGCACTTGAAAAAATATGTTTTAAAATAAATTAAACTCTTTTTTTTCTTTTTCTTTTGTCTTGGTATACCTAAACATAAGACGCCTTTAGGCCAGATGGAGGGACGATTTGCGCAAAATGGCTGAAAGAAGCTGCAGAAACTAAGCAGTTTTTTTTAACAAACAAGTAAGGTAAAAACATCTCATTAAAGAACCTGATAATAAAATAAATAGGTGCCTACAAGTACTTTTTAAAGTAACTTATAGGTATGTTTGGTCCTTAATACGATGAAAAAAGATGTAAATTTTTATTATGATGAATATTTACCACCTTACCACGCAAGAAAAGATGTTTTAAAATACAATTTAATTTGCCTATGGTAATAACAGGTGTGTATAAAGAATAAAGTGTGCATTTATCTTGCCAATTTCATCAATTAAAAAATTCTTCGTGTCATCATTAGATCGATCATTAATTACACTCGGTATCTCCCCCTGTCGTCTGTCCATCCAACTGTCAGATTCTAGAAGTCTATAACATTTCATAAATAAACTTGCTATAAAATATCGACAGTAGATAAGTACTTATGCAGATTATCACCTTGTGTTCACTTCACATCTAGCACTTGCAAATAATCATCTGCATAATTTGAAAGAACAGCTTGCTATCTTAATATGAAAATATTTACACATCTTATTGTGACTTTTCAATGCTTGCAATAAGATATCTAAAAGGCTAGTATATTTTATTAATATTGCAACATCAATAATGCATTTATATGAAGAAAATTTAATGAAAACGGTAAGTAAAACTACAAATGTACCGTAAAGATATTTGAATTAACATAAATCCATGTTTGATTTTACATTGATGTGAATAAACTGCAGTTCGTCTCCGGGACTATACAATGTTTATGCATGTTGAAGGACAGTTTCTGCGACATAATTTAAAAAACAAATGTTCATAAATATTTTCTATCTATTTACCGTATTGAATGGATAAAAGGTTTTTAGTGGAGATGAAGTGTAGATAAGCAACGAAAGTTCAAGTAGGTATGCATTTTCTTTAACTATAAGACAGTCTTATAATTCACTAGCGGCCGCCCGCGACTTCGTCCGCGTGGAAAAGTAACTTTTTACCCCCCTTTTGACCTCTTACAACCCCCTTTTTGCAATAAAAGTAGCCTATGTTCTTTCTCAGGGGTCTAGATCATCTGTATACCAAATTTCATTTCAATCCGCTTCAGTAGTTTTGGCGTGGAAAGAGTAACAGACAGACAGCACAGACAGACAGACAGGACAGAGTTACTTTCGCATTTATAATATTAGTATGGATGCTAATAGTTACAATTTTATTTATGTTAAAGCAATTTTTTGCAATTTATTCTTAAGTAAATAATGCACTTAAAAAATTCATCGAAGGTTTTAGTTTTAGCAATAAAGATTTTTCTATTCTATTCTCGAAGCCACAACCTTCCACTTATCGGGTGGCTGTTCTTCCAATTAAACTAACCGAACCCCTTACTGTGCCGACGAATTTGGTTAGTACTAGATTCGCCACTTGTGACTCCATTTGCTTAACATCAGGGATCTCGTCGAATTCTTTACTGAATAGTAAGTAAGTATAGTCCGAGGCAAGAAAGTGTAGTTATGACCTTGAGTGCGCACAAACCAATTTTGATAGAAAGTCTTCTTTTTTACAAGTGCGCAAAATAACGGTCATCGCTATACTTTCGTGCCTCCAGCTATATTACACAACGATTCAGACACTCCAAAAAACAAATTCAAAAAATGATGTAAACTTTACGACACAGTGGTCGAACTGTTCCACCTCTGGGACATAATCTTCCTAATCACTTCCTCCGCACAGTGGGCAGTAAACGCATAAACCGTACGTGTCCAAACAAAAAACTTATGCATTTATACGCGGCTGTGAAGTTCTGATGCGGTGATCATAGGGGCCGACCAGTGGGGTTGCCCAGTGGGGTCGACACGGAATAAAGCATAGATTTTTTAAAACAAATGGATTAAGTTTCGTAAAATTTTATACGGACTACTTATAATTTTTTTTTTATATGATGGGTAGCAGACGAGCAGGCGGATCACCTGATGTTTAGCAATTGCCGCCGCTCATGGACACTTGCAACACCAGTGGAGTCACAAGTGCGCTGCTAACCTTTTATCCCCTTCCCTCCCGATGGGCCTCCGGCACCCTCACTTGCTCGGCGAAACATAGATAAATTCTAGGTCATTCTTTGAAATCTGAGTTTTGTAACAATCCTCACAATATTCCTCCTAAATTGGCATAAAGATTTATAAAATATAACGATAATATGAAATAACTTTTCCATAAATAACATCTATTAACCCTTCTACAGATGAAAAGAGGACCAAACTTAATTTATAGCCCGATTTTTTATTAAAATGGGATTTCTTTCACATGATCTGTTTGACTGGCGATCATAGTAAATCGTTATATAATTTCTTATTCTGTCTTTGTAATGGCTACCGTATTAAAAAACCTCAAGTCTATGCTCAGATAAATCTTACGCAATTACTTACTAAGAAGGCGTTGCTTCCAGAAAGTAATTTGCATCTAATTGAAAAGTTAATTCAGTTGTAATGGAATAAATGATGCTTCATTGGCAATAAAAACTGTGATCAATAACAACTCATTATCTCGGAGGAGCTTGGGTGGTTCGCATGTCGGTCTAAATATTTTTACCTACAGTAAAGAATATTATGATTGCGTGTAGTAATTATATCCACGCGAATAGCAGATACACATTGTATTGTAATTTCTAGGCCTGTGGTCCTCAAAGACGCGTGCAACACACATTAAATATTGAGTATTTATACCACAAAATTGGCGAGAAAACTTGCTTGTTTCAAGTAGTTTCTCGAACTAGAGCAGCCACGACCCAGGTGGTCTGGTCTGCTCTAAGTTCTGAAGGTTATGCGACGATGCTTTTATGTAATTACCAGATTTAATTAGTTCTGGTCTCGGGTTCGATTCCCGGCCAAGTCAATTTAGGAAACACTTTGGGTTCTGGGTGTTCTGAGTTGACGCCCCCAGTTAATTAACGACATCTGTTACTCATAGTACAAGGTTGCCCTAGTTTGAGACCAGGTTGATTGGTGTGATTGTTTGGGGCATTATTTTCTCCCCAACCATGACTCAAACGTACTCCGAGTTCCAAAGCGGGCTTTGGGTGTCATTGGGAATAGTGCGCTGGTATTATCCTAACTAATATTATAAATGCGAAAGTAACTCTGTCTGTCTGTTACTTTTTCACGCCAAAACTATAGATCGGGTTTGAATGAAATTTGGTATACAGATCTAGATCCTGAGAAAGAACGTAGGCTACTTTTTTATCGCGAAAAGGCGGTTGTAAGGGGTTAAAAAGGGCGAAAATTATTAAATAATTAAAAATACTAGCCAAAGATACTATTCCACAAGGATGAACTCGCGGGTAAAAGCTAGTAATTAAGTAGTATTTGCTTCCTCAATATGGAATACAAAATATTATAGGTATTTTTGTGTCTACCATTGCGCCACATGTATACCTAGATACCACTGGGTCCACTGGGCTGTAACTTACACTTTAGCATTTTTTACCTCTTTTAAGTATGTACACTTTGAAAACCACTGTTCTAGAAACAATCCATTACAGAAGTATATGAGGACAGGGAAATGAATTCTTCGGTTTTGGCGTCCAGCCAAAGTGGCAGGGTTTTGAACTCTGTATCATTGTATCATAGGAGGTTAGAACCGCTAAATTGTGGAAGAATGTCAGTTGAAGTCAAAGGTATTTCATACTGAAAATGCTAAATACACTGGCATGATGTTTTAATGCAATGCAGAAGTTTAAAATTTATGGAGACATACGATTTCAGCACGAAATGTTTTGCACATTGTGCTATTGTGAAATTTACTTTCAAAAGTGTAACTCGTGTGTAAATTATAAATTGCTGTGTTTTTTTAAAGATAAATGACCAATAAAACCAGTAGTTAGTGTGTTGAAATTTGATTACACAGTTTACGAATTCTACACTTCATTTCAATGTCAAATACGTTAAGTATTTTTGTTCAACAATGGTTAATTTACTCGTTACAAATTATTCTTTTTTTAAATTAAAAGTAATGTAGCAGCCTATATACTGTCACACTGTAGGGCAAAGGCCTCTATCATAGAAATCAAGTAATTGCTACTATGATGGGATGAGATATTCCTACGAAAAAAACATAATTACTTACACGCTCACTTATTTTTCTTCTTCTCTCTCTGTATCAGCACAAATACTTTTATTCATCAAAGGCATAATTCAATCAGTCAAAGTGATATGTTTTATTGGACAAAGTAAGGAAGCACAAAAGAAAAAACAGTAACTATAATCTAAAGTCAGTCAAAATCATCAGTTAATAAGGCGAAACGCCAGCGCCATCTATTGCTACTGATCTAAGTTAAACCCGAAACGAAGCGAGGGCGGGACACTTTCCAAATAAATAAAGACCTCCTCATCAAAACTTTAATTATCAGTGTTTATTCAACAACTATAATATTTCACCCAAAATTTACACTTTAAAAAGGCCATTTATTTTTTGCCCCGTGTCGGCGGCAGTGGACAAAGGCCGTGTTAGGCTAGAGGTGCGAGGCGGCTACTGGCTTGCCACCCCCATAAACCGCTGAGGTGGTCTGTTATGGGCCCTGCTGACGTGATGTGGAGGTGGTCATGGAAATTTGAAAAACACGAAACATACATACTTCTGTATTGTGACATTTGTGACATAACTTAGAGCCTGATGGCGAAATTGGTAGTGACCCTGTCTGATACGCCAATATGGTGGGTTCGATTCCCAACCGTAATGTATCGAATAAGAAATCAGAAATAATTAATTGGATGAAAAAGTATACTGAAATATTATTGAGTTTATAATTTACCTTTCTTCGCCGTAAAAGAAAAACATAGTGATGATTTTTGAAGAAATAGAAATGTTATTTGAAGAAAGCTACAGCGCGTAAAAACTCTTTAAAGCATTCTTTTTTTTTACAAAAATTTTGATTTTCCGATCTAAATCTCAGAAAAAAAAATTCAACTCTAAATGCCAATTTCAAATACGTAACTATTCTCAACACCAGCGTTGAACGTTAACCCTAAATTGCAGACAAGCGCTTACTCACTTAGCGCAGCTGCGCTTAGCGCGCAATAAAAATCGCGCTAAAAGGCAAACAAGCGCAAAACAATGTACGGTGTGCGCAAAGGCGCAATTTTGCAAACGCATTCTTGCATTATAGAAGGTTCATCAATACAATGTAAAGATTATTTACAAAGTAAGAACCTTAGTACTAGGAGTAACAACAAAGACACAATGAAAACGGTAGGCGTAATAAATTTATAGGTAAAAAAAGTACTGGTGTACAACAAGAAAGACATAATTTTTATGGGGACTACAATTTTTTGTTAATCTAGTGTTTAATCGATTTTTTTAGTTATTTTTTTATTTAAGTACTAGTGGCCCGCCCTCACCTTGTTTCGGAACAGTAAGAGTTCCATTGTCTATCAATAGATGGCGCTGGGCGTAGATTGCATCGCTTTAGTGTTTCACCTTATAGATTTGTATATACCTAAGGTGTGTTGATGTCTATAGAATTTGTCTCTTTATAAATAGTATAGATTTTAATTTCCATAGCAAAATAGGTTGATGAAACCACAAAGAAAGATGCAGCGAAAGGGTGCATTTTTTATAATTTATTTCACATTTCCTTACCTACTTAAGTAAAGTCTAATTTTATTCATTACCTATTTGCAAACATCAAATACAATTTTTCTATTTATTTGATATAACTATTTTTAAAATAGGTAAATTACACAAAATTAAGTATCAATTAGGTGTCACGTAAATAACTTTTTTAATTTAGACCGGTAACACGCACTCACCAATTTGACTTTTACATGTCGTGGTAAAGTAATAAATAACGTTTTTTACCAACTAGACATTTGACAACAAATTAAATTGAACATTTGGTTAATTAAGTTCTTTCAAATGGTAATAGTTAACCTTGTTTGTTGTATTTAGTCGGCATTTAAATGGTAGGTGAGATAAAATCAGGCTACCTATTAGATTGACAGCTAGTCTTCAAATAATTGGATGTAGCAAGATGTTATCTGCATAACTGCACTAGAAAAGAGCAATGTTATTCAATTTTATTATATTAAGGTGTTTGTCCCGTCGTAGTACTTAATAGGTAAGTGCTCTTATTAGTAGGAAAAATATGAATACTTACCTATTTTTAAAATTATTGCACCCACAAATCCTCCTACTAAATCCTGGTCGTATTACTGGATTAAAGAAGCCTGGAATATGTCAATATCATGAGGTATAGTTTGAAATTGCATTCCATAGCGCAGAATGAAAGATGCCTCGGGGAAAACTCGCACGAAACAAACTCGCCCGCGAATTTCAAGATTTTTTGGCTGGTCACTGTTCTAACCTAACCTAACCAATATTTTTGTGATGATTATACTGACTAAACTCGACTGGACGAAAAAATATTGGTTAGGTTAGGTTAGGTTAGAACAGTGACCAGCCAAAAAATCTTGAAATTCGCGGGCGAGTTTGTTTCGTGCGAGTTTTCCCCTAAGCCTACGTCGCAGCAGTAGACGGCTTCAGATTATACGTTAATTGAAACAGCTTACTAAAATTAATTTATACACTAAGTACCGTCTCTTGTATTAATCTGACTTCGTAAAATTTAAGTAGGCCTTAAAGTCCTTAAGACCCAAAAGCCTAATACGAGGCAAAAACAATTGATTTTCTATTGTGTCTGCTGTCTGGGCCTTACGAAGTTAAAACAAGGCTACGTCAGTTTCGATGATTTAAGATTATCTGATTGGCAAGACTTACGATGCTCCTTCTGCAAGTCGTAGAGGTCTGAGGTTTACTATTGTTCAATAAGTTGAATGAAGTTAAGTATTGGCAGTTTGATCCCTAGTTATGTGAAATAAAGTGGAACCATACCTAAGTAGGTATATACTTAGGTTTTAAGTATTGTAATACTATAAAAAAAAGTATCATAATCATAGAGTTTATACTCTCCTGTTTTTTATGTGAATGTGGAACGAACGCGCAAGGGTTTCACAAGAAGATAAGTAGGTAGTTGCCAGCAATTGAAAAGGAAATTATAAAGTCAATCCTTGTCAATAGAGTTACCTCATGTTCGATGCAATAGGCCTAGAATAATGACCGCATCATCATCCCCGATCCATCACAGTGATTAAACTTTTCATCGCCCATAAAAGTAAGTGCAACTATTGTACCGCTAATGCCAAACAATTTTACTCCCAGAACAAATAAATCTCCTCTAACCCTCTAATGGTCGGTCGCGCTTGCATTAGCAGAAATAATACCGGGTCTCTTCGACCCCCGCAGTTTATAAATCAATCAGAAGCGCCCCCTTTCGGTAGCGAATTTATATTTATTGGTTAGTTTGGTTAAGAGATTAGATGGAGATTTCTATTAGATTTTCTTTGCGATTTCAGTAAAGCTATAATATTTTTTTGGATATTTTTAGCTAACGCAAAATGTTTTTTTATTCGTTCAATGATATGGAAAAAATCTGCATTTAGTTTAGTCCATACAGAATCCTTATGAATGTCAAAATACATTTAGGCAAATAAGTTATGTCACAGTTAAATTAACTTTCAACATTTTGGAGACTGTAAGTGGGAGATAAAGTGGCATTAAAATGCCAAAATAACATTAATCAGATTCAGAAACTTATGATTAATAAGAATATTAATTTAATGTTGCCATCTAAATTATTTAATTCATATGAGATTGAGTAAATCAAGGTGTGTAAATATTATTATACCAACTCTACAATGTCGTTTTAAGGCAAATCTGTAAGTATCTTTTTATTTTTATTGCTATTGTAAAATATGTTGGTTTTCATTAATATTAAAACTTTATTCATCCAATAGAAAATTAAGATCCTAATTGGTGATAAATATTTTTATTTGATCATAAAATAATCTGTTTGTGTAAAATAACCGTAAATTAAATTCAGTGATGTCATGCTCCTATCTCATAATTATCTACTAACTTATTATTGCATTCTTGCTAAGTTTTAGTATCTTACTTAATAAGAATAACTTTATGTTTGAATAACATTTCAATATTATTTTAACGACTAAAATGTTATTTGGATTTTGTATTACCTATAATAAGATATCATAACATCAATTAGCTTCATCATTCTTACAAAAATAAACAGAGAAAATGAATAAAAGGAAATTACTATGACATAAATTGTGATCGAGCAAGATAAAAAATATTCTTAAATTTTTTCCGTAAAAGCGTTTACCGATTTAGATAGGTACTACTAAGGTATTAAAACCCATGTCCATCACCATGTTTTTTTTTTGTAAAATGTCACCAGTCACACAAGAGTTTTTTTATAAATATCTAACATCATCATTAGATGGATACATAATATGAGTAGGTTTTCAAAAAAAGTAAAAAAAAAACATTGCTTTACATAGTATGTAGGTACAGCCACATATCAAAGTAAACGAAACTGTCAAATTTCTCCAATCAACTCTCATCTTAATGTCAAACACATTAGGTTGAATATCAATTGGGGAATTGGACAATTTGTGGTAACCTGATGTGTGGCTGTCTGTACCCACATATCTAACTACTGATCAGTATAGTTATAGGCCAATGTTCACTGGTAATGATATAGAGAAATACTACTTACTCGGCATCATCTCCACATGTGACGATGTGTCCATTATATTATGATGATGCATCATGTCAGGTGGGGACTGCACGAGCCCACCACCGCCTCCGCTGGCCATCACCATCTCTTCACCGATGATCACGATGGATGCTGATGAGAACGACTCAACCAAAGCTTTCTTAATTTAGACTACAATGACGCGCGTATTATTGCTACTTGACGAGTAAACAATCGCTAGCGATATCACAATACAAAAACAGCTACGTTGCTGGTGTTATCAAAAACACTAAAAATATCCCAAATACGAAAACACAATGCTTTATCACAAACGGAATACACCAAAAAATTACGACTAATGCAATATTCCACTAACTTCGGTCCTTAGGCACTTCGACATGTTTTTACTAAAAAAAAGAATTGTGGAACGTCACGCGTCCTTTCACGGCAAAGGCCAAGCCCACACTGCCGTATTATATCTATAATTCTATGGATCGACTCGAAAGCGCATGAGTGGACCGTCCTCCTCGCCTATTGGCTGAATTCTAGAACGCCTTTTCGAAACCGTACCACCCATTGGCTGGCAGCTTACCATTTTCACGCCCCAATCGACGGTACCCTTACAAAATGGCGCCCCCCTATAGCCTTTTGATGCTTTTTTGAACATTTTCTTCGGTAAAAAATAATCCGGTTCGAATATAATGAGCATGATTTATGGTTTTGATCCGTGAGCTCCTTTTTCTGGCTTTATTTTTTAATCTTGCCATGTTAATCTTTCGTGTTTTAGGTGGTTTGTTTGTGATTAATCGGGACTTGTTTGTTTGATCATCGGCGAGCGCTCGCTGTTATTTGAGCGGATTGCGATCATTGCGGAGATACAGCCAAATTTTATTTGAGAAATAATAAACATGGCCACAAAATTTTTATTTGGCCACGCGCCCAAACTTCTAATTTAATAACTAAGCATCGGGAAAATTACTTAGCCTTTAATTAACTGATTCATCTTCTTTACAACGGCCACTAAAAATGTTAAAGAAAGCATCAAGTGAATATCCACAATTAATTTAACTTGTCCTTCTGATTTATATACTGCAAACTAATTTACTAACTCAGCCACGGAATTTGTAACTCATCACCATATTAAGTTTTACAGCTTCAATACAATGTCCACAAAAATAATACATTCCAGCTTCAATACTCAACATAAAAATATTATAACTTAACATCTAAAATAATACTTCATATTCTTTTATTGAGAAAATAGCCACTGTACCTACGATTTGGCGCCAGTGCGTGACATGACAGCAACCGGCAAGCATCTGATCGGCCTAGCAATCAGACTGAAATTCGTAATGGCGCCATTGGAGGTTAAAAGCACAGTGCTTGGACTGAAAAGAAAGCGTGGAAGGCCAACTTAAGCGCGAGCGCCATTAATTAGCCAGTAATACATATTTTCTTTTTCTTATAATTTCTGAATTACATACGTGCTAATTTAAATTTAATACTTACTAAAAACGATACCAATAAAATTGATTTATTTTAATTGTGAGGATTATGAGATATATTTCAAAAATCCAGCTATGAAAACATAAAGGAATCCATTAACAATTTTCTGAAATGCGTAATAATATTTTTTACACGCGCCAAACATCAATAATTTTGCAATAAAAATCATTGTGATTTGTGGAAAGAAATTATTACGTAAGTAAAAAAATATTCCATTTTGTTTTCATAGCGTGATGTTTTTTAAATGCTTCTCATAATCCTCACAATTAATATTAATCAATTGGCGGCTAGTACGTCGCGTTGTTGCCTTAAATAATTCATGTGTAATAATAATAGTAGCTTTAATATAATATTCGATGACAATTTTAGGTAAATTTAACGAACGAATAAATGTAGGATGAGTTACATTTTATTCATACTAAATTATGAAATTAGAAGCTAATATCATTATTATTTTGGTGTCATATATTAATAATTTAGAAGGTTGCTATTTGAATGCATACCACAAATTTAGATGCTAAAAAATAACTGCCATGCCGAGTTATATTTACAGTGGCTTACATAAAAGATATCTAGTGGCTGATATACTATTATTCAGACGCGCATTGGTTGTGGCTGACTTAGTAATTTAGAAGCTAACATATATTTTCTGAGGCGAAAAATGCTATTAAAAAGAAGCTCGTTTAAATAGTACCCATTTTATTTTAGCAAAAGCAAACTTTTGAAACGAATTGTATTTTTGATTTTATGAATTCTTTAGAAGTTAATGTGATAGGTTGGGGATTATAAATGATGACCAAGATTTATATTTTAAAAGGGCGTTTTCAAATAATATTATATTCTAAAATAATTTCAATCGAAATACGGGTATTTCTTACCCGTAGCGCGTTTAAAGGGTTGAATCTTCCGTAAGTAAGCGTGAGGTAAGTAGCAGTCTGATATACCAACTTAAATTGCTTCATACTTTTAGGTTAGGTACCTATGCTTTTTATTATTTTTAACTTCATGGTCATTATAGCATTAGAATATACCGCTACCATGTCGTACCTCTTACTCTACCTATTTTGAGTTTCTGATATTTCGTCGCTGATGTTGATAGGAATCTTTTTAAGATTTTTTATGTTCGTATTTTGAATTTTATAAAAACGTCAACGGCTAACACTATCCGGTCTAAGTCACTTGTAAGTTTGCCATTATCACACTTAATTAAATTCGATTCAGGTCCCATTACCTATTAGATAGGAAGTTAAGGAGGCTCATATTTAGTAGTGAATACTTCCGAGCTGGTAGTTTGATTAGTTTAATGTAATGTGGACCTAATAATTCGTTTTGTTTTTAAACTAAGCTAACCAACTACCTATACTGTATTAAGTACGAGTAAGGTAAGGTATACCTACCTAAAGAGCTAAGTTTGATTTATGTTACCAAATTCATTGTTGTACTTAACCAGAACCTAGTATTGACTTCATTATATTTTTAAGCTCATTAAAATAAATGATTAATTACGTTGTCACCAATTTCGTCAACGTGTGAGGTAATTGGCACAAAAGAAAAAACAAAGGAACTTTGGCGCCAAATGCTCAAACGTCATTACGGACCACAGATAAAACAGAGCACAGATAAAGTTATCTTGGAGACAGATGTGCAGATCTCCACTTCAAAAAGTTTTTCTGGTATAAAAATCGCTCTTGCTCTTCTAAAAATAAGGGTCGTGTGAAGTGAAAATTTAAGTTTGTGTATAAAATAAGTATTTTTAAGGAAGGAAGTTCTTAAAAGGTCTCGACTAGTAAAGTGCCTGCGCAGATGTAAGATAGGAAAAAATGCGAATTGACGCATCTTTCTTTTTTTACGGGTTTAATTTTTATTTTGAGTCGGTTTTTAAGTTTTTGAAATACCTACCTCTCATTAGAATTTTTAGAAGTTAATTAGAAGTCCACTAGTTGGTGGCATAATATAAGTCCAATTAACGAAACTCAAATAATGAACTAATATATTATTCTGAGTTGCGCTAAGTGAATAATAGACTTAGCGCAACTCAAAAAAATTGTGAATAATTCACTTAGCGCAACTCAAAAAAATACAGTTTGGTTATTATTTTAAGTTGTTAGTAGGTAAGTAAGATAAATATAGCGAAACTCTAAATTAAACAGGATTTATTCTCAAGATTTTTAAATTTTATTGAATTTAGGTACTTATCTATCTTCTTTTGCTGTGCTTTTATATATATTTTTAAATAAATTTAACTTTTCTAAAGAGTCTCAATTTGGTAGACAAGTGATAAAAACTATTTAGTACAGAGTCAATTAAATATATGAGATGTTGTGTTAACATAACTAGGTATAGCAAACGCCCGTGCCCAATCAACTCTCAACTTAATGTCTAATGCACTTGGTTCAATATCAAGAAAACACATCTAACCCAACATGTGGCTGTTTGTACAAGTACAAAATGAAAGCAAAACCCTCAGCATCCCTCTCAAACCATAAACACAAAGCGAATGAATTAGCCGCAATCAATAAGACGGTGTGACGTCACGTCCGTCCGGCAGCTTCCGGGCCGGGCCCTGCTTCCGGCCGGCCAGAGCTGTTTGGGCATAGAGGAATTAATATTGGTCAGTTGGTATCGTATTTGGGGTGAATATCGATTGTAGTGATGTCTCAATGAAGATACTTTACTTCATTAAACCCCGACGCAAGACGACAGCTGGGCTTTACCTATATAAGTTTGATGTGTCTGTGTTTCTGTCTGTGGCATTGTAGCTCCCAAACTAGTTAAGAACCGACTACTTATTATAATAATGTTATGTTGTTAGTAGCTGTAATTGTGAATGGCATAGGTAAATCATTTTGATTAAATTTTTATTGATATTTATAACAATGTGGATCAAACTAAGATCTGGCACAATATCCTATTTGGTGATTATTTAACCTAATGCAGGAATGGAACCAACGGCCCTAAATAACCTTTAATCAGCTCTAAACTAGTCGTCAACCTCGTGAACAAAAGTCTAAATTAAAACACTTCAACTTTTAAAAAGTCAACACACGCCTAGTTAACACGCGCGTCTCTCCCTGTTAATTGGTAGAGTTAATTAAATTAGAGCGTCGAGCGAGAGAGACGTCGCGACTGTGTTAAGTGAAAGAGACAACCTTTTAAAGACTGAAATGAGATCGGAATGTCTTGTTTGATTACTTACTTATTCGATGAACTATTAAAAGCAATAAGTATGTAATAGTACCTATGTATATAGGTAGGTAGGTAAGTATTTTACCGGCAACTTTATAACCGACAGTTTAAGTATAGGTATGTATAAAAAAAATAATTAACATTTTTTTTCCTTACGGTTTTGCATGTTTTTCAACTGTCAATGCATGTTTTTCAACTGTATTTGCATAATTTTTATTTTTGGTATAGCAATTCTTTGCAATTTATTCTTAAGTAAATATTGCACTTAAAAAAATCCTCGGAGGGTTCAGGTGGGACTCGAACCCACAACCTTCCACAGACCGGTTCCACCAGCTCGTACTAAGCGTTTCGCTTCTTCTTTTTTGGTACGAACTGCTAAGGAATGGAACAACTTGCCGGCTTCTGTGTTTCCAGAGAGCTACAATTTGGGTGTCTTTAAGTCGAGAGTGAATAGGCTTCTTCTGGGAATGCACGCTACATCTTAGACCTCATTATCACTTTCCATCAGGTGAGATGAGGTCAAGTGCAAACCCATCTTATATAAAAAAAAAAAAAAAAAAAAAAAAAAAACCGGGCAGATATGCTATCCATTTTACACCAACCCCACCCCGAACCCCTGTATTTGCATGTTTATTAACATAAGATTCCCAAAAAGTAACACACCTACTTGGATCGATATTGGACTATCAAAAGCCAACACTAAATGCTTATAAAGTTAGACTTATTTCGCCTTCACCGCGTGAACTAGAAACTCCCACAAAAAGGACTTAAGAATTCGCTCTTTATTCCATTCAAATAGAAAAAAGACATCGCAACCTCAGCTACCGAAACATTTTTTCAAACTTTTTCTCATACAAATCTCATACAGCTTCATTAGCACAACTGTGAAACAGAGCGAGAGACATCGATGCGACGAGCGACAAAAGAACAGCCCTTAGATTTGTCGGTGACAGACTCTTAATAATATACTTACAGATACCGACAAAGAGGTGGTAGGTTTTTGTTGTGCACGAAGCAAGCGCGAGCTGTGCCAAACGAAATGGGTTCTGTACACAGGTTTTTTTTTACATTATAGCGGACAAACGAGCAGACAGCTCTCCTGATGGTAAGTGATCACCGCCGCCCATTGTTTGCAGGTTTATCCTGAGCCGTCCCATTACGAATGTTTTTTTTTTTTTATATTATAGGAAGGCAAACGAGCAAGCGGGTCACCTGATGGTAAGTGATCATCGCCGCCCATGGACATCAGCTACACCAGAAGGAGTGCGGATGCGTTGCCGGCCTTTTAGGAAGGTATAGGCTCGCTTCTTGAAGATTTGAATGTCGTACCTGTTCGGAAATACCGCTGCGGGAAGTTGATTCCACAATGAGGAGGTGGCAGAAAGTGTCGAGTAAAGCGCACGGTAGTGGACCGCCATCCATCCAGGTGGTATGGATGGAATCCGAGTTTATGGCGTGTAGTGCGGTGGTGAAATTTGGCAGCGGGTATTAATACCTGTCACATTCAAACAAAAGTGCGCACAGTGCGTGTGAAAGGGAGGGGATGTATAATGCGGTCGTAAGATGATTCAAATTATGCCCTCATGTATTTAACCACCATAAAAGTGACTGTTCAAACCCTGGTTTTTTTCCTGGTCCTCATTTGGATAGTCTATGTATGGTCCAGGAGGTTTATTGTTAGTTATACAGGATGTATCTGTGAAAATTTACATCCCTTTAACCACGTGTTTTACCAACCATTTGTAATTGTTGTACGACTTTTCGAAATTCATCGACATTTTTTTGACTCGTTATACAAAGTTACCATGTCTCGTGACTGACTTAGCTAAGGAAACTGTTCTACAGTTTCAAACCTACGAGCTTCCCTTTATAAGGCGCATGTCATCCACTGAGCAGCCTAGCGTCACAAAATATAAAGGACACAGAAAGGAGACTCAGCCTTAATTTTGAATTTAGAAGAGTTCGTTGACATTAGATATGAGCGCCGCGCCGGCGCGCCGCCGTCGCCGTGGACTAGCGTCAGCGCGCCGCCGTCGAGCAAACCGCTCGGCGCGCCGCCGCAACATGTACAAGTAGTGTCACAAGTGCGCTGCCAACTTTTAACCCCCTTTCCTCCCATTTGGGCCTCCGGTGCCCTCACTCACTCGACGAAACACAGCGCAGGCACTGCTTCCCGCCAGTCTTCCGAGTTTGTTCTTTAGAAAGGGATTTATTTTATTATAAAAATAGTGACATGATTAAAGAATGTGCAAGTTTGAGGCGTTTACATGTGAATGAATGATGCTAATTTAGCCTTTAGAAATGTGATTTATTTTTAAATTAAAAGAAAATGTACAATCATGTTTTCTTTATTCTTAAAAAAAAAACATCTAAACCCCCCCACCACCCCTTACTTCACCCCTTGAAAAAAATGTTATCCACGCCGGCGCGCCGCCGCCGCCGAATTTTTTTTAGCCCCACGCCGCCGCCGTAGAATTAGCTATCGGCGCTCATATCTAGTTGACATATGCTCGGGCTCGGGTTGTTGCCCGGCATGAGTTCATAAGCGCGCGGCCTCTACCACAGACCTCGACAGTTCGACAATCTTATGTCATAAGTTAGGATTAATGTGGTCGAAAAGGCGTATTTGCCCGTTAGTACGCATGCGTGAGTACATGACAATCTACTTTCTGTGTCCTTTATATTTTGTGCTAGCGTTGTCCTATCTCGGACACCATCTCAGAATCACGACGGATTTTTCTAAACTCAAGGGAACTCTAACAAAAAATGGTCCCTACGGATTAAAGTAAGACGCTTTTTGTCACAATAGCTGCGTTTGACACTCGGCGCCGAGAGTGTGGCGGCGCCCGCGCATAGACCGCGCGATACGTAGTTAGATTAAGATAAGTAGATAGATAGACCTATGTTTTTAAACTTTCGCGTTGCATTATACACATAATTGATATAAATGGGACTAAACGCGACGAGTCTTACGCGCGAGATTTAAAATAAGTACATTATAACACTTGGAAGAGCCACGCTTCGGCATGAATGGGCCGGCTCGACCGAAGTGATACCACTGCCTCACAGAAAACCGGCATGAAGCAGCCCCTGTGCTGTGTTTCGCTGAGTGAGTGCGGGTACCGGAGGCCCACCCGGGGGGGAAGGGGATAAAAGGTTGGCAGCGCACTTGTAACTCCACTGGTGTTGCAAGTGTCCATGGGCGACGGCAATTGCTTACCATCAGGTGATCCGCCTGCTCGCCTGCTACCTTACACATAAAAAAAAAAGAAACGGCGAGCATTTGGAGAGACCTATGTCCAGCAGTGGACAGCAACAGGCTGATGATGTTTCGGACAATGCCTCTAGGAGATGTCTTAAATCCTTCGCACCATAAGCAAGAGCTTGTTTACAAAAAATAAGGCTCCGTGCACACTGAGGCGACGCGTATTTCACGCTCGGCGCCCTCCGGCTGATGCGATTACGTAAATCCGATCCTGTGTCGTGACGTCACGGGGTAAAAAAAGTTTCAAATGACACAGTCCGGGTAAGGAAAGTGAGGTAAGTCCCTTTTGAGTTGAGAATGATAAAAGTATGCAATACAAAAGGGTATAGCTGTTTACCTGGTTCGATCTCCAATGTAATTTATTATGTTAACTTTATGCAACAAACACATTAGGTATAATATTACTTATAATATCTACCTATAATAATGTTTTTCAGAATAGAGATCATAACGACCTTTGACTTAGTAATAAGAGGCAGTGTCACACAGTACAAAATGCGCCTTCAGGCCGTAAACAAAAGTTAGTTTTACGGGCAATAATGTATAGGTAAGTACCTAATTAATATTTTTTGGTATAGCAATTCTTCGCAATTTTTTTCAATGTATAATTTACACCTACTATTATTTATAAACATGCATAAGATTAAAGGTTCTAATATGTTTATAGAAAAGGAAAGGAGTGGTATAAACATGCTTCACTGTCATTCAATAAGCTATGAGTAGACGGCCACTTTGGTGTTTTTTGTGTCACAAATACCTTTTTTTGCCGGCGGCGAAGTGTGTGCGCGGAGAGGTAGCCGCCTAATCCCTGTTAATAGATTTTAATGTGTGTCGATTCTCTATTACCCATCGGACCGAAGTTTGTCACTCTTTACAAAGTGAGAAAAAAATGGCAAAAAGAGCAACGTTTGCTTGTTGGATTTAAATTATATTGTGTTTGTTTAGAGAAGGCGTGTCAAGTTGGACTAAATATAGCGCTCTAATTTTGCCTGTCGTATTGTCCGATGGACAATAACAGGGGAAAATGGATGGATACTGGTGAGGCAAAATAAATTACAAATAGTAAAATAAACGTCGCGAAATTTAAATAAAGAGTAACAATTAAAACTCTATAGTAACTAGTTTTGCCTAATTATTATCTAATGAGACTTGAGTTAGTTTAATTATTGCGTGTAAATTTGTTCGCAAAAATTACAACTTTTCTTCAGTTTTTCTTTTCACGGCCCGTTACTCAAACCACTAGACCAACAGGGCGTTATCCCTAATAGGTAAGTAATAAATGCCAAATAGCGCTCTAATTCATTGGCGGCGACACTTTTATCGCGTTCACGTGCTACAACTAGGCCTTGGTATAGAAGGCAGGGTCTCTCCGGGAACACTATTCGGGAGTCCTCTCGCGTGTCGGACATTTACTGGTAAATGTGTCCGTGGATAATCCGCATCGTGCCCGCAAAGCCGGGAATGTGGCTTTTTCCCCGCCTCGTATAGGATGGAGAGCACCCTTTAGAGTGGACAGGTATTATGAATTTGAAGGATAATTAATAAAAATACGCCCCGTTGGTCTAGTGGATTTCCGGGTCGAGCAAAACTGTAAAGTTTTTAATTTATCGCATTAGACAAAATAATAGTAGCGATGACTTGATTTCTATGATGAAAGCCATAACCCTGCAGTGGGACACTATCTTCTATACAATTTAAAAAGAAGTTGATCTCATTTCACGCAAGGGCTTATAGGTAGGTAAACCAAAAACACGAAACACTAGCGCGATACAAGTAACGTCCAGCACCATCTCAATAGATGACGCTGGGCGTTACTTGTACGTTTTACTGTCTACCAATGTAGACAGTAGATCTACTGTCCCGAAACGAAGTGAGGACGAGCCGCTATAGACTGATAAAGAGACAGCATTACTACATATCCCGGTCAAAAATTAAGATTTTCTATTGAACCTACCCATAGTAAACAATAATCCAAAATCTTCAACATAGCTTCAGGATTAGAAGGCTGGCTTTAATATCCGCCGAACTGACAACCGCCTGGGTGTGGACATCTGCAGTGTGACTCGACCGAAAGAGAGTGGGGCATCGGTGTATCCTTACAAAGATACTGAATATGGTATCTCTACTCCACCATCATAGAGCCTATTATGTTAAGATAGAGCTAAGTACGGGCAGCGGCGATGGCTACTCTCATGAAGCTAAGCTATATTTACGACCCTAATGCTATGTGGATAAATGTTATCTGGATATTTTCCTCTCATCAGCAGGCAGCCTCCACCGCTGTGGGCGTGCCTACAACCTTAACTATACTTGTGACGTCAGAGTTTTTAGTGTATCGAAATAGATCAAGTTTTTTTTTTCAACTGTCTGTCTCCGTTATATGGGTTATTTCTAGTGTAAAAGTCATATTTTAAAGGCTTTTCTAAAATTGCAGCATTTTTAAAAGATAAAGATATTTTTATTTACCAAAACATTATTGTGTGATCATAACATATTTAAGGCCTCGTTCACCACCTCTCTCTCGTAATGTGTCAAGTAATTCACTTGTCAATTAAAGTAAGTTCGAAGAAAATTGGCCCCTGGTCTGCGAGCTAGTTAACAATTTAAACTGTGGGAGAGCCACGCTTCGGCATGAATGGGCCGGCTCGACCGGAGTGATACCACTGCCTCACAGGAAACCGGCGTGAAGCAGCCCCTGAGCTGTGTTTCGCCGAGTGAGTGAGGGTAGGTACCGGAGGCCCACTCGGGGGGGAAGGGGACCAAAGGTTGGCAGCGCACTTGTAATTCCACTGGTGTTGCAAGTGTCCATGGGCGGCGGCAATTGCTTACCATCCCGCCTGCTCGCCTGCTACCTATCACATAAAAAAAAAAAAAAAATATTCAATACAAAGACCAGGGGCCAATTTTCTCCGAACCCACTATAATTGACAAGTAAATTATTTGACACTTTACTCAGAGGTGGTGAACGAAGCCCTAAGTCATATAAATGAATAGGTTAATTGTAGGTACCTACTCCAACATGATTTTTTTTATTTTTTTTTTATTTATTTGGAACAACAAACAATTACACTAAATGTTACTTAAAAATTATAAAAATGGCAAATTTTGTTTTGCCAATATTGGCGTGTAAAATAGTAGATCAATACAAATGTTGTTCAGTATGGTTGGTAGAAGATATGGTGCAAGGGATGTAAATGTAAATATACATCCAATCACAAAAAAAAATACATAGATACCTACCTACAAGCCAATAAGACACTCCATCTGTGGGCCTGGGAAGGCGGCATTATCTAATAAGAACAAAGACGGCTTGTCCGTCTGTCGTCTGGCGCAAACTCAAGTGCGTGAGATTCGGCACTTGAGAGCATCATGCGGTGTCTGAAGCGGTTTTCAAGTTGCTTAGATTATTTTTATCTCTATCTCTATCTATTTATTCTCTATGAGTCATACTTGACACAGTAGCAGATATTAAGCATTTTGTAAGTACGTACTTCATGCGTGTTTTAATTTACCTCTAAAATCAAGCGCTTTTTTTATTGTCGGCGTTACTCTCTTGCCATTCAGATGATCGACTGCTTGTCTGCTGCAACCTATCTCATAAAAACAAGTCAATTTATTGTTTAACTTTTAAAATGAGCTATTCCTTCCAAAATTTGAACAAAAGTTCCGCATTCATGTATTTTTAACATTCCTACATACCTAAGTAGCACTACTCTTACACCCAAATATAAAGTAAAGTATCAGCCTACATATTGTCCCATTGCAGGGTAAAGGCCTCCATCATAGAAGTCATCGCTACTATGATGTGATTAGGCTTAATCACCACGCATGCCTGATGTTGATTGATAATCACAAACACGAGCTAAGTTCGAAAAATTCGACACATACTCTTTGGTCGACCTGGGAATCCGAGATTCCCTGGTCCTGGGACCTAGGACTGGGAAGGTCCTGGGACCCCGAGATCACTAGATCAAAGGGAAGCTATGTTGATATAGTGGTTTAAACTAGTAACACATCTTCTATACTATTTATAAAGAGATAACTTCTATAGTTTCTAGTATAGTCTTCTATAGTAGACCGCGTCTCGGTAAACGTAGTGTAGGACGACCTCAGGCCAGATGGAGTGATGATCTGCGCAAGAGGGCTGGCTGGAGCTGGATGCGAGTAGTCGAAGATCGATCAAAGTGGCGAGCATTTGGAGAGGCCTATGTCCAGCAGTGGACTGCAACAGGCTGATGATGATGATGATGATGAACTTCTATAGACAACCACAAGGCTTATAGGTAAATCGAAAACACGAAACGCTTGCGCGATGTAATTGAGCACAGCGCCATCTATTGGTTTATTTCTGAATTACGGTCCCGAAGCGAAGTGAAGGCGGGCCACTAGTAAACATATAAAACGAAAAATGAAGCTAACTACTTCATAACTCATGAAAGAATTACCCTCAAATCTTCGACCCACCTTCATACTACAATATCTCCTAAACTACGACATGACGACGAAACTAAACATAGTATATCTTAGCCGATAAAGCAGCGAACATAATTTTAGTGATGTAGGTAATTCGAATTGTATTCGAGTGAAAAACTTATCGATTCAAATGGTGTAAAATACTTTGTGATTCATTCGTCCGTGACTGAGCTCCTTTGTCAGCAGCCTTGAGGTTATTAGTATTGGGTACCTAGCTCACATCATCAACCTGCTGTAGACCACAGCTGGACAAAGCATAAAATAATTTATGGACAAAGCTTCTTCTAAATTTAGAACTTGTTGTGTCCTAATGCAGGGAAAATGCCGTGTTATCTTCCTTTTTTTTATGTGATAGGAAGCAGACGAGCAGGCGGATCACCTGATGCTTAAATTAGCCTCAAAACTCGGCTCTAAGCCTAAGAGAGCGTAGTGAAGTTCACCGACTATTCAAACCTTTTAAAACTGATTTGACAGATTTTCATAATAACACTTTGATCGATCGTCGGCTACTCGCATCCAGCTCCAGCCAGCCCTCTTGCGCAGATCGTCACTCCATCTGGCCTGAGGTCGTCCTACACTACGTTTACCAAGACGCGGTCTCCACTAGATCGATCACGCAGAGAAACGCCGAGCATAGCTCTTTCCATAGCCCGCTGAGCGACTTTAAGCTTGTGGACTAGCCGTGCTGTTAGTGTCCACTTTTCAGTAGGTAATCCATACTTCTGAAAATTTTGGGAAAAATGTGGTCATACCTACGACATAGTGTATCGAATCAGGCTATATATGCTGAAGTGGCAATGGTCTCACCATGTTTGTCTAAGAACTGACAACAGTTGGGGTAGAAAAGTTCTGGAATGGAGACTGCAACTCGGAAAGCGCAGAGTAGGACGTCTTTCGGCTAAACGGAGTAGCGAAAAGCCCTTGGTATATGACTAGATGCGTCTGGGCGGAGACAGGGTGAAATGGAAAACATTAGGAGAGGCTTATGTCCACTGTGGACTGAGGCGGGCAGACGAGGTCTTTGACTTTGTTTAGGTACATTTATTTTGCTAATTTTATTTATTATTTATTTTGATTCTCATATTAATACTATTGACATCATTTATGACTGTCTAATCTTATAAGCGTTTTAAATGGCAACATCTGTTAGTTTGTAAGAAAAATTGTACTCCATACTAATATTATAAATGCGAAAGTAACTCTGTCTGTCTGTCTGTTACTCTTTCACGCCAAAACTACTGAACGGATTTAAATGAAATTTGGTATACAGATGATCTAGACCCTGAGAAAGGACATAGGCTACTTTTTATTGCGAAAAGGGGGTTGTAAGGGGTTAAAAGGGGGGTAAAAAGTTACTTTACCACGCGGACGAAGTCGCGGGCAGCCACTAGTAATAAATAAATGATGATATTGATGTGGTTCATGTGGTTATACCTATGAGGTAGGTGCTTTCCAACTCAGTGGTCACATCCCTACACCATGACAGATGATAATGCTCTTGGGATACGGCCCGACCGTTTTGTAAGGCCGTTGTTATCGCAAGCCTTGCCTTGTCGATTTATAGGCAGCTCAATAAAAGTTCTGTTAAAAGGGTGATGTATTTGGAAGGCTCGGTAGGTAGTGTTCTGTACTATACTGGACGTATGTATCTGTGAACCTCCATGTAACCACGTCTTCTACAAACCATTTTGAACATTTTATTGTTCCATATGACTACTTACTAAAAAACTTTTCGACTTCCCATACAAAATGAAAAAGTCAAATTTTTTTTATGTGATAGGTAGCAGACGAGCAGGCGGATCACCTGATGGTACGCAATTGCCGCCGCTCATGCAACAAGTGCGCTGCTAACCTTTTATACCCTTCCCCCCGACTCATGAGAGACCATTTGTTTAAGCCAATATTCAATACTCATATACTTAAATGTTGATCAGAATGTTCGGTAGAATGTGGTTCATCAAGGGATGTAAATGTTCACAAATACCTACACTCTATTAGGTAGGTAAGTAGGTAGTTATTTTCTTAATGGTATTTGATTAATGGACTTTTCGGATAGGTCGTACCTTCCTTATACCACCATCGGTTATTTTAAGTTTCTGATGTCAATTTTTTATAACTAATTATTTGATATGAGGACTGCCACTCTATTGGAATGTTGTGGTGTTCTTATCCTTACTGGAATAAAAGTCGGACAGCGTATATGTCTTGCATACTTTCCCAGTTAGAATGAAAATTTCTTATCAGAACTTTCTTCACTAAAGAGGCAGCTAAGCTGCGCTAATGAAGACATTCAAGTTTTTCCTAAAGCAATTTTTGTTCTTTTTCTGATATGTTAGACGAACTACTTAGTACGAAGCTCAAAATTTGAGATGAGATATTGTATTTCTTTATGCTAGAGGCGGCAAACGAGCAAGCGGGTCACCTTATGGTACGTAGTGAACCGCATGAATATCTGCGAGACTGGAGAGGTCGCTGATGCGTTGCCGACCTTTTAAAAAGGAGTACGCTCTTAGTCTCTTCTCTCGCAGATTCAACAAAACTGAGGTTACGTGGTAGAAAATTTTATGGATAATTTTGTGGATTTATTTATTTTAAACTGCAGGGCTGAAGTGGGAATGGGCGGGCCATGTCTGTCGAATGAACCCCGAAAGATGGACTGCCATTGTAACCCAATGGTTACCTGATGGACGCCGACAACGGGGCAGACCTAGAAAGCGATGGAGTGACGATCTTAACACCTTTGCAATCGATTGGCCACAGATGGCGATGGATAGAGATCGATGGAAGGATTCGGGGGAGGCCTTTGCCCAGCAGTGGGACAATATAGGCTAACTTAAAAAAAATATATATATATTTAAGTACTAGGTATACCGTGCCAGAATATCACAGAAGACCGGATGCAATGCCTGCACTGTGTTTCCCCGAATGAGTGAGGGTAGGTGTTGGAGGCCCAATTGGGGGGAAAGGGGTTTATACGTTGGCAGAGCACTTGTGACTCCACTAGTATTTCGTGTGTCTCCGGGCGGCGCCAAACGCTTACCATCGAGTGATCCGTCTACTCATCTGCCACCTATCCTATAAAAAAAGTCCTTCAAACCACTTCCCATATCTCACCCTCACCTCAGAGGCCAGATGTCAAAGCAACCCGTGCTATTTCTAAAAAGCCGTTAAGCCGCGTTTGTTTGATTTTGTATTTTCAACCATACAGGGTAATTACAAGATTGAAAATTCAGATTCAATCAAAATTAACAGCTCTTTAGAACTGTTAACTTTTTCACCCGTCGCCGGCGCAAGTCGCCCCAATAAATCCTCAAGACACGCGTCGCCACATTTTTTGTCTCGCTTTTTTTGTCTATTTTAGTCTAGTAATTTGGAGACCGGAAATTCTTTCGGCAATTGGCAATGTTACTCAACTAAAACCTCTTTTGGATCTTAATTTATTACCTACTATTAGAGTACTTTATTTATAATCGGTTCGGCTAAGAAAAGAAAGACACAGCTACCAAAAAGCTAAGGTGCTTTCATACTGGTGTAAAAGTTACTTTTCAATGCAAGAAAGACTCAATGGCGCAGTAGCTACTGACCCTGTCTTGTGCACCAAGAGTAGGGAGCTCCATTCTAGATCGGAACAAAAATCCATATTTTTTATGTGATAGGTGGCAGACGAGCATACGGATCACCTGATGGTAAGCGATTGCCCATAGACACCTGCAACACAAATAGAGTCACAAGTTTGATGCCAACCTTTAACTCCCTAACCCTCACCACGCTTGCCTAATGCGGATTGGTGATAACAAACCCGAGCTAAGTATGTTCGAAAAATTCGAAACATACTTTTGCTCGACCCAGGAATCGAATTGAGATCACGGGCCGATACTTAAGGGGCTATACGAATGAAACTAGCGCCGCCAACCTATTTCAGTATACAATCAGTGTAAATAGGTTGGCGGCGCTAGTTTCATTCGTATAGCCCCTTAAGCCACTAGCTGGACCAAACTATTATATTCTATTCATGTAAAAAAACTACTTCGTAACAACACATCTATCTATCTAACAACTAACTAGCTGGGCACTTTGATTCCGAAGCACTTTAATGGTTTGTAGTGAACTCGCTTTGTAACAAGATAATAGTGAGTGGTGATTAGTGAGACCACCCATTGTTGGGTAACTAGTTTGATTCTTTGGAGCGGAAGTTTCTTGCTACCTTTCTCACCAAGTAATTAGCAAAGACCAGCGGTGGCAAACTAAATAAAAGCGCCAGACAATCACACCAATCAACCTGGTCGCAAAGTAGAGCAACCCCAGTACTATGAGTATAGGGCGGCACGAAAGGGCTTATCTCATCTATCATCATTCTATTCTTATCTCATTCTTATTCATCTAGACAAACTAACGTTTGCGCACTTGTACAAAAAATAAGACTTTGTAGGTACTAAAATTGGTTTCTGCGCACTCAAGGTCAACGCTATTGTTTCATGCCGCAGACTATACATACCAGATGACGATAAACTAGGGGCATCAACCCAGAACACCCAAACCTAAGAAAATTTCGAAAATGTAGTTTCCTAAATTGACTTTATCGGGAATCGAACCCGGGACCTTTCGGGCTTTGGGCGAACACCTTAGCCACTGCGCCATCGAGGCCGTCGATTCATTCGTCGATCGTCGTCACTGTTTGTCACTGTGCCTGTCAACCTCATATTTGGACGGCCGCTTACCATCAGGCGGACTGAGGTCATCTTGATTGCCCTTAATATAAAAAAAACTATTTCTGTCCACGCATTCACCACCAATGTTTACGTAGTCGACTGTCCGTAGGTATAATGAGGTGACTGGCGACAGACGGACAATCTCTCTGGCGACACTTATCAGGGAATAAATCCGGTGGGTTTCGTCCAGACACAGGCAGTATAGATATTAGAGTTGTGACGGACTTTTAACATTCTTGGAATAGTTTTGCTTGCTTGCAGATACGATACGTAGGTAGTAATATCATCCAAATAAAGTATAGTAGTTGAGTATATTATGTCGTTAGCCGGCTCCCTATACTTAGAATTGAATTTCAGTTTTTTTCTCAAATAACAATGGTTAGGTCTTCAAAAATGATGATGAGGTTTCTCTAGATAGTACTTAAGTACTTAGCATTTTCTTCTTAACTGAAGTTTGCCATGATGATATTTTAAAATATTTTTATTGTGGTTTATGTAGGTACATACGAATTAAATGATGTTGGTTTTAAAATACTTATTTTTGGTTTGGTTCAATACGAGTTTCATTATAGGTATGTTTGTATAATGTATAAGTCGTTAGTTTTACTTTTCCTTCAATTTAAAATAAATAAATTTAAATTAATATGAAAATAAATGGTACGTAGGTACCTACTTGCTGCTACAGAACCATGGGCAAGTCAACTCATACGTAGTCGCTTTTTCGTCGTAACTAACATGACTTCCTTTTAGACTTAACTGATGGTTAATATCAGACAACGCAGTTTCATATTAAATAAATATTTATTTAACCCCCAACCCTCTTCCTAATCTATGCAAAATAACACCAAGCATGACTATCTACTTCGACAAGGCCATTTATTTCAATAAGCTTGCGTTTTTTATCGCCGGCATATGATATGACTTGCTGTTTGCAACTAGAACATCATTTGTTTTCATTTGAGCCGGTTTTTGCCAGTTTTACTCAACTATGAAGAATTACACGCAAGCTATGCTGATGTTCATAGGCGGCGGTGATTAACTGTATTACAGGTAAGCCGCTGGCTCGTTTGTCGCTTCTTTTCTTTCGTCTATAAGGCCGGCAACGCATCAGCAACATTGTCTGATCTCGCAGATGTTCATGGGCGGCGGTGATTACTCACCAATTACAGGTGACCCGCTTGCTCGTTAGCCGCCTCTAAGCTAATGTAAAAAAATAATAAAAATTTGTTTTTTGTTTTGGCTTGGACCGTGCTCTAAGCTTTGAGATCACTTTATTAACTTATTTTAAAATCTAAAACTTCATTATTCTGACGTCAACTTTGACAACCACATTATTCATATCGAAAAAAAAAACAATTTTGACAGCCCACCCTCACTCCACCTAACCCTTTCACCTTTTATTAAATAATTAAACGAATAATAAAAATGCAAAATGTACAACGAAACGCATTCAATGGCAATATTTCGCGAATTATAATATTATAATGTAGAGTGTTTTATAATTAATATGCATGTGTATTGAAAATGTGTTTCTTTCATGCGTCAGTCAAGTGCCCCCTCGCTGGGGTACTTAGTTGTGACGTAGGGAAGTTGTACGCCGACTCTTAGTGTTGATATTTGATCTCGTCTTGGATAGTGATTCGATGAATTGAGGTGACAGATAAAAAAATGTTGTGACGTTCTTTATTTCAATGCACCCTTTCATATAGCTAAATAAAATATGGAACGAACTGCCTCCACTACTCGGACAGCCGATGTCCGTGTATAAGTACAAAGCACTAGTTCGCTCTGACTTTTCGAGCAGAAAACTGTATAATGCTATGGAGTTTAATAATTTAATGTTATGGAATTTTAACTTTTTTTATTTAATTTTTATAATTTGTGAATGTGATAATTATTACTACTAAGATTGCAGTGTCCCTGCGGGATTCATGTCCAGGACTGTATATTTTATGATAAGACCTTATTGTACTACATGAAAGCAATAAATATTATGACTATGACTATGACCTACTAGAAAAGCAAGACAAAGTGTCTATAAATATTTACAAACAAGCAAAGACCCGTCACAGGACAGATAAATAACCTTCACCAGCTAAAGACCAGTTTCGAGCATCGCTCAGCATCAGGCTGAGATTGGTGCCTTTACTAAACAGCTGTTATTTTTATTATAACTACTAGTAGCCCGCCCTCACTTCGTTTCGGCATAGTAGTAGTTCGTCCCACTGTCTACCAATAGATGGCGCTGGACGTTCATTGCGTCGCGCTAGTGTTTCGTCTATTCGGTTTGTATATAAGGTTTGTCGATGTCTGTAGATTTTATCTCTTTATAAATAGTATAGATTATTATTTTTAATTGTACCTTGTAACCTACTTATGGCAATAAATCATTCATTCATTCATTAATTCACAAGTATCAACACAGTAAGTCGTACTATTGACCGTGCTCTAGCGGGCATATGGGCTCGGTTGCGCGCGCGCCGGCCGCGCTCGCATCTACCGCGCATTGTGCTGGGCACTTCGCGTAATTAATATTCATTATGGCGCCTGATCGGCGAGTGATCTTGGCAAAACATTGGAAAAAACAGGGTTTTTTATGTGATATGATGCAGAAACTACCATCTCGGACAAAAAGTTTAGCAGCTCATCTTTGCCGCACCATTAAAGCGCAAGCCAAGTTCAAACAAAGGAACTGGGTAGCCAGCGCTGAGTGTAATATTATAGAATCGATCGAATCCCCCCGTTGGTCTAGTGGTTTAAGTACCGGGCCGTAATCTCAGGGTCCCGGGTTCGATTCCTGGATCGAGCAAAAAGTATGTACTCGAATTTTTCGGACATACATAACTCGGGTTTGTGATCACCAATCCGCATTAGGCAAGCGTGGCTATGAAGCCTAATCCCATCATAGTAGTAATGATGACTTGATTTCTATTATGGGAGCCTTTGCCCTGCAGTGGGACAGTATAGGCTGATACTTCACTTTACTATCTAATCTTATTCACAATTTCGACAGTTGATCACTTTAGTTAATAGTTTAAATTGCTCGCCATTATCAGCGTAAACAATAGTTATAGTTACTTGGCGGCACGCGTCGGCGCGTGGCGCGCATGCGGCAAGATGGCGGCTTTTAGCTGTCACTGGGTTGTGACGTCACAGTGTTGCGCGGGAGATTAATGTGTGGTTGGGAAGAGCGAGTGTAGTTTATGGGGAAAATGTGGACAGTCCTAAGAACTGGAAAGAAGTCCCCCCTAAAGATCTTCCGTACTGAAAGTTCCTGTTATTTAATCGAAAGTTGTCCACGCAACAATAAGTTGGATTGTCACAATCTGTCAAATTTTCTCTGGTGACAGTGTTTGAGGTTATCAGACGTAGGTAGGGCCTCTAAATGACATACACTCTTTTGCATTAAGTAAAAATAAAGTTTTTCTTGCTCGGTGCACTTTTTTTTTTTTATTGCTGAAATAGGCAGACGAGCACTTTCTTTTTTTATGTTTTTGGTGGCAGAAGAAGAAAAAAAAACGTGATGGTATAAGCAATTGGCCCATAGACACACAAGTGGTGTGAATAAGCACAGGTGGAGCTTCACTCCTGTCGAACCGAAGAGCCCATTTATGCCGAAGCGTTTCTCTCCTACGTTAAACTTGGAAAAAAAGTAAAGTAGTTGTGGTTATACGATGAAATTGGATTTGTCCCGCTCAGTTGTCCCACGTGGGCACCGCAGTCGGAAGCGGCGCTGGCGCACGCTTCGGTTAATGTTTCCGCCGCTTCAATGCGGCTAATTTCGCTCGGACGCCTGCGCGTTGACAGACGCCATTGGCGGCCATTATTAATTTTAATGCGTTGAAATCCCTCCACGATGACAAATGGAGTAATTGTGGGAAGAATAAGAAATATGTTTTTAAAGTTGTTGGCCCTTTTGACCGAAATAAAAGACTTTTTTATTAGAATAGTAGGGGGCAGACGAGCATATGGATCGCCAGATGATATGGTAAGTGATTACTAGAATAAAAAAAAATACCATGAATTTATGTGCAAGGGTGGCGTTCTTGGACATACTTCATGGATTCTTTTTCATGGAGTACATACCTACTTACCTACATGTACCGGCCGGTATGTAATAGGTCGGCAGTGCTTCTGCACTCCTTTCTGTTGTAGCTTATGTCCATGGGCGTCGGTGAATCTAGGTAGTTTGCTTTCCTGTATCTTAAAATTATTTTATTTTGCTAATTTCGACGCAATTGAACGTTAAGTGTGATATCAACTTTGGAGTATTATGGATTTAAAGATTACCAACATAATATAAAAGACATCGGGATAAGAATGATCTCCTTACTTACTTACCTACTCTCTACTGAAGTTATAAAAAACGACAACTCATATTTACTTATTCCATACCTACGCAACAATAGTAATAATTTTGCATTACAAATTATTACCATGACGTCATAATCACAGTCACGCATCATAATTACGATAGACAGATAAAAAAAACACGAAAAAATCACAAAAATTAAAAAAGCACGGACAATGGAAGAGGAAGCGACCTCCGATGCACCCTTGCGGGACACCCTCGCTTTCGGTTTTTAATCAACGTGGGTGTGAAACCCAAACATTTAGGGGAACACATTTCCCATAACGATAATGAAACAACACACAGAATTAAAGAAATCAACGGGGCAAGTGTGATTGGACTTGCGGGCTGAGGGTTCTGTACACACTCATCATAATGCAAATCTAATACCTACCTAACTACAATTTAGAAAGACGTAAATTCTATCAACAACCTTGGCTTGTAGGTTAACCGAAAAATCGGAACACTTGCGCGATGTAATCGACACCCAGCGCCATCTATTGGTTAAGAATAAAAATTATGTCCGGAAGCGAAGTGAAGGCAGATCACTAGTATCTAGACCCGCGGTAACGTGTCAAGCCAAGTTCAAGAAACAGATAATTAGGTACAAATCACATTCATAAAACAGACCAAATCTTTCTACTGAGATTTAGATTAGAAACTTAAGAAAGAAAAGTTTATCAAAAATTGGCATTTTGTGAAGCGACATTACTTCCATGGTAGATGTTTTCTAATTTGGATCATTAATTGGAGTTTAAAGTGGTAATTTTTTGTTCTGCAATTGAGTGAATTAAGATAGTCCTTGAGGAGGTATTTTTTTATTTACAGCAGACAAAAATAAAATTAAAAAAGTATGCGATTCGTTTTCCCTCTGACATAATATAGTCCGAGGCAAGAAAGTGTAGTTATGATCTTGAGTGCGCAGAAACCAATTTTGATAGCAAGTCTTCTTTTTTACAAGTGCGCAAAATAACGGTCATCGCTATACTTTCGTGCCTCCTACCTACAGAACCCTAAAGCAAAAAGTATGCATTCTGTGTGTTTTGTCCGGCCCACCGGGCGGACAATCAGGAATTATTTTAGTCAACATATTTTGTTATTTCGCCGTGATTTGCTTTTATCAGATCGATGATGACTTCCACCGATTGCTGTTCTGTCAACACGCGCCGTGCGGCGGGTAAAAGCTTTGTTTAACCACTTTCTTTCTAATGCTGGGAAATAAACATTATCTGATAACTGCCGAGATTACAGGGAAGGGTAAATAGTTACCCAAGAATTATTCTGGAGTCCTAATGTTAAGATACGGCAGTAAGTATTTGGGAAACTTCGTAATGACCGATGTATTATAATACAGTTAAATGACCATTTTAACATTTTAACCGCAGAAAACGAGCGTCGAGGCACACTGTGTCCCGACATGTAGCTTCCCCCTTTTAGATTTTGATTGTTATATATTAATAATAGATTAATGATATTATAAAATTATCAAAATATACTAACATTGAACTGTACAACATATCTTTTGGTGCCAAATAAACTTCTTCTATTCTATTAATTATATTATCAGTAACGTCATTAAATGATTATTTTAATAGCCTATGTTCTTTTTCAGGGTCTAGACCATCTGTATACCAAATTTCATTTAAATTCGTTCAGTAATTTTGGCGTGAAAGAGTAAAAAAAAACAGACAGACAGAGTTACTTTCCCATTTTTTTAAGTAAGGATTTATGTTTTTTGTGGCCAATAACATATCTTAACAGTCAGCCGAACTATTTTCTAGGCTCTAATAAGGACTCTGTATTTTTTTTACAGAATTATATTTTTACATTTTGAAAAAAAAGCTTGAAAAATACAATACGTCACAGTACTTATTACTTACTTAAAAAGTTTACCCTCCATTACTGTAGAGCGGAAGTGATCGCGCGGCACCGGGAGTTTGCACCGGATATTGAAGCGACGTGCCGCGGGAAATCGGGAAAACAACCATTTATCTTGTCTTTTTACCTTAAACTTTTATTTAGTAGGGTTCAACGATCGTAATAGGCTTGCTTTTTCTTCATCATCATCAGCAACCCACACTCGTCCACTGCTGGACATAGGTCTCCCCTAATGCACGTCACCGCTCCTGATTTTCGGCCACTCTCATCCAGCCCACACCAGCCAGCCTTCGAATGTCATCATCCCATCTTGTCGCAGGGCGTCCAACACTACGCTTACCGACTTACGATTACGCTTATAAGAAATATAAATAAATAAATATACTGTATAGGTTTATGATTTTAAGTTTAAAATTAAAAAATCAAAGCGCCTACGCCAATAAATCGCGAAACTCAAGATTATCAATAAACCAAACAAGGCATAAAGTTGCCCCCACAGCGGGGTCCTAATAGATTATGATAAGTATACCTCATGAATGTTGCATGTGCAACTAATACGAATGTGTGGTTTGCGCTTGCCGCACCCAACGTAGAGGTAGTGCAGTGAGGAAGAGCTCCTATGAAAGTAGCTACAACTCCAATGAACTCCGAAAAAAACAAAAAAGGTGAAGGAAATCATTCCTTTCGTTCTTCGTTTATAGTAGTGAAAATACTTACTTACTTAATAGTAAAGTATCAGCCTATACTATGTATACGTACTGTCCCACTGCAGGGCAAAGGCATTCATCATAGAAATCAAGTTATCGTTACTATATCGCTTGCCTAATGGGGTTACACGTAGCCAAGCAAGCAAGCTACAAATTCTCGTAGTACATATCCATCGTAGCATGACGACTGGTTACTGCGCTACGAATCGTAGTCCCAACTGTTAAAAAAATTTAAATCGTTTCTTACAAATTGATTTAAACCTATTTTTTCTGTCGAACGTCATTATAATTTTACCCTAATAGGGTCACGTCTCTGCGTCAGTGGTTTGTCCCCTATGAAGAGTTTCCTCACTGTTATTTATCGTATTATAGTTTTGTGGTGCATTAGCGAAATTGCTTGTAAGCAAACATTGCCGCCAGGGTTGCACTGTCCAAAACTGTCGCATCGATGGCCATGGTTGGTAGTTGGTGCGCTTAGATCATGACTCTGGATTTGGGGAGCCTGGTAACATAGAAGCAACTGCCACCTGACCTTCGCAACTTTTAAACTGGGGAACCAGTTACACGTTTCAGAAACGTGCAGGTATCCTCGCATGTTTTCCCTCATCGCCAAGCTAATGGTAAAGACTGTGAAATGAGGGATGGATGATGATGAGGAGGAGGAGGATTTGAATGACACAAGCACACCACAGTAACACTTATAATGAATAGTATTAGGCACGGGAGGGCTACAACAACTGACTGATAAATATTGTAGACATTTCTTATATAGGGTTATTATTTCATAAAGAACACTAGAATTTAAACTTAATCAGTGGCCAAAAAGGTTGGGACGATGTAGGTCGCCAACAAATGGTAAAAATGAAAACCTTCAAAAAGAGTGTTTTCCTTCTAAAATGGTCGGCAGCGCACTTGTGACTTGCGGGTATTCATGGGCGGTAAATCGTTTACTATCAGGTGACCCGTCGTCTGCTCTTCTGTCCCCTATTAAAAAAATAAAGTCCCCAGGGTAAAGGTCTCCATCATAGAAACCGAGACAAGGCTATTATGATGGGATATGTTTTTAAACTTTCGCGTTGCATTATACAAATACTTCATATAAACGGGACTAAACGCGACGAAATTTAATAAGTACATTCTAGCACTTACTGCTTGACGTTTCGACTGCGTTACAACAGCCGTGGTCACAAGCGAATGTACTTATTAATTTTCGTCGCGTTTAGTCTCGTTTATATGAAGTACTAACGGCCGCCCGCGACTCCATCCGCGTGGTAAAGTAACTTTTTACCCCCCTTTCAACCCCTTACAACCCCCTTTTCGCAATAAAAAGTAGCCTATGTCCTTTCTCAGGGTCTAGATTATTTGTATACCAAATTTCATTTAAATCCGTTGAGTAGTTTTGGCGTGAAAGAGTAGTAGACAGACAGACAGACAGACAGAGTTACTTTCGCATTTATAATATTAGTATGGATTTGTATGATGGGATAGTCTTGATCACCACGCTTGCCTAATGCGGATTGGTGATCATAAAACACTATATAAAAAATACACACATAGATTTGAAAAATTTACAGGTTCATGCTCGGATTCGAACCCAGACCCCCCGTATGGAAGGCACGTTGTCATCCACTGAGCTTCGCACGCCTATGCACTATGACCATCCTAATCCCGGGACTTATAATCCGACATGCGATGTGTGGCCACCCTCACAGGGCCGGGTAGGGTAATCCTATTATACTGATACGTTTTACGGATATTTGTTTTTCAAATTCGTCTATTAGCTCACGGCGGTCTTTGTGGTGTTATTATTTTTGAAGATTTTTATTTTATTTTTAAAGATCGGATTTCACTGTATAAGTAGGTTACTTAGTAAATATTTATTGACCATAGAAAATCAATAGCATAGGCATGGGCTTACCCAGAGAGAGGCAAATCAGATCTTTTACAAGCTAGGTGCTTAAAGAATAAAAAAACTTGAATTAAAATTGGTACATAGGTAATATGTTTTTATGTACATCCTTTAACTACCTAGGTCTTTTTTTGTGATAGGTGGCAGACGAGCAGACGGATCAGCTGATGGTAAGCGATAGACTCCTGCAACATCAGTAGAGTACAAGTGAGCTACTGACCATTGACCCCTTTCCTCCTAAATGGTTCTTTTTTTTCATTTCTATCGATAAAAGTAGATAAGTAAGTTAAATTAGTAGAGACGTTAACATGATCCAGGGGGTCAGACTTAACGCCGGACTTCTTTGTTTCTCTGAGACCATTGGTATCACTCCAGCCGAGCGGGATCTCAAAATATTTTTGCAGGTTACTGTCCTAGCACAAGGTAATTTTAATATTTTTTGTTTCGTAGAATTTAGTATGTATTATCATGACAAAAATATTGGTTAGGTTAGAACTGTGACCAGCAAAAAAATATTTAAAATTCTGGGACGCGTTTTTTTTGGACGAATTGCCCCCTAACCCGGCGTTTAGCTTTGCTATGGGTGTTGGTGAAATTTCCCACGTTTATAGCTTTTTTAGCTGGATATTAAAGTAAGTGGCTCCACCACTAACCAGGCTATGTACCATAGACCACCAGATTTTGAACTTTATGCAGTTATGATAAGGTTGAAAACCAATGAAAAAAAAATGTCTAGTTGCCTGGTTAAGGGTTAACGTGGTGAAGGAACTCCATGAATCAAGGCAGCTCACCGAGCCAGAACTGTAGATACAGTATTCCGCCATCGAGCCCACGTTACCAGTGCTGCCAACACGGTGCCAAGAGGTGCCATTTTTTATCTTTTTAGCATCTAAGGCTATTGATAAAAATTACCTACATACATACCAGCCGTATCGTAACATAAAAGATACAGGGTGTATCTGTGAACATTTACATCCCTTTAACCACATCTTCTATCAAGTATTCTGAACAACAATTTGTTCAACCACTCAACTTTTCGAAATTCATTTTTTTTCATTCATTCATTTTGAATTTATGTAGGGGAACCTGTTGTACCTTGACACCCTTTGTACCTAGAGCCCCCTACGTTTTTGAAATGTTTGCGCTCTTTTTTATGTCTCTTTGTCTATGATATAGTGAACTTTCACAAGACTAATCAACATGAAATTAGGTTGCAGGCGGCCATTGTTTCGAGTTTGCATGGGAGATCACTTTAACGTTTTCGCGGCATAAAAGTAAAATATTAAATATTTTTTATTTCTTTCACTAGCGGCCGCCCGCGACTTCGTCCGCGTGGAAAAGTAACTTTTTACCCCCCTTTTAACCCCTTACAACCCCCTTAATATTATTATGTTGATAGCCTATAGCCTTCCTCGATAAATGGACTATCCAACAAAAAAAGAATTATTCAAATCGCACCAGTAGTTTCGGAGATTAGCGCGTTCAAACAAACAACAAACAAACAAACAAACAAACAAACTCTTCAGCTTTATTATATTAGTATAGATTACTTCTGTTATTTCCAACATATTTTTTTAAAACCATTTGATTGAAACAAGTACTTTATCTAAGTTTATAATGTAGTATGCTTATTTGAGTTCGTCATAACCCCCAAATTTTTATGTGCGAATAAACATGAAAGGGTAGGGGTGTTGTACCTTGAACATAGGAAAACAGTTGTACCTTGATCATATGGTCAAGGTACAAATGTACTATGTTAATTCTGTTTAGGAACGCACATATTTATAATTTTGTTGTTTTTTGTACAGGTAAAATGTCTCGTAGCAAAAACAACATCAAACGAACCCCTGTTCCAAAAACAGCACTTTCTAGTGCTATTAAATTAGTTAAAGAAAAAAAATTATCATTAAGAGGGGCTGCCAAACATTTTAACTTGTCAAGATGTACTTTAAAGAGGCATTATGTACTTTACAGTTTTTTAAAGACATGTTGAATCTGAAAATAATAAAAATATTTGCTATTTGTCGAGAAATATGGATTTTATTTGATGAGTTCTAGCTATGATCTAGGTACATCACCCCCGTTGTACCTTGATCCACATTCCAATTTTTTTCCAGATTATGTAAAACCTATCAAAACGATGACCTATGCTTGTATATAATTTATATTATGATCCACATTAGTTCTTCTAACAGCTAAAGTTGTTTTAATTGCTATAGTTACAACTGCTTTTTTTTTAAAAATCGTTGAATGAAAAAGTGACCGAGGTACAACAGGTTCCCTTAATGTAATTTAATTTATTATTGACATTGTAAATATTTGCATGCTATTTTTTATATTAGCGAAACACTTTTTACTTTTTTTATGACATACTTGTATACCATGTTTTGTGCAAATAAATAAATTATTATTATTATTATTTTCGACTCCCCATACAAAATTACCAAGTCACGTGACCGACTTCATATGGAATGATACGAATTTTCTAAAGTCATCGAACAAATTAATGTTGTTCAGAATGGTTTGTAGAAAACGTAGTTAAAGGGATGTAAATGTTCACATATACACCCTGTATATTCGTTTGCGTAAGGTGCCATTGAAATTGTTAAAAGAAAAAAAGGATCCATTCGCAAAAGAGCGTCATTTGGCAATATTGTAATTTAAAACCAATACTTACTATGGACTAGAGATTGAATTGTGTAGGTATCAATAGATAGAGTATAATATGGAAGCTTATACCTAAGTAACTAAAAAAAGTGCTAGTTTTTGCACTAACAGTGCTAAGTTTGACACCCTAGAGGACAGGTCACGCTGTGGCCGAATACAATAGCGATTGTTCTCGGTACACGCAAAAACTCTTACACTACAACTGTTTTGTTGTTGCTTCTAGTTACGGTGTCATGTTAGGGGTAAGTGAAAAGGTTAGTTAACAACGCCTAAAAAGTTTCCTATGCAACTTTGAGAAATATATTTTTAACCACGTAATTGAACGCTTCCAGAACCTAACTATCATACATTATAGATGGGTGTTTCTATCATTTCGTGCAAAACACGTGTCCGTAACTTTTTTGGCGAATCTAAACAACCTAGGAGCCAAAGAATATTTTTTATCGATAAGTATCTTACTTACCTATTACTGCCACGTTGAAGTGATATTATTCATGAGGAGTAACAGACTGAAAAAAATATTTTAGTGGCTGAAAATTCATTACCTTCAGTGTCTTTTTTGCGATGAGAGAGAAACAATAAATATTTTAAAATAAAGTACAGGATAGTCTGGCGTATTGTTATTTTAGGTAAATCAAGTATCTAATAAGGGATTGTATTATGAATTTAAAAGTTGTAATATTGTTATAATTTAAGTACACTGTGACAAAAACATTTTGTCGCAATTTTTTTTTCATTTCCTTCAGCACGGCTTGAAATATCGAAAATCATTACGTATACGCATTGTAACTGGATCAAACACCCCCTCCCACCTTCTCACTTGCCAGTCAGTCGGCCAGCAGCAACGAACGTCCTCCTACGGGTGGTAGTTTTTTTGGGCGACTCGAAAAATATCGCCGAATTCGTGCTTCAACCAAATTTCAAATCATTACCGACGACGGATTCTTAAAATAAGTAGATGTGTTTTTTTTATTCTTTTGGTATTATTGCATCCGTAATGTGTATGTTTACAGCCATTATTTATTATTATGCACGGTGATCGATTAATTGCTGTCTAAAATCAAAAATAGTTTAAAAAAATCATTTCCCTCACTTTCATTACCCATCGATTACCTTCAGAAATTAACGTGACGGTAATGAAACTTAATGAAGGTAATGAAACTTAAATGTAGGTAATGAATTTTATAAGTTTTTCTTTGCGATATTATCCTTAATACGTATATTTATGATTTGTTCTATAACACTTGAACTAACAGTTCACGTATTGAGGTCATTTTATTGCAGCACCATCAATAGGTTCATTGTAATCACTACTAAATATAGTACCATAATTTTCATTACCATCAGCAGTACAGAATTTCATCGGTCGATATCTACGTACATAATGCGTATAATCCATACTAATATTATAAATGCGAAAGTAACTCTGTCTGTCTGTCTGTCTGTCTGTTACTCTTTCACGCCAAAACTACTGAACGGATTTAAATGAAATTTGGTATACAGATGATCTAGACCCTGAGAAAGGACATAGGCTACTTTTTGTTGCGAAAAGGGGGTTGTAAGGGGTTAAAAGGGGGGTAAAAAGTTACTTTTCCACGCGGACGAAGTCGCGGGCGGGCGCTAGTTTTATATAAACTACATAAATAGTTTCTGTTTTTGATACCGATTCATAAAAAGAATCATAAAAAGGAATTCATTTTTTTCTCTCAAATCTGCCCGTTTTGCACGAAATGAGAGAATCTACCAGATACATTTATCATACACCTATTATGAGTAAATATTTTATTTCAGCTGCCCCCATTGGATCATGTCGACGTCCCTGGGTGATTTTCCCAAGTACCGTATCAATACCGGTGGCATGTATTTTGAGCTGTCTTTTCTCCTTTACATAAAAACCAGTTTTATAGCTTATTGAGATTAAGTTAACTGTCATATTTATAGACTGTAAGTTAGTGGTGGAATAATATATTTTTTTATAATGCCAATTTTGTTACTGTTTCTAAGTCCGGTGGGGCAATCCCGGTGGCGAAAATGTATGTAAAGTGGTTTTAAAAATTCGCCACCGTAATTAGGTTTGTTGAAATTCACCCCCCTAATAATTTGACTTATCGACTAACTTTTATCGATATAAATTAAAAATAACCATTCGGGAGGAAAGGGGCCAAAGTGGTGTTGCAGGTGTCTATCGCTTACCATCATAGTGTGATCCATCTGCTCGTCTGCCACCTATCCAAAAAAGACCTAGGTAGTCAAAACACCTCACTTGTAAAAAGTCTGATTTGGTCCAGAACCTGGGTAGGTACGCCCATGTACTTATTGCCTATAAAACTGGGCCACCCGGACGCAAACATTAAGATTTCTAAAAGAATTTCGTATATCACGGCGTAGGTCTAAGCCGGTGGTTCTTATCCTTTAAGTCATGAGGGACCATTTTACCAAAATTCTGTCGCGTCAGGGACCACACACTTCGGACATGCGTCGCGGCGCCGTTTGCGTTGTGTTGACTCGACTCATCACGTCACTTGTTTATTACGATGTCTTCGCGGACCACTTGGAATGCCTCCAGGGACCACCAGTGGTCCGCGGACCACCGGTTAAGAACCACTGGTCTAAGCCATCTAGCCTATAATTTAAAATACTAAATGATATTACCATAAACTGTACTTTACAGCTTGCATACTACAGAATCTTAATGCATAGAAGAGTTATGAACGCATTCATATAATTTACCCTAAGTACCTTCCACCCCTAAAAGCTTTTAGCATAACCCCAAAAATAGCTGTCAAAATACAGGCGGCTGCATCAAAAGTGATGAGCTTCCTGGGCGTGAGTCGCGAGAAATGCTTTTAACCTTTTTTACACGATTACTGAAATTGCCGACCATTCTGACGGCTAATTTTGTAAATCGGCTGAGGTTTTGAGTTTTTTTCTCAGCAGTGAGATCTCTCTTTTGGTATCTGAATCATAAAAAATATAGACGCAGAACATAGGGATAGCTGTAGGCACGAAAGTATAGCGATGACCGTTATTTTGCGCACTTGTAAAAAAGAAGACTTTCTATCACAATTGGTTTCTGCGCACTCAAGGTCATAACTACACTTTCTTGCCTCGGACTATACATGCATACAGTTTGTTTCGGCCAGATATACTTACTTAGATTGTACGTGGCTGGCCGGATGGCGCATTTGGACGGATAGTGACCCTACCCCATACGCCAAAAAATTGCTCGGGTTTGTGATCACCAATCCGCATTAGGCAAGCGTGATGATTAAGTCTAAACCCATCATGGCAACGATGACTTGATTCTATGATGGAGGCTCCGCCCTGCAGTGGGACAATATATCTTCTTCTATACTATTTATAAAGAGATAACTTCAATAGACAACGACAAGGCTTATAGGTAAACCGAAAACACGAAACGCTTGCGCGATTATACACAGCGCCATCTATTGGTTCATTTCGGAATTCCGGCCCCGAAGCCAAGTGAGGGCGGGCCATATTTGATACTTTACTTTGCAACTTACTTAAAAAGTGCCCAAAGTGCATCATAGTATCTGCCGCATCGAATCGGCCTGTGGGAAACCGGGAACGCCACACCGTTACCAATACGGCGCGTGGCGGTCTAATGAACGGACTAACTAAGTAATTGTTTGGGCGTGAGAAGGTGGGCCCACTCCAAACGCAAGGCTGTGGCGAATCGGAGAGAAGGGTTGGTGAGGTGACGAGAAAATACAACTTTATGTGGTTTGAATCAGTTGGACTTAAAAGATAAATCAGTGGTTAAGAATGCTAATGCTAATCTAATGCTTATAGCTTTGATTACTAATTAGGTATCACTGAAGCTTAAGCCTTGTTTAACTGTTAACATATTTTGTTAACAGTTATGCTGAGTATAAATCAAAGTTTTGCAATGATAAAGGTAGTTTAATCTAGCGCCCCATAGGGGGCACTCAACATTGAAGTCAAATTACAGGTTTAGGTATCTATAATGTACGAATGTATGAAATAAATAAAAAAATAAATGTGCCAGATAATCACACCCAATAAACCTGGTCCCAAACTAGGGCAACCCCTGTACTATGAGTACCAGATGACGAAAATGTAGAAAATATCGTTTCCTGAATTGACTTGACCTAGAATCGAACCCGGGACCTTTCGCGTTTCGAAAATCTCTGAGTAATAACAAAATAATAACTGACAATGAAGAACTTTACTTCTTTAAGTTTTAAGAAAACCGACGATGAGATGTTATCTTAACATAACACTACTTATCTTGCAAATGTATCTTTCAGATTCCATATTTAAACTCATTGTTATTTTTGATGAAATGAGAGAATATTCCTTTAAACTAATTTCAACTGCCCGTGATAGAGTATAGAGTTATCGGCTGTCAAATCTGACAGTTCGACGGCAGCCATTGTGGCGGCGCCTTGGCCAATAGCGGCGATCACTTTGAAATTGGAATGCTTTATTTTTAGAATGCGCGCCTATTGTTTTCGGCCAGTATCTTTGCATCTGTGGATGAAGTTCTGGTTTTTGTTTTTCTTTAGTATCTACTTTATCAGCGATCGTAGAAATATTAGGTTGCATTGTACTTACGTACTGACAGCAGGTTTGTAGGTCACGTTGAGTTGCCGCAAGATCTGCCCTATAACCCTTGAGGCGTTGAGTTCTACTTGGGGCAGTATGGACCTCACGCGATTTAGGAGTCGATATCTAAGACCTGGTTTCGTTATTACCTGATGGTAAGCGATTGCCGCCGCCTACAGGCACCTGCAAAACCAGTAGAGTCAAAAATGCGCTGCCAACTTGTAACTTCTTTCCCCCCCTATTAGGCCTCCGGTACACTCACTCGACGAAACACAGCTTAGGAGCTGCTTTACACATATTGTCTTCTGTCAGTCTTCTGTGAGTGTAAGTTTTGCAATAAGTAATGGGACGAGTGTATATGGCCACCACGCCAGATGTTTAACCTTCACCCTGTCTATTATGATTGCTACTTTTTTATACTGACAGCCATGACTTATTGCTACGCCAATGTCATAATCGAAGCTCCGATAATGCGACCCGACGATTGATCCACTTCCAAAGCACAAACACGAGCAAAAACGTTCACGTAATGACTCGCGTCGAAATATTTACAAGCCATAAAAGAACTACAATAAACAACAACAAATTGCTCTTATTTCTGTATCATACCGTGCGCAAACGCACAGCCCTCTCCGCCAATGGGAGCCCACGACGCCTATTTCGAACCAAGGGGCGTGGCGACGTAAGAAACCTTTTTTAGTTATTTCTGATGCTCGATAAGTAGCCAGCACGAATTTTTTGAAAGTCATTCCTTTTTTGTACGGACCTTTGTGGTGTCAAAATATTTTCGACTTTTGATTTTTAAGAACACAATTTTGAAATTGCCTTAACATTTAAAGAATAAGGTCGAGTTTTTGGTTATTTTTTAGGTCAAATTTGTAATTCAAATGTCTTATTTAACAACGATAAAATTAGTGGTTCAAGCCCTATCATTTAGCTTTTAGTTTTATGGTTTCGGAATTGGCCTCTTTGGGTCGAGTGCTTTCGAGTTATTATCTGAAATGTGGGTACAATGACTGTAATATTTATTTTGACAAGGTCATGGCATTTTGAAAATTGCTTTTTTTATAAAATTGGTAACGATTTGGAAACCGAGTAGGGAACCAGTTCCCAAGTTAAGTGGACATCCATCGATGTCAATAAAAAAGAAAATAAAAACTCGACCGGAGTGATACCACGGTCTCACAGAAGCTCGGCGTGAAGCAGCGCCTCTGCTGTGTTTTGTATAGAGAGTGACGGTACCGGAGGCCCAATTGAGGGAAAGGGGGTTAGCTGGCAGCGCATTTGTGACTCTACTGGTGTTGCAGCTTTCTATGGACGGCGGCAATCGCTAACCATCAGGTGATCCGTCTGCTCTTCTGCTACCTAAAAAGTAATCAGCCTTATAAACTGTCCCACTGCAGGGCAAAGGCCTCTTCATAGAAATCAAGGCATCGCTACTATTATGGGATTAGGTAGGCGTGTTACACGCTTGCCAAACGCTTCTCTACTACCTAATCACATAAAAAAGTACTCCTTGCCAGTCAATGACCTGGTTCTCGGATCAGTATTAGTAACAGTGTACGAAATTATTGATTTCCAAGTATCTCTAATACCGCTTTGAAGTCTCAAGCCCGCGGATACCAGGAGCTCATCCAGAGGATGTAGAGTGTTGTAGAGCTGATAATTTGGGCCGAGTCTCCCGCGCTACCAGACGCGCTCTATCGGTGCGCGGAGATAAGTGTCGGCGCTTCTGAAGATGTAGGGTGACCACGTTTTAGGTTCATTATAAACAGTATCAAACAGGCAAACGTAGTGTAGGACGCCCTGCTACAAGATGGGATGACATTCGAAGGCTGGCTGGAGGGAGCTGGATGAGAGTGGCCGAAAATCGGGAGCGGTGGCGTGCATTGGGGGAGACCTATGTCCACAGTGGACGAGCGTGGGTTGCTGATGATGATAAACAGTATCTGTGAACATTTACATGCCTTTAACTACGTCTTCTACCAACCTTTCTGTACAACGTTTATCAATAAATAATAAATAAATAAATACGCCAGACAATCACACCAATCAACCTGGTCTCAAACTAGGCAACCCCTACTATGAGTACCAGGTGACGATAATTAATTAGGGGCGTCAACCTAGAACACCCAGACCCAAGAAAAGTTAGAAATGTAATTTCTAGATTGACTTGATCGTGAATTGAACCCGGAACCTTTCGCGCTTCGGGCGAACATCATAACCACGATACTATCGAGGCCATTAATATTTGTTCGATGACTTTTGGATTTTTTTACTTTAAGTTATTAATTTTGTAATGAGCGTCCTCTCCCATATTGCAGTATCTACCCTCCCGGTCTATAGTGATAGCTGCATTTGATACCAACTAATTATGTAACCTATAGATGCAACAAAGATATCTATACCATTTATAAAGAGGTTAATCTCATGTTCCACGCCAAGTCTTATAGGTATACCGAAAACACGAAACACTTGCGCGTTGCAAACAACGCCCAGCGCCATCTATCGGTCGACAGTGGAACTACTGTCCCGAAACAAAGTGAGGGCGGGCCACTGTTGAGTATAAAAAGTAAAAAAAAGTACCAGCCTATACTGTCCCACTGCAGGGCAAAGGCTTCCATCATAGAAATCAAGTTAGGTATCGCTAGTGATGGGATTAGGCTTAATCACCACGCTTGCCTAATGCGGATTGGTGATCACAAACCCGAGCTATGTTCGAAAAATTCGAAACATACTTTTGCTCGTTGGTTTAGTGGTTTAAATACCGGGCCGTAATCTCGGGGTCCCGGGTTCGATTCCTGGGTCGAGCAAAAGTATCGAGTCTTATTAAACCTTACTAATAAAGTGACGAATTATATAATTGTCCTAAGTTATTCAAAAGTCTGTCCCTCTACTCTTGCGCACGCATTCCCACAAGATCAAAGCGCGGCGCCAGCACTCGACTGCGCGGGACCCGCACACGAGGATAGCGGCTATTTATAACCGACGCCGGCGCATGTGATCGGCGAAAGTAAAGTATCGGCCTATGTATTCGAGTATAGGCGGTGGTAATCGCTTACCACCATAATTCGTTTGCTCGTCTGCCACCTATCACATAAAAAAATATGTAGGTATAATAAATTATCCATACTTTCCATACTTTAATATTATAAATGCGAAAGTAACTCTGTCTGTCTGTCTGTCTGCTACTCTTTCACGCCAAAACTACTCAACGGATTTAAATGAAAATTGGTATACAGATAATCTAGACCCTGAGAAAGGACATAGGCTACTTTTTATTGCGAAAAGGTTGTAAGGGGTTGAAAGGGGGGTAAAAAGTTACTTCGGACGGAGTCGCGGGCGGCCGCTAGTTTTACATAATTATTAAATTCGCTAGGCTCAAATGGGACTGGGCCGGCCACGTTTGTAGGATGCACCCAGAGTGGTGGACCAAAATCATTACGCGTTGGCAGCCAGTAGGACGTCGTCTAAGAGGTAAGCACAAAATGAGATGGCGATAACTTGTACCACTTCTCCAACAACTGGCAAACCACCGCTACCGTTGACCGGAGTGATACCACTGCCTCACAGAAAACCGGCGTGAAGCAGCCCCTGTGCTGTGTTTCGCCGAGTGAGTGAGGGTACCGGAAGCCCACCCGGGGGGGAAGAGGATAAAAGGTGGCAGCGCACTTGTAACTCCACTGGTGTTACAAGTGTCCATGAGCGGCGGCAATTGCTTACCATCAGGTTATCCGCCTGCTCGTCTGCTACCTATAAAATAAAATATAAAAACTGCAATGACGGCATGGGCGAGGCCTTTGCCCAGCAGAGGGAAAAAATTAAATAGGCTAAAAAAATTTAGATTTACTAATAATAGGTAATATATTATGTTAGACTGTAAGGTATTTATTATATGGGCCAACGAAATGTTTGTTAAATGTATCTTGTTGCCTGAAATAAACGAATTACCTATTATTAATGTATCTCTTCTGTGGGAAAATCACGGAGGCCGGTCCTTTTGGAAGGCGTGCGTGGGGATACAGATCCAACACGTAGAGGCCCCTTTGAGACACATTAATGAAAGTGGGGATGTGTACACACACCTAGCCGGTACTGTCTCTACTCTCTACTATTGAAGAGATACAACCAAAGACAGCACCCGCTACGTGCAAGGACTATTGCAGATAAGATGGGAACTAAACCGGGACTATGGAGGGGATATTGCTGGACTGGTTGCCGGGATATTGATGAGACAACGGGACGCCCCTGCCATATCAAAAGTCTCATTTATGATAATAATCGTAGCAGGCGGTGACTTGCTGCACATTAAATGGGCCCCCTATCAAAATCTACTACTTATTTTTAAGTATTATTAATCCACCTCGCCGGCAATGTTTACTCCACCGGTATACGAGTCTTCCACCCAAAGCAATATCCCGTTCTAGAGCACGACGAAGCCTATGGTCGGGTTCGCGCCGGATATTAACGATCGCATTTGAATGTTATTGCGCCGGCCCGAGTGCGGACCAAACACTTCAGCCACAGCCGAACCTGGTTTAATATACCGAAGTTTACCAACGATTTTGAGGGCTCTTTCAATTTATGCCTTTTTTGTAATAGAGGTGGCAAACGAGCAAGGGTCTGCAGTACTAATTAATCACCGCTGTCCGAAGTCGCTGATGCGTTGCTGGCATTACTTATAAGAAGGAGTAAGAACACCTATGCTCTTCTCTTGTGGGTCCCTTAGTCATAGCCTTCAAGAAATACTGCCGCGGCTTGACTGTCCCACGAAACTCTTTTTTTTTTTTGTTGTTATATGGCCTGTATTGTGTTCACGACACATTTAATTTTGCCAATGTCAAGTGTTATGCTGGTAAAGTGTAGTCAACATTCGAAGTTACAGTCACTCAATAAAACGCCGGTGTTTAGCGTTTTAATGTCCTAAGGATTCTCTGGAGACTATTTTTAACAAAGTCGTAGGTTTTAAGACTCTATTAGGTCAAAGCAAGTTGTTCACATGACAACTCACTCGACACACAATAGCAGTGTTAAAAACGACACAATTCAATAATTATTCTTATATTAATATCACCCTGCGGCACTTCACTGCCACAAAACTCAAGGTATGTGGAAAAAAATTGACGGCTGTAAACCTGTCGTCACACCACACCACTTCACCTGCAGTGGGATAGTATAGAAAATACCTACTTATCCCCTGACGAAGTAACTAAAACGACCGGGTGTTATAAGTTTAACGTGTCTGACTGTCCGCATGTCGGTGTGAGTGTCTGTTTGTGGCTTTAGTTTGTGTTTAAAAGTTGAAATAATCGATTATCGATTGTGTTTAGCTACATTAGAAGGTGGCCGATTAAGCCGATTCAAGATGGCCGCCGCCACAAAATACGTAAGTAGGTACAAGGGTTTTTTTAATATTTTTTTTGTATTGTGCTCAATTTATTTAACTTTCAATACCAACTGATCCGTCTGCTCATTTGCCATCTATCACATCAAAAAAATTTTTTTTTCTTTCTTCCTTCATGCTCATTAGTAACATTGTGTTTCGTTTCTTTCCGTACAAGTTTCACGGGCGTTCGGTCCAGGCTAGCCCCGTATTGAGTGAGTGAAGGCCGCACGCTCCGAGACGCCTGCGCTTTTAATCCTCTTAATGGAATAGGGTGTGGAACTAGAAAACTGTGGAGACTGCCGGCAGATGTTTAGTCTTACTTTTTTTAATACTCAGAATCCAGAACATTGAGATAGGACATAGACACAGACTTGGTAGGCAGTGAAGAAACGCACCGGGGAAAGAACCCTTAGTATGTACCAAAAAAGCCCTTAGCAAGTACCTAGTGAGAGTCTCCCAAGACTCGGTCCGTATGCCGAGACGGTCGGAAGGACCATAGGCTGGTGGAGAGACCTGTATCTTACTCAGAATCCCAATGTTAATATTTTGTCTTTTAGGGTTTTTATAGGTGACAAATACGCTGCCTTTACTACCAACCTTTAATTCCCCCATTTGGGGGGGGGGGGGGGGGGAAAGGGGATTTACCTTCACTCACTCGGCGAAGCACAGCGCCGGCGCTGCTTCACGCGTAACCACATCGGTCTTCTGTGAAGTCATAGAAGACAAATGTACTTGAGCGACGCAAGATGAATCACGGAAATGCTGCGGTAGATGTTTAGAGTTACGGCAGCTTGGTACGCAACCAGGGACAAGACAAAGCTAAATGGATGACAATGGAGCCCCTCTCCACTCCCTCCTATATCCTCCGCCTCCCTTGTTTTGGTACCGCTCGGGAGGCCCTCTGCCGAATTTACGCCGCGCTCAAAAAATGTTTTTTCAACGCGAAATTTTTCCGCCGAACAATGACAGAACTTTCACCAGTTCTATTTATCTAGGTACTTACATTTTACAAGCTTTTATTGTTTTTCATTTGTGGAATTAAGGTACTTACGCTTTGGCACACACGTCGCTTATTTCTACAGTATTTATAAAAGCATGTTTACCAATTTATAGTACGATATAACGTTAGAGTGATCTATGACTGATTAACAGGTTGTATCTGTGAACATTAATATATTTAACCATGTCTAGTACCTACCAATTATTTTAAATAAAATTCTCATAAAAAACTTCAACTTTTCAATACCGACTTAGGTCACTTTTTCAAAGTCGTACAATAAAATACATAATGTGGCTCAGAATGGTTGGTGAAATACGTGGTTAAAATTATGTTAAATGTCCACAGATACACCCTGTATAAAATCAGGGTCGTTGCTGATGTATGTTTTTTACTACATTTGTTAGCAAGAAATTGAAATCAAAACCAATTGTTTCCGGTCCCAAATAGTAAGAAATTAAACCTTATAGATTTATGTGTGCCGTAGGTATATTCATTCAACTCATTTGAGTGCAACAAAGCATCTTAACTGACTAAACAATAATGCCAATTTTGCAAAACCCGTATTCTATACCTAAAAATATAGATTTCTTAATTGTCGATGCTACCACAGAAGTATGCTCCTTTTCCTGTAAACCTTGACTTGTCTGTAATTAACGTCCATAAAATAGTATGGATGGTAATTTTTACGAGCTTTTTTATTAGCAAATCAATCACACATGTAATATCGCCAGATAGTGTGTAATAGCGCATCCCCCACCGCGCTCACCCATCATTATAAGTACTCGGTACCCCACGAGACACACTGCATGTAAAAACAGTGGTGAAACTGCGCTTTGATCTTAGTTGGCAGAACTAAGTTATGTTGTAACACCCAAAAGTCTTTTAAAAGGTATAAAAGAAATTGATTTTCCATTGTGTCTACTGTTGGGCCTTACGACGCGACGTTAAAACCTCTAAGGCTCTTCTGCTTTCTTTGTTAATCGTGCTACATTTTACTATACAGGGTGTATCTGTGAATATTTATATCCCTTTGACCACGTCTTCTGCCAACCATTCTGAACAACATTTAAAATTTGTTCTTTAGAAAATTCATCAAATATGTTTTCGACTCCACATACAAAATAAACAAGACACGTGACCGACTTTGTATGTTTTTTTAAGCGAATTTCCAAAATTCATAGAGCAAAATGCGCATTAGGCAAGCGTGCTAATTAAGCCTAATCCCATCGTAGTAGCGATGACTTGATTTCTATGACGGAGGCCTTTGCCCTGCAGTGGGGCAGTATACGCTGATAGGTACTTTACTTTACCAATGACGTAGTAGGTATACTGTTGACCTCTCGTGCTGCGCAATTTGATTAACTAGTGTAATCCCCGCAACTCTTGCGCATCACGCGAGCGCATAACGCGGGGCGGCGCGCTAATTAGCGCAACAGTTGTGTGTAGCGGCGCGTGCGCAGAGCCATATGCCGGGGGACGGGATGTTAGCAAGAAAGCTATAAAATTGTGTTTTTTTATATTAGGGTAACACAACTTACGCTACGTAAATGTTCACAGATACACCCTGTAAGTCGAAAAATGATGCGCAAACTCTGGAAAGACCTCCAGCCAGCCGCTTTATTCCCTAATCGCTATAATAAACGTGCTTAAATACTTTTTAGACGAGGTTTGAAAAGAGTTCTGTCACGGTAGGCAGCGGTAAGACTGTGCCTCGGTATTGTTGATGTCTAAGAGACGCAGTTACCATTTACCACCAGACAGGCCGCATGCTCGTCTGCCCATTTCAGCAACATTTTTTTAATTGATTTTCATCAATTTTTTCGGACACTGGTACATACCATGCCTTTTTTGAGCTTATATATTTGTACAATATTAAAATTAATGTGCTCCGCAAAAAAACAATTAAATTAAAAAAGTTAAATTACAATCTGAAGTCTAGGCAGTCATGCATGGATATTGTTAGTAGGTGTCATAGTTTAGAGTGGTGTAAATACTTTTTTTTCATATTATGCACTCGCTCTCAAGATCATAATCCATTAAGTGCTAAAGAGGCCCAAATTAGCTCTAACTAGATTGAAAAGGTTTCTTCCGGGCAATCACATTACTTATACATCTTACGATTGTGATCAAATGCTTATCTATTCATGCATCAAATCTATATCTTAGTGCAATCATAAAAGATATCTGAGATAATTATGTATCAATAAAATTGCACACGCTTTAAAGTTAGATTGGCAAATCGGTTTAAATGTACTAAATTGAATTCATAATTATAGGTATATCAAATAGATAGGACCTAACCAATTTAGAGCTCTTAGGTTATGAAACCATTTTCATAAAATATAAGCAGCTAGTTAGCATACATACAGTAACTTAAAGTGAAATCTTACCATATCGTTGTTTGTCTAACAACACCGCCTAAGTCAAAAATTGGGAGTTTTAACAAACAAACAAATATTTTATTTGCATAAATACATTTTGGTACATAGATGTGAAGATCTTATAAATGAGTACCCCAGTTATTGTATCTAGTCTGTTCTTATCAGACGTGCAAATAGAAGAGTTACTTATAGTAAAGGTTCCAGCCAATAGGTAGCGCTCTTTTTTATTAAATGCTAAAACTAACAATGCTTAAAAGTTACACAAAGCTTATTTAACACTAGCGGCCGCCCGCGACTTCGTACGCGTGGAGTTAATTATTATTATTTTTTTTTTCATTTAATTATTGACACTTACCGTCATATTTTGGACAATCCACACAATATATTTTTATAAATTGTAGCCTATGTGTTATTCTGATGTATAAGCTATATTGTGGTAAAGTTTCATTCAAATCCATTCAGTAGTTTTTACGTGAAAGAGTAACAAACATCCATTCATCCATACATCCATACATCCAAACAAACTTTCGCCTTTATAATAGTAGTAGGATAACTTAATTAAAAATAATTAAAATAGAGTTAAATAAAGAAAGTAACTCAAATAACCTATTTCATACTACATCATGTTCCATTTAACTTTTGAATGCCATAGGCGTAAAGTACTTAGCGTGTCTTTCGGTTTTTTTTACAGGTTACATACATTTCTAAATATATTACAAATGTAACCGTATGCCATAGGGCCTATGGCATTAAATAATAAACACATAAATACTTAATATACTTTTATTTGCCAGAAACACAGTTCAAAACTAAAAACCGTAAGTATTTTTAATGAAGACGGTAATCGCTTACCATCAGGTGATCCGTCTGTTCGTCTTCCCTCTAAACTATAAAAAAATTGATAAGGTATCCATGACAGCGTGTAGAGGTAATATCCGCGTGGCATGGCGTTGATTAACCCAGAATCTCATCGCCGTCACCGTCACCAGAGCTTCCGCTCCGGCGGGCGTATTGTGACGTTTCGTTTCCATTGCCACTGCATCGATGATTGGGAATACAAGGCAAATAGGGCTGTCACCTAGCCACAAATCAAAAATAGGTTGGCAGCGCACTTGTTACTCTACTGGTCATAGGCGTCGCGTCGCCAGGGAGGGGTTTAGAGGTTCAAACCCTCCCCGAAAAGTGAAAATGTGTGTCCGCCTTTACTTCGTTTCGGGACTAAGTTTTGGCTATTTTGACAATGGATGGCACTGGGTGTTGATTACATAGCGCAAGTGTTTTCACTTTTCAGGTTACATGTTGTGTGTCTCTATAGAAGTTATCTCTTTATACAGGGTGTATCTATGAACATTTTCATCCCTTAAGCCACCACGTGTTCTACCGACCATTCTGAACAACATTGGTTCTTTGACTTTTAGAAATTTGCATAAAAATAAATATTTTTTTCATACAAAGCCGGTCACGTGACTTAGTCATTTTCTATGGGGAGGTGAAAAAATTTTCGATGAATTTCGAAAAGTGGTAGAAAAATGTTGTTCAGAATGGTTGGTGGAATAAGTGGTTGGATGTAAATGTTCACAGATACAAGATGTAGGTATCTATAGATTATATCTCTAATTCTCTATTTATCCATAGAGCTCGTTTCAACCCTATTCCCCGCAATTGGGGACGATTAGAGTAGCATGGCGATGATCACGACATCGATTGCTACGATCGAGCGTCACGCTTCGCGGACGAGGGTCGTGGGTTCGCTTTCAATTAGCGCGAGTGTCTTGCTTAGTGGAAGTAGAATGTTGATGAGATGGCTGGAGATAAGGGTAGCATTTTTGTAAAAAAAAATGTAACATAGGTGACACACAAGCTGACGGATCACCTTATAACAATAAGTAACAAATGACACACCGCTAGTTCGCAATTGGGTCTCCAGCCACAAAATAAATATTGACACAGAAGTCTGACTGCCCTCTAAGAGCTAAAAATATGTCATGTACTCACGCATGCGCACTAACGGCCTTTTTGACCACATTAATCCTAACTTATGACATAAGATTGTCGAACTGTCGAGGTCTGTGGTAGAGGCCAGGTACATGTACTCATGCCGGGCAACAACCCTAGCATAATTATGTCAACGAACTCTTCTAAATTCAAAATCAAGGCTAAGTCAGACTTCTGTGTCAGTCTTTATTTTGTGCTCCGGCACCCTATCACTCGGCGAAAAACAGCACTGGCCGAGGTATCACTCCGGTTTAGCCGTCCCAATTATGCCGAAGCGTAACGTTGCCACGGTCAAGTTGGAAGGAATGAATAGCAATACCTAAGGAAGGCTACCTGCTTTAATACAGGGATGAAGCTCAGTAGATAAGAACATATGCCTTCTTAGAGAGTCACAGGTTCAAATCACGTATGCATCTATATATTTTTCAAATCAGTATTGTGCATATTTCTACCATTAGCAAGGTGGTGAAGGAAATGTCGGAAGGAATCTACAAAATGATTCAGTTAGTTAAAGGGATGCGAAGATCAGACGGCGGTCGCTTCATTGTAATAACCAGTCCTCCATAATCGTGAATCATGGCCCAATTGTACCCAGGGGCAGGGCTTCGAAGCGACATCATTGGACGCAATTGGGAAAAAAAGACGCTGGGATGGCGATGTCATTTGAAAAACGAAAAACGATTACTGTAAAACATAAAACGCAGCTTCTAAAAATAAAAAAGCAAGTAAGTAATTTCTTTTAGAATGCTAGATCAATTGTATAGTAAATATAGAGGAAATTAGTACGTACACGAAATAACGCACCCTTCCATTAACATTTTCATAATAACGCCGAATGTAATCTAACAATGGAATTCCATAATTCATCACAAAAACTAATAACTATAGCACATGTCAAATTAGGTCACAGATCAAATGATCTATGATTGCCGATGAATATTGATGTAGCATCATTAATATCGCGCGACAGACAGCGTGACAAATGGAACCACCGTAGCCCTGATGGGATGGTAATGACGAATCGTCATTACCGTCATTAGGGGGTTATCTATTAAACTCTATGACCAATAATCACAAAACTTATAGGTACCATTGTAAGTTGTATAATATCTATATAAAATGCAGATCGATTTTATCGTATTCTTGATTGATGCAGAAAAAAACTGGAATGTTACTGTTTTTATAAAATGCAGAATTAACGTTCTTATCATTCATAACTTTTGAAATAAGTAGGTACCTATTTCATAATAAGATAGTTGGGACATTTGCTTAAAGTGCCATTCCTCATGTTCCTCCAAAATTGACATCAGAATCTTCCGTTAAACCTATATAAAATGCTTAATCTACTAAAAAAATTACTAACGTGTATTAGTTTTGGTATGTCAATTTGGGAGAAATCAGGATTTAAAGACAGTCACGGTAATGACATCTCGATGAGAATGATCTTTTTATTATTTAGGAATACACACAGCGTCACCCTTTTTGGACATACTGGACCTTATGTCATGTTATGTTATATTATGTGTTATGTTATGTATTACTATTAGCATTAAGTTCTGTAATGTGTTGTGCAATAAAGAGTATCTATCTATCTATCTAGGTATGTCTTAGACACAAAAGCTATTTTCGCCCTTCGGGGACAGTTATCCTATCTGACTCTCAGTACTTAAGAAAAACTTAAGAAACACAATTTCTGAAAAAAATCCAAGCCTAGCTAAAGGTAATTTCTTTTCGTTGGTTATTAGCAGAGATATTTGATAGATACCTCCCGTGTAAAATATTGCTTCGCTAAAGGGTTGAGCAATCAGCTAATTGTGGACCGACAGACAGACGGACGAGTACGCGTATTAATTAATGCGAGCGGCGCCGAGGGCGAAGATTAGTCTTTGCCGGGTGCTCGGGTTACTTGTTTGTTTATGGAGATTGTACAAACAGGTCGAAGGTTTAAACTTAAACCCATCCTCAGTGGAAGACTGAAGAGTGGTTTGTTTTAGCCTTTATTTTAAGATCCTATCTCATACGTTACAAGATCGGGGTTCGATTTCCACCCTTGACAAAAATTCGTGTGATGAATAAGTATGTAGGTACAGTCAAAGAACGAAATGGTTCGTCAATTTTCAAATTGTTCCGTTTGATATGCTATGATATGTCAGACCACTAATTACTATGCTTGACTGTTAGATCAGAAAGTTTCTTTATACAATTCCCCAAAAGTCGTAGGACAAAATGTTGACCAGAATCACAAAATAGTGCCAGAATTGTAATGTAGAATACGTGGTTAAAGGGATATAAATGTAGTATAGAAATAGGATGAAAATTATGAGACGTGGTATAAAGTTATTTGTTTGTCATTATTTTAACTTCATTGGAAAAGGGACAGGTAAGGTAAGTATTTACCAACTTGTGCTTGTATTTACCTAAGTCTGTATGTTGTTACATCCTGCAACTACACATAGCGATGTTACTTAATGATGGAAAACATAACAGTTGCATGCAGTCAGTAACATACACCAGAGTGACGGTAGAAAATCTGTCGGAGGAAAGCGACGTGCGGCCTGCGTGCGACGAACGTATTTTCAAAATTAATTATTTTATTATTACATACAGATATGTTGTATGTACTTGTATTATACACTCAGAGGAACATTTATCCGACTGAATGAAAGTAATTTTTTATACATTAATCACGGTTTCATAAATTAAATTTATTGCATTTAGGCATCACTTAACATGGCTCGTCTTTAATAAACCAAGGGAACCTTCCAATTCACCCAAAAAATTAATCTTCAATACAACGTTCATGAAGCTGAAGAACTGATTTTTGTTTTTTTAAATCAAATCAGGAAATTCCCTTGGTTGACACGTAATGTAGGTACCTAACCAACCAGTGCAGCAGTATAGGTTCAGGTATAGATTATCGTAAATTATTTAATGACACTTACGCACGTACGTACATATTTTATGAAACCGTAAAATCAGCTAGTTTGTATGAAAAATACACTTTTGTGTGCGGTTAAATGCAATCGAATTGATAACCTGCTCTTGCAGTCGGTTAACATGTAATATTCGTCGTAGCGGAGCAGCACCGTCCCTAGCCAAGGGGAAGCCATCATCGTCAATCAGAAACTAACATAAATATGCTTTTACCTCCCCCCTCCCCTCCAGCAGCCTCCGTGGAGGGTGCCGTAACGGACAGTCGGCGGCAACAGTGTTTAGGAATAGGTATTCTTTTTTTTCTGTGTTTCGAGTCCTGGGTCTAGCAATAAAGTATGTTTCGAATTTTTCGAACAAGCTTTGTGAGTTTAAGAGTTTGTGAACACATTGATCACCAATCCGCATTAGGCAAGCGTGGGGATTAAGCCTAAGCCCATCCTAGTACTTAGCAAAGACTGGATTTCTATGATGGAGGCCTTTGCAGTTTTACTTTACTTTTTTACTAGCTTGTTAAATTTTATCATAACTTTTCAGACTTTTCAGACTATGAGGCACCACAAGAAAAAGAAGAAGATCAAGAATATAAATGTAAACTCTAATTTTTATTCATGTGAAGTAAACTGACAGATGCAAATGACAAGTTTCAATACATTTTGACTGTCAAGCTGAGTGATAATGTATTAGATGACACATTGACATGTGTCAGTTTACTCTGCATAATTAAAAATCAGAATTTATTTACCTGGAAAAGACGGTAAAAAAAGCTAATTTTTAACTGCAGTAGCGCACGATTGTACCGCAAGTACCCAGCACTCGGGACATGTGGCTGCATAAAATTTTTACACCAAAGGAATTCGCGACGGCTTAGTACACTCGCCAACACTTCATTCAACCCCTTATATACACCCCAATAAGGTTCAATTTGGGGTCGAATTTTCGCTGTCCATTTCGGGTTCCGTGTGAATTTTTAAACAGTCGCGAAAATCTTTGGAGGGACAGATGGGGGGTGTATTGTATGACGTCATTACCGTTTCGGGCAAAGATTAGGTGAACGATTACAAGTGGGTAGCAAGGGAAAATCTAGGCAGGAACAATTTATGTGATAGGTGACAGATGGGCCGACGGATAAATTAATGAATATACTTTTATTGCACACAAAACAGAGGCATAAAACTGAAAACTAGTTATTACAGGAGTAATGTACAACAAAGGTGGGCTTATCACTATGAACTTTAAGAATGTGTAAGGTAGCGGTGCAATGCTGTAATACAATACTTATGTATGTATATCTCCGTCTTCAGTCACTAACAACACCGGTTGGTCATCAAAAGTAGTTGCAAAAGGGAATAGAGAGTGCACGTAAAATCACTTTTGATTTTTACCCTCTTAATTCGATGGGACATCAATGTGACGTGGTGACACGACTGAAGAGAGAGAGAGAGAGAGCAGAACCAATAGCTGAACGTGCTTTTCTGGGCACAGGAGTACGACCGCGAACTGCCAGACTTTGGGTTGACGCCGACATTGAGAATTTGTGAACAGAAAAACTCAGGTACAAATTTTGGTCCGACCCAGGAATAGACCAACTATAGAGATAACTATGATGGCGCTTTAAAGTGCGACCCACTACCAGTTGCGCCACCGCTACACCGATGCAGTCTTCAAATAGGTAGGTAATAATAATAAGCCCCCAAAACCTACAAAAGATTATATAAAAATAGTCCTCACGAACGCATCGCACCATATCCACTATTTAACCAAAACTGATTTCACAAACACCCCACAGACAAATCAATGACAGCACGCAGCACACCGACACCGGTGTCCATCAGTTAATTGAGGGGGGAGGGCGAGGGGGGGAGGGCGAGTCATTACACCCGGTTGACTCCGCACCCTGATGGGTTTACAATGGGAGGGTTCTGAAGTCATATTTGATAATTATGCAGTTTTGCGTGTGCCGTAATTATGATGTGCAGGCGTAATTTTTTCATCAATTTTAGTAGGTAAATAAATAATAATAAATTGAGACAACATCACATACATTATCCTGGTCCCAAACTAAGGTTTTCCCTTGTGCTATGGAAACCAGAAACACCGAAGGTATCACAAACACCCAGACCCGACACAAATATCTGTTTCATCAACAAACATTTGTGTCGGTGCGGGAATCGAACCCGCGACCCTTACGTCTCAACCGGCCCTCAAACCATGGCGCTAAACGGGTCGTCAAAGGTATCTATAGGTAAGTATTATTTATAGAGTGGTTAATGGCACAGCCAACGTCAAGCGTTTTTTAATGTGATAAGTAGAAGACCAGATGACGGATTACCTGATGATAAACCTGCAACAGTAGAATTACAATTAGGTAAATCTCCAGGTTTAAAGGTAAACCGAAAAGTCGGAAAACTTACACAATGGAAAGGACTCCAGTGCCATCTTTGATACTTTGGAAACTCGGGTCTCGAACGATTAGGGCGGTTCTAGTCTCTTCTATTTGAGACTTCTCATTGTACTTATTTAACATTGAAAAGCTCTATCGTATGTAAAAGGTAAAGTATCAGCCTATATACTGCCCCACTGCAGGGCAAAGACTTTCATCATAGAAATCAAGATATCACTAATATGAACGTATTAGTTACGTAAGCATAACTAAAATTGACAGCGCAAGAGTCAGAAATGGTCAGAAACGATAGTATCGTATGTAACGTGAGCTCCCGGTCACCTATTGAAGAAAAAATACATCTACAACAATTTTTACGATACGATACGTCGACAAAAGTACTTCGTGCTGAGCTAGCGCAGGTAATCGTAACGTATTCACGATTCGTTTTAACGTTACGAATTCTATAAAATGTTTGTGCTTATTCCTAAGCACAAACATTCGTCCTTAAACACGATATTACATTATCGAATCAGAGATTTCCATACATCCATTCATATAAATGTTTAATTCGATATGTAAGTATATCGAGTGCACGAGACTTGGGCTCTAGATCAAATGAAATGCAATCTCACCGTTTAGCAAACCAACATCCCTTTGACAGCTTCATCTGTCCAAACAGTAAGGCGACACCGCGCCTGCGCTGTCCCGTCTCGTGTCGCAACACAAATAGAACACTCTGTGGTAAGTACGGCCGTAGATCACCCCTAATAATGGGGACACACTGTAGTTAGCAATGGCGGATATCTAAGTGTTCTTTGTTTATTTCAAGTTAGGTGCGATTCGACCAAACATTATCAGTTAATCGGTGGTATAAGACTCTCATTCCATATGTTTTTTATGGTTTACCGAGGCAGACAAACAGACGGATCACCTGATGTAAGCGACTACCGCCACCCATGACACGCGCAACAACAAAGGGCAAATGCGCAAAATCAAATGCGCTGTTCGACCTTTTGAATTTTTGAATAGAGCGCTATATACACCTACCCACAGATTTTATCCTCGAATTAAAGATGGTTGGATTGAATCGGATCTCAGTGACATTGTCGTAGCGGTTGGCTTGGGGGGGGGTCGAGCGGAGAACTTCCTCGATAACACCCATAGTTCCGAGGACACGTTACCAATTTTTTGCTGGACCCAAGAAGCGAAACATTTGATATAGCTACCAAACAAAATTTACTAGTCGCGCATACAGGATACGAGCATGTGACGTCACTCGCCTGTAGCCATTTGTATAGAGCGTTTTTGGGCTTGCCCAAATATGTGCTCTTAAAGTTATGATATCTCAGGTAATTCAAATCAGAATCGAGTAATTCTTCCAATAATGTTTCTAAATTGACAGGTCTTTTGATTAAACACATAAAAAAATTTGTCAAATACCCTATTATGAGGGCTCCGGGTTTTATTAAATAATATCAGTAAGATAAAACCACCTCGTTCTTTCTGTCCGTATGTCCATCCGCTACTTTAACAAGCGACGAGTCGACGACACCTGGGCAGTGACGTCACTACGGAGTTAACTGCAGGCGCGGCTTTAACTATGACTAAGTAGTAGTTTTTGCGTTATATAGCCACAAAACAAATGCAACCTAGCCTCTATAATATTAGTAGGATTAAACCCCTCGTTCTTTCTGTCCGTATGTCCAGTCCGCTACGTTAACAAGCGACGACACCTGGCCAGTGACGTCACTGCGCAGTTAACCGCGGGCGCGGCGTTAACTATGACTAATGGCGTTCTGGACATGCGATGAGGAACACGCGCCATTGGTTATTAATTTACTATCATTACTATGATTTGAAAGCAGAAATAAAATATATGGAAAAAAGTTTCACTCGAAACCGTTCAGTCTACGTTGCAATATTCACCCATCACCTTACTCAAATTAGATACCCGCTCGCTTGCTTAAACTAAATTACTAGTAAAGTAAGTATGAGCCTGTATACTACCCACTACAGGACAAAGGCATCCATTCATAGAAGTCAAGTCATCGCTACTATGATGGGATTAGGCTTAATCACCGCGCTGGCCTAATGCGGATTGGTGACAAACCCAAGCTGTCTTCGAAAAATTCGCATAACTTCGAAAAAAGTTCGACCCGGGAATCGAACCTGGGACCCAAAGATTATGGTACTGTACTTAAACCACCAGACCAACGGGGCGTATTGACTAATGAACACTTGAACAGTAGTAAATTATGGCAACGATTCCTGCCAAAACAGTGTACCTACCTACTTGTCTTTCCGTGTGTCATTCCCGTCGTGGAATGAAAAAAGTCTTTACTCAAAAAGCCTAAAACATTTCTAAATTGACTCATCAGGATCCACCTCCAAACGCCACAGAAAGGCGGCGGCTCAATCTGGCTTCGCCTTCTCCGAAATCCAGTCAGTAATTAGCTGATCAGATCTGATCTACCCTCCATGACGCCGACATCGTTTTATTACTGCATCATCTAATTACACTACATGTAGATACTTATCACTCACACATATGGCGCACGCGCAAGATCTGAAGGGTAGATAAGGGACCAGATTTCAAGACCTGTTTTCGGGAACCAAGTATTAACAAAACCAGGTCAGATTATATTGGTGGGTGCTAAGTAGCAGGAAGGTTTGTGATTAAATAATTCGGTTTTGTTGTAGTTTTTGCTACGCGAATGACAGATGGAATGGATCGTACTACTTACTTAATAATATTCCTTTGGCTACGGTCGGATCTTAACAATCAGACAGGCACGTAGAATCCTAACTAATATTATAAATGCGAAAGTAACTCTGTCTGTCTGTTACCTTTAACGCCAAAACTACTGAACGGATTTAAATGAAATTTGGTATACAGATGATCTAGACCCTGAAAAACATAGGCTACTTTTTATTGCGGAAAAGGGGGTTGTAAGGGGTTAAAAGGGGGGTAAAAACTTTTCCACGCGGACGAAGTCGCGGGCGGCCGCTAGTAATATTATAGTGCTCAAGTGTGCGCATACACAGGTGCACTCTCTATTCCCTTAATTCGATGGGACACCAGTGTGATACGACCGAAGAGGGATTGGGCGCAGGACCAACGGCGTAACGTGCTTTCTGAGGCACGGAGTACAAGACTGAAGACTCCCCACTTCCAGACTTTTGGATGACTGAGAATTAGAACAGTGACCAGCCCAAAAATCTCGAAAATCTTCCACGGGCGGAAGAAAAGTTTAGGGGAAAACTCGCCCGAAAAAAAACTGGCACGAGAATTTCAAGATTTTTTTGCTAGTCACCCTAACTTCACCAATATTTTTTTGTTTAGTCGAGTTTATACAGTAGCACTACCATTACAAAAATATTGGTTAGGTTAGGTTAGAACAGTGAGATCGTGGAGTAAGGTTCCGTACCACTGCCCCACGATCCTCTCCCACTTAAGGACGATGAGGGAGAGTCCCAGGAGTTTTAGTCGGTATACCCCCGCCTTCTGCGGGGGGGAGTCCGACGAGTTCTTTTCGGGCGAGTTTTCCCCTAACCGGAGGAAATCGCATACTGGACAATGGACAATATGCAGAACACCAATGGAAACGTAAGCGCTCTGCCAACCTTTTCCCTTTTTCATACTAGAAGCGACAAACGAGCAAACGGGTCATCTGTTACTTAATAGTTCTCCCTTTGCCCTCGATTGGACAACCCTTACGACTTCGCTTATCAAACTGACCATTACCTTCTTAATAATACCACCGCACCCAAAACACTCTAAATATCGATAGCCAAATGGACACACAATGCGGACTCCCTAATCCCATGGATAGTGTATGAGTACACACCATTACCGGGCTTATTATAGGGCAAACAGATAAGTGTGTCGTCCACTTGCGCACGCGACTCGTATCTTATCACCACTTTGTAGCGAGTGCGCGCTGATAGATAGGGGTGGGATGGAAAACTAGTATACTCGTAGAAAGCTAAAATATAGACTGGAGTGATACCACGGCCTCACAGAAGACCGGCGTGAAGCAGCGCCTGCGCTGTTTCCACTGATGTTGCGAGTGTCTATGGGCGGCGGCAATCGCCTAAGATTAGTTGATATAATAAATAAATATAAATATAAATTTCACACAACATCTCATACATTGATCCGACTCCGTACTAAGTAGCTTATGCACTTGTGTTACAGATATCAGACCACAGAGGATCACAAATATAATACTTAAATACATATATAACACCCAGACACTGAACAAACACAAGAGTTCATCACACAAATGTTTGTCCAGGATCGAACCCACGACCTTTGGCGTATGAGGCAGGGACACTACCATTGCGCAAACCGGTCAATTGATGCGTCTGCTCTTCTGCAAATCTCATAAAAAAAGCGTAGGGCTACTCGAAGTGTCGCTGACCTGACTCTCTCCAGTCATCTTGATCCGCTGGCTTTGCGGCGGGGTTTAGCTTCGGGGTTTTTTCTCTTAATTTTGTTTTTTTTTTTATTAATTGGCTTTGTTGTTTTACTACGTTTGTTGTTTTAATACGTCACTCAAGGTCCAATCTTAAAACCAGCGCTGCAGTGGCTTCAATGAAGGAGCTGCAGCATATTGTAACCCCACTGGTGTTGCAAGTGTCCATGAGCGGCGGCAATTGCTTACCATCAGGTGATCCGCATACTCGTCTGCTACCTATCACATAAAAAAAATGCTGAGTTTGGACCTTATTGACCACCTATCTGTCTATATATGTAAGCACGTAATGTTTCTTTTTGTTTATCGTATCCTACTTCTTAATATGTATTCTGTGTCTTACTACTGTTGTGTTGTATCTCTTCTTGTGTGGTCAATAAATGTTTTACTTACTTACTTACTTCATGAGGTGATTAAATACCAGCAGGTGACCCGCTTGATTCTAACCACGATGGAATGCGCGTTTTATTCACTGAGCTACTACTTACACTCTCCAGGCGACAGCCCTAGCATTTAAAAGGCTTCGTACCTATAGATACGCGCGCACTTACTCAGTTAATAAAGTAAACAATGCTAAATGAACGCCCGCTTTTATTACTGTTCGGAAACTGTTTCTACTGATAATTTCCATTGATTGGTAGAAATAGTAACAAGATAAGGATAAAAGAAAAATGGAAAGAGCTAAATCCTTCCTTAGGGGCCAGGAAGTCCAGAAGGGGTCGCACTTGAGTTACAAGGTGTTGCAGATGTTTATGAGCGGCGGCAATCGCTTGCCATCAGGTGATCCGTCTGGTCGTTGCCACATACCTCATAAAAAAGAAAGATTCAGTAGTGAATTCTGTTTCGTACTAGAGGCGCTGAGTTGTTCGTGTTTGAGCCGTTTCCGTCAAAAATATGACGTTGTTTAAAAGCAACGGATATGTAAAGCTGGCGCTCGCTCACGCAGAGATAAGGTCGCAGCCTAATGTGCGCGCGCGCACGAGAGCTTTTAGCGCGACGGAGGCGAGTTCTATGCCAGAGAGAACTATTATAAGATAATTGACTTATGCTTCTAAAAATCTTGTTCATACCGAGTGGTGGCCGAGGGTGTGAGCTTTCAACTGAACTGCTGCAAGGTAAGGAGACGATCTGTTACATAAGCGCGCGGCCTCTACCATAGACCTCGACAGTTTGACAATCTTATGTCATAATAAGTTAGGATTAATGTGGTCGAAAAGGCGTTTTTGCCCGTTAGTGCGCATGCGTGAGTACATGACATATTTTTAGCTCTTGGTGGGCAGTTAGCCTTCTGTCTCAGTCTTTAATTTGTGCCCGCGCGTTCAAACGCGGTGATTCCGCCAATGTCAAGTGATTAGAGAGGCACGACGAGAAATTAATTGACCGGTGATATAGAAGTTTTCACTCTGTTTCGATCTTGTAGATTAACGGATTGATTTTAACTAGCTGTCAAACATATATCCACGGCCGCTTACCATCAAGCGGAGTGAGGTCATCTTGAATGACCTCATTAAAAAAAGTATATCTCCATTGGAGATTGAACCTACAATGAATGTGTCAATAAAGTCGTGAAATTAATTAAGCGGCAGTGGCGTTATGGGGCTTTACGAATGAAACTAGCGCCGCCAACCTATTTACACTGATTGTGGACGAAAATATGATATTTTTGAAGAAAATAAAACATTACAGACTTAGATCCAAGTAAATTGGATTCTTGGAAAGTTAAATTGGAATCAAGAGTAAAAAAAAGTATGTTATGAGCAGCGTCAATAAAAATTCTTTATTACCAATAAACACTTTAACGTGGTTTACATTATGCTGATCCTCACCCTAGGCTAGGCCTGTCCTGTGAGGAACAGTGGAGCGATTTACAGAAAAGGAATATTGTGACACATTATACTTAGCGTAGAAAACTTAAATATTGTATTGGAAACATTGCAAGACTGGCAACTGTTTGCATAAAACCGTCCACGTTTACGAGATTGCCGTCACGCGCCGCACAGGCGCATTTGTACAGTGCCACAAATCCGGTTACCACAACCTGTCGTGCCTCAATTGATTTCAACCTAATGTGATGGACAGTAAGATGAGGAGTCGATTGCAGAAATTTGACAGTTTTGTATACTTTGCTGTTGGTTACGTACGCACAAAAGTTTCGTTATATTGAGATAAGTTTTCATAAACTTATTCCTAAAATAACTTATTACTCAGCAAATAGTGATTTAAATTTTACACGTTTGCATATAACTGCATATACCTTAACGCAGCCGAAACATCAAGCAGATGCAGTAAGTACAGTCAGCCACACAATCAGGTTACCATAACCTGTCAAATTTCCTTCAATTTATTTTCAACCTAATGTGCAAAACAGTGAGATGAGAGTCGATTAAAGAAATCTGACAGTTAAGTATGTGTGGCTGAACGTATGTACATAATTAGTGCCTAATATTCCCGACTATAAAAATAGCTTAGTTAATCAGCCAATAGAAATCCACTACTGAACATAGGCCTCCCCTAATGTTCTCCACACAGATCGGTGTCGTGCCGCCCGCTTCAAAGGAATTCCCGCGACCTTCACCAAATGATCGGTCCACTAATGTTTTGCAATAATGAAAAATAAACAAATATCTATACTAACCCGAACACTACCGGAATATTCATCCATCATGACACTCTTTACTTCACTTTCACACACTTCACTCACTTCACTTTCACACAGAACTTCAAAACACTATCAACACCGTTTTAAACAATAAAGCACTATTTATAATGATCACACACTTCACATAGTGATTTTGCAACACAGGTACCTTCCATCAACGCGGCGTGAATATTGACTATGAAATTAATGACATCATTGCAAAATCAGTTTTCAGTTACCCACATTTTAAGTGAAAACTAATTGGCATTTCTTGACAGCTGACGCCGGTCTCACCTAAATTAATCTGTGGTTCCCAAAGGTTTGGGAACCACAGATTAATATAGGTGGGAACTTTTGACTAAGGGTTAGTCAATGGTGGGAACTGTAACCATGGACTTAAGTGGACCTTGTATGCAAAGATTTTAAAGTGCAAAATCTTTGCTTGTATGTCCATACATTTTAATGAATAGGTAAACGTACACCTAAATTTCTCACAGATTTCACCTCGATTTCTAACGGGGCGTGGCTAAAATGCCTAACTAGACAGTGCACCTTGCCAAAATATGTATAGCATAGCAAACTACATAACTGAAGTGAAAAGCGATAATTATAATTTTGCTAGTTATTAGCTGAAGATAAAATCTAAACCTAATTAGCTAAGGTATACATTGCAAGACATAACATAATATTTTACTCACTACCTATGCAATAACTAATATACCGCTATGTCTTGTCATAGTTTGATATAAAAATTAAATGCTGGGTTACTGTATTTATTTGCTAAGGCATTATGCTATATTAGGACGACCCATTGATTGATCCCCAGCTCCGTTATTTCCCTAAAAAATGTGTAGAAATTCTCAGGTCAGCCCCGAAGTCTAGAATTTGCCGGTCTTGTACCCTGTGCCTTGAGTACTTACTATAATAATATCCTGCGTACGTGGCTGACCGTTAAGATCGGTCGCCGTAGCCGAATCGGTTGGAGATTACATTTCCCTAAACCTGCGTTGTCACGACTTCCTTGAAGCATTATACCAACCGAACAATTCATATTTTCACTCCATGCCCAATGACGCGTGCAAAATCCCATAGAATAATACGGACCCCATCAATCGGAAGCCATTTTCCGTTCTGCCGCCCGCGATGCGTTTCCCACTTTAAAACTCTGTTGCCATTGTAGGGAACTCATGTATGCCTAATGCTTTAATATTTGGGGGAAATTAAGTCTTTTCATATCGAAAATTGGGATGGAGAAATTTAAAGGCTTTCTTTGTAAGAAAATGTTATAAGGGCATTGTTACGTTTGATTCCAAGAGCATTTTTTTAAATCTTGTAAGGCAAATTGAGTTACTATGTTGATTGGGATATTTTATGCATAATCTGCTGGAAACAATTAATGTACCTATGTAGGTACCACCAGAATATAAATCCAAAAGCGAAAAAACAACGTGAAGATGTAAAACTCCTTTCATTAAATGATTTTTCACATCAAACACCCAAACGATATATTGTATAATTCATTCACAAATGCATCTATTCCTGGCGATGAATGGAAGCGCTTTGAACAGACAAATTTACATCGCCGACTTAAGTGCTCCCAGAGTTACGGCCGAGCCACGAACGCTTGACGACCAATCACCCTGTACCGTATTGCTTCCTCCGTTTTATTTTCTACTTTGTAAATGTTTTGAGTTCTTCATTTCAACACTTGTGTCGCTGAAAATATCCCAAGATTGAGCAGAAAGTTTTATATAAACCTACGAAAAGTTCTAGAACTCGGAAAGTCTGACATTATATCGTCGTACATAAAGGTACATTCTCGAAATTTAATATTTTTTTATGCTAGTGGAGATACAATGGCAGCGATTGACCTGATGGTTAAACACCTGCGGGATAAAGAATTCGCAGTTGCGATGCTTCTCTTAAATCGGAACAGATGGAAAATATGTTCAAAATATGTAGATTCTAACTACATATATTTTATAGATCGTATAAAAATTAAAAAGACTAAAGAAAATGTTACAATAAATAATATAGCAAAATATGGTAATTGACGGTATATTACATACATTACATTATTTCGAAATGAAAAATAGTTAGAAGGAACAAGTTAGACATCCCAACAAATAAAACAACAAACGACTGTTACACAAATGTTTATTTGCCACTTACACAAAAATACACAATGAAAGTTACACGAGAAATGTTACCAACGCTAAGAAAAGAATCACAGATAATATAATACAACAAACTCGTCTCATGCTGCGGATCTAATGCTCTAACTAAAAGTACCTCAATTCATATATTACACATCTGCGGTGACCTTTAAATAATTCATAAAATATATAAATCACAGTTTTAGTAATAATCGAAATTTATCACAAAATTAAATAAGAATAAGGGAAGAGATTAAATCAAAAATAAATTCCAATCTATGACTGACATAAAGCTTTCGACCAAGCGGTTTATGATTTCGTGCTTTCAATATTTTACTAAAAAACGTTTTTCTCTCAATGATTTACCCCTTAGTCTTTAGCTTTTATCACAGCGTTCCTAAGTTTTAAATACTAACTTTATCGAAAGGTTCCCTCCTCAATTTTAAACAAGTGTCCCCCAAGGCACACTTCTAGCACACCTTTTATTCTTAATTGCGCGAAGGCAAAAATTTAAGTTTCAACCAATGGAATTTATTACCGACTACTTAGTTAATCACATCCTTAATAACAATCACTCCGTCAGTCAACAACGCGTTCATATAATTAAAAATAAATTAAGAATCTTTAAATGGCCTCTGGAAAAGAGTATGCTAAACTTTACAAGTTATTAAGTAATTATAAAACCTTGACATAGCAAGAGTTTTAGGACGCTTTATAAAGGCTACATCAGACAACATTTAAACCCAACATACAAATTGATAGAGGTCAGATTTTTATCATACTTTCTTACTTTATACAGAGAGCGTGATGTGAATCATCCATCTAATAGACCTGTAACATAAATTGTATGTTACAGGTCTATAGAATCCTCTAAAACATTCTCTCCCTTCCTGTCAAGGTTGATATAAGGTGGTTTTATTACAATATAACACAACCTATGAAAGTAATTTTGAAACGACTTATACCATTATCGTAAATTAATTTGTAGAGAAAGAAGAAGCATTTTGAACGGAAAATTCATCAACCCTAAATTTAAAGTCATTTAAGTACGTTAGTTTTGCTGTTAAGTCCAAAAAGTAAGTGTTAAAAGTTTAGTGTGCTAAATAATTTTGATTAAATTGCTACTTGCCAATAAGATATAAACAAATTTATTGTAATGTAAGAGATCATAGTAAGCTTGGCGATGACCTGCTTCGAAATAGTTTATAACTTTACATTTTCGATAAATTCAGGTTATATTCTAAGTTTATATTTCCTAGTAACAAACAATGAATACCCGGAAATATAGCTGTATTCAGACACAAAAACCTGATTTAAAAAATTATATTTGTGATCTTTATCCCTGTTTGCTATCATTTCCAATTTTACTATGCCTTCCTACATTACTAACTTTAGTCAAGTTGATTAATTTTCCAATTCACTATAAAGGGTTATCTACCTGTTTAGTAAATTCTACATCCATAGAAAAATAGGTATAGTCACATCAAAAAGTGTACATACATTTCTTGTCTACTTCGAATAATTAATTAATAACATCGATTAATACATTGTTTGGTAGTAGGACAGTGACATTTTGGATAACACCGATTATTATATTCTTATGTGGAATGACAGTATTTATTATGATTTTGTCAATAAACCCTTTCATTTAATTTAACGAGTTCAATTCCTTTAATGGACGAAGCAAATAAAAATGCCTTCTTGTTTAGAAAATCACGAATGACGATGATAATGGTACTGTAAAAACAATTCGTTAAGTAGGTAGCTAATTTTATTGTCGTATCATAAAAGAACCTAAGCATATACATCATAACAATTTTACAATGACACTTGATATATATTAATATTGACTGTCAATAAAAAGGTTTATTGACAAATACATTAGACGATTTGGATAGATAGATAGTCAACATCGAAGTTACATTGAAACTAAACGACGAAGTAAGTATGATAAAGAATTACTATGGATTAGACTTGTCAAAAGCCAGTGACATTTCAATGGGGGTAGTTGTAAATGAAAAATGCGATAGTTAGCGTTATGTGACAACTGGTCCAACAATGAGTGAATTGGTTACATTTTGACGATGTCAAAATTACAAAGTTACGTACATAATATCCAATATCGACAAAGTTGTACCAGTCATCTATTGGATTTTTCATTTAAAAAACCTTATTATACCTTACTTCCACTACCTGACTTTTTCTCATCAAGAAGATAGGATCTCTTTGCTATAATTATGTCATCTACATTTGACATAATCAATATGAGCATTATTGTATATAGCATTTCCATGTCAAACTTACTTCGTCGTACTATTATTCTAATCGCACGTAACGATATAACATTAGTATTCCTCCCTGAGTTACACCTTCCGCCAAGAAAACGGTAATGGCGACCTGTCTACTAAATTCGTACAGTTATTATTTGACTTTTCATTTAATTAACATGGATTGGGTTTGCACCATAAAGTTCTCCTGACAATAAAACTGAAAAATAATATTAACCCAATCAGGACAGTTGTCTATAGATTGATATTATTTCTCGTTTTATTATAATAGTTGGTAATTGGTTTAATTTTAATATAGAGAGTGATAAATAGCTATAGGTTTTCACCAGTGTGATTAGAATTAGGTGTACAAATATTAACGAAATCTTAACATGGACATGCCGACAGCGCTTATGGATTTGGAAATGGATTAAATTTTCGATAAAAGTGGTTCATAACAATTACCTATAATATTTTATTATTTAAGTACATACTTGTTTTCTTTCTAATAAGAGCAAAATTAAATGTATTTTACACGTAAAGAATATTTCCGAAATTTTGATATCCTGCAGGCGTATCCATATTAATAAAGTCTGTGGACGTTGACCCTAAATTGTACTACCTAATCCGTTGGTTGATAAGTTTAACGTTAACAGACGATTCTGAGAGCCTACACGAATGACAGTATAAAGAGAAGCACCACGCGTTTTAATGTTACGGGATTAAAGACTCGGCCGTGAATTTTATTTCGTTATAGAGCCATTTGTTGTGTCTCTCGAGTCTATGCTTACTAGCCACGCTGTGTATGATTGTATTTTAAAGTATGAGTAATCTTTATGTCTGCACTTTACTATAGCAGCAACAGAATTTTATTTATTTGGATCATCAACATAATTAACAGTAGCATTTCACTCACTGTAAGTATTAATATTTTGTGTCTCCTGCCATGTGGTTTAATATGAAATAGTATTTTTTTATACATCGCACATCCTCTAAAATACTAATACAAAAAATCACGTTGAGAAAAACGTATTCTTATTTTTGTCACTCAATGTTAGTGTTCATCTTTAACAATTTATTATTTTCACTGATGTAGTATTTAATACTTAGATTTGTTTTCAGAATATAAAGAAATATATTCTGAATATATTTCTTTATATTTTGTATAAGAAATACTTATCTAACATGTATTTTGATGACAGTCTTTCAGAGTATATGCGATAAAGTTGTGATTTTATGTAGAAGAAGTAGTAATTATAATCTCAAATTTTCAGGTTCCGTATGGAAGTACAATAGTCTAGTGTACCTATAAGAATTCAGTAGACATACAAACTGGTTATGAAACCACCTACCTACCTAAGCCTACCTGGGACGGCCAAATGGTCGAAGACCAGTTGGGCGTCCAAGGTACTTATGGAGGGATGAAGTTGAGAAAGATTTGCGCGGACTCCAGGCTGATGGCTGGCAGGAGGTGGCGCAGGAGTTCTAGATGGAGGCTCTTATTAACGTAGGCCAAGGTTCACTTTGGGTTACGCCAGCCTAGTTAGTTAGGTTATAAAAACACATCTTATTGGAGTTCGGCCGTCGTCCCACCGGGGGCTGCTCGTCACTTCTTACCAGTCTTCTTGTTCCCTTTGTGCTGTCGTAGTACCTGGACCAGCTTCACGTCTTGCGCCTCGGGGCTCTCCATGAATTCCTCGATCATCTGGTGGACGGAAGTTGTTATCATTTCATAGACTCATCACTTCAATGAAATGAAAATGAAAAATGAATTTATTCAGAGTAACAATTATCTACACGTTCCAAAAAATGGTTTTACAGAAAGTAAATTTAAGAATTGTACAATAAAGTTCAAAAATATGTATACCTACACCTTAGGAACTTGTCACAATACATATTTATAAGAAAGTGGAAGTCTTTTTCTAATACATATGTACTGTGACAAAGTCCTAAAGTGTATACATATTTTGAACTCGACTGTACCCTAAACTACTCAGCATTGTCGGGCGAGAGCTCCCCACGACGCTGGTCTTCCGTAGATGCCTTTACAATGACAATTTACATTAGTACTTCAGGCCAAGGACTGGCAACGAGTAGTGCAGTATCGACCGAAGTGGCGTTCTCTTGTTTCGGAGGCCAAGATTCGTTTCGGGCCGCTGAGTCAGAGGAGTAAGTATGTCGCATCACTTCTACTCCGTCTTCCTACTTACCTGTAGAAGCTCTAAGCACACATGGCTTGCACACTCATTACCAATGGATGATATCCTTGCTCTAAGTTCTAGCTTACTACTTACCTCCATGCTAAGTTCCGATGCGATGGCGGCAGCAGCCGAGGGCCGACAGGCCAAGGCAGCCAGGGTTGGCAGCAGAGCCTTGCTGTGCACTTTGGACACCAGCCAGTTGGCTGGCAACGTGCAGAGTGTCTTAATCACGCTCCAGCCTTCGAGAATCGTTTCCTAATGGGAAAAAGAGAAAGGGTATATACTATTCAATAAATAAATGCGCCAAACAATTACACCAATCAACCTGGTCTCAAACTAGGGCAACCCCTGTACTATGAGTACCTACCAGAAGAAGATACTTAACAGGGGGCTTCAACCCAGAACACCCAGACCCGCTTTCGAGACTAATCTCTATCTAAAAGAACATAAACAAATCCTCCAACCGATATTCGGCTACGGCGGCCAATCTTATAAATCAGCCACGTACGCAAGATATTTATAGTGCTCAAGTGTATGCGCAAACACATGTGCACTCTCTATTTCCTGACCCTCTTAATTCGATGGGACACCGGTGTGAAACGACCGAAGAGAGATCGGGCGCAGGACCAACATCTTAGCGTGCTTTCCGAGGCACGGGCACAAAATAATTACACACAGAAGTTAGACTTTGACCTGATTTTGAATTTAGAAGAGTTCGTTGACATATGCTAGGGTTGTTGCCCGGCATGAGTACATAAGCGCGCGGCCTCTACCGTAGACCTCGACAGTTTGACAATCTTAAGTCATAAGTTAGGATTAACGTGGTCGAAAAAGCGTTTTAGCCCGTTGGTGCGCATGCGTGAGTACATGACATATTTTTAGCTCTTAGTGGGCAGTCAGCCTTCTGTATCAATATGTATTTTGTGGCACGGGGGTACAAGACCTCTATATACCCTAAGTAAGTATAAAGACTGTTTGTCTTTCTCCACCCTTACACTTGTTACAAACAAGGAAGGCACTTTCTCACGAGCACAGGTGTCCGCCGGGAAGCGACCCCCGGCCACTTAACGACTGCCCGCTGCTATGCATAATGTATGCGCGCTTTTTGCCGCATAATTGATAAAGGAGACACCTAGTCGCACATGGGTTTAGGATATTAGCTTTTTATGGATGTTCATGATTAACTTTGTTAATAATGTGCTGACACAGGTGTTTGTGTTCGGATAAGAGTTTAGTTATTAAAGCGATGGTAGCTTAAATAAATAAACGCGCCAGACAATCACACCAATCAGCCTGGTCACACACAACACATCCAGTCCCAAGAAAATTTAGAAAATATATAGTTTCCTAGATTGACCTGACCGGAAAACGAACCCGGGACCTTTCGAGCTTCGGGCGAACAACTAAGTCACTGCGCCATCGAGGCCGTCAAGCTTAGGGGTTAAGAGTGTGCGACTTCTGTAGGGAAGATCGTCTAATTCTATACATTTCTCAAAATAGTATCTTTTGGTTTTATACTACGTCCTACGTCCGGACCCCTCCCCCCCCCCATTGAGGTCTGGATTGACATAAGGGTTCAATCGGCTATAACCCAGGGCGACATAATTCGACAAGGTTGGTGGGGTAGCAAATTTTTGATAGCCCTGGGAAAATTTCTTTATTCTGATTAAGTCCTATGTATGTTAAATTTTTGGTTATATTTTACTTTTATAACAATAATAATAATAATATTATAGATATTGTGGAAATTCTTATTCTCGTTTATTTTTATCTTGCAATTGTCGCCGCCCTTGGGCACAAGTAGCAACATAGATGTCACAAGTGCGCTGCGAATCTCCCCCCTACTCGGATTGGGCCACACCAGTGGACTCACAAGTTGCCTTTTAAACAAGTTTCCCCCCGATCGGGTCTCCAGTACCCTAAACTCACTCGACGAAACAACGCAAGCGCTGCTACACGCCAGTCTTCTGAGCGGCCGTGGTATCACTCCGGTCGAGCCGGCCCATTCATGCCGAAGCACTCCCACGATTAAGTGTAACATTACCGGATAAATCCAAGTCTCCAAATGTCCCTCAAGGGTCAGCCGCAAACTTCTCGAACGTGTTCCGCTTGACGAGTCTCAAAACATTTTGTGACACGTCACACTCCGTCAGATTTGTGCCCGGAAGACGGGAGGCCAAGTTCGTGACACAAGTCAGGATAATCCGTTTTGCGGACATCGGGGTTCACGAGATAATCGAGTTCGCGTTTAGAGAGATTGCGTGTTCGTTGCACGCGACGAATACAAAAGTTTACAGGAGTACACAACTGTTTCCCGTGGACTTGTCCTTTTTTACTTTGAACCATTCTTATGTACAGGTATACATGGTTGAAGTTCCAGCCATTCGCACTAAGCGCTTTGTTAATTCTTTTTGTATGCGAACAGCCAAGGAGTGGAACTCTTTACCCGCCGATGTATTTCCTGAACAATATAACCTGGATCTTTTTAAGGCAGGAGTGAATACCTCGGCTTTTCACGGGCAAGCATGGCCTTAGACTTCATCGTCAATTAACATCAGGTGTGATCGAGGTGTTTAGGTCACAACTGCGAACCTCGAAGCGCGTTGCAATAAAGAAAGAAAGAAAGAAAGAAATACATTATTGACCATCACAAATACAAAATATAACACTTACAGTGAGAATGAATAAGGGGAAAGAACTTAAGTATGTAATTAGGTAGTAGATATATATATGTTTGTGTGAGGTCAATCAGGTTCCGACCTCAGCATTTGCTGCTACGGCATTATCTGCGGTGCCGCAGCAGCGCTGGTATTCTGGTGGGACCTGGTTGCGAGTGAGTGTGCGTGTATGATGTAATAAATAAATATGTATACGCGTATTTAACAATATTATTATATAAAGTGTACGATGTGGCAGATATAAATAATTACATGTGATTAAAGATAGTACAGTTAAAGAATAAATGCCCAGCGCCATCTATTAGTCGACGGGCGTGAGAGCGGGCCACTAGTATTCGAATAAAATATTGCTAGTCAGACCGCCCCCTCCCTCCTAGTTATGAAAACCGTAAATAACGAAATACAAACAATCACATCACGAGCCCCTCAAAAACCGCACATCTGCGGGCGAGCTAATAAACTTATAATTCAGTTTATATCTATTACTGCGCGATCAAACAGCCTGCGCCCCGCGGGACGCAATTATTCATGCCGGGACGCAGACATCAAAGTTGCTTGGGATTCTCGTGCCCATGGGATGTGGGATGTTTAGAGTGTGGTGCAAACGTTGCACTAGTAGGTACGCCCGAAGGGTCCCGGCAGACTCCCACAAAAGAGTAAAGTATCAGCCTGTACACCGTTAAATTTTAGTTTTTTAAATCCCGAAGCCCTCATAATGTATATTAACCTTAATTCGGGCAATCACTGTACACTGGGCAATCACTGTCTCGGTTACCCTACCTACTGTAAAGTTGCTTTCCGTTCTGTTTTGTCATATTGTTTTCTGTGCTGTGAATGTTGTCATAATAGGTCACACGCATAAAGCCTCTTCAGCATGTTTGATCATAAATATAAGCAGTTCCATACATTATTGCTTAATGCAAAGTTTTGGAACTGGTTGTGTAGGTGTCTAGGTTATGTATCCGGTCCGTGATTTTTCGAATTTCCGAGGGTTGTAATAGATAGATACTTAGATAGATAACGTTTATTGGCCACAAAAACAAATTACATAACAAAATAAATTAATAACAGTATAGTATGTATCGTCAATAGTAGTACGATAGTATGTAATACTATGGTGATATTTTGCGGCCAACAAGGCACAGCCTCAGCATTTGCTACAGCAGCTAGAGGCCGCTGCGGCGCTGATTTTCAGGCTGAGCCTTGGGCGACGTAACGTGCAATCCGCGTTAGGCAAGGGTGGTGATTAAGCTTACTCCTATCATAGTAGCGATGACTAGACTTCTATGATCGAAGCCTCTGCCCTGCAGTGGGACAGTATAGGTATGCTTTACAACTTAAAATAAATAATAATTATAAATTGAGACAACATCATATACATTGTCCTGGTCCCAAATTAAGATTTTCCCTTGTGCTATGGAAACCAGAAACAACGAAGGAACCACAAACACCCAGACCCAACACAAATATCTGTTTCATCAACAAACATTTGTGTCGGGGCGAAACCGGTGCTCAAACCATTGCGCTAAACGGGTTGTCAACTTGTTACTTATTATAAGGGCTTCGGGATTAAAATGAATAAAATTTAAACGGTGTATAGGTGCAAACTAAACGTGTGCGTGGGCAAGTCAACAATTCTACTGTATCATTAAAATTAAGCATCGATCTCGAAATCAGAAGGCGTCCCTAAGGGCGCTTGTGTACTTAGCGCACAAAAAAGGCAATTAACCACAACGGGAGATGTTTTACAAAGCAAACGTTCGCATTCGGAGCGCGTTCTGTGTGTGCGCAGCCCCTTAATTAGCGGAGTGTCTCCGCGTGTGTGCGTCGCGCAAATACTTGGGTACGGGGAGAGTACTCTGATACGTGGACGCGGTACAAGACGAAAGGAAATAATATCATTGACGGCCTGCATAAATAACCGTCGGTCACTATCAGTGACTGTCCGTGACTGTCGGTGACTCATCTGTCTGTGCACAGCCCCATACTCCGCGTGTATGCGTCGCGCAAATACTCGGGTACGAGGGAGGGAACTCCGTTACTTGGACGCGGTATTGATTACGACGAAAATTAAGAAACCCATCAGCTACTGTGCGACTGTCGGTGAGTTAATTAGCGGAGTGTCGTTAATACGCGTGTACGTCGCACAAATACTCGGGTACGAGGGAACGTACCGTCGTTGGCCACCTTTACATTGATAAACGTCCGACGGTCACCGTCAGTGACTGTCAGTGATTATCGGTGACTCATCTGTGTGTGTGTGCGCAGCCCCTTAATTAGCGGAGTGACTCCGCGTGTGTGCGTCACGCAAATACTTGGGTACGAGGGAGAGAACTTTGTAACTTGGACGCGGTATTGATTACGCCGAAAATTAAGAAACCCATCAGCGACTGTCAGTGACTGTCGGTGAGTTAATTAGCAGAGTGTCGTTAAAAAGTGTGTGCGTCGCGCAAATACTCGGGTACGAGGTAGAGAACTCTGATTGAAACATGGACGCGGTATAAAACGAAAGGCAAAATATCAGTGACCTGCATAAATAAGCGTCGGTCACCGCCAGTGACTGTCAGTGACTGTCGATGACTGTCGGTGACTTTCAGTAATATGGTAGCTAACTTCTTTTATGAGCTTTTTCATTAGATTGATATTTTTTTTTTTTATTTGGAATGCCAACGTGAATTACATGTTACATGTTTTTTTATCTAATAATTTAATAATTATTATCATGTTGTTCATAGACTTTCCTTACAATAAAGAAATGCCGTGTCCATTAATTTAAAGATAACGTTTCAGCCGTGTACGCGTCTCTTGAGATTCGTAGTGATTGTGTTGTATGTTTGTCTGTGCGTCCATCTCCTGTCGCAAGTAGGCCCTATCAATAAACTTACTCGTATGTAATATTAATATCGCCCCCCTCGTTACGAAACCCTTAACATTACAACCACAAACCTTATACATTTGAAATATATGTTTTTTAAACTAAATATATTTTTCTTTTAAGTATAAGTAGTCTTTAAATAGAAGTAAGCCCTTTCTTTAGCTGTAAATAAAAAAAAACCCTACTGAAAGGTTTTGTAGCAGAAAGTAAGAATCATTTATTCTTGTATTCACTTTTTATGTGATACGTGGCAAACGAGCATGCCTACGGATCACCTGACGGTAATCAATTGCCGCCACCCATAGACACCTGCAATACGGTAGTCACAAGTGCGCTGCTCACCTTTAACCCCCTTTCCCCAAAATTGGGTCTTCAGTACCCTCACTAGAAAGAAAGAAAAAGAAATCGAGCCGGTCCATACCGAAGCGTGGCTCTCCCAAGAGTTGATTGATTTTTTTTTGCCATTTGGCTACGTAACCGTTAAGACGACCCGTTTAGCGCAATGGTTTGAGCGCCAGTAGAGACGTTAGGGTCGCGCGCGGGTTCGATTCCCGCACCGACACAAATGTTTGTTGATGAAACAGATATTTATGTTGGGTCTGGGTGTTTGTGGTTCCTTCGTTATTTCTGGTTTTCATAGCATAAGGGAAAACCTTAGTTTGGAAACAGGACTATGTGATGTTGTCTCAATTATTTTTTTAACCCGTACAGTTTCTTTTCTAGGATGGAACAGTTTCTTTTCTAAGATGGGAATTTAAAAAATCTTGTATCATAATATCGTCGTAAGACTCAAAAGCTTTCTAAAAGGCATTAAAAAAATGTTTTTTTATTGTGTCTGCTGTCTGGACCTTACAACGATTTAGTCCACGTCTGAATATAATCATCACCCAATAACACTTTGGCCAAACCAAATCTGACAAGATATAAAGTGACCCTAATTATTTGCAACAAAATCTATTCCCACTTTTCATTTAACCCTTTCAAAGTTCACATCATAATCGTCGCTCGGATTACCCGGTCAAATCGACCCCGCAGTCACGTGACACATAATTGACAGTATTGACATGTCGGCACGCTGTGATGTGCCGCGTTGTGACAGCTGGACAATGGGTGGCAGTTATAGTAGCGAATTACTTCGTTATACCAGGCCTGTCCCACTCCGCGTGTAGGTATCGAACTTGCAAGTATATGCGGCGGCCCCTCCGGAGGGGCACATTAGTAGAAAATCACGAGCGAGCGGCGACGCATGCGCGACAGTTGCTTGCGATAGAAAGAGAACGCACTTCTAGGTATGAATAATGGTAGGCATTGAACGCTGGGCGGTCGGAATTTCAACGTTATGTTATGGTAGCCTGAGTCTTCATTTCCATAAACGGTTTTCAGGAGTGGGCTTTCTGTACTTGTACTATTAAGTATTCTGTGCTTATACTGAAAGCAAAGACTCGCGGCAGACGGTTGAGTGTGGGTCGCACTTTAAAGCGACGGCTGTGCTTGGGATTCCGAGTTCGATCCCCGGGTCGGGTCAAAAATTAGTAACTGAGTTTTTCAGTTCAGAAATTCTCAGTGTCAGCCCGAAGTCTGGAATTTGGCGGTCTTGTGCCCCCGTGCCTCGGAAAGCACGTTAAGCCGTTGGTCCTGCGCCCAAACTCTCTTCGGTCGTGTCACACTGGTGTCCCATCGAATTAAGAGGGTATGAAATAGAGAGTGCACCTGTGTTTGCGCACACACTTGAGCACTATAATATATTCTGCGTACGTGGCTGATCTTTAAGATTGGCCGCCGTAGCCGAATATTGGTTGGAGGATTTAATATTATTTTATTTTATTTATATGTTATCAATTCCGTTCCAAATTATTCTGATAACTTTTTAAATGTGCGAGCATTGTTTTTTTATTAAATTCGCAAAAGGTTTTGTCGCTAATGCACGCTGGGTCTAGTATCGGTTCGACCCTGGCTGGGCCCGGCCTAAAAGCCCGGGGGTCGGTAATCGATACTCAAGCGCTAATGGATGGGGCTATTTGGAACTCTGAGGGCTCTGATTTCACTTAACATCTGGTTCTATTTTTGTGTAGCAATATTTTTAATGCAATATATAAGCATATCTGCAAAAAAAAAAATGTGATAGGTGGCACACGAGCATACGGATAACCTGATGGTAAGCTATTACCATCGCCCACAGACAACCGAAACACCAGTTGACGATCACGGTGATCCGTGAAGATTCACGAGAAAAATAAAGTTAACCCTATAAAGTCAGGGAAATATTTACGAGAGTTATGTGCTTTCCGTATATCGGAAATTCGTTGTCATTTTTTTAATAATTTGGGAATAATAATATTTTCCGACCGATTTCAACAATCAGCCACATACAAAATTAAATGATAGATTACTAACAGAGCACAACAATTTTGTGCATAAATAAACTCAAATCTACTCTTACACAGCCGTATTTCAATACCTACATCATTAATTATACTAAATACCAAGACATAGAAAAGTATGTACAGTTGTATACATAAAAATGTGACGTTTCAATTCAAAGCTGGTAGTGACAGCCAATACAGGGTTGCCCCTGTTTGCTCATCCGCCATCGCAAATATATTGCGACAGGCTTTTCAAATACTATTTCTTCTTAGGGTTGTCTAAAGGAAAATATTTTTTGATGTATGATAATTTTATACCAATAGTTTTAAAGAAGTTACAACATTTGTAACATTTTAAGACGTGCCTTTGATAAGGATCTATCTCTCTAAGCTTGTGTGGGCAAACTCATTTAAACACAAACTAATCAAAAACCTGTTGAATATGCAGCTATTGACTTAGTATGTGTACAAACATAGGATGACACAGATAAGTGATCACATATTTTTTTCAAATAAGAGTTTCAATAATGCTGATTGGTGTAAGGCTAACGACACGGCAAACGCCGCCCAAGTCCCTTAGTGTCAGAAAGAAAAACAGTAGCAGCAGTTTAGAATACATTACCTTTTTATATTTTTTTACGCACTAAGAATGATTATTTCTCAGAAAGCGGCAAGAAACAGATGTTATGGCCTTGAGTGCGCAGAAACCAATTTTAATAGAAAGTCTTCTTTTTTACAAGTGCGCAAAAGAACAGTCATCGCTTTTCTTTCGTGCCGCCAGCTATACCGGATTTGAATTTCAATTACAATCTTAGCCAGTAACTACTGATGCAGGAGTTGCACTCATCAAGCACATTTTTGATGCATGGCAAAATAAGCAAGATGCTGTAGGTATTTTTTGCGACCTTTCTAAAGCATTTGACTGCGTTAATCACCAAACATTATTAATGAAGCTACAGCATTACGGTCTCACAGACAGCTCTTTGAGCTTAATACGGTCATACCTAAGTGATAGAATTCAAAAAGTCATAATAATGGAATTGACTCTTCCGGTGCCCTCTTACACATGGGAGTGCCCCAGGGCTCGATATTAGGGCCCTTACTGTTTATTATATATGTAAATGACCTTCCTTGGACATTTAAAACATTACGGTATGTGGCCTCAGATCGTCTGTTGCGCTTAACCTACATATGTCTAGCGCAGTCTGTTTTGACCTATTGTATTTCCGTCTGGGGAGGAGCCATCAAAACACGACTTATAGATGTAGAAAGAACTCAGAGAGCATTACTTAAGGTCATTTACTTTAAACCGCGGGACTTCCCAACAAATTTGCTATATTCCTCTACTGACCTTCTGTCTATTAGGAAATTATATATATTAAATACAATACTAACGAAACATAAATCACTTCCCTACCAGCATATTACAACTGACTCCAGAAGAAAGCGGAATATTGCACCACAACCACATGTGAGATCTGAATTTGCACGGAGGCAGTATGGAAGTAGAGCTTGTGTATTATATAATAAATTACATAAGGACCTAGATATTTACAATATGACATACACTAAATGTAAAATGGTTATCTCAAAGTGGCTGAAAACAAAGAGTTATGATGATATAGAATCATTCCTAAGATGATAATTTATATGTATGTATATAGACACATTCACACGCACACATGTACACATTCACATAACACGCACTCACACAACACACACCCACACGCACACACACTACACACACATCAAAATTTAATAGTATTTAATAGTAAGGTACCTATAATTTATTGTATAAGTGATTCTAGTCTACTGTCATTATGCTATGGAAGAGCGATGCTGCCTACCACAAGCAATTAAGCTTAAAAGGGAGCATCAAATACAAATATTGTATTTAGACTAAGTTACTGCAATAAACATTTTTGTATTTGTATTTTGTATTCCTTACCTTACTAAAGACTTGTGTGACATAGTATTATTTGCAGATGATACTTCTTTAATTTTTAAAACTAATAGACAGAAAGATAACTTTGACGATGTAAATAATGCTCTCACCCAAGTGCTAAATTGGTTCACTGTAAACAATGTGCTTCTAAACGCTAAAAAAACTAAATGTGTTAAATTTACATTGCCCAACGTAAGACAGGTCAGCACTAGGATCAATATGAACAATGAAGATGTTGAAGTTATTAATTCTACCGTATTTCTGGGCATTAGGTTAGATTCAAAATTACAATGGGGCCCTCATATTGCAGCTCTGGCTGAAAGACTCAGTTCAGCTGCATATGCAGTCAGAAAAATAAGACAACTGACCGATATTGAAGCAGCAAGACTTGTGTATTTTAGTTATTTCTATAGCGTCATGTCTTATGGTCTACTCTTGTGGGGAACTGCGGCTGACATTCAAGCCATATTTGTGCTACAGAAGCGAGCCGTCAGAGCCATATACGGACTTAGACCACGAGACTCGCTTAGAAATTTGTTCAAAGAAATCAACATCTTATAACATTAGCATCACAGTATATTTTTGACTGTATAATGTATGTTTATAAAAATCTCAATTTATTACCGAAGAAATCTGATAAGCATAGCCTTAACACCAGAAATAAACACAAACTTGCTGTTCCAAATCTCAGACTTCATAAAATTGGTAATTCATTTGTCGGAATTAGCATTAAAATTTTTAACAAATTACCACAAACCCTTGTTGATTTACCCATATATAAATTTAAATCTAAAGTTAAATCTTATTTGATGGCAAATGCCTATTATACAATTGAAGAATACCTAAATGACAAGAATTTGTGGAAATGATAAACTGTTCACCTACACAGTGTTATGTATTATGAAATTTAAATTTTATTTAATTCTTTAAAAATTTTATGATAACAAATTTGAAAAGATTAAGTTCTACTGAGTTTCTTGCTGATTCTTCTCGGTAGAAATTGACCTTCCGAATCAGCAGTAGATTATAAAATTTGACATTCATAAATGTTCTGTAAAGGACTTAAATTGAATAAAGATATTTTGATTTGATTTGATTTGAGTAAAATTAACGAAATTATCCCAGTACAGTTTAAATTCTTTTGCTCTTTTCTGTAAACCATCTGCAACCCTGCCCTCTCACAAAGTAGATACAGTCGTCTAATATTCCGTGTCCGCGTCTGAATTGGGCACTCACAGTGGAGTGTGTATGTTTGTTGCGTTTTTTCGACGTCGAGTGTACTCCTGTTTGCTTTACATCATGGCTTAGCGTCTATGCCAAAAAGGTTTTCCTCGTGTCCGACCAAATATTGGGTATTGGGGTCCGATTAAAAAATTAAAACAAAATACAGGGTGTATCTGTGAACATTTACATCCCTTTAACCAGGTGTTCTAACAACTATTCTGAACATTTGTTCTAGGATAAAAGATTGGCAGCGCACTTGTGTCTCCACTGGTGTTGCAGATGTCCATGGGTTGCGGCAAATGCTTACCATCAGATGATCCGCCTGCTCGTCATCTATCTATGACATAAAAAAAATAAAAAAATGTTGTAAAGGAAAAGAAAATGCACAAAATGCATCTTTGTTTCAAACGCAAAGTTCAATTAGAAGGCGAACTAGCTGAGAGCAACGCAAACAGAGCTCGTGCGCAAACATTGCAATGTGCGCGAGATGTTATCCGCGCGAGCGGTGCGGGACCACGCGCCGAGCGATGGGGGAAGCGGTCAGATTTTATTGCTACTGGAGATTTTTTTTATGTGGTAGACGAGCAGATGGTAAGCGACTACCTGATAAGTGATTGCCGCCGCCTAAGGACACTCGCAATAGGTATGTATGTACCAGTGGAGTCACAAGTGCGTTGCAAACATTCAAACCCCTTTTCCCACGATTGTGCCTCTGGTACCTTCAACTACTTATATTTCAGCCAATAGACGTCCACTGCTGGTCATAGGCTCAACTACTCGGCGAAACACAACACAGGAGCTGTTTTACCAGTCTTATATGAGGCTGTGGTATTAATCCGGTCGAGCCGGCCAATTCATGCCCAAGCGTGGCTCTCCCGCGGTATGGAGATTTGCATTAGTCGCATAGTTGTCATTCCAATCATCATCTTGATGGTTGACAATCCAGTACTGTGCGTTTCTCATGGAATTTTCTTCCACGAGAAGAGCATATTTCTTTCTAAAATCTGGTGACCCGCTTGCTTGTTTGTCGCCTCTACTTAGTATAATATATATATATATATTTTTTTTTTTTTAATTATTATTTATTTATTTCTTTACATTGAACCGAGTGTACAATAAAAATGTTGTATGGTACAACTTACCCTCGTACCGTCTTACTGTTACTTGAACATACATAATATTATACCTATTCATTCAGGCATTGACAAAACAGCATGCAGATACAATTTAACAATGGAAGTAACCTTTATCTAACGTTTTAGTTATGAACATTTACAATAATATAGCATATACATCAGAATAGCACTTAGTTTACAATTTATAAAAAATATAACTTATTTACTGTGAGGATTGTCCAAAATATGACGGTAAGTAACACTGCGCGAAGCCGCGGGGGCGGCCGCTAGTGGTTGTAGATTGTAAATTAACAAGTAAACAATAAAGAAACAAAAATATTTTTAACTATTTGGCGGTACACAGAACAAAAGTGATTTACCTTCCGTGCTAGTCGATGACTGTGTTACGGCAATCGTTGTAAATAGATTTGAAAAACCAATATAAAGATTCATCACTTTCCAAAAAAGTAACAATTAAAACACGCATTCCAATTAACTCACCATCTAAGAGATTACCAATTAAACGATGCAAAGCTCGAATTAGCATTCCTACCCACAACCAACACAACAACAAACTTTGCAATCGATATTAGAGATCTCTACGCGAATAAAAGTCTCGAGTGATCACATTAAAACACTGCCACGTGCCGGTATAATACCCCCACTTCACAGTAAGCTTTGCACACTAGCACAAAATAAAGACATTTGACACAGAAGGCTGAATGCCCACTAAGAGCTAAAAATATGTCATTAATCCTAACTATGACAACAGATTGTCAAACTGTCGAGGTCTATGGTAGAGGCCGCGCGCTTATGTACTCATGCCGGGGAACAACCCTAGCATATGTCAACGAACTCTTCTAAATTCAAAATCAAGGCTAAATCAGCCTTCTGTGTCAAAAGTCTTTATTTTGTGACACTAGTGCAAAGATATTGGATATAAAACAAGATGGTGCACTATGAAAATGAATGCAATGTTAATTTCGACTCTATGCAGTGGGAATAAAGGTTACTTTGAAATGCCAAATCGCTTTACAGAAAATCGAGCCGAGCGAGATGTCACTATATAGGATGATGTCCTTGTCTAATGGGTTGCCATCATAAAAAAATACCTTTGTGGTATAACTTAAGCAATGTTTATATTTATTCTTCTGGGGAACTATCAAAATATTTAATAATTTAAAGGAATGATACGTTGGAATAAATAAAGTCTTTTTTATTTTTTTTATTTTAAACCATGATAAACGACTGTTTTTATGTAAAAGTCGGTGATATGGTAGTTTTGATTATAATCAATATGCAACACTTGGCGTCTCGACATCACCATTATGGCGGCGGCAAAAATAATTTGAAAGTTTGTATTATTGTGACGACAAAAATAACGTGTAAAAATTGTGATTATTTATTTGTAATGGTTCTCACTTGTTGTGAGATAGGATGCAAAAGTGAATCTTATAAAGGTTGCGGTGTATTTTTCATAAGTAAGTATTTAGTCAAAGTTTTTTTTGCATTGAGTAGGGTGTCCAATTCGCTTGTCATCTAAAGATGGATTTACTTTTTTATTTTTTTTGGACAAATCGGAAAATTTTCATGGTCGAATAAATTGCATTATCATGCAATTTATTCGACCATGAAAATTTTCCGAAAAATTTCCGGACCACCATAAAAAAGTCATGTTACGTAAAAAGTGTAGCAATAAATCTATTTAATTTTTAATTTATCAAATCGTAAAGTTTTTTTTCGTAAAGTTTGTATGAATAATACGCTATGACCGGTTAAATGTGCCGCAGAGTGTATTATTATAGGTAGGTAAATAGAAAATCTAATAAGGCTAGCACAAACTTTTCGAAAAGTCGGTAGTCTCTTCGTATCGTACGTATACATAATAAGGAATTTTAATTTGGAACTTGTGTTTTTTCTACAAAATTGCTCATAAATACACAAACGATACTTTGAAACGTTCGTGATAGCCCTTCTAGTTTGAATGGGCTTCACGAGTTTCCTAGAGAACGCAATGTCCGACTCCCACGTGGGTGGACTAAGTTTGACTAACAATAATTGTAATCGAAACGCTAAAACGTGTGGTCACCTTATTAGAGTAGGACGTTAACCAATATATAGACATCTCGCGAGGCTCGAATGTAAGTAATAAGTGCGCCATCTTGTTATAGTATAAAATCTTTGCACTAGTGTTGCTTACGAGTATAATAAAAAAAAAAGCCTTCTCTTTCTATGCAGAGTACAATTAAATTAAATAGTTACATACTAAACTAATTTTACTTTTTAAATAGAGAAATAAAAGTAGTAGTAGTAGTATTGTGTTAGTTAGATATATTTAAAACAAGCGGCCGCCCGCGACTCCGTCTGCGTGGAAAAGTAACTTTTAACCCCCCTTTCAACCCCTTACAACCCCCTTTTCGCAAGAAAAAGTAGCCTATGTCCTTTCTCAGGGTCTAGATCATCTGTATACCAAATTTCATTTAAATCCGTTGAGTAGTTTTGGCGTGAAAGAGTAGCAGACAGACAGACAGAGTTACTTTCGCATTTATAATATTAGTATGGATTTGTTAATAAATTTGCGTTTGGATATTTGGGTATGATTTAGTTTAGTAAGATTCGGTTTTTTTTCGGTGTTTTTGGTAGTGTTGCTTATCGCTCGGTCTACTATAAATAGATTAGAAATATTATATCGTTAGTATTGCCACGTACCAGTAGTATCAATACTATCGATAGTCGTCTAATGGTATTAGATGCCGTTAGGAATCGGTGTTATCAATAATGTTGACAAAATTTATCGATACTATTAACACTCGACAATACTAACGATCCCAACACACGTTGTAAGTATACAGTACGGTATTAGAAAAATGTGTAACTTCAGGGTCCAATGTTTTTTTTCCATCCTAAAAGTATTAGTATTACTATTTAAAAAAAGTATGTTTAGCATAATTTCTTGTCTTGGCTATAAAAAAATAAAAAAAATATTTAAACGTAAATTTGTGAAATAAATTATGTAATTTTACTGTTAATATCAAAATTGTATTAAAGCAAATACAAAACTACACAGATAAAGTAAATATGCTAAGAAGGGTTGTTGTGTTTACTATGGTAATTCAAGAGTATAGCAAACAACCTCCCGGTCTCATAGACCCGGGGCGGCGCAATACGGGTTGAAGTTTTGTATGAATAACACTTGAGTTTCAATTAGTTTTTAATACATTACGCAAATACGCGTCTTTTTGGCATTCAAATTGTTTTTATTTAATCTAATGTTGTGCAGCCTAAATTTGACAAAAACTTTTTTGATTTCTTATTTTATAGGTTTTGAACATTTATCCCATTTTGGAAATTGTGCGATTTTTTCAAAAATAATTGTTTACCGATATATCCCTAATAGAGAGTAGCCGTCATGGCTCGGGTAATTTGGCGGCAGATTTCATAATTTGATGATTAAGACATGACAACAGTTAGTGGAATACGTTGAGGACAACAACATACTGCCCCAGCGACAATCAGGATTCCGTAGAGGACATGGGACCGCAACTGCTCTAGCGGATGTTGTTGATAATTTATTGACTGCGCAGGACGGAGGAGAGGTCTCATTCCTGCTGCTGCTAGACTTCTCGAAAGCATTCGACTCTATAAACACTACGCTTCTATTGTCTAAACTAGCCTACTACGGTTTCAGTGCTGACACAGTGCGCTGGTTCCACAGTTACCTGAAAGATAGGTGGCAGTGCGTCGAGCTAAGAAACCTTGATGGAAGCAAGTCTCGCTCTGCCAAGTTGCCTGTCGTTCGGGGCGTACCACAGGGATCGACATTAGGGCCTCTTCTCTATGCTCTGTATAGTGCTGACATCACTACTTGCATCAGGGAGTGCCAGTATCACATCTATGCAGATGATCTGCAGCTATATCTATCCTTTAAGCCAGGTAACCATGACATAGCCGTGAGCAAAATTAATAAAGACCTGGAACGCATCGCCACTTGGTGTAGATCTAACTGCTTGTCCTCAACCCCAAAAAGTCAAAACTGCTGGTTATAGGGACAAGAAAGAACCTCATAAAGTTATAAAAATATCCCTCTAAATATAACTATAAACGGTGAGGCTGTCGAGAGAGTGGATGCGGCTAGGAACCTGGGACTTATTATGGATGGGCATCTTAACTTCGAGAGCTACATTGCTGAGTGTGCACGGAATTGTTTCTTTAGGCTCAAAGTACTTTATAAAATAAGACCTTATCTTAGCGAATCAGTCAGAGTAACCTTATGTGAGTCCTTGGTGCTATCCAAGCTGAACTACTGCGACACTGTCTATGGCCCCTGCTTACTGGCCAGAACGCGGACATTAGTTCAGCGTATACAAAATGCCTGCGCGCGCTTCTGTTTTCACATTCCACCTAGGGCACACGTCACTCCTTTCTTAACACTGCCAACTTGTTGAAAATGGAAGGGCGCAGACATCTGCACCTTGCCACCATGCTGTTCGGCGTCATTGGGGAGGGGCGACCCCTGTACCTCCTTAATAAACTTGCCTGGGCGAGGGACTCCAGTAAGTACCCAAAAAGGTCGTGCACCAACATTTTCAGCACTGCCAAGCATCGCACAGTGGCATTCCGCGGCTCATTCAGGTTTGCCAGTACCAAATGCTGGAACTCAATCCCACCTCCTGTGCGTGACCTGAAAACGTTGCACTCTTTTAGATATCATCTCAAAAAGCACCTAATCACTGAACAAAAGTGCGGCAACGTACCTTTGGGGTATTCACGGCGGACGACGGGGGCGAGTCTCGGGACTCTATAGCAGTCCCGCGTAAACTGATGCACAAACCACCATAATATCCTAAGTCATTGTATTCCACAAATGAATGTATGTCGCTCCAACACTTTCTTTCTTTGTGCTATTGCGCCAGGTATACATACACTTTACAATCGTATACACACCATCTCTCAGTATTTTGTACTTTAACTTGCTTGGTGACGCTATTGTCGTGGGATATCGCATCCATAATTTGATTCTGCGCAGGAATAAATACACTACCATGGCTTTACTTATACAAGATACGTGGCAAAATGTGGTCGGACGGGGTGTGGCCGGCCGGAACGGGTGTGGCTGACATGAGTCATGCTGACAGAAAGTTTTTTTTTTTTTAATAAATAACATAATTTAACTTTTTCTTTTTTTTTTTTTCTCTTGTGCACGGTGCGCTTGGCTGTGTATTATGGCGCAGGCAACGGGAGTATTATTGATGGCGCCACTGTCGATCATGTCATACGGTTGCAATGTAATTAATTAGTGTTAATGTATTTATTTTTAGTTCTCATAAGTATTATTTTTATAGTTTGTATATTATTGTGTTCATTGTAGTTTTTCATTCTCGGTAGCATAAAAATAAATTGTATAATCTTTTTCTTTGTTGTTGTTTGTCGATTGGTTTGTCAGATGTATTGTCTCCTTCTCTCACTTTCCTTAGTTGTTGTGTCATTTAAAAACGTCACTCAAGGTCCAAACTGAAAACCAGCGCTGCAGTGGCTTCAAAGAAGCGGCTGCAGCATATGCTGAGTTTGGACCTTATTGACCACCATATTTGTATATGCATGTGCTACTTAATGTTATTTTCCGTTTCTTCTTACCTATTTACTTATTATACCTTGTACTCTGTGTCATACTATTTTTGTGTTATATGTTATCCTTTCTGTTTGTGGTCAATAAATGTTTTACTTACTTACTTACTTACTGATATGCATAATTTTAAGAATATGAACTCCTGCCCTTTATCAAATAAAGTGATCATAAGAGTAAGTCCAGAGTCTTTCGAAAGTGAAAGAATCAAAAAACTCAACAAAGCTTCGATTCGCGGGCAGATAGTACTGAGAGTGTTGTGTGTCGAGGACAGGTGGGGGAAAATAGTCAGTGAGTTTATAGAACGCTGTAAAAGATTAAGAAAGAGGGTAGACCGATATGTCTGCCAGTAATAACTTACCCGCACAAACAATCAAAAGTTATCAGGACTGATGTTGAGCATGTATGAATATTACTATTCAAGTTATCTGTTGACAGTTTTCAGTTACCCTGCGCGAAGTGACTGCGTAACAGATTGGAGTGCCCTGGGTAACTTCTCAGATCTTCCCCTCATCTCCGAATTACTCATTTTCCAGCGCTCATTTTTCCCGAGCACGTGCAAATTTTGGAATGACTTTCCAGTTGCGGTGTCGCCTGATCGCTATGACATGTCCTTTTTTGACGTCGTAACGCCTAGACAGCAGACACAATGGAGAATCAATTGTTTTATGCCTTTTAAAAGGCTTATGGGCCTTACGACATTAAACGAGGTTTGAGAAGAGTACTTTCACGATAGGCAGCAGCATGTGCCTCGGCATTGTTGTTGTCTATGAGCGGCGGTCACCATTTACCATCAGATGGGCCGCATGCATCTGCCTCCTTCAGCAATAAAAAAAAACACACTAACCTGCACAATATGATAGTCCAGCTCAGCCAACGCCCTCAGCAGATGGGCTGTCCTCGCGGCCCTCACGAACCCTCCGCTGCCTTCCTTCTCGCCGATCTGCGCGCCCCTGGCGAAGAGCACGCAAAACTCTGCCCGGGAACCGCACACGCCCGTCCCGAGCGCGCAGCGGAGCGACTGGATAGCCGATTGGAGCTCCGGACCCTGGGTGATGTTCATTTATTGAGTACTAGTGGCCGCCCGCAACTTCGTTTGCGTGAACTTTATGACTCTTGACTTAAAGATGATTATTTAAATAGTAGATTGGGCCAAGGAATCACGTAGTCCCATCACCAAACTTGGAATCCCCTTTAAGTTCGAAATATCCTTCCTTATCGGATCTCATCCAAAAATGCTCATCACATTTGAAAATTTTGCATTCCATTTCATCCCATATTTGTTATAGTGTAGCTGGGCTCTTAGAGTTCCACACCAGCTGTTCCATGATCTTGGATTTTTTTTCATGGCATCATAAAATGCTCATTAATCTGAACAACTTTTGTTAAGGTGCCATTGACCTACCTCTTATAGTTTAGCTGGGCTGTTGTGGTTCTACATCAAGGAGCCTGGTCTTCAAAATATAATATATCCTATAAGTTGCCCTGATATTACAGCTATACAATAAAAAAAGTTTCATTCGAATTGGTTCAGTAGTTTCCGAGATTAGCGCGAACAAACAGACAAACAGACAAACAGACAGACAAAAATTTTAAAAAATCATTGATTCATGTTCTGTTACTGTTTTTTAGTCGTCCTAAGTTATTTTGAGATAAATATCTTCAATGTACAGACACAGCTTTTTTACATTTTTATTATATGTATAGAATAGACTAGCTGTTACCCACGACTTCGTCCGCGTGGAATAGTTTCATTGGGTAGCATTTTTATTATAATTACAATGAAACCAGGGGAATCTACAGAGGAACCTAACCAAATAAATCATGGTTACACGTTCAGAATCATTGTCTCAAATTGTGAACATCCGCAATTTTGAGAAACTCTTTGAAACACGCAGGTTTCTTTACCACCAAGCTAATAGTAGAATAATATAAAGAACATAAATTTGGAAAAACCAGACGTGTGTTCGAACCTTTTATCTCCCGTATGGAACGTTCCAATCCACTGAGTATCAGATACAGCTTTTGGCCCACGGCTGGGCAAACAGGCATCATCATAGAAATCAAGTTATCACTACTATGATGGGATTAAGCTTAATCGCCACGCTTGCCTATTACGTGTAAACAAACCGAAACAATGATATGTTCAAAAAATTACGAACATATTTTTGCTCGACCCGGGAATCGAACCCGGAACCCGCGATCACGGCTCGGTATTTAACGTCATGAGACACAGAAGCCAAAAAAAAATGTCTATTATGTCTGCTGTGTGAGCCTTATGACATTAAAAACGAATCTCCCTTTTTTAACATTGTGTTGTCTATATGTGTTTGTTTATTTGTTGTTTTGTTTTGTTCTAGATGGTGTAAAAACTCAATTAATAATAAAATCAGAAAAACTAATCTCGTCACACCGGTCAATTTTAATTTAAACAACGTGTCTCTTTAATCACTCGATGTTGGCAGAGTTAAAAGTGCTCGTAATGGCACGGTAGCAGCCATATACAAAAAATAAAAAAAAAGACATTAAACCACTAAACCAACGCGGCGCTCAGAATTGATATACCTATTATCCTACTACTATTATAAAGGCGAAAGTTTGTAAGTATGGATGTATGGATATATGTATGTATGTTTGTTACTCTTTCACGTAAAAACTACTGAATGGATTGGAATGAAACTTTACCACAATATAGCTTATACATCAGAATAACACATAGGCTACCATTTATAAAAATATATTGTGTGGATTGTCCAAAATATGACGGTAAGTGTCAATAATTAACTCCACGCGTACGAAGTCGCGGGCGGCCGCTAGTCTGGTAAATAACATGAACTCACGCACGTCTGCCTTTCACAATCTTTACACAGAAAGACATCAGACATCATGAGGACACCATAGTAAACAGCATTGGCTCACCAGGTCAGCGTCGCAGGCATGGCACAAGTCCGCGCAGACAGTGAGCAGGGTCTGTATGCTCTCGCGGGCCTCGCCCGCCTTCTCTGCGCGCGTGATGCTGCCGCTGAGGCACAGGTAACTGAAACAAAAGTATAGTTAAGTAACAGTGCTTCCACACAGCAGTTTGCTGTCGACGCATGCAGACTACAGTTCAAATCAGAACGCGACGGCTAGCCGTCGACATACCGCCGCAGTGCTGTTGACGCGTTGGCGACTGCCGTCGGCAGGTGGCGACAGCTAGCTGCTTCCGCCATTTTGATAGAGTGGAGTGGCGAATTCACGTGTCGGAGGCCAAGATCCACTTCATGGGTTTATCGGTCTGCCATGCTTCGGCATGAATGCGCCGACTCGACCGTAGTGATACTATGGCGTCACAGAAGACCGATGTGAGCAGCCTGCGCTGTTTCATCGGCGCTGCTTTATCGAATGATTGGGGATACCGGAGGCCCAATTGTGTGAAAAGGGGGTTAAAGGTTGGCAGCTTACTTGTGTCCACTGGTGGTGTAGGTGTCTATGGGCGGTGGCAATAGCGTACCATTAGGTGATCCGTCTGCTCGTCTGCCACCTATCACATAAAAAAGGAGGAGAAAGAAGGCAACTTGAACATTGACAAGTTGACAGCCGATAGTTACAAATGTTTACAAATGTTATACTAGAACAATTAAAAAAAAACCTATTTTTAACACCCTTCGGCGGCGCTAAAATGAAATATGCAAAACAAGTTATAATTAAACTAGATGTTTTTATTATTCGGGATTAGGCAGTCCTGGTGTTTTGTGCGACAACACCGCTCGCAGGAGAGCGGGAGCCGAGCAGTAAAGGAGGACTTGTGACAGACAGAACGGTGAGATATTTTCATATGTACATTAATAAGTATCAGCCTATATTACTGTCCCACTCAATGCAGGGCAAAGGCACAAAATAATTACACACAGAAGGTAGACTCAGCCTGATTTTGAATTTAGAAGAGTTCGTTGACATATATGCTAGGGTTGTTGCCCGGCATGAGTAGGTACATAAGCGCGCGGCCTCTACCACAGACCTCGACAGTTCGACAATCTTATGTCATAGGCTAGGATTAATGTGGTCGAAAAGGCGTATTTGCCCATTAGTGCGCATGCGTGAGTACATGACACGTTTTTAGCTCTTAGTGGGCAGCCTTCTTTCTGTGTGTAATTATTTTGTGGCAAAAGCCTCCACCATCATTGAAATCAAATCACCGCTACTCAGATGGGATTGTACGATGTATCTAGTTGTATACTCTAAGTCACGGTGTATGGTTTCCATGATCGAAGAGATGCATAACATCCCACATGTCAGATGTTGTCTTTACATTTGTTTGTCCGTCCACCGTCAACAAGCCATGTTTGCGTTCCATCCGGCTTTGCGAGGGGCGCGGGACGCCCGCAAAACAAACCAAACCTGCCGAGTTATCTTTATGTTGTACACTTTACTGTGTACTCGAAAAAGGATAACAAAGGGACTTTGTAAGAATGAGAAGTACAGGAGTACACATGACTTGTTAGGTGAGCTTTATGTATAGAGCATCATCTATCTTCTTCGCACAGGTGCCCCCGAAAACCAGCATCTTGGCATTATCTATGTCTTGTCATTGTTTTAATGTGATAGATGGCAGACAAGCAGACGGATCACCTGATAGTAAGCGATGGCCTCCGCCCATGGCCGCAACCGTTAACCCGCTTTCCCCCCAATCGGGCCTCCAGTGCCCTCACTCACTCGACGAAACACAGCGCAAGCGCTTAAACCGCCTAATTAACTCAATACACAAATAAAGGAGACGACTTTTTTAAAATTTGCTAAAAAAATCTACATTTCTATTTCTAAATGGTATACGTTTTACTTGAAAACCAAATCCGGTAATCTTAAGTATATGTCGTGTCGTAAGTCTATAATGTACTTCTTAATTACTATTTTATGTACATTTCAAAGTACACTGCTTTAAGTAAAAAACATAACACAGCTAGTAAGTAGACTATTTTAATTGCTTTAAAAAATCAGTCTTCAAAACTAAGTTGTATTGATATTCAAAATAGGTCATTATACAAAACCTCTCCTTTATCTGTAGCGCTAAAAAAAGGAAAACCTAAAAAACATGGCGCCGTGGAACGTACGGAATTCAAAATTGGAATTCGGATTACCGACGCCTGATTGGTCACTCACGTATAACGTAAATCGAATACAAAATGACGCTTTAAACCTTTGCAAGGCAAACTATGCTCCAGTCTAGTCGGAATACAGTATATTTTCGTTTGTTTATGGCAGTGGTAATGGGTTAAAAACATGGTAGACCTCCATGGATCGCAGTGACGGGTTAAGATAACCTAATCTTAAATATTTCTTACCTACAGCCTGGATGGGAAAGGTCACTTTAGAGATACTGAGCCTACAATATTTCAAAGGATTTGAGGCGGAAAAACCGGAGGATTAAACGCAGATAAGACGATGCTGATTTTAAAAGGCCGGTTATAAATTATGTTTGAAGTTTCACTTGTGTTTTTGAATCATTAAAAACCTGTTATAGCTATTTATTTGATGCCAGTATAAGCGGCTATAAAATGAAACGCATACTAAACTAAGTTGTATTGTATATGTGTATGTGTTGTGTTATATTGTATAAGTTGAAAACGCATACTAGTTTCTTGCCCCAGCTTGACACTTGACTCACAGGTGGACATTTATTTTAACAAAACGCAATTTTAAGTTAGTCGTAGATATCGTACTAAAGCTTATGCCATCTCATTCCAAGGTTTTTGGTTAAAGAGAAAATCAATTGTTTTTGCCTTTTAAAAGGCTTTTGGGTCATATGACGTTAAAAGAGATGTTAAACTAGAACGAGTTTAGTTCCGGAACTATTCTTAATTATTATTCCGTACATAAAAATAACGGAATGGAATATCTTTCAGACAACAATGCAAACTATTTCGTGATTGAAAATCAGAAAAAAAAGTGTAGTAAAATCCCAACTGTCAAAATCAAAAAGATCTAATTGAGTTCTCCGATCCTAGAAATAGAGTGACCTATAAATCAAAGACAAGACCATTTAAAAAGGTAAAAATAAACCACCCTGTACGGAGCTTGCGGTTAAACCACAGCATAAAAGATAAAACAGTAATGCCGTAGTGTTTTCCACATGTCTCGTATGTACTTTTAAGGATTAATTCACTCAATCGTTTATTGCAAAATCATAACGTGATAGGATGTTACAATAGTAGTTAATGGAACAGTGTGATGGACCCTGTCGGGCACGCAGAAGGTAAAGTATGTGTGTTTAACGTTAGAAGGTAAAGTATGTGTGAGATAAAAGAGTTTTCATTAAAAAAAAACATAATAAAAAGCCATTCTAATTTTACTTCTAACATGTAAACCACTTTTTATTGATTTAGGTACGGACCAGATAATACATTGGGTTTGGATGGGCAGCAACCCAAAGTATGTTAACTCAAGAGCGTTATTAAATACGCAAAATAAAATTATATCAACATCAACAAAGTTAAATCACTTTTTTTTTTCAATTTACTCCTTTTTTGCTTAGTATAGGTACGGTATTTCTTGCGTACCTCTAAGTATTTAAACACATTTTTTTTGGCATATTAAAATATCGATGTAACATTCCTCACTGATATCTGTTACATTGCCATCGAGGCGCCAATGATTCATGGCGTTCTAAATTCAAACGCGCTAATGGAAGCCCAGCGCGACCGGCGCGTACGCATTATGTTCTTACAGTGTTACCAGCATTAAATAACCGTCTACTTTGTTAATAAAAAAAAGGTTTTTTTTTCTTTATAGCGGACAAACGAGCATACGGCTCACCTGATTGATGCTAAGTGATCACCGCCGCACAAATGCGTCAAATGTTATCAAAGACTATTGTGCTCTGAGATATATAATTGCGATAACTTAAAATTCTTTATGACGTCATACCTAATCAATAACTTACATATTTATTTCGATATCCAAATGTATTTCGGTTACATACCTAATTAAGGTTTAGCATTCGGTAAACACCCTCCTAGCACTTACATTCCCAACTTAACCAATTAGTAGGTACGGTCAGCATCAAAAGCACCTTTACTTAACAATACCATGCCAAACTATCTGCCTATCATTTTCTTAACTGTCTATGGGCGGCGGCAATGGCTTACCATCAGGCGGTCCGTCTGATAGTCTACCACCTAACCACCTATCACATAAAAAAAACATAAGCAACATATGATTTTTTTTTATGAGATAGGGGGCAGACGAACAGACGGATCACCTGATAGCAAGCTATTACCGCCGCCCAAGGACACCTGCAACACCAGATGAGTTAGAAATTCTTTGCTAGCAACACCAAAAGAAAGCACTCTCGTACAAAATGCGCGGTGCGTTTAAAATGTTTTCGTTGTTAATTTCGGTCAGATGGCCGGCGCGCGCGCCGGTTGCGTGAAATACGCGCCCGTTATGGACGTGTCGGAAGAACAGCGCTTAGACAATGTTGAACTGTATACCACAGTATTGTAAAGGACACTTCAGTAACTACGCTCAGGGGCACATCTAAACGCCCATTGCGTTTTTTCATACAAACGTGCCTAGTTTACGATTTTATAAAATAAAAAATAAAAAGTTTTTTTTAATACTTTTTACGTAACATGACCTTTATGTGGTCGTCTTTTTATCAAGTATTTTATTCAACCATGAGAACTTTCCAAATTGCCCAAAAAATAAAAAGTAAAGCCGTCTTTTAGAAGGTTGTATGAAGATTAAAAACGGATATACTTTTTAATTTTATTTTTTAATCGACATGGTATGCTGCAAACCTCACAGATTAAAACACATCATCTTCGATCACAGAAAGCCTAGATAAAGCATGAACGCGTTTAAAGTGTCGCCGCAATGAAGTCTCGATTTCGCAAAATAACGCGCTATTTGCAATTTCCTGATTTTTTTTTAATGTGATAGGTAGCAGACGATAGAATTATACGTAGTACGGTCGAATCAGACAATGTTTTCGCAAATAATGGCGATACCACGACAAAAGTCTACAATTTCTGTTTCTCTATACACTGTGGTTTGTCACTCTTCGAGAGTTTGTCCCGAATCGGCCCACTTGTCAAAACTGTACGGCGCGTTAATTTCTGCCGCAGATTTATTCTAATTGTGATCGGGCATCAAAGGGAGCGATTCTTAAGTGAGGACGTCCTGAGACGTTTTTATAATGATGTGTCACTTTAATTGAGTAACTCGAGTGACGTCCTAAAAATTATATAAAAATACAACTAGCTCACTCAAAAGTGTAAGATGAATGGGACGCGTGGTATTCACTTATCTTTCGTTGGTTGGTTGGCAATTGTTATTACACTTTTCTTTTGTCAAAAAATTGCGTGGCTCAAGTGGAAATGGACAGGATACATTGCGAGGAGAACTTACAGGGTAGTTGGGGCGGAAAGGTCCTTAAGTGTAGGCCACGTAAGTAGCAGCCGTGACAGGCCCCCCACAAGGTAGATCGACGATTTACCTTACGACACGTACGGAATGGAAATAACTTCCCGAAACGGTTGCCCTTGAGCCGACACTCGCATCTGTGCGAAAACACGATGCATAATTATAAATAGGTAGTTGCATAAGCGCTATAGATGATTTACTTATTGCCTACTACTGTTACTCCTCCTCACATGTATAGTATAAGTAAATGTATTTGTTTATCTACACATCATTACACACACATTTCACATAGGTAATATGTACACTACACATTTGCAGTCGTCCGTGGTACTCACTCAGCTGGTCCCACTGAAAACCAGCGTTACGGCCTATGGCCGTGACATAAGCTGAGTGAGGGCCATTTATGCTGGATGCCTCAACACAACACAGCATAATATAAATACACGGCACTGCTGGACAATGAGGAGGGACAGTTTCTTTTTTGTTGTTATATTTTTCTTTTTTGGTTTTAATTTACTTTTACTAGTGTTTTTTATTTTCTTGTGTTGTGTCAATTGTCTGTAGCATGTAATATGTGTTGTGGTGTCCAAATTAATAAATGTATTTTCTTTCTTTCTTTCAAACGAAGTGATGGCGGGCCACCCGTGTGTAAGTAAAAGACTCGAGTCAATCATAGTGACTCACGGCGCATCACTAGTGATTTGTGGCGTGTTTTAGTGAGCTCGTGTGAAGGGCGCTGGCGGCGCTAGTTGTAAACGACATCGGAGTATGGGAGTGATTTATTTCACTTTTAAGCGGTGACATCTGAGGAAGAGCTGCCGCGGAACTAATAGGGTAAACAAAATCATAACATTTGTGAAGCTTTAAATCACTTACATTTTTTATAGAAACGTATGGATTATTTTCAACATTCATAATTTAAAATCTCTGACATAATCTCACAATATTCAGCTATACATATAAAAATTGCATGAACCAGTTACATAACGTATATACCTAAATAATCAATTGTGCAATCCTCACTATAAAGGATACAGTTACTGATAATAACCTGACGATATTATTGTTAATCTTGCCACTTACTTTATAATCATAAGATCTAATGATATTGCAGATGTTGCATTATCTATACTCTATACTATTTATAAAGAGATAACTTCAATAGACAACGACAAGGCTTATAGGTAAACCGAAAACACGAAACGCTTGCGCGATGTAATTTAGCACAGCGCCATCTATTGGTGGTATTTCTCAATTACGGTCCCGAAGCGAAGTGAGGACGGGCCACTAGTATGTTATAAATAAATAAATACCTACGTAAGCAGATTATTGTATTGTTTTAAATTCATACAACATTTGATTAAAATTATTTCATTCCGTACAAAGTAGCTTAAGCAATTATATTGCGGAAATTCAAAGCCACATTTCCGCTAAAAAACACCAGTGAACCTAATTATGACATATTCACAGCTACAAAAATACCAGTGATTCTAATTGTAACATCTCTTTAATCCTACAGCTATCATCACTAAAACCAATATGTCACCCACAACGATACAATTATTACAAAATATTCATATCTCAACTAACAGGTGTCTTTGCCATTAAATGTGACCCATAAACGGCCATGAACACATAAAATCATTGCCCGAGGCGTGACGAGATGGGGCATACATTGAGTTGTCAATGTTTTTAATTTATTTCATTTTAATGCGAGCAAACAAATGCAAATGCAGCTTAAACAAATTCTGTGCGCGCGCCCTTAAACACAGTGCAATGAGTAACAGTGAAATGTATGAGATGTTGTATGAAATTAGATTTAGATATTGGGTTGTTCTAAAAATATTGTGACGTCGATGAAACAAACATACAGTTGTGACTCCTCTGGTGTTTCATGGGCGGCAGCAATCGCTTACTATCAGGTGATCTGTCTGTTCGTCTGCCCCCTATATCATAAAAAAACATATGAAATGCAAAGAGTCGTGCGTGACAGAGGTTAGAGTATTCAATTAATTAATAACGAAATGATTGATACACGAAAGTTGTTTAAAATGGTCAATAGGTTCAAAAAGGAATACAAATGTTAAAAAACATGTTAAAAGGAGACAAATATTTGGTCGTGAATTCGGTTTATTGCAGACCCTCAAATGCCTGTTCACTCTTGCCTTAAAGATGTCCAGATTATAGTAGTCAAGAGAAACAGACCACGGAGGTCCATTCCTTAGCTGTCCATAATATTATAAAATCTAATGTAATGTTTGAGGTCGTTAACCCTAAATTGCACTGCAAAGTCTGCGGCACGAAACAGTAGTTATGACCTTGAGTGCGCAGAAACCAATTTTAATAGAAGGTCTTCTTTTTTACAAGTGCGCAAAATAATCGCTATTCTTTCGTGCCGCTAGCTGTACCTAATCCGATAACTGATTATAGAGTATTGTATCTTCACTGTGGTACGTTATAGTGTACACGAGGGGGTGATAATAATGTTATGGCAATGTAATAGTATTTTTAGTTTAGTGCATTTGCTCTGGGGCTTATTGGGCGCGTCCAAAAAGCTCCTGAAAGCTTTTACGATTTTATTTTAGTATGCTTTCAAATACGAATCATATTTCATATAATGTATTTTTTTATAGAAAGTGCATGAATATTATTTTATTCAAATAATAGAGTACTGAGTGCTAAAAGAATATCTGGAAACATAATTTAACATTTTCTGTTTAACATTTATTAAATTTTTAGTACCTACTTCATAAATAATACGTTTAGCTCAGTGGTTTGAAGTTAAAATGCAATTGCTGGTTCGAATCATACATCAACACAAATGTTTGTGCTACCTTCTTTGTTTCTAGTTTTCATACTACAAGGGGTTTTTTTATCATAGGGATTTGTTTTTTATGATGAATTTAGTGGGATCACGTCTATGTATATGATGTCTCTACGGGACTTCTTCTTTAAGTGTCATCTTCTAACAACGGTTGGCCATCATAATGGCGACTTGAACCCTTGACACAGCTGCTCTAAACAGAGAACGGCTGCCTTTATTGTACCACTAAAGCAGATTTTTAACGTCATAAGATTTTGGGTCTTATGACCTTTTAAAAGGCATAAAACAATTGATTTTCCATTGTGTCTACTGTCTGGGCCTAACGACGTTAAGCCAAGAAGTTTTTCTTCTTTCTGGGCTTCTCATTCCTTGGATCTTGCTCTGTATTATACCTAAGTTGCAATAGGACATACTCCACATACGCCACGCATTATACGTCTAAGTTATTCAATTTAAATTCAATCCTATGGGACTATGGAAAGAAAGAAAGAAAATACATTTATTAATTTGGACACCACAACACAATACATATTACATACTACAGACAATTAACACAACACAAGAAAATAAAAAACACTAGTAAAACTAATACTACAGACAATTGACACAACACAAGAAAATAAAAACACACTAGTAAAAATAAATTTAAACAAAAAAAAAAAAATGGCTACCTAATGTCAATGTATTATAAGTTGCAATAGGTCATACTTCAGACCACGCATTATACGTCCAAGTTATTCAATTTAAATTCAATTCTATGGGACTATGGCTACCTAATGTCAATGTATTATAAGTTGCAATAGGTCATACTTCAGACCACGCATTATACGTCCAAGTTATTCAATTCCAATTCAATTCTATGGGACTTTGTCAACACCTTTTCCACCCCCCGAAAAAGCTGCACATATTTACATAGTTTCCTCCCCCCCCTCTTCCCCCTGGATCTGGGTAATCCGAGTAAGTAATTCTCTCTCAGTAAGTAATGCCTTGATAAATGGAATTAAATCGCACAAACAAGTGCTGTGCTCAGCCCCAGGCTCCCCTTGCGTTTGGAGGCTTAATAGTGATGTGCTTGGTGACTTTTTTATCGATGTTTTAACTAGAAGTTCATCATCCGTTCATTGACTGAACGTTCACTGCAGGACACAGATACACCCCCTCCAGGAGACCTATTTTTGAATTGTCGTCTCATTAAAAAATGTGTGACTCGCATGATTTTTGACATCCACATTTTTGAATCATTCGAAAACGAGCGATTTGCAACGAGTGGTGTAAACCACTCGTTTCCGCTAGGCGAGTGGTCGCATTTACGTCAAATATTAACGAGTTAACACTATAAAGTCCATTTTACGAAAAAAGTCCCCTGGGAGCGGCGCCACTTGTCATACAAATAGGCTTTCTATCTCTTTCCCACTCATTACGTAGACTGCCATGTCATTTTAGTTCATCAAAAATCCGGGGGACTCTTTTCGTGAAAAGGACTATACTTTGACAAGATTGGCGACACACTAAGCGAGTGATTCCAAAAATAGGGAAAATTATGAATCATGCGACTCACGAGACGACGTGACTTGCAAAACGAGTAGTTTTGTTTGGACGAAGCGAAAATTCAAAAATAGGTCTCCAGGTTCTTCTCACAGATCGGCGGTCCTGTGCCTCATTACATCCCAAGAATTTCCGTGACCTTCATTAGGTCATGAATCCACCTGCGGGACTTGCATTCCTGCAGGGGTGTAACTAGAAATTACACAGAGAAAAATAAAAGTTTGTCATGTCAGTTTGTAAATGTGCAACAAGTGTTTAGAAGAATGCAACTGTTTACAACAGTAGGATGTTATAATAAGTGTAACGTATGTTTTAATGTTCGACAAAATGCTAGCGGCAGAGTATAAATCATTATCAGCTAGCTCAATAATTATTTGTATTATTTATTATTATTATTTATTTATTGTTTTCAATTTAGAAATCGATAAAATCTAATCAACAAAACTATCGATACACCTCCACCCCATCCCTAAAACAAAGTTAGTAAAAAGAACATCGCAACTCGACATGTGCGCTGCAATCTGTCGCGAAGCGCCACCGCACAACAAATCTTGCATCTCTCTCCCACGCCAACATTCCCACATACACCCATCTCCCTCCCACGCCCCAAACAGGCCGCCCTCTCGAAGTTGTCGCGACTACTTAGCGACGGTCGAGCGATAATCGCGCGCGCAGTATTGTTGTATGGATTTGTATGGGAGGAATCAACGAGTGTCTAATTACAGACTTTTGTTGATTGCGTTATCGATGTTGCGATACAACAATCTGGCAGATTCGGAAGCATTTTAATCCGCTTTTTTAAAACTACGTCACCATGCTATACCCTGTCAGGGTCCATGTTACCTATACATATATTTGTCTAGTAAGAACTGGAAAATGTAACATGTGCAATTTAATAAAAAAATCTATAAAACTGTCAAGGATGGCTGAGAAAATACTATCCTGACGGCCGAAACGGACCCTTGCGCGATGTAATCGACACCTAGCACCATCTATTGCTAAAAATTGGGTACTTCCTGAATTCAGGACATCCTCAACGTAGTGGAGGCTAGTCACTAAGAAAGTATGTTAAAAGGGATAATAGTTTCGGAGGTTCGCGCAATAGTCTCGCTATACCAAAATCGTTGCGTAAAGCTAAATTCTTTATGACCGTTTATGAAATAGATGATTAAGATTTTCTGAAGTAAACGCATAAGCCAATAAATGCGTGTCGCCGATAATAGGGTTACACTGTGATTTCATATCGTATAGTTTTGATATAGTAGGTGTTCATAAGTGCTATTCCAAATAATCGGCATCCAATCGCCTTGTATAGGGACGCCCCGCGGCGTCGCCCGCTGTGTCGCCGTTGTGTACTCTGACCGCCCAGCTTGAGGTGGGCTACTGATTGTTAACAAAGGGGTCTTATTAATACGAATGATTTATTTATACTAAGCTTAATTGAAGATTCAATTAAGATAACCTCAGAATAAAGCTTTAACGATAGCGACGCTTCGGCATGAATGGGCTGGCTCGACCGGGCTGAGTCCATGATGTCAAAGAAGACCGAAGTCCCGCTGGTTGGATGAAATTGATAAAGATTTGCGTGGAGTCCAAGCTGATGGCTGGCGGGAGATGGCGTAAGACCGACCTAGATGGAGGCTCTTATTATCGGAAGCTAAGGTTCACTTTGGGTCGCTACGCCCGCCTAGTTAGTTATGTGCTAATTTATTTTTTTACTTTTAAGCTCATTTTCTATTTTTACTCATAGGAAAAAAGTCCGAATTTCCACCCAATAAATCTTTATTGGACCACTAATTATGAATTCAAATGCGAAACTCCATAATAGTTAAATTGAACAATACATCGCGCCTATTGTAAGCCGTGACTATAGGGACGCCCCGCGGCGTCGCCCGCTGTTCGAGCGTACACTGACCGCCCATAGCTGGCGATAACGTCTCCATTCAGATGGGAGTGGACCACAAAACATAGTTATTATACATATATGGTAGAAAAAATAAGTAAAAAAAAAGTTAAGATCCGCCTTTATAACTCTCTCTCACTTCAGGGCAAAGGCCTCCATCATTGAAATCAAGTCATCGCTACTATGATGGGATTAGGCTTAATCACCACGCTCGCCAAATGATGATGATCGGGTCGGTGATCATAGGTAACCCGAGCTAGGTTCGAAAAATTCGAAACATACTTTTGCTCGATCCGGGAGTCCGAACCCGAGACCCCGTGATCTCGGTCCGGTACTTAAACCACTAGACCAACGGGGCGTTAAGTAAGTAAAAAGTAAAAGCTTTTTATCCGTGGGAGAGTCACGCTTCGGCATGAATGGGCCGGCTTGACCGGATTGATACCACGGCCTCACAGATAACCGGCGTGAAGCAGCGACTAACTTGTGTTCGTTGAGTGATTGAGAGTACCGGAGGCCCAATTGGGGGGAAAGGGCGTTAAAGGTTGACAACGTACTTGTGACTACTGGTGTTGCAGGCGTCTATGTGCGGCAGCGATCGCTTAGCAGGTGATCTCAAAAATCGACATTTAAAAAACGTCAACGTGACAGACACAATGGACACTTTGTTTGTTCTTTTGTGCCTGTCAATCTCATATATGGATCTCACGACCGCTTACCATCTCAGTATCAGGCGGAGTGAGTGCATCTTGATTGTCCTCAATCCATACTTCCATACTAATATTATAAATGCGAAAGTAACTCTGTCTGTCTGTCTGTCTGTTACTCTTTCACGCCAAAACTACTCAACGGATTTAAATGAAATTTGATATACAGATAATCTAGACCCTGAGAAAGAACATAGGCTACTTTTTATTGCGAAAACGGGGTTGAAAGGGGGGGTAAAAAGTTACTTTTCCACGCGGACGAAGTCGCGGGCGGCCGCTAGTATAAAATAAAAAAAATAATGTCGACTCTGATTTCGGAAACTAATACAGAAAATCCCAAAAGAATACCCCTAAACAAAATCTATTAACTGATTTTCAATATACCATCACTTAACATGATATCCTAGCATTTGGCCGAACTTTCCCTCCGCCTAGGTGGGACAAACAAAAACTCCATATGACATCGCAACTTTCACCCCAGTATCGCTTTCACGTGACGCGACAGACAGACAGACAGACGGACAGGCCGGGAACCGAACCCGCTCCCCCGGGGGTACAAGGGAACTGCATTTGTGGCACGCGACATGCCCACTTCGCGGTGGAAAAATTATATTAGTATCGTAAATATTGAGGAATCGGTCCCAGAGGAGAACTTATTACAGCTAAGAAATATCTTTAGCTATAAATCATAAATACACTAGCCAGTAAATAAACCGAGCCAGCAAACTTTCATAAAATCAGTCACAATTTGTATAGGCAGTCGAATAATAACAAATTTCCAAGACATCAAAAAAATCCGTTACACATTTAATATTGTTCAGAACTACTAGTTTTTGCCCGCGGTTCCGCTCGCGCCCCCCACTTCCCTAAAAGGGAGGGGGTGTAGAAAGGGGCTAAAAGTAGCCTCCATCCCTTGAACTATCTCCACTTAAAAAATCACGTTAATTCGTCGCTCGGTTTTGCTGTGAAAGAAAGACAAACATACAGTCAAACAGACACACTTTCCTATTTATAATATTAGTATGGAAAATCAGCTAAAACAAGCAAGCAAAGGGTATATAAGTACCTATCTATCATTCAATAATTATAAACGAAACGTGACATTGTTTTCTAGGATTTCAATCTTGCTCCGATACATTTGAGCACTAAAATTACTATATCTCAGTATCTAAGAAGTTATTATATATTTCCAAATAACCCTGCACATTTGACCCAACTGAAATCACACCAGCTCAAACATTTACCCCAGCAGGGGCCATAAGACGGCGGCAATCCGACACTAAGTGCCGTGCGAGCGGGCAGGTGCGCGCGCGCCGTGGGACGCGCCACGTGGAGACTCATGCGACAAATTGGGGGCGAAATCTGCACCCGGTGTGATTTGTGACGCGAAAACATCGAATGGAGGAGGTTGGTAGAAGACGTGGACAAAGATATTATAGTAAAGTGGTGAAGGGTTGATTTAGAATAAAAAAATTATGGTCACACACCAACCAACTTTTATTATAAACTAGCGGCCGCCCGCGACTTCGTACGCGTGGAGTTAATTATTGACACTTACCGTCATATTTTGGACAATTCACACAATATATTTTTATAAATTGTAGCCTATGTGTCATTCTGATGTATAAGCTATATTGTGGTAAAGTTTCATTCAAATCCATTCAGTAGTTTTTACGTGAAAGAGTAACAAACATCCATACATCCATACAAACTTTCGCCTTTATAATAGTAGTAGGATCATTTACTTAAACGAAACAATTCATACAGCTACCAAACAAAATTTACTAGACGCGCATACAAGATACTAGCGTGTGACGTCACTCTACAGTAGCCATTTGTATAGAGCGTTTTTGGGCTTGCCTTAAATATGTGCTCTTAAAGTTGTGAAATCTTAGGTAATTCAAATCAGAATCAAATAAACATATAAAAAATTTTTGTCAAATACCCTAATATAGAACTTATACACTAAATACATAAAGGAATGTAAACTTGCGATTTTGCTTGATCATATCTTCTAAAATAAACTTCCAATTTCCTCCACACAAACAAAACTAACACAATCAAGCAACACAAATAATTCCACTCATCAAAAACCACAAACACTAACAGAATTAGACAAACGTTGCCAATTGAACCTATTACACGCCACGTGCCTGATAATTGTCAACCAACAATCCTAAACAACCTAATCACATTCAACCTTATTCCTAACGCCTTACGAGCTAAAACTTTACACTAAACTTAATCGAAAAACACACGCAAAACTCAGCTTTATTCCCAAAGCGTTAAAGGGAGTTAAAAATAGTGCAAAATTTAGACATTTATGTTATGGCACGTGCGAGTGACATATAGAAAGGCACAGGGGACCTGCCGGGGATCGAACCCGGGCCCTGGAGGATAGCCCAACCGTCGCGCGACGTGCTTGTCACGTGTCAGAGACCGTTATAATAATATGGGTGAAAGTTTGGAATTGCCATGAGGCTATGGTGACGATAATTGTAAATTGCAAGAATTTTTCATTTTAATTTCTGAACGATGGTAGCTTATCTGTCGAAGAACTGACAACCGTTGGGGTAGAAAAAGTTCTTGAGTGGAGACCGCGACTCGGGAAGCGTAGTGTAGATGAAGTTACGATTTGCGAAAAGCCGTTGATAAAGACTGGATGCATCTCGCCGAAGACAGGGTAAAATGGCGAACATTGGGGGAGGCCAATGTCCAGCAGTGGACTGGGACAGGCTGATGATGATGGTAGCTTAGTGGATAAGAACGCGCCATGAACTTCCATGTTCCATGAAGAATCGATAATCCCACGAAGAAACTTGCACGAATCAAAATGTTTGTGAAACGTAGGTATAATAAGCATGATTCAGTTACAAAAAAAATTCAAAAGTCATAGAACAAATTGTTGTTCAGAATGGTTGGTAGAAGATCTGATTAAGGGATGTATTTTTTTTTATAATATAGGTAGGCCAACGACCAAGCGGGTCACCTGATGGTAAGTGAACACCGGACATCTGCCGGCCTTTTAGGATGGTATAGGCTCGTTTCTTGAAGATTTGAATGTCGTACTGATTCGGAAATACCGCTGCGAATATTGACAGATAGGCCCTCTATGTATGGGGTCAATTTTGTTCCCAATAATTAATTACAAATATAATTAATCGATGAAAATGGCGATCTCTTGATTCGGCGGCCAAAACTCGACACGAGTCGCCCGCCGAGCCAGCAAAGTACCTCATCATCTGCTTACCCTATTCCCAGTTTATCTGGACCCGGCGCAGTATGTTTTCTTCTTCTATTCGTCCCTGTCGTTCGTCATCGTATCATCCACCCGCTTTTCACAATCCATTCATCTCTTTTTCGGCCGTCGTTCTTCCACCTATTTACATTTATACCCATCACTCATTTGGTTACAAGTTCCTCCTCTCTTCTTATTACATAGCCATACCAGGAAAGTACCTAAGCAATATCAATTAATTTTAACTTCCCAGCCTCCAATAGCCAATGCATTTAACATTTGCCTACTAAGCCGGGCGTACAATTAGCCCTGTCGTCCTGTCGTGATGTCGTGATGTCGCCGGTCACGCCCACAGATTGGTAAATTAAAATGTTGAGCTCTTAATGCGGGACAAAGAGACCCCGGGGTGCGCCAGCGCGGGCGGCGCAGTGCGAGCGGATGGTTGAGCGGAGCGATTTCGAAAAGTGGGATTTATATTTTTAAACCTTTTTTTTATGTGATAGGTAGCAGACGAGCAGGCGGATCACCTGATGGTAAGCAATTGCCGCCGCTCATGGACACCCGCAACACCAGTGGAGCCACAAGTGCGCTGCCAACCTTGTATCCCTTTCCCTCCCCGGGTGGGCCTCCGGTACCCTCACTCACTCGGCGAAACACAGCACAGGGGCTGCTTCACGCCGGTTTTCTGTTGCATTCAAATTCGCGTTCGATAAAAACCTTCGCGTTGCATTCAAATATGTACTAAGTTTCTGCGAGATGTAACGATCGCTAAGGAACTTGACACTTGGCATGACGTTAAATCTTAAATGACAAAGGGAGTAATAGTCACTGACACAATCTTATAGCTAGGGCAAATTGACCTTGCTGTTACATGGCGTGCAAACGGATCTCTACCGTAGGGTGGTAGACCACATTTTTGGCTGACTGCCTACGTTATCGCACGGATAGTATAATCTTTTACCCGCTCCAAGCGTCGCCCTACCCTCACCCCGCCCTGTAATTCTGGAGCAGGACATTTTTAATTTATTAAAAAACGGCTGGGGTTCAATGATCATTTGATATTCAACGTAAATATTTATTTTTTATTAGCGCGTTCTACATCTGGACCGTTCCGCGCGAATATTTTTCTAAGCTTTGTGAATATTTTTTTATGATATTGGTACACATGTCGCGTGATATTGATACGAGTATTATGGTATTATTGGTTTGGTCCTTATAAGAAATAATAAATTAGCCAAATTACCCATTTATAGCTTAATTTTTTTTATATATTTATGTATTAATTTTTGTTAATGATGTCTCTGTTAGGTCCAATGTGTCTGATGGAAGTTGAAATATTTTGCTTTTGCTAACAAGTCTTTGTTCTAGGTTGCAGCCACTTCTGTATTTCTGTCAGAGCCCGAAGAACGGTTGGACCAAAATCCAGGATCTGGTAGGTATTGTTTTTCTTTCATCTTAGAGTGTAAATTACCAAGTCGTGTCGGGCTTTGGAGCCCTGGCTACGCTTGGACCAAGATCCAGGATTTCAGGAGTCTGGTAATTACAATGAAGCGACTGCCGTCTCACCCCTTAAACAGGGGAATCAGACCAACTGAATCATGGTGACCCATACCAGAAACTATCCGAAACGTGCAGTTTTCAAACATAAAACTGAAGTAAGATCTCCATCAGGTAAGATGAGGTCAAGTGCAAACCCATCTAATATAAAAAAAAAGATATCCGTCCATATACTGTCCGACTACAGGGCAAAGGCCTCTATAATAGAAATCAAGTTTTCGCTACTATAGTGGGATTAGGCTTAATCACCACGCTTGCCTAATGACACCATAACATAAATACCCAGTAGTACTGAAAGTAAGTAGCAGTTCTACAGAAATAACATTTTTTTACAACACTCACGCCATTTCGGACCCATCCAACATACCTCTCTAATGTCATTTTAATAGACCCCACCGAAACACTACATCCACTACAAAACAAACACCATACGACACATTTATCACGTGTATGGAGTTGTATGGGAGATGCTCATCCCGGGGGGAGCCATGGCCGTCACCTGCCATCAAATCGAGCGAGAGCTATTGCCGTAGTTCAATGGAAAACAGTGAGAGAACTTAAAAATCAACGACCAACGGGACGCCGTCCTGTAGGGCATCCCTTTCTGGCCGCATTGGCATCCAAGTTTTAGAACTAGTTTTTTTTTATATAGGATAGGGGGCAGACGAGCAGACGTATTACCTGACGTTAAGCGATTAGATTACCGTCGCCCATGAACACCTGCAACACCAGGGGCTTCTCAGGTGCGCTGCCGGCCTTTTAGAGAAAGATATGCCCTTTTCTTGAAGGTTTGTAGGTCGTAGTGGTCCGGAAATACCACAGGTGGCAGTTCGTTCCATAGTTGCCAAAGAAGAACTTACATTCTTCCAGGGATGTTACGGATGTCAAAATTTTGCCTGCTCGCCTGCTACCTATTAATTGCTTACCATCAGGTGATCCGCCTGCTCGCCTGCTACCTATCACATAAAAAAAAAGTAAGAGAACTTTGTTCAATCATATAAAAAGTGTAACTTCCCATTAAGGCTTGTGTAAGTTTAACCGTGGGAGACCTACGCATTGGAATGAATGAGACGGCTCGACCAGAGCGATACCACGGCCTCACAGCAGACCGGCGCTAAGCAGCGCCTGTACTGTGTTTCACCGAGTGAATACTTCCATTAGGAGAAAAAGGGGATAAAAAGGTAGGCAGCGCACTTTATGTGTCTGCAATGGTGTTGCCGGAGGCCATGGGCGGCGTGACACGCTTACCATAAGGTGATCCACCTTCTCGTCTGCCATCTTTCACATTTATAAGAAAAGATAAACCCCCGATACAGATTACCACACTGTTTCCTCCTCTACACTATGCATCCATCAAATCGAGCGCGAGTCATTGGCGAACACAAATTGAAAGCGACCCCCGAACGGGTCGCCCCTTCGACTCCCGGCGTAAGTGAATAATGCCCCGTATGGGTGCATTGCAGCTCGTTATTAATTTAGGCACTGTGCACCTTTAATGCGATGTCTTTGAAGTTTAGATATTGGCACTAGTAGACAGCTGTTGAGATTTTTAGTCCTTTTTTAATTTTGAGATGAAGGATATTTGACGACTGGCCGGATAACGTATTTAATCAATCAATTTGTATCATACTGGCTTACAGTTTCCCAAAACGTCAGGCTGCTCATTTTACATACAAAAAAGTAACAAGAACTTAATACAATTTGGTACTGACCCTGCCTCAAGCGCCAAAGATCGTGGGTTCGACCCCACCCTGGACAAACATTCGTGTGATGAACACTTGTGTTTATTCAGTGTCCGGGTGTAATATGTGTATTACGTATTATTATAAGTGTATTTTCTCTGTTTCATATATACTTGATTTAAAGATTTTTTAGCTTAAAATACTACTGCTTGATTTATAACAAACTAGCGGCCGCCCGCGACATCGTCCGCGTGGAAAAGTAACTTTTTACCCCACTTTTAACCCCTTACAACCCCCTTTTCGCAATAAAAAGTAGCCTATGTCCTTTCTCAGGGTCTAGACCATCTGTATACCAAATTTCATTGAAATCCGTTCAGTAGTTTTGGCGTGAAAGAGTAACAGACAGACAGACAGACAGAGTTACTTTCGCATTTATAATATTAGTATGGATTTTTAACTTAGAAATTTGATGTCAAGTTTTTTTTAATACCAAATTGATCTAAGACCCACTCTGGATCACATCCATCCAAGCAAGTAACTTAAGATTTAATTTTCCTCCCTCTTAATAAACCTACACTAACACATTGTAATTCATAGCGAAAAGCTTTCCTCACTTATTATCCAATAAATTAAAGTTAGTATGTTGGCACAAAAGGCTCTCTATGTCCCATCTGGGCCAAGGGCGCTAATCTAATGTCCTTCCACTTGATTACCTGCCAGTAATGGAATCGACTAATATCGCTGCACATTTCATTACGGCCATATGCGCGAGCGCTGCTAAATTAAATCAAAACACACTTGAAAAAATTTAACATAATTTCATTGGGCTTTTAGTGTTCGGAATTTTGTTAGGCGTGATGGCTTTTTGAAGGAATAATATTATTATCTTTTTAGTTTTAGTTCATAAAATTGAGGATTTTTTTATGTGCATCAAGGACTTAGCCACAATGTTACCTGATGGTAATAATTTTTAATCGTGACAATGATAGTAATCGCGGGAGTCCCTTGAATGCGGGTGGCACAAGGCACAAGACAGATCTGTGTGGAGAACTTTGGGGGAGGCCAGCAGTGGACGTCTATTGGCTGAAATGATGATGATGAATCATTTTTATGGGTTAGATGGCAGACGAGCAGACAAATCACAAGTACGCTGCCAACCTATGAATCCTAAAATCTATCCTTAAAGATAAACACAGAAGACCGGCATGAAGCTGTGCCTGGGTTATTTTTCGTCGATAGTGAGAATACCGGAGGCCCAATTAGGGGAAAGGGAGTTAAAAGTTGGCAGCAAATATGTGACTCTACTGGTGTTTCAGGTGCCTAAGGTGATCCGTCTGAGACTTTCGCACACCGGTCGTTTTACATTAACGTCACACAACTTCCTCTATATAACCCATACCTACGATAAAAGGTATCCAATCAACCACTCATAAAATGGCAGAGAAACTACATGCTCTCGTTTCTAGTGCTCACTTGGAACCTACAAAGCCGACCATATTCTGTAGCACTTAATAACATTCGATACTAATCGAGGAGAGTAACAATCGAGTGTTTAATTCGATTCGTTTGCCACAGTATAAAGTTAATAAAGTGAGATAAGTTGTCCGAGGTTTAGTTGTGGGGAATCTAGAAAGATCTAGTAAAGCGTGAATTAATGTGAAGTAAAACTATCATGATAATTTATTGATAATACAATAACATGTGTCTAATTTACATTCCCAACTGTTATATAGGTATCCCTAATACTTTATTAAAGTCCTTTACTGCTTCGCGGTGATAGGTATGATTGCTCGGTTGCTGTGATTGAGCTGAAGGTGAATTAATTGAAAGAATTTAAATATCACAATAAAATCTCAATCGACTACTAAACTAGCAGTGAAATAATGGTGACCCTAAATTAAATATCTACCTCAGTTTTATGGATGTTTGGCTGCAAGGAGTATTTCCCGAGGAAAGCGTACTCCTCTCTGTAATGGCCGCAACACATTCTCTTATATAGCAAACGTACATGGGCGGCCTTGATTGCTTATCATCAAATGGCCCACTTGCTCGTTTGTCGCCTTTAGCATAAAAATCATTTACATTTTGATTGGTTGATATCTTTTTCTAAAAAATGCAAGATGGTTTACTGTCACCAAACCCACTGTGTCAGTAGCAGTAGGTTGATTGGGCAATGAGTGCTCTCGATACTTTATGGAGTAGCGGAGAGGTCCTTTGCAAGATTGCGGTGAAATGATTGCTTGGTTTCCGTGATTGGATCGGTGACGATGCAAAGGGGTCGTGGACTGGTGGAAGAGGTCCTAAACATTAAAAGTACCTACATTCTACTAGACCAGACTAGACACTAGATTAAACGCCCCATTGCTCTAGTGGTTTAAGTACTGGACCCCCGTCCTAGGTTTGATACCCGGGTCGAGCAAAAAATATGTTACGAATTTTCAAACATAGCTCATGTTTGTGATCACCAATCCGCATTAGGCAAGCGTGGTGATTAAGCCTAAACCCATCATAGCAGCGATGACTTGATTTATATGACGGAGTCCTTCGCCATGATAGGCTGATACATACCACATTCTACTCTCGGAATACTAGGCGAAGATTGGGTTATTCGCCTATCATCGGGTGATCCGTCTGCTCGTCTGCCACATATCACATAAAAAGCATAAAATCTCCGCTTCTGCTATTGGTGGATTTTACTCCGCTCCGCTTCAACCGAAACGTAGCCTTAGGCTAATTTTATAACGAATTTTGAACGACCGAATAACAATTTTATTGCTCGAATAAAATTTATGTCGAACACAAAACAAAAGTTATACGACCATCTTTTAGTTGCAAAACTTAAAAACTTTTGACTTAATTCATTAAAGAATTTTGATTCATTAAAAATTACGGTTAATTTCAACACAACGTAAGTAAAGTATCAGCCTATATACTATCCCACTGCAGGGCAAAGGCCTCCATCATAGAAATCAAGTCATCGCTACTATGATGGGATAAGGCTTAATCACCACGCTTGCCTAATGCGGATTGGTGATCACAAACCCGAGTTATGTTCGAAAAAATCGAAACATACTTTTGCTCGACCCGGGAATCGAACCCGGGACCCCGAGATCACGACCCGGTACTTAAACCACTAGAACAACAAAAAAACTCAATAATTTCAATATTTATTATGGGTAATTCAACCCACGAATAGTTTGATTACATTACAACCGTAAAAGAGCTTAACGCCATCGATCGTATGCGTGGCCATACGGCGGGTGTTAAGCGCTTGCCGTGGGGCGACTAATCCCATAAAACCCCATACATTATCACAATTATCGGCGTCAACTTACACATGTTACGTTTTTATATTACTTTGTTTGTATGATTTTTAGTGATAGGGTGGCAGACGGGTAGACAGATCACCTGATAGGAAGCGGAAACCTTCAACGTCAGTGGAGTCAAAAGGCGCTACCGGATTTAAAAAAAAATTTTTTTTTTTGGTTAAATGACAAACGAGCAGACGGATCATCTGATGGTAAACGTTTGCTACCGTAAATAAACACCTGCGAAACTAGTGGAGTCATAAGTGCGCTGCCAAACTTTTAAACCCTATAGAAAGCTATTCAATGAGGGTTTTTGCAAACGCAGAATCCGATAGATGGCGTTACGTTGCCCTCAGGTCCAACAACAAGTGGATTATTACATTAAATTATTACATTTTGACGTAGGTATCATGTCAAAATTCTCATTGGGTCTCCGTCTAAGATCGAGGAATCTTATGACACAACATGGTATCGGTGGTATCAATTTAGTCGAGCCGGCCTATTACGCCGTTACGAAGCGAATTTCATCCTTTAAAAAAATAAAACCCATTTAAGCGCAAATCATTGATTACCCCCAAAAGTTCTAATCACACTATTTATTCACTCCAATCCGTATTTATTCACTGCATCACTTCCGCTCAGCGCACTTGTCAAAACACAAACACAATAGACGCAGCGTGACGTCACATCCCGCGTCCCGCCGCCATATGCACTAATTGCTAAGTGCAGATTTCATTATTAATTAAACGGGTGGAAATTTAAAATGAGATTATGGTTTCTAACGTATATAAACGTTTTATTGTACGGTGGCGAGTACATCAAGTTACTACAATCTGTCAAATTTCTTCAATCGAACCTCACTTTTATGTCAAACGTGTTTGGTTCAATATCAACTGAGGAAATTTGACAGATTGTAATGACTTGATGTGCTGGCCACTGTACAACGGAAGATCGGTTCTCCCTTATATATATCTACAACTACTATATAAAGAGGTAAATTGTAGACGTCTAGAGCAAGTAACAAAGCAAATAGCTAAACTGAAAAGTCGAAACACTTTCACGATTTAATGGGCACCCAGCGCCATCTATTGGCAGAGTGTGGAACTAATATCCTGAAACGAAGTGAGGGCGAGCCATTACTACTAGGTAGGTACTACTAGCCACTAGTATATACCGTCCTACTGCAGGGCAAAGGCGTCAATCACAGAAATCAGGTTAGGCATAATCACCACGCTTGCTTGCGGATTGGTGATCACAAACCCGGAGACCTATTTTTTAATTTTCGCTTCGTCCAAACAAAACTACTCGTTTTGCAAGTCACGTCGTCTCGTAAGTCGCATGATTTATAATTTTCCCTATTTTTTAAATCACTCGCTTAGTGTGTCGCCAGTCTTGTCAAAGTATAGTCTTTGGTGTTAACTCGTTATTATTTGACGTGTGATTTGACGTAAATGCGTCCACTCGCCTCACGGAAAATCGCTCGTTTTCGAATTGATCAAAAAATGCGGATGTCAAAAATCATGCGCGTCACACATTTTTTAGTGAGACGACAATTCAAAAATAGGTCTCCCGAGCTTTGTTCGACAAATTCGAAACATCCGTCTGCTCGTTTGCCCGCTATAATGTAAAAAAAACATACTTTTGCTTGACACGGCCCGATCGCAGCCCGGTACTTACACCAGTAAACCGACGCGACGTCACATTGTCATGTGATGTTCTAATAGTGACAGCTTGTAGTACGAATCGTGTCTGATACACAAACTAAACATGCATTTGACAGCGCAAACTGCACCGTCGCTGCGGATGCAACGCTCCTCACAGATAAAGGCTCGAATTGCAACGCAAACACAGACCACACATTTCGCCCGACCCTGTTGACATAAACGCACGCGCCTGTATCGCAACCTTAGGGTAAAAGTGACCTAACTATGAGCTATGAGGTATGCTCTAAATAGTGACTTGTAGTACGAATCGCATTAATCCACGACATAATACTAAACGCATAGACCACACAGTTCGCCCGAACCTGTTGACATAAACGCATGCCTACATCGCAATCTCAAAATAGGTTATTTTCTCAAAATCTCTATAAATTTAGTATAGACCAGGTGATCAGGTGATCCGCCTGCTCGTCTGCTACCTATACCATAAAAAAAATTGTAATTTTTTACTAAAACCCAATCCTCATGGCATACTGACAAAGTTGGACTGAGTTCCGACTTTAACAGCATTGCTTCTTTCTTCTTTTTTATGTGATAAGTGGCAAACGAGCAGACGTTTCACCTAATGAAAGCCATTGCTGTAATCTTTTGTGCAATAAAGAGTATCTATCTATATTATCCCTGCCCTGTTCCCAGACTATCTGGGGTCGACGCTATATGTTTTCTTCTACCATTCGTCCCTGTCATTCATCATCGTATCTTTATTATACTAGTGGCCCGCCCTCACTTTGCTTCGGGACCGTAATTCAAAATGAACCAATAATTGGCGCTGTGCTCAATTACATCACACAAGCGTTTCGTGTTTTCGGTTTACCTATAAGCCTTGTCGTTGCCTATAGAAGTTATCTCTTTATAAATAGTATAGAAGATATAGAAGAAGATACTAGCATTATATCTGCTACTGTTCCTTGTTGTTGTGTATCTATTTTCTGTGGTCTTGCTTACTTTACTTTACCAACATTAGCAAAAGCTAACACAAATTCTGTCTGCTTTCAGTTGGTTCCTACAGGCTAAGTTCGAAACTAGAATTATGAATTTCAGTTGATATTATTCCAAATAAACACACGTAGAGGACAGTGGCCCCCCCTGGGGGCTGGCGGGCGAAGTGCATTAGACAAATTAGATTACGTGAGGTTCGCAGCGCGGTTCTGTGCTCTTCAAAACTATATTACTACAGAACTATACTGACTAGCCACGTTACTGTTGCAACTAGCGGCTGCAGTGGCTTTCGCCTGCGTGAAATTTTGACCAGAATAAGTCGGTTACAATACGGTAGGTAATGATGCAACGTTCGTTTTTTACCGGCGACGCAAAAACGACGGGGTTAAATAAATTTGAAGTGTCTGTCTGTCTCAAAATCAAAAATTCTTAATTCAGTTTAAGTCCATACTACGTTAGATGCGTTTGACGATTGGGCCTTGTCACAATAATAAGAAAGAAGAAGAGATCTCTACTTTCTTATATGTAGGTATTGTGACAAGGTCTTAAAGTGCACCGCTAAACATTTAAATACAGCCTTTAAGTAATACTTACCCACTATTGAAAGTAAAAAGATGTGACTTCATAAAATAGAATTACCATCGCCATTTCCAATTAATTTCGTCCAATAACCAACCCTCGACAAACCATCACTTCTATTTATCGCATAAATACGTAGCGTAAAGAAAAGTGATTTTTTTTACGCCTGGCTTTGCACAAAGCTTCCACAAAAACAATAAATTACACGCAATTATAGACCCTGTTCCCTTGACTTAAGCAGGGGACTGACGTTTTTGTTTAAGTCAGAAACAATAAGACGTATAGGTTCAATTATAAACCTTATTCAATTGACTTAAGTGATAGCACGTCGGGTTAGTGAGCTGTCAAACGTAAGACAATGGTTGGAGAGTGACAGAAGTTGGTATTGAGTCAGATGTGTGGCGCGAATGGCGTATGTGACCATGCGTCGATGTTTTAGGGTTCACAAATTGATTTTGACGGCCAACAAAGCATTTTCCAATCCCTGAATAATCAAAACATCATGACATCCCTTTTTTATGTTAGCTTTATGACAGAGACATAAATAGGTTTGAGTATTTTCAAAGTTTTTAGGCTTTAGATTCATACGACATCGACATACCTATCTTTGATCACATGATATAGGCGGAAATACCGCGTTCCAACCGAGCGGAATCAAATCCATTAAAAATTTTGTAAAAACCCAATAAATATAAATCATTTGGTAAGTACTTACCTGATAAGCATATGAGCTCTATTTCGAAGCATGCTCAGCATTACTATCTCCTCTTTGATAGCTTCTCCTTTCTCTAGTGAAGTCCTGGTAAAGAAATAAAATTCAACAGTTAATACAAGACGTAAAGTTAAAAGTCATGGTGAAACTGATAGGTGCGGAATCACAATTCTTAAACCCTCATGGAGTACAGGAGTATGGTAGTAAGCTGAGACTGACTGAGAAATCATCTAAAGAATACTAAATAGTCTATAAATAATAAAAAGATGAGCAGTATTCTTAAACGCATCAAGTTCCACAGTTGTTTATACACCTTTAAGAACCTTTATGGTTTTACCTAACACAAGCAAAGCACTTGCTTAATAGAAGATTCCAAACCTTGTATTAATACTACTTAAATACAAAATATTTATGTATTTGTTTTTTTTTTATGGATCAGGGGACTGAGATCCACATTTCACACACTTTACTTTAATTACGATTAGGTACCTATATCTAGCATGTTTAATTTATAACAGTCACACCGATTTAACTGCGGGGGGGCACTGGTGACCTGTAACACAGGTTTTATAAACCTACTTCAGGCACCAGTCTCTCACAATGTAACGGCAATTGTTTTCCCAAACAGATGTACCTAGCTTAGTTATAATTTTAAGCCAACATTGTAAGAGAATAAATGAATTTTATTATTATTATTATTATCCACTGAGAAGGTATCTAAGAATTACTAAACTCAATTACCTAATGATAGTGTGGCAGTTCTTCTTAAACGCATCGAGGTCCACAGTGGTGGCGTAGTGGCTGTCCTCATACACCCTCGTGGAGCAGAGGACTGAGTCCAGCACCACTGAGAGGCAGTCGCTGAGTTGCTTCGCTAGCTCCAGTTCTTTGGCGTCTGACATGTCTTTCTCCTGTTAAACAAATATAAAACAACACTTAAACAAGGTGTATCTGTCATCTTTTACATCCCTTCAATCATATCTTCTACAAACCATTTGAATAACATTTGCTAGACAACTTTTTGAAATTTATCTAGATTTTTTTTTTTCGACTCCTCATACAAAATTAACAAGTTACGTGACCGACTTTGTATGAAAAGTTGTATTTTTTTTTTGCGAATTCCAAAAGTCACAGAATAATTGTTCAGAATGGTTGGTAGAAGGCGTGGTTAAAGGAAGAAAATGTTCACAGATACACACTGTATCTAATTCTAAAGCTTACAGATACACACTGTATCTAGTACCATGTTACGTGACCGACTTTGTATGAAAAGTTGAAATATGTTTGTGCGTATTTCCAAAAGTCATAAAACAAATGTTGTTCAGAATTTATTGGTAGAAGACGTGGTTAAAGGGATGTAAATGTTTATACTCTGATTCATAATCATGTAAAGTAAACTGACAGATGTCAATGTGTCATCCCCATACATTATCACTCAATTTGACACATGCAAAATGTCAAAATGCATAGAAACTTGTCATTTTCATCTGTCAGTTTACTTTACATGATTATGAATCAGTATACAGATATACCCTGTATATCATAAAGATTGGGGTACAAAGAGATTGGTCGGAATAATCAACAGTACCAACATATTTGACAAAAGTATTTTCAATTTCGATAAACAAGAAACTATTCACATTTTGTTTACATAACAAACATGATTCTATTTTCACACGAATCCATTAGTCGGATTGAGAGTGCACTTTCCTATAAAAACAATCTAAATCATACAGTTTTTCTTCACCAAACAATATGTTTTATTCAAACCATAATATAAATAATTCTAACATTATTATCCTTTTACACATTCCATCAGCGCTTTGAAAATGTTTAACTTTACGGATTCTGTTAATTCTGATACCATTAAATAAAGAGATGAAATAAATAGAAATCAATTTAAGGTGTGAGAGATCCCTTAAGTAGGGGATGAATAAATGAATAACCATTTGGTATTACATAGGTGTCACAACATTTTACGGTAGAGCTACTGAGTTGCGAGACTTGGCTATTTTGACAAGTAGGTACTGTTTATTTATAAACAGGCACATTTATCATCAATAAAGAAACTGCAAAAGAAACTTTGTAATCATATTAGGGACCGTTCAATTATTAGGTAAGCATCGATGGGGGGAGGAGGGTTCTTGGCTCTGCTTACTTTAGATAAATTCAGGAAGAAAAAGTATATTTTATCGCAAATTTTTGCTGACAAGGGGGGGAGGGGGGTTAGATTACCCAAAAAATCTGCTTACGTAATACTTGAATGGTCCCTTATCATAGAAGAAACTTTGACTCGTTATAATTCATTTATACACTACTGGTCAAAATTGATTGAAATTGGACTTATACGGTGTTTATACAATGTCTGCTTCTTCCCTGAAAATGCAAGATTCTATTTTTATCCACAACGCATTATGGGAAAACGAAAATGGACTGATTTGCTTTTATACAACGTCGGTGGGAAACAAGCGTTCGGCTCGCCTGATGTTAACTACCTACCACTACTTTACTAGCTTTGAGAAAAGGATGGTACGCCAGTAACGCTTTTTAGCTCGACTTAGCGGAGGCACTATCGTGCACCCAGACCTCTGCATTCTTATCGCTAATCGCTGCCCTTGAAGCTAAGAACGATAGCTTCCAGACACTCAAGGTGGGGGGAAAATAGAGCATCCTGTATGAAAAACCGCATAGATAAATTTTCACATCACCCATCCCATAACCGTATGGTAAGTAACGTAACACTATAGCTAGGATATAAATTTAACTAGATATACAAATAAAATGGGTGACGCTCGCCGTCGAGCCACCATTAGCAGGGGGGACCGTTGCAGCGGGCGAGTATACTTGAATGTGATCATTTGGACAGGCAAGTAGCCTTATAATTCACACACATGTTGTTGTGTGACACCACAACATCTCATACATTGTCCTCCTGACTCAGTAGTAAGTTTAAGTTATGGCTCTTATGGCCGTTTTTCCATAAGAGAGCCACAATTTGACATGAATGAGCCGGTTCGACCATACGCCGTTCAAATAATCGGCAGGAAAGAGAGTTAAAAGTTCGGCAGCCCACTTTCGACTCCACTAATGTTACGGGTGTCTATACGGGCTTGTATTCAGATGATCCATATCACATAAAACAAAATTCACACTGCGGTAAAAATCCAGATCATAAAAAAACAAAAACCCTAACCTCAACATTTCGATCCTTTTTACATTTGTCACCTCGCAAATGGCTGGCGCCATCTCCTACCAGAGGTGCCCAACCCTCGGCGATAAAACTAAAAAAAACCTTAAATTCACATTTTATTCATCAACAAAGAACAAAGCACGCCGACTGGGCCCAAATGACTCGACACATTGATCTGATTCACAGTTAAAAGGAATAATAAAAGCATCTCGCTCGGAGATCGTATCGCCGACAATGTTGCCGCTGACCGACGATAAACAATTAGATTTACGGGAAAATAATATAAAAAGGAGGCTGGACACGTGGAGATACAACCTTCGACTGATGTGGACGAGGTTCCGTAGAAATATCGACCACTTACGACTCTGTCAATAAAGTCGGCAAAATTCTTGAAAAACTATTACAAAGTTCCATAGTAGGTACACTCAGGGCTCATCTAACCGCCCATAGCGTATTTTTCATACAAACGTGCCTACTTTAGAATTTTATAAAATAAAAAATAAAAGTTGTATTGCAATATATTTTACGTAACATGACCTTTATGTGGTCGTCTATTATCAAGTATTTTATTCAAATCGGAAAGTTCTCATCTTTCCGATTTGCCCAAAAAATAAAAAAGTAAATCCGTCTTTAAGCTCCATAGAAGGTTGTATTAAACACGGAGTTCCCATGTTTCATAACCAACTAGTGGCCCGCCCTCACTTCGCTTCGGGACCGTAGTTCAGAAATGAACCAATAGATGGCGCTGTGTTCAATTACATCGCGCAAGCGTTTCGTGTTTTCGGTTTACCTATAAGCCTTGTCGTTGTCTATAGAAGTTATCTCTTTATAAATAGTATGGATATGGATAGATAGGGTTACCATATCCTTTGAAATTTCTACAGTTCCATCACAGACTTTGTTCCGGAATGTGATGACACCTTATATAGATGTTGTATTATATCTTCTACAGTTCCATCACAGACTTTGTTCCAGTATGCACATCTTATCGATCTCAATTCTCTTGGAACAGCAACGTTGTAAAGACCTCAGGACTTTACGAGCGGCTTGCACCGCGGAACCCAACAAGAGATAGCGCCCGAGATAAGCCCCAGGCTGCGTGTACGTTTTAATAAGCCGTTCTTAATAGCTCACCGTAAACTAAGGCCTGCTTCGGTCCGAACAGACTGGCGGATTGATCCTTGCATGCGACATTCAAATAGCAACTTTGAGAAAATAGCACTTGCCTCACATATTTATTAACTGATTACTAAATTTTAGTAAACGTCCTAAATAATGTTTGCGTTGGACGAGAATGGTCGACAATTCCCGAACGTCCAAAGCGTTTGCCGAAACGAAGTTAGCAGTGAACACGCCTGAACATCCGAATTCAGTTTCGGTTTCGGCAAAAGTTTCCGGCCGAAATAATTTAAGCCGAAACCGACCAAAATTTCGGTTTAGGGCAAAAATCAAGTTTCTCCGAAAATTCTGTCAGACACTAGAAATTATTGATTAAGTTAAAAATAGTTTTTTAAAATCCGGTGTAAAGATACGTCATTATGCGAATGCGGTCTAGATGAGGGTACGACAGAATACATTTTCTTCAACTGTCAAAATTATCCGATCTCGCTGTATGACATCCTCCCCCCAAGAATTCCCCGCCCTATTAACTTCTCTTTTCTTCTTTCTTTATCCTTTTCGTCTATTGTAAAATATTTATGTAGATATATTGTAAAATATAATATTAGACTCTAAGCGAATCTCCCTCTTAACATTGTGTCGTCTATATGTGTTTGTTTATTTGTTGTTTTGTTTTGTTCTAGTTGGTGTTAAGACTAATTATTAATAATATCCAGAAAAGCTATTCTCGTCACACCGGTCAATTTTATTTTGTATTGTACGTGTCTCTTTAATCACTCGACGTTGGCAGAGTTAAATGTGCTCGTGAAAGCACTTAGCAGCCATCCCAAAAAAAATATAAAAAAAATAAAAATAGTTTGACATTATTCTTGTAACGATCGAAGTGTATATATTTTCTTGGACACCTCCCCCGCTCAGCTATATCCGCTGCCGAATGTACATTGGTACGCGTTTAAAAAACGCTCATCTGTAAAGACTAACCAATGCGGCGAATATTATAAGGTATTTTATTTAACGCCACCAATAGTGGGTAATAGCGTGAATTTTATAGCAGATCGGATCGACGCCGATCCGGAAGATATCGCGCTTCGGTTTGTCATAACGAAGTAAATTGTGGTTAATGTGTTCAAGTGTTGCTGAGGTGTCTTGAAGAATTCGGGCTAACGCCAGTGAGTGTATATTTCTTTATTCAGAGAGTAGTAACTTTCGATTAGCCATGGCACAGATTTACTATAATAAGATGGCCATAGATCCATTCTATTCAAAGAAACAAACATGCAAACACACACAAACACGGGTATTTATAAAGAAATTACTTAAAACGTAGTGTAGTAAAATAATGAATAATTTTTTTTTTTTTTTTTTTTATACTAGAGGCGGCAAACGAGCAAGCGGGTCACCTGTTGGTAAGTAATCACCGCCGCCCATGAACATCTGCGAGATCAGAGAGGTCGCTGATGCGTTGCCGGCCTTTTAAGAAGGAGTACGCTCGTTTCTTGAAGGTCCCTAAGTCATAGCCGTCAGGAAATACTGCCGCAGCTAAACTATTCCACAAGACTGAGGTTCGCGGGAGAAATTCCTCGAAAAACGCACAGTACTAGATCGCCAACCATCAAGATGATGAGGATGGAATGACAGCCGCTTGCGTGTGGTTCGATGTAAGAATTCAGCCGCAGGAAGTAAATAAATACGCCAAACAATCACACCAAACAACCTAGGGTAACCCTTGTACTATGAGTATTGCACCTACCAGATGACGTTAATTAACTAGGGGCGCCAACCCAGAACACCCAGACCCAAGGAAACTAAAAAAATGTAGTTTTCTAAATTGACTTGACCTGAAATCGAACCCAGGGCCTTTCGCGCTTCGGGCGAACTACCTTAGCCACAACGCAATCGAGGCCATCAGTCAATATTGTTAAGATTATGGAGGAAGAGAAAGGATCTCCCTACACGAGCATCATTTGGTTACTTTCTGGGAGGCCCCGGCGATTAATATGTTAATGATTTACTAAAATAAAGTAACAGCCTATATACTGTTCCACTGCAGGGCAAAGGCCTCCATCATAGAAATCAAGTCATCGCTACTATGATGGGATTAGGCTTCGGATTGGTGATCACTGATCACAAACCCGAGCTATGTTAAAACACTAGACCAATGGGGCGTTTATAACAACTTTTAATACGGAAATAAAACTTATTTTATTTTTAAATGTCATGGAACATTTTTAGCCTGTTACTCGTTACAGTGGAGGCATAATAGCCAAATCAGTTGACTTTCTTTTCTCACACTAATTAATTAAAAGCAATCTACACAAGACCACCAACCAAATGGAAAGTCTCAGTGCATCGGCCTTGCAATGTCGCTACCGCGCCATAAATGCGCAATAAAAAAATATATAAATACACAATAAAAAATATATAAGTACAGTGTAAAAAATATATTAACGGAGCCATTACACTGGCGCAATTTTATTGTTGCACGCATTTCGGCCATCAAAAAGTATTAAAAATACAATCCTACTTGCTAATTAGGCTATAACTGGCTGGGAACAAATTTTTGAGGCAGTTTAAAACAAAAAAGGCACTGAAAAAGAATGGGATGTGGTAGAGCCAAGTTCGGTCTTAAAGTAGTTTTATATTTGAAAATAATAATACATATCAAAAAATATTATACTTATATAATGTTATGGGTATAGTATCAACGAATAGGTATAAGATAAATTCATGATTAAATATTTCATTCACTTCCTAGGTTTTTTTTATATATATAAGATGGGTTTGCACTTGACCTCATCTCACGTGATGCAGAGTGACAATGACAAGAAGCCTATTCACTCTCGACTTAAAGACACCCAAATTGTAGCTCTCGTTGTCTTCTAACCAGCCCATGACGAAAACTTTACGCCCTATTTAAGCATATTACTCACCGCCAATTATCTTTTTCGCCAAACATCGTGTGTACATATTAAAGATTGAAAAATCATTCATACTATACATTGCGTTCCAGCAGAAAAATATGAACTAAATAAATGGTCAGTGTCTGAAGATTATATTCATCACATAAATTATTATTATATTCTTATGCATAATAATTTATTTCCCATTGGAATGACTAAACGACAAACCTCAATATGCAATAAAACGTCCCAAAAAGTAAATATTTACTTTCAATAAAATAAAATAACCAACACCACCGCTCTTGCCCCATCCACTACCGTGCCCAAAACGTGAAATCGTTAAAAAATAATTTAAATAAAAATAACAGGCAAATCGACCTCATAAGTTTGCGGATGCGGTCGCCGGACAAACGGACATGGCTTTAAGGGCACTAAATTCTGAAGTTTAGGGGTTCTCCTTTGAGTCTTGCGATTACAAACGTAATCGAGGTCACGGAAAGATAAAAATTGGAAACTTTTAAAAACTTGCAAGTCAATTTTACGAGATAATGCGAATCTGTTGCAATGTGAATGTTATCTTTTGGTGTCAGTTTAAATTGACGCTGTTTAAGTATTTAAGCTACTAAATATTGTATGTTAAAAAATGTTTTAAACTTTCATGGTCGCTAAAGTAAAGTATCAGCCTATATACTATCCCACTGCAGGGCAAAGGGCCTCCATCTTGGAAATTAAGTCATCGCTATTATGATGGGATTCTGCTTAATCGACACGCTTCGCCTAATGCGGATTGGTGATCACAAACCCGAGCTATGTTCGAAAAATTCGGAATTTACTTTTTTTATGTAATAGGTGGCAGACGAGCAGACGGATCCCCTTGTGGGTAAGCGATAGCCGCCGCCCATAGACACCTGCAACACCAGTAAAGTCGCAAGTACGCAGCCAACCTTTAACCCCCTTTCCCCCAATTGGGCCTCCGGTGCCCACAGCGCAGGCACTGCTTCACTCTGGCCGAGCCAGCCCATTCATGCCGAAGCGTGGCTCTCCCACGGTAAAAACTTTTGCTCGAAGTTTTTATACGTTGAGCAATAAAGATTTATCTATGTATCTATGCGGTAGTATAGTAGAAGGTGTAAACAAATAAATCGGTCGCAGGCAAGCGCAGTGGCGCGCCGGAACGAGCCAGATGCATTAGCGGCGCTTTTAGGGCACCCACCCACTCCGCGCCGACACACGCAGGGCTGGCAGCTGCCCGCCATGACCGTGTTCAAATTATTCTGTTAGTTTGTATAAAGTAAAGTATCAGCCTAAGCGAAGTCCAGGTCGTCCGGTGGCCCGATTGGGTCGACGACATCGCTAAAATTGGAGGGACTACATGGATCCGGGCAGCTCAGGACCGGGCACATTGACGAAAGGGAAGGGAGGCCTATACCCAACAGTGGGTACTGCCGGGCTGATGATGATGATGATGATCAGCCTACATACTGTCCCACTGCAGGGCAAAGGCCTCCATCATAGATACCATGTCATCGCTACTATGATGGGATTGGGCTTAAGCGCCACGCTTTTCTAATGCGGATTGGTGATGACATAATCCCGAGCTGTGTTCGAAAATTCGGGAATCGAACCCAGGACCCGGAGATTCTAGTCCGGTGGTACTCAAGCCACTAGAGCAACAAGGAGGCTCACAAACGAAACTTGTGTATTTAAGTAGATATTATATTTGTGTTTCTTCTGTTGTCTTGAACCGCTTTTGCTCTTATTCACGCTTCGTTTGAAGGAATACATAATGCAAAATGCTCATTAAATAAAAAGAAAGAAAAGTCTGTTATCCGTAACACAAGTGATTAAGCTACTTTATACGGAATCAGGTCAATGTATGTATTGTTGTAAGAATTTATTTAATTTATCCGAATTTAAGTCGAGTCGCACCGAGTTGTGATCTAGAGATCCTGAGCGCTTAATATTAACGTTTCGAAATGTCTTTACGACCGAGTCGGAGTTCCCGGAGTTATTAGTATCACAATAAAAATTGTAATGATCACAAATTTGAAAAGAGTAACTACTGAGATTCTTGCTGGTTCTTCTCGGTAGAAATCTACTTTCCGAACCAGTGGTAGCTTACATAATATTTGACATTCATAAACGTTCTGTATGGACTTAAATTGAACAAAGAATATTTCATTTCATTTCACCCTTTTACACGTGTCGTTCGCACTTTTCTTTGAATATGACATTCTTATGTTACGGGATGGCTTCACTAACTAAAGCATTTTTCTTAGAAAGTGTAGACATATTGGTGACATTATTCTTAATGATTCTCTGTAGATTTCTAACATTTACTACTAAATTTTTAGTAGTAAATGTTATAAATTTGTGTCAACCCTGCGTGGCTGTCAATTCTCGCGGCGCGCCGCGGTCGGTGGCGTCTATGGAATAGCAAAGGACGGGAGTGCCGCACGCTCCTGCCTACCCGTGTCTACATATACCTACCTCACCCTACCTGAAACATAGATAGATATATGTCTAGTATACCTACTGCAACATCTCAAACAATGACCTAATTCTGTACTAAGTAACTTATGCATTTGGTCTGGGCGGCCGATGTGCGTCCACTTACCCCATCGAACTCGATGGGGTAAATGGAAAATATCACTTTATATGAATGATCTATAGGATCAATGATATTTTTTCTTCTTTTTGCAGTGTTGCTTCATTACTGAAGATTGACCATCAGCTCTTTTAAAGAAAGAAAGAAAGAAGAAATGTTTATTTGGTACCAAAAATATATATAATTAATCGTGGCTTATCCTACAAAGTTGTTTGTGGATTGATACCAGTCAAATGTCGTATTGATTGATATTTAGGTGTAGGTACCTAAAGTCTCAACCTATATACCTAGGTATCCTCCATCATCGAAATTAAGCCACAATGACGGAAATGCAATTTTTACCTAACATAAATTGAAAAATTGGTCTGCTATGTTTAACATTGGAGGAAAAGTGGTGGTGAGACGAACAGTAGAAAACTTTTTTTTCTTTTCAAATACGGCGTATCGTATATATTTAATTGTATTTAAATTGTATATTTTCATAAAATAAATATTTTTTAATATTTTTGGATGTATGACGATTTGTAAGTGCTATACAAGCTTATGCAAATAAAGAATATTTTTGACTTTGACTTTATTTATTATTCATATTTTCTTAAAAGCTAACAGAATACATTCCAAAGCGCTCCTAAGATTAATTACAAATCAAAAATAATGAATGTCATGCATTAATACGGAACAATGTCAAATCTAAATAATAGTAAATAAAATTAATCAACACAAAAATAAAATACCTACTATACACACAAAACAATACAAAAAGCCATTGCAACTGTTGTCAAATTACATGTCAATAATTAATACCTACACAATTCCTGGATGAATGTCATAATAATTCTCCAAAAAAAAAAAAAAAAAAAAAATTATTATTTAAGCATCACTGTCAGTCAAATGTAACATTTAAATGTCAAAACATATTATTTTTATTAACTTTCATCCAAAATTGATTACGGAGATGCCCTAAACTATCAGCAAATAGATCTATTTCAAAGTGCCGAGCGAGAATACCCCCAATAATCTGCAGAGCCCGGTTAGTCGGCGCGTGACGCGCGCGCTCGGTGCGCACGGTAGGCAAAGCCAGTAGGCGAGGGTCGGCGGCGAGGCGTCACGAGACCCAAAGCGTCGCTAGAGATTTTGGGAACTGATAAACGAAACTGCCCTAATATATGGGGACTATCGATTTTCTGGTGTATTATAGAAAGATAATGTACAATTGTAAGAAGTACACGTCTAAGTTTTAGTGTCTCCATGTCCACCATTCCCGAAACGAATAGGACGGGTATAAATAAGGATAGTAGCCGTATTTTACCTTATATAGCCATCTATTAAATTTCCGCTGTACTCTTTCTATCATTAGTGTGTATTTTTCCTCATAGGGACTCCACACGATTGCACCATATTCGAGCCTGCTGCGAACATATGCATAGAATAACACTTTTGCCACTGTAGGGTTGTCAAATTGCGATGCTGTTCTGATAACAAACCCTAGCATCCTATGCGCCATTCTGCATGTATTCATTATGTGCATGTGGAAATCCAATTTAGTGTCTAATATTAAGCCTAAATCTTTAATGTCATATACTCTTTCCATTGGAGCGTCAAATAAATTATAATTATATATGAGAGGTTTGGTTTTACGCGAAAAAGTGATAATTTTGCATTTAAGTGAATTAAAAGGAAGGTGGTTGTCTTGACTCCATTGATATATGGAATCAATATCACTTTGCAAAGCCAAAGCATCCGTTTCCGTTTTAACTCCTAGACTTATTTTAAGGTCATCAGCAAACAGAAGACATTGGGAGACAGTGGCCCTATCTGGCAAGTCGTTGATGAAGATCAAGAAAAGGGTTGGTCCCAGAGTGCTGCCCTGACTCACCCCTGATCTTGTGAAATATCGACTGGACTCAAAACCACTCAAACGAACATACTGCAAACGATCATTCAAGTAGCTTGCAAAAAATTTGAGGAGCTTGGGTGTGAAGCCAATTAATGCCAATTTCTCTAACAATTTGTCATTGTTAACCAAATCGAAGGCCTTTTTAAAATCGAAATAGGCTGAATCAACCTGTTCTCCACAATCCATTCGGACACTGTACGTAATCCACGTGAGCCACCATGTTAGTAGTGGTAGAACGGGCATGCCGGAATCCATGTTGGCTATTATGTAACAAGTGACTAATCTGGTTTTTAATTTGGTCGTTGAGGATTGCCTCGAAGATCTTAGCGAAGACAGAGAGAACTGCGATCGGCCTAAAAGCTGAAACATTCGTCTCTCCCACACCCTTCGGAACTGGGGTTACCCTAGATAATTTCCAGCTTCCCGGAAATTTCGATATATTCAGGGAAAGATTATATATATACAGGAGAGGCGTGGCTAAAGCCGAGACGCAGTCCTTCGCCAGAAACACAGGGATGCAATCAGGTCCAGATGATGACCGCGGTTTGAGCCGTCTAACTGCATTTTTTAAATCCCTCTCCCTGACCTCCATGATGGAGATAGAGGTTGCGTCGCGACAACTATGAGCAGCACGAGCAGCCTGGACATGGTTCAAGATGGGAACATCATTATCAAACACCGAGGCAAAATAAGTGGCAAAGGCGTCGGCCGCAGCCTGACCGCTAACCTCTGTATCACTGTATTATACGTGCTTAGTTGTTTCCTATCCCTTTTTTTATCTTTAACGTACTCCCAGAATTTAGATGGGTCCTCAATGATACTATTTTGCACTAACTTAATATATTGGCGAAACTCTTGGTCAACCAATTTTTTAACCTTCTCTCTATAGAAAATGAACATTTGCTTGTTAAAGTCTTTGCCTTCCTCTTATACCTTTTGTGGTGGATGTGTTTGTTCTTTATATTTGTTATTATTTCGGAATTATACCACTTTGGATAAACATACCTCTTGTCATTTCTGCATGCACGAGTTTTGACGGGCACAAAAAGTTTAAAACACTCGTTAAGTTTATCGTACAACAGCTGAACAGCATTGTCAACATCATTCAAAACTAGCAAGTCGGACCAGTCCAATTTACACAACGAGTCGTACAGACCCTGGAAGTCGGCCTTACGCCAATTCCATTCGGGACTAGAGCCCGAGCAAGGGAATGCTGGTTGTGCAATAACCGGTTCATATGACATATCAGTGGAAGGAAGCACGATCATGACGTCCAGCTGAGGGTGATACTGATCAATAGGCACCAAGGGATCCATACCAAGCGACACCTCCAGACAATTGGGTTTAAAATCGCTCAGCACTAGGTCCAAAATACCACCGTGGTTATTTACAATATTATTGTGTTGGCTGAGGGAACAAAAGTCGCAGAAAAAAATTAAACTGGTTTTTTACGTTACCACTACATGAGTTTAAATTGAAGTCACCTAAGATTAGTACATTCATTTCAGCGTTACAACAAATCACATTTTCTATGCAAGACAGTACACGCAAATATTGATCATCATTATAGTTAGGTGGAAGGTACACAACGAAACAAAGTATTTTAACTCTATTTAAGGTTACAATGGCTACCAATAGTTCATTATCGTCACTAACATTAGGGATATTTTTAACTTGTCGGACATTATAACAATTACGAACCGCGAACAACACTCCTCCCCAGCCTACATCCCCTGCTCTATCCTTGCGTAAAACATGGTAACCAGGAGGAAATAGTTCACCGTCAGACACAGAGCTATTTAGAAAAGTCTCCGTGAGTGCTATCATGTCGTATCTGTTTTTTGAGACATTATTGTTGAATGTATGAGTCTTTGAACGAAGACCACGAACGTTTTGGTAGACAACACTAAATTTACAGGATCGCCCTTTACTCTTAGTTACTCTGCGCTTTGGCACGAAAATTATGCCGCCATGGTTTCACACATATGTCTTTAGCCCAGTTTTCAGATGACATGACACTATTAGCATTCTTTGTGGGGACACCTAGTTTGAAGGATGAATAACGTCCACGAGGCTTCAGTTGCTCAACAGTACATGCTTCGCTGCAGCATATGGTTTTCAAATGCCTAGAAACCTGCTCAACTGTGGTACCTTCCTGTACATAGTACAGATGAAGGTAGCTCCAACGCTCCGATGCCTGCAACAATGTCGAGCCAGGCTCTGCAGTACCTCTAAGCACGCCGGAAACCGAAGCACGTGCCCGTCGGGGCCGCACCTCTCTCCATTCGTTTTCAACCGTGTTACCCTTATCCATATCTATTTCATCGCATTTCTTGTTGTCGCTCGAATTAGGGATAGATGAAGATAATTCATCCTGTACAGTTACTGTAGTGAGTTCGGTGATTGCCCGAATTGGGCGGTTAGGTGTCGCTTTATTGACAGTAGGATTGGTGTTTGTCGGAGGTTTACTCTTCAAGGCTTTGCTTTTCGTAGTTGGATTGGTAGCACTTGGGTGACCCTTTGTAATAGGGGTAGTGTTAGGTTTCTCAGCGCTAGATTTATATTGATTTTCCAATTCCAGTACTTTACTGGTTAATATACATATTTTTTCCATGATTTCCGTTTTGAACGAGTTAAATTGCTCGACTATTAGATTGTTAATTTTGCTGATCAATTGTGACTCCAGATCCACCTGCATACTTTTCAGCTCCTGGATAACAGTATCCTTTAAGTCATGTATGTTTTTCAGCCCTGCACTAGGATTGGACGATTTTGCCATTCGAGCTGCAGTCCTCATGGTTACATTGTCAGGACTGTTCATTGAGATGTTCAAAGGGCCATTAGTAGTGGTACTTAAATCTTGGATATGGCGTACAGGTGTATGTGTGTTATCGCCTCTGGGTAGCTTGCTGCGGCATTCCACGCATATCCAAGACTTCTTGCATTCCAAAGTTAATGTACCAAACGTATTTTCATTTATGTTGGCACAAAAAATATCAAAAACCTGCTTACATTTAGAGCACTTCATATACGGCCCATCTTCGCTTACGATTGCAGGACAGCCCGCACAGGTCGCTTTCTTGGTGACATCCTTGTGTATTAATCAGCAAGCAGGATCTACTCACACGATGTCACTCACTGCGTCTTACTATTACACTGTGCCGCGCTCTCGGACTGCGCACGATGACTCACAGCATACGGTCGATCGGCCGGTGAGTCGTTATTGCTGTTATACGACGGTTACCCCAAAATTTAAATTGTTTTTGCTTATAGCTTGGGGACTATTTGTCGGAATGAGATTTAAGTCACAACACTGGAAACTGCACTTTATTAGCTTTAAAATAGTAGTGAGTTCGACTTTAAAAAACAACTTTAGCCGCCAATTATGACCGTTTAACCCGGAGCTAGCCAATACAGATCTTACTCCAACACCGCGCGCGCGGTAATTCGCGGATTTGGCGTGTATCCCTTAGAAAAATGTTAGAGGCCCTCAGGCCACTATAAAACTAAACTAAAACTTTAACCGATAAGTAAAAAAACCTTATCGAGAGCGAAAAAGAAAAAGCCAAAGACCAAACTAGTTTTCCCAAAAGTTAGCCTTCTCCCAGTTCTCCCTTCGAGGCAGAGGTCGTAAAACGAATCACGGTAACGAGATTGAACCGAAGGTTGACGGCCACTGATTGAAGCGCGGACATGAAAACTAACGACTTGGAAAATGTTTGCTACCCCTTTCTTGAAGGACGGTTGACAAAAGCCAAGCTCGAGTTGATGAGTTCCGTACATTTTTAATAAATTAATGACTTGTCCTAAATGATCATATCTACGTTTATCCAACTATTCCGAACAACATTTATCATTCGACTTTTGAAAATCCGAGGTCTTTTTTTCGATTCTCTATACAAAATTGGTTTTGTTTTACGTCATATCCTGCTAAAGAGCTTTTGACCAATAAATATTTCTTTTAATTTGCACAAACATTGATACATTTCCCATGGCATAGAAGTACCTAAAAGAACGGAGGGCTTTGAATTTAAAGTGAATTTCTAAATCTTACAACATTCGACAATACTCAAAGTTAGGAAGATTTTAAATATTGGCTATGTTCAAGACTTGGCGCGCCAAGGTCATAAAAAAATTGGCGACTAAGCGAACAAGGGTAATATTACACGAACCTAAATGGTTAAAGCGACTTTTCACCCCTTATAGCTCGAAAACTATTGCACACAAACTGAAACTTGGCGTACCTATGTAATGAGATGTGCAAGATAATTATTTTATTCTTTTTGACAGTGATACAAAACGTGAGCTTAGAATACTATATATTCCCATAAATTCGTGAGACTGCCCCTACAGTAATTCGTCGTTTGTCGGTTTTTCTCGTCTTCGCATTGAACCCAAATAATATGTAGCGAAACAAAACTTTGTACAATTTTGGAAATAAAAATGGCGATAAAGCACGATATTTATTGGGCTGCTTCCAATTTCCCGAGTAACCCTTTATGTCATACTAGTGAAACTTCCACCCTTTTTGTTCTTGCTGTTTTAGATACATATTTCATTAATATTTTTGTGGTACTCGGGGTCCAATAAGTCAAATATCACTAAAATTCCCCACCTAACATTATTTTCTCTAAATATTGTTATTTAAAAGGAGCGATGTAGGCTCAGTGGAAAATAACGCGCCTTCTATACGGGTTGATGACTAGATATTTATTTCTGGATGTAAAACAGAAATTATGTGTGCATGTTTGAGTAGGTATCCTTTTCTTTATTTCGAATTATTCTATAAAAAGTAAATGTTGTGCGCAGCCTTTATTGGGATACAGTTTTAACACGATGCTAAGCTTTTACATAATTTAATGTAGTTGTACTGTTAATGAATAAATAAATTTCAAATCATGATATCTCATAAAATAATATTTTTTTACCCGAATTGAAACCAGTAACGCCATCTATCGAAAAGCCCAATAAATGGTTCAACTGGAGCGCCAACATCTGTACGACGCGCATGGAGTGGTTACTCCAGAGATGTCGCTATAATCGCAATAAATTAATGCTGAAGAATTGTATTATTTTATTTAATGTTGAAATGGCAAAATACTTATTGCGTTATATTATAATAATGATCATAACATTATGCATGTTGATTATTTTATATTTTGTGATCCTGAAATCCTTACTAATATTATAAATGCTAAAGTAACTCTGTCTGTCTCTCTTTCACGCCAAAACTACTGAACGGATTTAAATGAATTTTGGTATACAGATAGGGATGTTATGGATATGAAATTTCGGTTACGGATTGGATACGGATATAGGAATGATTGTTATACCGGATACGGTTACGGATACGGATAATAAATTATTTCGGATTATCCGTTAGTTTCGGTTACGGATATTATATTTTTAAGGAATTTTAAAAGTAAAATACTAATAGGTAATAACGTAGTTTTGTTTCGTTTTTGGCAAAAATTACAATCAGTCTGTGAGTAATTATTACAGCTATTTAAAATAAAAATAAATATAAATAATTATATTATATTGAGTATTATCTAAATTTTAGATGTTTTAGATCAAAAACACCTAAAATGAAAATGTAATAACAAAATTATTACATATACTGAATCAGTAATTTCGTATTAAAAGAAAATATTGTGTGTTGGCACTGGCAGCGGCCGGCCGATCAAAACAACTTGTCATAACGTGTCTCAATTAGGCTCCGCCCCTATCCGATACTATCCGAAACTTTCATTTCGGATTCGGTTACGGTTACGGATGATTTTTTATATCGGATATCCGATAGTTTCGGTTACGGTTACGGAGCTCCCTAACACCCCTAAACAGATGGTCTAGACCCTGAGAAAGAACATAGGCTAGTTCGTCGGACGAAGTCGCGGGCGGCCGCTAGTGCTTTATAAAGGGACAAATTCCATAGACATCGACAAACCTTATATACAAAAATTGTTAAGTATTTTGTATTTTTATTTTGGTACTTAAATAAATAATTTCTATTCTATTCAAACAGAAAGGGCGAAACGCTAGCGCGATGCAATAGACGCCCAGCGCCATCTATTGGCAGATTGCGGAACTACTGTCCCGAAACTAAGTGAGGGCAGGCCACTATCTATCTGTCTATATCATCACCATCAGCCTGTTGCAGTCCACTGCTGGACGTAGGCTTCTCCAAATGCTCGCCACCTTGATAGATCTTCGGCTACTCGCATCCAGCTCCAGCCAGCCCTCTTGCGCAGATCGTCACTCCATCTGGCCTGAGGTCGTCCTACACTAAGTTTACCAAGACGCGGTCTCCACTCCAGAACTCGTTTACCTCAACGGTCGTCAGTTCTGCGGGTATCTATGTATGTACTCACCAGCTGGTCGGCGAGCAGCGTCAGCATGTGCACGGGCGTGTCGGTGGTGACGGGCTATGATGCTCACGCGCGTGTGTGTACTCACCAGCTGGTCGGCGAGCAGCGTCAGCATGTGCACGGGCGTGTCGGTGGTGACGGGCTATGATGCTCACGCGCGTGTGTGTACTCACCAGCTGGTGGGCGAGCAGCGTCAGCATGTGCACGGGCGTGTCGGTGGTGACGGGCTATGATGCTCACGCGCGTGTGTGTACTCACCAGCTGGTCGGCGAGCAGCGTCAGCATGTGCACGGGCGTGTCGGTGGTGACGGGCTATGATGCTCACGCGCGTGTGTGTACTCACCAGCTGGTCGGCGAGCAGCGTCAGCATGTGCACGGGCGTGTCGGTGGTGACGGGCTATGATGCTCACGCGCGTGTGTGTACTCACCAGCTGGTCGGCGAGCAGCGTCAGCATGTGCACGGGCGTGTCGGTGGTGACGGGCTATGATGCTCACGCGCGTGTGTGTACTCACCAGCTGGTCGGCGAGCAGCGTCAGCATGTGCACGGGCGTGTCGGTGGTGACGGGCTATGATGCTCACGCGCGTGTGTGTACTCACCACGTGGTCGGCGAGCAGCGTCAGCATGTGCACGGGCGTGTCGGTGGTGACGGGCTATGATGCTCACGCGCGTGTGTGTACTCACCAGCTGGTCGGCGAGCAGCGTCAGCATGTGCACGGGCGTGTCGGTGGTGACGGGCTATGATGCTCACGCGCGTGTGTGTACTCACCAGCTGGTCGGCGAGCAGCGTCAGCATGTGCACGGGCGTGTCGGTGGTGACGGCTATGATGCTTCACGCGCGTGTGTGTACTCACCAGCTGGTCGGCGAGCAGCGTCAGCATGTGCACGGGCGTGTCGGTGTGACGGGCTATGATGCTCACGCGCGTGTGTGTACTCACCAGCTGGTCGGCGAGCAGCGTCAGCATGTGCACGGGCGTGTCGGTGGTGACGGGCTATGATGCTCACGCGCGTGTTGTACTCACCAGCTGGTCGGCGAGCAGCGTCAGCATGTGCACGGCGTGTCGGTGGTGCGGGCTATGATGCTCACGCGCGTGTGTGTACTCACCAGCTGGTCGGCGAGCAGCGTCAGCATGTGCACGGGCGTGTCGGTGGTGACGGGCTATGATGCTCACGCGCGTGTGTGTACTCACCAGCTGGTCGGCGAGCAGCGTCAGCATGTGCACGGGCGTGTCGGTGGTGACGGGCTATGATGCTCACGCGCGTGTGTGTACTCACCAGCTGGTCGGCGAGCAGCGTCAGCATGTGCACGGGCGTGTCGGTGGTGACGGGCTATGATGCTCACGCGCGTGTGTGTACTCACCAGCTGGTCGGCGAGCAGCGTCAGCATGTGCACGGGCGTGTTGGTGGTGACGAGGTAGGCGGCGCTCACGGAGCAGGCGCCGGCCACGCGGGCTATGATGCTCACGCCCGTAGTTAGGCTCCTGCGTACATTTACAAAACATTATTAACAGCAATCAAGTCGATAGATTGTTGAATGAATCCGCGTTAGGAAAATCGCCTAACGCGGCACCACCACCACTTTCTTTTCACCACCACCACTGTTTTTTCTGCATGACCCAAAGGTTATAGGTCATATTGCAGTGCCCTTACAGGGTCTATAGTGGTTGCTTTATTGTATTTATTTACCATATGTTTGTACACTATAGAAGCAATAAAGAATTGAGTATTGAGTTAACTGGTAGAGAATGCCCCTGGGCATTAAGTTCGCCAATTGTTACAAATTTTGTGAAATAAAGTTTAAATAAATAAATAAATGGCGTACGTGTAGACTGAGGTCCAACTTCAACGTCATTGGTCGTTTAGTGACATTTTGACATCTCACATCAAAAATAACCAATCACCGTGTAGTTCGACGTCAGTCTAAGTACGCCATCTAAGGGATTTTCCACACGCGGTAGCCCCCATTAAAATTACACCATTGTAACGGCAGTCTTTGCCGGCGGGATTTGGTAGACGGTCGGGTGATACTTCAAAAATGATGGCCAATGTAAAAACTGTATAAAATGTTAATTTAATGCGTAAACATTACATGTTCGCTTACTGTACTATATGGTGCGGAAAATAACTAATAATGTGCGCTTAATGTACTATATGACGGATATAAATAAAAGAGCAGCGATATTTGAAAAAAGAACAAAATATTCTTCGCACCAAAAAAGTAGACAATAGGTTTCATACATCGAGGTTCAGTGCTCGACATCGATGTTAAACTAGGTCGGGGGTTGGTATAACTATTCATTCAACACAAATGTTTGTTGATGAAACACATATTTGTAATAGGTCTGGGTGTTTGTAATACCTTCGATGTTTCTGGTTTCCTTAGCACATGGGAAAACCTTAGTTTGGGACCAGGACAATGTATGTGATGTTGTATCAATTTATTATTTTTTATTATAATAAATAAATAAATAAATTCACACAACATCTCATATATTGACCTGACTCCGTACTAAGTAGCTTATGCACTTGTGTTACAGATATCAGACAACAGAGGATCACAAATATAATACTTAAATACATACGAGTATATAACATCCAGACACTGAACAAACACAAGTGTTCATCACACGAATGTTTGTCCAGGGTGGGGATCGAACCCACGACCTTTGGCGTATGAGGCAGGGTCACTACCATTGCGCCAACCGGTCAGTCAAACCGGTCGGTTATTATTATTCCTTTGAACCAGTCGTCACGCCTATTCACGATCCGGCCCTGCTTCCACCTATCACATAAAAAAGAGAAAGATATAATATTATCCTCACTTGGCGCTGAGCATTGCTCGGAGCGGCGGCTGCTCGGCGGCGGCGGCCAGCAGGCGGCCCAGCAGCCGCAGCGCCTGCACCTTGCCGCATACCACCTTCACCGACGAGTTCTGGGACAACACACAATCATAAATAAATATATGCGCCAGACAATCACACCAATCAACCTGGTCTCAAACTAGAGCAACCCTTGTACTATGAGTACAGGTGACTGTTATTAACTGAGGGTGTCAACCCAGAACCCAGACCCAAGAAAACATAGAAAATGTAATTTCCTAAATTGGCTTGACTGGGAATCGGACCCGGGGCCTTTCGCGCTTCAGGCGAACACCTTAGCCACTGCGCCATCGAGGCCGTCCACCTTAAGTGTGTGGCCGTCCACCTCATTTTTTATAGAGTTAGAATGAAAATTCCGATTTATTATTGCCCACGCGCAACTGCCCATTTAATTATTTTTTACCGTCTATTTGATTATTTTTAACGCCCATTTAATTATTTTCCTGCTCAATTATATATTTACAGACCCATTTCATTATTTTTTATTACTCAGTTTTGTTAATTTTACTGCATATTTTTAACTGCTTCACTAGTTATTCAACTTGCCATTTATAACTTTTAACTTACCAATATGGCTATTTAGAACTGCCTCTTTAAATAAGTGCCTTTTTCTATTCAATCCACATTGACCCTTGTAGGGTAAACAGCCTTTACAACAACTTTTACCTAACGCCACCTAGCGATTTCTTAAATCGAAGTGTCTCTCATTACGTCAGTTTATATTTAAGTAATATATAAATTTCTTTTCAAAACAATATTTTAAATTATAACAATACACATAATCAAATTATGCAGTTCCCACCATACATGTAAATGCCGTTCTGACTCTATAATGCAAGAGAAGACCTAAAATTTGATAGAATAAACCTTAAACCGGTCAATTTTAATATCGACGTGACTCTCTAAACAATTGACATTGGCAGAATCACACAAGCGGCTGTCACCATGCGCGGGATTTATTATTATGTACCCGTATTGTCCCACTGCAGGGCAAAGGCCTCCCTACCCTTTCTCCATCCACTCCGGTTCCGGGCCACGGTAGACCACGGTCCACGGTGCGCGGGATTAAGTCCATAAAAAAAATCTATAACAAAGATAGTCAAAGAGACAAGCTACATACCTTTTCAAATATCTCCATCAGCCTATTCAACTCGTTCAGCTGTCGCTCCAGCATGGGCACGTCGACCACCACCTTGGCCCGCTCCCCCCTCCCCCCACTGCCTCTGCTCATGTCACTCAACGAGCTACACACGGAGTTCGTCTTGCTCAGTTTCGGTTTATCATTCTTGTTGTCTCTTTTCTTCTTTCTTCTAGCCCCGCTACTATTCGAATTGGAACACTCGGGTTCTTCTGGAGCTAACTCTTCTGGAATAGAAATAGAACTGTAGTTTAAATTCAATTCATTCAATTAACATGGTTGTTATTTAACAAAAAACTAACTTAACCTACCCAATAAATGACTGGTCAGCAAAATGAATGTATATTTTTTATGTTAAATCGTTAAAGCACTTGACCTCACCTCATCTGATGGAGAGTGACAATGCGATCTAAGATGTAGCGTGCTTTCCCAGAAGAAGCCTATTCACTCTAGACTTAAAGACATCCAAATTGGTCAACATTTACTAAAACAAGCAGCAATAGACTTTTGCTGAGTATACGCCGTAAAATTTTTGACTTTTTAATCCCGAAGCCCTCACAATACGTAACAAAGTCAGACAAATGTTGTTCAGAATGATTGCCAGAAGACGTGGTTAAAGGGATGTAAATGTTCACCATTATGCGATATAATCTACACCAGCGTCATCTGTTGGCGAATGGAGTTAATAGCAAAATTAAGTTCCGAAATGAAGTGAAGTTACATAATAAAAAAAATCAATGGCCTTATCAAAAACACATCTCACCATTATTATTATTCTCTTTCACCTCCCCCATCTCCTTCTCAACTTCTTTCTTCTTCTTTTTCTTACTATCCTTCTTCGTGTCCTCTTCTTCTCCGTTGACTGCTTTCTTCTTACTCTTGGGCTGTTTCTTCTCTTCCCCGTTCTGCTGGTGGTCCGGTATGTCGTCGTAGAGCGGGGTGATGATGTTCGAGAGAGCGTTGACCACTTTGTGTAGTTTCCCGGCGACAGGGTACGAGGACTCGGCAGGGGGGAACAGGTGTTCCTCGGGTAGATTGTTGTCGTCGCCACTGGGGAAGAAAACGAATTCAATCTATACAATTTTTTTCTATGTGATAGGTGGCAGACAATCACGGACCGGTACTTAAAACACTAGACCAAACGGGGCGTTCCCGGGTTCGATTCCCGTAATCCTAACTAATATTATAAATGCGAAAGTAACTCTGTCTGTCTGTGTGTTACTCTTTCACGCCAAAACTACTGAACTGATTTAAATGAAATTTGGTATACAGATGATCTAGACCCTGAGAAAGAACATAGGCTACTTTTTATTGCGAAAAGGGGGTTGTAAGGGGTTAAAAGGGGGGTAAAAGTTACTTTTCCACGCGGACGAAGTCGCGGGCGGCCGCTAGTACAATATCACTCACTTTGACAGATGCAAAATTGACACTTGCTTATGTCAGTTTAGTCCACATGATTAAAAATCAGAGTATATACTATTTTTTTATGTGATAGGTGGCAGAGAGCAGACGGATCACCTGATGGTAAGCGATTGAAACACCTGCAACAGCAGTAGTCAAGTGCATTGAAGGTTGGCTTTAACTGAACCTAGAAACTGGAAATTTGGGAAGGGGATTCCGAATGAGCACTAAGCATGGATTTTTAAAAATTAAACCCTTAGGTATGGGGTTCAAAAGGGGACTGGCTGTTTGTATGAAAGTCTCTCATCTTTAAAGATAGGAATGTGAAAATTTATATTTAGACTTATAATTTGAATTAAAAAGTAACTCAAACATTTTTGGATAATCACCCATTTGAGGGGGGTAAAATAGGGAATTAAATGAACGAAAATGCTGTACGGACGATAGTAATTTTTAAAATTAGGACCATGAAAAACAAAATAAATTAGTTAAAGCTTTACGAAAATCACCCTTTGAAGACGGTCTCGATGGCGCAGTGGCTAAGGTGTTCGCCCGAAGCGCGAAAAGTCCCGGGTTCGATTCCCGGTCAAGTCAATTTAGAAAAACTACATCCAAGTTGTCTTGAGTCTGGGTGTTCTGGGTTGACGCCCCCAGTTAATTATCGTCATCTGGTACTCATACTAAAACCACAAAATAATTACACACAGAAAGTAGGCTCCCCACTAAGAGCTAAAAACGTGTCATGTACTCACGCATGCGCACTAACGGGGAAATACGCCTTTTCGACCACATTAATCCTAGCCTATGACATAAGATTGTCAAACTGTCGAGGTCTGTGGTAGAGGCCGCGCGCTTATGTACTCATGCCGGGCAACAACCCTAGCATACAACGAACTCTTCTAAATTCAAAATCAGGCTGAGTCTACCTTCTGTGTGTAACTATTTTGTGCTAAAACTGCGTGAGCAATGCTGCAGGCGCAGTCTAATAAATAATAAATATCGTAAACACGTGTAAATATACTCACGTAGCTATCAGCTTGAGCTTGATCTTCCTAGCTCTCTTCTTGATAGCCTTCTGCCTCTCCCTCTCCCGCCTCTCCTGCTCGGTCCTCTCCGCCAGCTCGGCTTGCTCGGCGAGCTCTCTCTCCTCTTTGGTTTGGTCTTGGCTCTCTGATGTCGTCTGAAAGAGTAAAAAAAGTAAAGTATCAACCTATACAAGGTGAATTTGTAAAAACTAACCAAATCTCCAAGAAACATGGGTCGAATATTGAATTTTTTTTTTAGCCTAAGTTGACCCACTGCTGGCCTAGCCCAAATGCCACCATTGCACTCTGTTTGTAGCGGTGGTTTGCCAATCATATAAACAAAAAAACAAACAGTAATTTAAAACATTTGGTTTTTTGTGAGACCCAATGGCCTCACAGAAGAATTTTATTTAATTCTTTAAAAAATATATGATTACAAATTTGAAAAGATTAAGTTCCACTGAGTTTCTTGCGGATTCTTTTCAGTAGAAATTGACCTTCCGAATCAGCAGTAGATTATAAAATTTGACATTCATAAATAATCTGTAAAGGACTTAAATTGAATAAAAATATTTTGATTTAATTTGATTTGAATACCAGCGTGAAGCCGGAAAGCGTGATGGACCAGTTCGTTTGTCTATACTGTCAAACACGTAACATAAAGAAGATAACTCACCGCCTGCCTAGGTCCAGTAGTAGCCTTCTCCCTTATAGCCTGAAGGTGTGACTCCAGCCGCTGCTGACTTGCGTCCTGCTTGTCCCGTATACGAGACCTTAGCGCATCCGCCTCCAACTCCGCCGCCGCCGCAAGCGCATTCAGACGGGACTTCACGCCTTCCGCCTGTGGAAATAAGGTTCATAATTCATTTGTTATACCCCTTGTTGGACCTTATAATAATGACGAATGGGACTATACACTTTTCCCTTATAGAAATAAGGTCCATATTTCTGTTCTGTTCTTCCGTGATACGCTAGAATATGGTGCCATATTTCGTCCTTGGAACTATAAGCCCGGCTAGCTTAATTGGCAGAGCATTGAGGGTGAAGGCCTCAAGGATGTAGGTTCAAATCCTACGCCAGGGCGACTTATTTGTTTATTTTTGTTTATATTTATTTCCTGATGGTTTAGCTGCGATTGAAATATAATCTTACACGCATTTGATAAAATCAAATATATTTATATGGACCGGGCATTATAAATAATTACCGAGAGTATTGGTCAACTTAATTTTGTAATTTAAGGGCGATTTTTAAGAAATATGCCGTTTAATAAATCAACTTTTAAATGTCATAAACTGAAAAATAAAACAAATATGTACAACAAAATACAGTGACGCTACGATCAGAAGGCACTTTATTTACTTTAATAAGATGTTGTACAACTTTTTTTTTCTACGGAAAAAGTTCAAAAACACTGTCGTCATTTTTTGCCATGCGACAAATAATGGGGGCCTTTTTATTTATTTGATAGGTGGCAGACGAGCAGACGGATCACCTAAGCGATTGCCGCTGCCGCCGCGCCCATAGATGCCGCTTCCGCCGCGCCCATAGACACTTGCAACAGTAGACTACGATACTTGTGTGAAACGAATAAGGTCCTATTATGGTCGAATAAGGATCTAAAATTCGTTCTCATCTGCAGGAGCCCGGCTAGCTTAATTGGCAGAGCACTGAGGTTGTTGCCCTCAGGGATGCAGGTTCGAATCCTGCGCTAGGGCGAGTAAACTATCTTAAATTTTTAAAATATTTTAAATTTTTTGCCTTTATTTGATGTTTTTAGCTTTAGTTAGCGTTAATATTTTTTTATAGTCAGCAGATCAAGTTTAATCATATTTACATTAAATGTAAATATGATTTATTGCTTCCCTCTTTTATATCCATCAATTATAGATGGCAGCACTATGTATTGACAAACAGGGCAAGTTAAGTTCCAACTGGTGGCACCAGTTGGCAGCACCGTCTATGTAGACGTTCCCTATGAATACTATTCTACTTTTCATAGAATCGCATAGTCCTTGAGATAAATGAATAAGGTTCCATTATTCGTCCTTCAACATAACAACCCAGCTAGCTTAATTGGCAGAGCATTGAGCCTCATGAGTTCAAGGATGTGGGTTCGAATCCCACGCTTGGGTGAACGTTTTATTTTATCATTTTCATGCTGTCATGAAGATCATCATGGGAATATTCTCTTTTTGAAAGATTATTATTTCACATTAATGTTAATTATGTACATATTTCATTTATTTTTTTATTATTATTATTTAGCTTATTACTGTCCCAATGCTGGGCAAAGGCGTCCTCCAAAAACTTAATTTTTTAGACCCTTATGTCATTAGTAAAATTTTTGGTTTGTCATTTATATAGTGGTGGTCACGAGTGAAAAATTCGCTAGATGGCGTAATGTAAAACTGAGGTCCATCTAAATCATTTACTTACTTACTAAACAGTGATTGGTTATTTCTAGACCTTAGAAGCATTAGGGCGGAAGTGGGTTTTGGCAACTTTACAGGACAGAGTAAAATAAAAAATCGATTTAATCGGCAAATCTATACTATTAATAAAGAGGGTAACGCCTCGGCCTGTGACTGACTGACTGACTGACTGACTGACTGATCTATCAACGCACAGCCAAAACTACTGGACCTAAAATCATGAAATTTGAAACATAATTAGTTCTTACTATGTAGGCGCGCACTAAGAAGGGGTTTTGCGAAATTCACCCCCTAAAGGGGTGAAAGAGGGGGTTTACGTTAGTATGAAAGTCTTTCAATTTTGATGTTAGAGATTTGAAAATTTGGATTATGGTTGTTTATCAAAAATGAAAATTGACCTGTTTTAGTTTTTTTTTTAATTCAAGCCATAAAGGGGTGAAATGGGGGTTAAAACAATGTATGGGAGATTTATTATTTTTAAAGCTAGAGTCTTGAAAATTTGTATTTGGGTTTTCCATACAAATTAAATGAAAAGTAATTTCAGCATTTTTTTTTCTTCAGCTTACGAAGGGGTGAAAGGGGGTTAAAACATCGTATGGAAAATTCGTCATTTTTAAAGCTAGAGCTTTGAAAATTGGTATTTGGGCTTTGCATGCAAATGTAAAGAAATTGAATTCGGCATTTTTTCTTCAACCTAAAAAGGGGAGAAAGGGGGATAAAATGCCGTATTGTCAATTTTAAAGCTAGATTCTTGAAACTTGGTATTTGGGCTTTGCAAACAAATGTGAATTCGTTATTTTTTTCTTCAACCTAAAAAGGGGGGAAAAGGGGGTTGAAACGAAGTATTGTAATTTTTTGAAGCTAGAATCTTGAAAATTGGTATTTAGGCTTTGCATAGAAATTTTATAACAGTCCCCCCCTATAGGGGTGAACGGGGGAACTGATTAAATTTGACAAAGTAAAGTTATAGAGTTTCCAGCATTTTTTAAATCAAATCTTTTTGAGATTCCTTCATTAAGGTTTACGATCACCAAAATTATCAATCCTATAAGTATCAGTAAAATTGCTTTTTGCTAATTACTTTGATTGTTGTGAATTCTACTTCGTTCAAAAAATTAAAATACCGAAGCGAAGCGAGGGCGGGCCACTAGTATTTTAATAATTACAAACAACATACAAATGATGTCTTTGCAATTATTTAACCTAATAAGTAGATTTCCTAGTTTTATAATTAAAATTTAAAAACAAAGTTTCTAAACAGTGAAAAATTAACTTTTTTAAAAAAAAAGATGACATCCGCCTTTATGCCACAACAATAATTAATTATATTTGTTCAATCGATCAGTATGTGCCCATAAGGCTTTATGCCTCCAATTTTTGTAATTTAATGTAAGGTGTTTGTCTAAGTATAACGTTATGCCTAAAAAATAAATCAATATCTCTTAAAACTAAACAAGGCGAAATTGCAAATGCGACTTTATTGTGTTCATTTATCAACTAATTTTTTTGGCAAAAAGGCGGATATCCTTACCAAAAAAAATATTTCAAAAGTAAATCCTCCTCATCTCCAGCGTGTATTTCCCAGTTGGGCAAAGAGCTGTTGTCCGGGGTACACTTGGGCCATGATCCAGGATTGGGGGAGTCTGGTAATTACAATCTATATCAACTGGTATCAACCGTCACACGACAATATTCCCTCTTTGATGGACCTTCTGTTGACCACCCATCCCGGCGCCTACCAAGTGCCTGTCAATGCACCACTTGGCTCTTCCTATCACTGCCTTGTACGGAACACTGTGCCTCTCAACAGCACTCAGCGGTTGGAACTGGGCACTCGCCATATTTGGCCCTATCAGTCAGCAGACTGAAACGTTATGCGTAGTTTCTTCGAATCCTACCCATGGTGCCAGGTTTGCTTTACGTTGGAGGATCCCGATGCCTTGGCAGAGTCTGTAGCCGATGTTATACTGCAAGAAATGGAATTATTTATTCAATTTCTACAGTACCAAATACTAGCGTCCCAAGAAAAGGTACAACTTTGCTGATAGTTTTTATAAGAAAAATATCACCAGAGCAAAGTCATCGTTCATTGGTAACGCGCCTTCCATCGGGCACCCGCGTTTTTAATTGCCAAGGCCATCCTCGAGAACTTTAGTCAGTCGACATTCCCTCCACAACACAAGCCAGAGGATATTCTTGCCCACACTGCAAAAGAGAAAGCCGAACTTTTGAGCACTTTTTGTGCATCAAACTTGACTTTGGATGATTCTGGGAACTAACCACCTACTGTACCGTCCTGTACGAGCTCAATGCCGAACGTCGAAAAGATTTTGTACGTAAGGCTCTCTTTTCTCTTGACATCCATAAGTCGAGTGGGCCGGATGGTATCCCTCCATTTGTACTGAGGTTATGTGCTCCGGAGTTGGCTCCGGTTTTAACGTATCTTTTCTGGCTCTCATAATTCATTGGCGTAGTACCGAGTAACTGGAAGTCAGCTCTTGTCCACCCCACCCCATACCTAAAAAGGGCGATCGCTCAGACCCGTCCAATTAAAGACCTATATCCAATACCTCAATCTTCTCTAAAGTAATGGAGTCCATAACGAACCGCCAGCTCCTGAAATACCTAGAAAAGAACCGCCTAATAAACGACCGTCAGTACCTACGGCTTCCATAGTGGTCGTTCTGCTGGGGACTTCCTGGTACTTCTAACTTATCAGTGGGCGCAGGCGCTACAGAGTAAGTGTGAGGCTCTGGGTGTCAGTTGGGACATAACGAAAATTTTTGATCGGGTATGGTACAAGGCTCTGCTCTCTATACTTCCCTCATACGGTCTTCCAGAGAAATTATGCACGTGGGTCGCCAGTTTTTTTACTGGGCGCAGCTTTAAGGTCGTTGTCGAGGGTTCTTGTTCAGACAATATGTAATGAAGCTCGTAAACGCTGGTGTCCCCCAGGGCTGTCTGCTATTCCAACGCTGTTCCTTCTGCATATTAATGATATGTTGTCACAGAACAATATTCATTGCCATGCGAATGATAGCACTTGGAATGCACTATATACCCGGTATATATGCCGGACGTGCAAATATTTCTCTGGAAAACGTCATTGAGTACCGGAAGTCACTTGTGTTTGAAGTCGAAGACATATTAAATCTTGTTTCAAACTGGGGGCGACTTAACTTAGTCAGTTTTAACCCCTCAAAAACACAAGCGTGTACATTAATTGCTAAAAGACGTCCCTTCAAAGTGGCAATAACTTTTCAAGGCATTTCCCTTAAGAGCGTTCTCGGCTCGTGCGGAATGTCATGTTTCGGTTTTGATTTGCAAAATTTCACTCACACATAAGCATGTGTTACTGTTTGCGTAGAGTTGCCGCGTACGTTTTCTTTATAGTTAGACTGACAAATTTTGATCCTTTCGCTTTATAGCAAAGTAAATTACTGTATTGTTGTAAAATTTAATTGCAAGTTAAATCCAACGTTGATTTATTGTTATTCTTTTGATTTTTTGATTTAAGATAAATAAAAAAATAGGTAAGGGAACCTGTTGTACCTCGGTCACTTTTTCATTCAACGATTTAAAAAAAAAAAAACAGTTGTAACTATAGCAATTAAAACAACTTTAGCTGTTAGAAGAACTAATGTGGATCATAATATAAATTATATACAAGCATAGATCATCGTTTTGATAGGTTTTACATAATCTGAAAAAAAATTGGAATGTGGATCAAGGTACAACGGGGGTGATGTACCTAGATCATAGCTAGAACTCATCAAATAAAATCCATATTTCTCGACAAATAGCAAATATTTTTATTATTTTCAGATTCAACATGTCTTTAAAAAACTGTGAAGTACATAATGCCTCTTTAAAGTACATCTTGACAAGTTAAAATGTTTGGCAGCCCCTCTTAATGATAATTTTTTTTCTTTAACTAATTTAATAGCACTAGAAAGTGCTGTTTTTGGAACAGGGGTTCGTTTGATGTTGTTTTTGCTACGAGACATTTTACCTGTACAAAAAACAACAAAATTATAAATATGTGCGTTCCTAAACAGAATTAACTGTTTTCCTATGATCAAGGTACAACACCCCTACCCTTTCATGTTTATTCGCACATAAAAATTTGGGCGTTATGACGAACTCAAATAAGCATACTACATTATAAACTTAGATAAAGTACTTGTTTCAATCAAAATATGGTTTTAAAAAAATATGTTGGAAATAACAGAAGTAATGAAAGAAATAAAAAATATTTAATATTTTACTTTTATGCCGCGAAAACGTTAAAGTGATCTCCCATGCAAACTCGATACAATGGCCGCCTGCAACTAATTTCATGTTGATTAGTCTTGTGAAAGTTCACTATATCATAGACAAAGAGACATAAAAAAGAGCGCAAACATTTCAAAAACGTAGGGGGCTCTAGGTACAAAGGGTGTCAAGGTACAACAGGTTCCCCTATATCATTTAGATACCTACCTACCTTTTTTACTCAGGACAGGTAAGCAATTAAATACTTAAAGATATCATGTTTTGTTTAATAAATCATTTAATATAAAAGAACATTATACATTATAAAACAGTTGTATTTATACATTATAAAACAGTTGCAAACCCTCAATTTGGTCGGCTCTTTCTGGGATCAATTCTTTAAGAAACAGCTCCAGAGGAAATGGACGTGGCAGAGCCCAGATACTATGACTAAAAATGAGATCGACTTCATAATATATATCGGACATTAAGCGAATATTCAGAGATGTCTCAGTGATCAATAGGTTTAAAACCGGAAGTGATCACCGACTTCTCAGAGGCACTCTGAATATCAGTTTTAAGCTTGAACGTTCTCGGTTGATGAAGTCCACGCTCCAGCCAAATCTGCTCCAATCACTCGCTGGTTCCGATGCCTTCCAAATGAAATTGGAAAATCGATTCACTGCCTTGGAAACCACAATTGACGTATATATCGACGAAGAATTCGACCAAGTGGTGGAAATCCTTCGGGACGAGGGCACAAAGTTCTGTGAGTTGCCCGTAGCAAGCGGTCTATACTCTGGATTTAATGGACAAGAGGCGGAAAGATCCATCAGTCACTTCGGCAGAACAACAGGCTCATAATAAGTCCATCTCCAAGCTGTTAAGACGTGACCTCCGAAGCTCCAATACACTCTCAATGCAGAGAGCAATTGAGCAGGACCAGGGGGGTCCAAAGTCTTCGTACAACAGCTTGACAGGAGCCACCTGTCGAAGTTGACCAAAACAAATCGAGGAGTCGTCACATCAAAGCCAGAAATTCTTTCAGAAGTTTACACCTTCTATAGCCAGTTATACGCGTCGCACTCACCCCATCCTACGCCGGATGAGAAGGATTCAAGAGCCACGTTAACCCGCCATGCGACGGAGGATCTACCCGACATCAGCTTGGAGGAGATCAAGGCAGCTCTTGGACAACTTAAAAATGGAAAAGCCCCAGGAAAAGACGGAGTCACACCGAGCTTCTGAAAGCTGCCGGCAAGCCGGTGTTGAAGGAACTTTGGCGTATATTTAACTCAGTTATTTTCTCCGGGAGAACTCCTAGGGCGTGGCCGCGGAGCTTGGTCGTATTGTTCTTCAAGAAAGGCGACAAAACCTTACTGAAGAACTATCGACCAAAGTCACGTCTATAAGTTGTTCTCAAGAGTCATTTCGAATCGCCTTACACGAAGACTTGACGAAGCTCAACCTGCAGAGCAAGCCGGGTTCCGACGGAGTTTAAGCACCTTAGACCATATTCACACAGTGAGACAGGTTAACAGAAGACCAAAGAATATAACCAGCCCCTGTGTATGGCGTTTGTGGACTATGAAAAAGCTTTTAACTCCGTCGAGACCTGGTCTGTTCTCGAGGCCTTGCAGAGGTGCCAAGTCGATTGGCGATATCGACTTGGCACGAGGTGTTGAGGTGTCTGTATAACGTCGCTAATATGTCCGTAGTAATCCAAAATGGCCAAAACTGAGCCTGTCCTGCTGCGACGTGGTGTGAGACAAGGAGATGTTATATCTCCGAAACTGTTCTCCGCTGCGCTGCAGGACTTGTTTAAAACGCTAAACTGGAAAGAGCGCAGAATCAATATTAATGGCGGGTACATGTCACACCTACGATTCGCAGACGACATCGTCATCTTGACGGAAACCTTACATGGCCTACAGGTGATCAGCCTGGTTGAATCTTCCAATCACATCGATCTTCGGATAAACTTGGATAAAACCAAGGTCATTTTCAACGAGCTCGTTGATCCGGGACCGGTCGCTGTTAATGGAGTACCTCTCGAAATTGTCCAGGAATATGTCTATCTAAGATAAACGCTCCAATTAGGCAGAAACAAGGAGAGAAGCCAATAGAAGAATTCAGCTAGGCTGGGCAGCATTTGGTAGGCTTCGTCAAGTCTTCTCGTCACCCATCCGTCAAAGTCTTAAGTCGAAAGTCTTCGACTTACGGTGCCGAGACGTGGACACTCATGGCTGGACTATTCCACCGGTTTAAAGTCGCTCAAAGAGCTATGGAAAGGGCTATGCTCGGAGTATCTCTGAAGGACCGCATCAGAAATGATGTAATCTGACAGAGAACCTGAGTCACCGACATAGCCCACCGAATCAGCAAACTGAAGTGGCAGTGGACATTAGCCGCAGAACTGACAACCGTTAGAGCCGTAAAGTCCTTGAGTGGAGACCGCGACTCGGTTAAGTGTTGGACGCCCTGCGACAAGATGGGATGATGACATTCGAAGGCTGGCTGGTGTGGGCTGTATGAGAGTGGCTGAAAATCGGAAGCGGTGGCGTGCATTAGAGGAGACCTATGTCCAGCAGTGGACGAGTGTGGGTGGTTGATGATGATAGTGTGAAATCATAGTCATGTTTCTGTAGTTTGCGATTCAACTATTTCCAATTCTTCGGTGGTATTCTCATGTATTTGACCTTCTCTTTTCTGCCTTTAGCAATAAACTGCTCATTGAAATCATCGTAAAAGAAAAATGTGAATAGACTATGACCAGCTATGTCATTGAAAGTGGATTCGCGGTAACTTACGTTTTAGCTTCATTAGCTTTGGCCAAATTACCATAACTTTTCCTTTTCTTCCCCGAATAGCGCCTTTTATATCACATTTTATATTATTATATTTATTAGAATTGCATTTCTTTAATATACGTACTCACCAACATTTTGTTTTGTTAAAACAAATTAATATTATTAAAACAAAAAGTATCAATCCGTCTCAGTCGCGTCAAAAAATCTCCAATTTCAAATAAAATTTTACGTAGCACGCGGTGACCGGGAGCGACATAGGTCCTACCTCTGAAAGGCCTCGGCCGGCACTGAGCGCTGGTGCGATTCTGCGCCGATTATATAGTAGTACTAAATTATTCATAATAAAATAAAAAAATAAGTTATTAAAATAAAAAAAATACCACGTTTTAAAGCATAAATTTCTTCATTTAATAGGTTTAAAAAAAATCAAGAATACCTTTTATTTCATCCTAAACTAATACGTGTAATAACTCGAAAAATTACTAACAATGATACTTTTGAGTACACTTTTCTTGTATGAAAACTTACAGTAATCACTATTGTTTTGTAGCCATGCCCTAATAAATGTTATTGTTCTTTTAATAAAAATATTGTCATAAGTTTGTCGTTTATAGTTTTACTATTATCGAGCATTTGTGTAGACCTTCGACCACAAGTTTCAAAAAGGGTTTGTATTAAAACTGTTCTAATGAGGAAAACTAAATGATCATTTGAAAATATTTTGAAATTATGCATTAGATTATGAAATCTGCAATAATTTGACATCAATATCTTATCTACAAATTGTATAGATTATCGTTTTATTGGCCATCGGAAATCAACGATTTTGACTTAAGTGTGGCTCTTACGGATGAACGCTCTTAAGCTTCTATAGGGATTCTTGGCATTAACATTTCAAGCTATGTCACATTTGGCGGTCATCTGGAGGATAAAGCTAAAATAGCTTTAAATAACTAGGTGTTCTTAATAGAGCCGGTGAGTTTTTCACGCCGGCTCATTGACTTCAACTTTTTAAGGCACAAGTTCGGCACCATATGGAATACTGCTCCCATCTCTGGGCTCGAGCACCTCAGTACCAACTTCTTCCATTTGATCGCATACAACGTAGGGCTGCTCGAATTATCGCTGACCTAACTCTCTTCAGTCAGCTTGATCCTTGATCTGGCTTTGCGGCGGAATATAGCTTCCCTATGTTTTCTTTATCGCATTTATCACGAAAGTGCTCCGAGGAATTGTTCAATCTACTTTCTGCGGTTGAATCCTTAATTACATCGAACGGCGGCTGTGTTGCAGCGGCATTCCATCTTCATCATCTTGATGGTTGGCGATCTAGCACTGTGTTTCTCGAGGAATTTTCTTCCGCAAACCTCAGTTTTGAGTAATAGTTTAGCTGCGGCAGTATTTCCTGACGGTTATGACTTAGGAACCTTAAAGAAAAGAGCTTGCTCTTTCTTAAAAGGCCGGCAACGTCGTAGCGACCTCTCTGATCTCGCAGATGTTCAGGGGCAGTGGTGATTACTGACCAGCAGGTGACCCACTTGATCGTTTGCCACCTCTATCATAAAAAAAATCAGGAAGGTAAAACAAAAATGATGAAATGTAGACAAACAATGCGTGCAAATACCAAAGTGACAGAAAGCCACACATAGGATCGCGTAATGACCAATCACAATGTATCTTATTACACTTAAACTGATTCAGTGTCAGTCATTGGACACGCCGTGATCAAGGGATAATGCCCGATGTCGCTCATTTTTGGCGCCATATTTCGAATAGTTCACATCCATAACGACTTATTTCTAAATTAGCCCACCAATCCATTTACAAAGTTACTTAAACAAAAGGCATAAAGTCGTATATCTGGATCCGATTAACAATATACAAAGGAATCTTAGAGGCATAATGTCGAAAGTTTACTTATGACGAATATTTTAAAACACTGTTTGAACCATAAAGGCGTGACTCCTTTTACGTAGCCTTTGTGCAAATATTTTTTTTAAGCATAAGGGCCAAATTTTGAATCCGCCTTGAGAAAGTAGAGGGCAATGTAGACGCAAAGAGATGGAAGGGTAAATTAGACCTTAAGGTTCTAATGATTTTAGAAAAGCTGTCAGAACCGACATTATGCACTAAATTATCTCAGCCCAGAAAAGGGATAGAAATACATCTCAAAGTGATATAGAAAGAGAAAGAAACGCTTATCTTCGTTATCCAATAAAAACATTTTGCCCGATCTGCACATCCGCCCATATGCTTCTGAGGTCTAGATTTTTGATGTGAGATGTCAAAACTACCAATGATGTTGAAATTGGACCTCAGTCTAACAATACGCCATCTAGCGGATTTGTCACACGCGATCCCACTTTTTTTTCATAGAATTATATCCTAGCCGTTGCCTCCGCCGCTCCAGCAACACCCAGACTCGACGGTGGCTCGGTGACGTACCTTCTCCTTGGCAGCTTGGTGCCGCTCGTGTCTCTTCAGCTGGTCGAGGGTGTCTCTCCTGGCGTCCCGTTGCCTCCGCCGCTCCAGCAACACCCAGACTCGACGGTGGCTCGGTGACGTACCTTCTCCTTGGCAGCTTGGTGCCGCTCGTGTCTCTTCAGCTGGTCGAGGGTGTCTCTCCTGGCGTCCCGTTGCCTCCGCCGCTCCAGCAACACCCAGACTCGACGGTGGCTCGGTGACGTACCTTCTCCTTGGCAGCTTGGTGCCGCTCGTGTCTCTTCAGCTGGTCGAGGGTGTCTCTCCTGGCGTCCCGTTGCCTCCGCCGCTCCAGCAACACCCAGACTCGACGGTGGCTCGGTGACGTACCTTCTCCTTGGCAGCTTGGTGCCGCTCGTGTCTCTTCAGCTGGTCGAGGGTGTCTCTCCTGGCGTCCCGTTGCCTCCGCCGCTCCAGCAACACCCAGACTCGACGGTGGCTCGGTGACGTACCTTCTCCTTGGCAGCTTGGTGCCGCTCGTGTCTCTTCAGCTGGTCGAGGGTGTCTCTCCTGGCGTCCCGTTGCCTCCGCCGCTCCAGCAACACCCAGACTCGACGGTGGCTCGGTGACGTACCTTCTCCTTGGCAGCTTGGTGCCGCTCGTGTCTCTTCAGCTGGTCGAGGGTGTCTCTCCTGGCGTCCCGTTGCCTCCGCCGCTCCAGCAACACCCAGACTCGACGGTGGCTCGGTGACGTACCTTCTCCTTGGCAGCTTGGTGCCGCTCGTGTCTCTTCAGCTGGTCGAGGGTGTCTCTCCTGGCGTCCCGTTGCCTCCGCCGCTCCAGCAACACCCAGACTCGACGGTGGCTCGGTGACGTACCTTCTCCTTGGCAGCTTGGTGCCGCTCGTGTCTCTTCAGCTGGTCGAGGGTGTCTCTCCTGGCGTCCCGTTGCCTCCGCCGCTCCAGCAACACCCAGACTCGACGGTGGCTCGGTGACGTACCTTCTCCTTGGCAGCTTGGTGCCGCTCGTGTCTCTTCAGCTGGTCGAGGGTGTCTCTCCTGGCGTCCCGTTGCCTCCGCCGCTCCAGCAACACCCAGACTCGACGGTGGCTCGGTGACGTACCTTCTCCTTGGCAGCTTGGTGCCGCTCGTGTCTCTTCAGCTGGTCGAGGGTGTCTCTCCTGGCGTCCCGTTGCCTCCGCCGCTCCAGCAACACCCAGACTCGACGGTGGCTCGGTGACGTACCTTCTCCTTGGCAGCTTGGTGCCGCTCGTGTCTCTTCAGCTGGTCGAGGGTGTCTCTCCTGGCGTCCCGTTGCCTCCGCCGCTCCAGCAACACCCAGACTCGACGGTGGCTCGGTGACGTACCTTCTCCTTGGCAGCTTGGTGCCGCTCGTGTCTCTTCAGCTGGTCGAGGGTGTCTCTCCTGGCGTCCCGTTGCCTCCGCCGCTCTAACAACGCCTCGACTCGACGGCGTCTCGCTGCCTCTAGTGCTAAGCGTCGGGCTCCTACGGCTGCCTCGCGAGCTGCCTTTTGTTCCTGTAAGCGAAACCAGCCATCAATGATAAAATGAAATGAAAAAAAAATGTTAATTCAATTTACACTACACTTTACTCTGTAGTTTCTGGGTGTTACATAATATGTAATTAAGTATTATATATTTGTGATCCTCTGTTGTCTGATATCTGTAACACAAGTGCTTAAATTAATTAGATGTTATGTGAATATTAGTTACGTATGTGTCTATGGATGTACCACACTGACCAGTTTATGTGTCTATGGATCTTTTGCTGTAATAAACGATTTATCTATCTATCTATCTGTCCGTCCTGTCCGCCTGTCCGTCTGTCCGTCTGTCCGTCTGTCCGTCTGTCCGTCTGTCCGCCTGTCCGTCCGTCCGTCCGTCCGTCCGTCTGTCTGTCTGTCTATCTATCTATCGATCTATCGATCCATCGATCCATCGATCCATCGATCCATCTATCTATCGATCTATCTATCTATCGATCTATCTATCTATCGATCTATCTATCTATCGATCTATCTATATACCGATCTATCTATCTATCGATCTATCTATCTACCGATCTATCTATCTTTCGATCTATCGATCTATCTATCTATCGATCTATCGATCTATTGATCTATCTATCTATCGATCTATCTATATATCGATCTATCTATCTATCTATCGATCTATCTATCTACCGATCTATATATCTTTCGATCTATCTATCTATCGATCTATCTAACTATCTATCGATCTATCGATCCATCGATCTATCTATCTATCGATCTATCTATATATCGATCTATCTATCTATCGATCTATCTATCTACCGATCTATCTATCTTCGATCTATCTATCGATCTATCTCTATCTATCGATCTATCTATCTATCGACTATCTATCTATTCGATCTATCTATCTATCGATCTATCTATATATCGATCTATCTATCTATCGATCTATCTCTATCGATTCTATCGATCGATCTATCTATCGATCTATCTATCGATCTATCGATCTATCGATCTATCGATCTATCTATTGATCTATTCTATCGAACTATCTATCGAACTATCTATCTATCTATCTATCTATCGATCTATCTATCTATCGATCTATCTATCGATCTATCTATCGATTCTATCTATCGATCTATCTATCGATCTATCTATCGATCTATCTATCGATCTATCTATCGATCTATCTATCGATCTATCTATCTATCTATCTATCGATCTATCGATCTATCTATCTATCTTTCGATCTATCTATCTAACTATCTATCTATCTTTCGATCTATCGACTATCTATCGACTATATATCTATCTATCGATCTATCTATCGATCTATCTATCGATCTATCTCATCTAATTATCGATCTATCTATCGACCTATCTATCTATCCGATCTATCGATCTATACTATCGATCTATCTATCGATCTATCGATCTATCTATCTATCTATCGATCTATCGATATATCTATCTATCTACCACTTTTTGACATTCATAAGTGTTCTGTATGGACCTAACTTGAATAAAGATTTTCTATTTCTATTTCTCTATTTCTATTACTGACCAGCTTCCCGAGTCTCTCTCGCCGCATCTGGCGCAGGCGCGTGGTGTGCGAGCGGCACTGGTCCAGGAAGTCGTGGCGGCGGTTCTCGGCCTCCAGTTGCTTGATGAACGCGATCTCGCGCAGCTTCTCTTCTTCGTCGTGGGCTTTGCGGACTATGTCCTGTGTTTACATAAGAAATATATAGATTAAATACCTACATTAATATTTTTTTTATATTAAGTGGGTTTGCACTTGACCTCATCTACCTGATGGAGAGTGACAATGAAGTCTAAGATGTATTCTTTCCCAGAAGAAGCCTATTCACTCTCGACTTAAAGACACCCAAATTGTAGCTCCTTGGGAATACAGAAGCCGGAAAGTTGTTCCATTCCTTAGCAGTTCGTATCAAGAAAGAAGAGGCGGAACGCTTAGTACGAGCTGGTGGAACTTCCACAGTGTAAGGGTGGATTCTTTTCGTCTTCCACATTGTCCGGTGGTAGAAAGGAGAAGGTGGTATCAGGTCGTGAAGCTCTTTTGAAGAAGCTCTTTTGAATCTTCACCTGTTCACGCGACCTGTACTGGCGGCGTTGTCCACCAGTGCGCAATGTTTTAAACATTTGTGTCACTGTTCACTAGTGATGGATATACAGACAGCGGGAACACGCGATGAATAGGATAGGATATTCCCACACAACAAGACCGACAAAAACTCAAGAACGAATCTTCAGAACTCACCTTCAAATGTTGGTCCCTGTTTTCAGCGGCCTTTTGAAGTCTCTTCTCCATTCGTAGTCGTTTCTCTTCTATCAACTGATTTTTGGCCACCTGTCAACCCAAAAAAAAACATCAGCCTGTTGGCATTTTCAGAGTTTAAAATCAATTAGGATTAGGGTCGGAAATAGAATACTACTTTTTGTTTTCGACCTAGACGGAATGTTCAAAATGCAAAATATCTATACTCCAAACTGGAATTCAAGACCAAAAAATCTACGACAGATACGTCACTGTCAAATCTGTTAATGTCACTTATGTCATTTTCAAGTGACGTTTTCAGGTTTCGCCAACCTTTTTGGCATTATTTTTCTTATTATGCAGACTAAAGTGTCAAGTTTCCATACATTGTTAAAATGTTGTGGCTAGATACCAAATGTTATTAACACCTGAAGTGTTACAAGCGCAATACCATCTTTGAAAACTAAAATTACGGATGGTTAAGTTTTTATTAAAGTGTCTTGTATTTCAATGAAAAAAAATTTTTTTTTTATTATAATATTACAATTACCAATAAATGAATTACATCAGCGAATGTTTTTAGAAAAAAGGGGTATTATACTATGGGACGATCATTTTATTGCAGTAACAACATTGTAGCAGATTTTTTGGTCTTGAATTCCAGCTGTTTTGGGTATATAGCTGTAAAACTACTAATGACAGTGCCGTGGGGATCATTTTTTCAAACGATTTTCGCACCAATCCGCCGCCAGCCAAATTGTTTGGCACAATGCAAATGCGCGACCTCTCACCTTAACCTCTTCCACCTTGCCTAGCAGCGTGTGTATCTTATTAGCCCTCTCTGTCTGGTACTCTATTCTCTGCCTCTCGGCTTGGTCTAAAGGCCCTAAGCTAAACCTGTGAAGGTACTAAAGACCCCCTTACCTTAACCTCTTCCAGCAGCGTGTGTATCTTCTTGGTCCTCTCTGTCGCTCAGAGTCGCGAGCTTGCTTGGCCTGGAGGCCCTCAACGAAACCCGTGAAGGTACTAAAGACCCCCTTACCTTAACCTCTTCCACCTTGGCTAGCAGCGTGTGTATCTTCTTGGCCCTCTCTGTCTGGTACTCTATCCTCTGCCTCTCAGCGCGCGCCTGCTTGGCCTGGAGGCGGCGCAGAGCGTCCTGCAGACTCCCGCGCCGTCTTATACCTTGGGACAGCTTCGCGTGGAGCTGTTGCGCTCGACCTATGTGAGTCAAAAGTTTACATGAAAAACTGTGGGAGAGCCACACTTCGACATGAATGGGCCGGCTCGACCGGAGTGATACCACTGCCTCACAGAAAACCGGCGTGAAGCAGCCCCTGTGCTGTGTTTCGCCGAGTGAGTGAGGGTACCGGAGGCCCACTCGGGGGGGAAGGGGTTAAAAGGTTGGCAGCGCACTTGTTACCATCAGGTGATCCGCCTGCTACCTACCTATCACATAAAAAAAAAATTTTTACGCAACGTCGGTGGCTAACAAGCGTGCGGCTCGCCTGATGGTGAGCAACTACCGCAGCCCATGGACGCTTACAACTCCAGAGGACCTGCATACGCGTGACCCCATCAGAATCTTAACACTCTTTTTTTGAAGAACCTCAAACTGTAATCTTTCGGAGAAACTTCTGTTGACAAGAAAGGCCTTGACTGGCCGAATACGGGTTTTTATCGTTTTAAATGGCGTTTCATCCATTTTATTATACAGTCCACCGCACCAGTAGCTATCAGAGCCAATAAGAGTTCATCATCAGCAACCCACACTCGTCCAATGCTGGACATAGGTCTCCCCTAATGCACGTCACCGCTCCCGATTTTCGGCCACTCTCATCCAGCCCACACCAGCCAGCCTTCGAATGTCATCATCCCATCTTGTCGAAGGGCGTCCAACACTACGCTTACCGAGTCGCGGTCTCCACTCAAGGACTTTACGGCTCCAATAGCTGTCAGTTCTGCGGCTAATGTGACCAGCCCACTGCCACTTCAGTTTGCTTGTCGGTGACTCAGGTAATAAGAGTTCTTGGCACATAGCCGACGATATCTAACTCACCAGGATCCCTAGCCACCAGAGCCTCCAAAGCGCCCAAGGTGTCCACTCTCTCGGCCCACGACATCCCCGCCAGGGCTGTCTCGTATCGGTCCTCGAGGCTGGCAGACAGCGTGCCCCCGGTCACCAGCTCCACGCGCCCTAACGCTTCCTCACAGAGGATCTCTGCATCAGTCTGGGAAAAACAATACGATCTTAGTCCATTTCAGAAAGGGAGGAGGCGATTTATAAAGAGGTAAATTCTATGAGCACCGACAGACCTTATATACAAACCGAAAAGGCGAAACACTAGCGTGATGCAATCGGCAACTAGCGCCATCTATTGAATATCGAGTGGAGCTAATGTCCCGAAATAAAAAAAAGTGAGGGCGGGCCACTAGTCTGATACAAAAGAATCCCATAAAAAACAATACTTGTCAAAAATCCAAGCCTCGCAACTCAAGTTGTTCTACTGTAAAAAGTTCAGTTAGATCAAGTCAAGTTAGATCCATGTCATACCAAGTCAATTATTATTTTTTCAGTCCCAAGTTAAGGGTCTTAAGTTTTTACGTAGTTATCAGACCTAACAACATCTTACAGTGACCGTATGTATATTAAAAATCGTTTTGAATAAATACATTCCTTGATAAAATATTATGTGTAACCGAATTTAATATCCTTAGTTCATTTTTATTGTTTGCAAGTGATATTATGTCTGAACAAGTTATTACAATCTAAGCCTCATTTTCATATGACTTTAGGTGTGATTGAGGTCAAATGTTTGTCTAAAACTTAAAAATAGTTGACTTCAGGATTTCAAAGATTTACAAAAATCTGCTATTTGACAATAGAAAACCAATAAAATTTGTCACCTACCTCAGTGTCATCAGTTTCTGTATCCAAATCGATATCGGAAACTTGTTGCAACTCCATTATCTGCCTGTTCAACAGATCTTCTTCCTCACACAGCTTCCTTTGATCTACCTCCGACTGGAAATCTAAAGCCCAGCCTAGCTTCTTCTCATTCTCCTCAATCTGCGACGTCATCTCCGCTATCTCAGACCTCTCAGACGGATCTGCCGTTTCCAAAATATCAGTATGATTCAGTATCTGATCGTCATCATCGAAGTACTTGAACGTAGACTTGAATTCTTCTTTCCATTTATCGAAATCAAAAGCCTCTTCAGTACTCTCTTGAGACCTGGCCAGTCCTGTAGTTAGACTTTCTAAAGATGAATGCAGCCTGTTCTTTATTAAATCTGACGTTTCTTCGTCTTTCGATTCATCATCTTTAGCCTTTTCAGCCTTTTTCGTTAGCGCTTTACTACGCGAAGACTTCGTTTTAAGGCCAGTAACATCAGACTTCTGCCTTATCATAGCAGGATCTTTATCCTTAGATTCTACTTTTACATTGTCTAAGACTTTTACCACTTTCTCTGGTTTGACCGCCTGGGGTTGCTCCGACTTGGCGCGGTCTAATTTGGCTGTTTTAGGAGAATCTATAATCGTCTTCGTTTCTTGTTTCGGTGATTCAATCATGTTTAGAGTAGGTAAACTTGTCGTCGCCGACGGTTGGTGAAAACGTTGCGCCCAGTGAGATTTCGATTGCTTCTTAGATTCACGACTCAGTCTTCTAGACTTAACAGTTAGCCAGCCTTCGTTATCATTCTTATTACTATCTACGTTGAGCACTTCAATAGAATTGGCAACATCATCGATCATCAATTCCTCTGGCACTAATGTCTTAAGACTCTCACTTGATTCTATTCTGGACATATCAATTTGAGTCACAATAGTATCTGAGCTGCTATACTCATCATAGTCTTTGATTTTGCCTAAAGCAGGATTTAATATCTCTTTCTTACTGTCTTTTTCGTTTATTTTCAATGTTGTAGGTCTCGGAGGTCCCTTTTTAACATCAGCTTTGTTTTGACTAGATTTAGTATCCCCCGAAGCCATGTGAACGTTTTTGTTCATGGGTTTCTTTGGCAGGACGTTTTTGTTTGCAGTAGCAGGTGAATCAAATAAACTTGTTCGACCTGTGGTCAAGTTGAAAGGGTAGCTGCATTTATTAACTTGGTTCTTTTTAGGGAACTGCCTTTGAGGTTTTGGCGCGCTGGATGGTCGTATTTCTACTACAGTCTTGCTTCGAATCAAAGTGGTTGTCTTTGTCGGTGTTTTAACCTCGGTTTTGGGAGCTGTCACTGGTTTAGGCTTTGCAGCCGCTTGAGAATAGGCTGGTCGAGCGCTCGCTTTAGCTTCTACAGCTTTTAGGTCCTTCTTATCTGTTTCTTTTTTAATATCATCTTTATTATCAATAGGACCATTTTGATCCGGTATTTTAGGTGATTTGTTGTTTAGATCCTTCGGATCAATCGGTTTAGGAGACTCTTTTCCATTTTCAGTTGTCTTAGGCTGATCTTTTACTTCTTCAGAGATCTTTTTTGAAACTTCGGGAATCGATTCTGTAGTACTGGTATTTACTTGGGTGACTTCAGATTTTTCTTCGAGGTTTTCAGATGTATCTAAGTTTTTGCCTTCAACAGACTTACTCGAACTTTCATTAGATATATCTGCAAAATTGTCTTCCGATTTTGTTGGAGACTCGGACTCAGTAGGACTGATCTCGTTGTCATCAACAACATGGGGTTTCACTTTTGGCACTTCTTGAAGACCTATTTCAGTCTTAGAAGTTTCAATAGTTGATATGGTAACATCGCCATTTACTTTTTCAACTTCTATGTCACGATTTATCATATTTTCGTTTTTAATTTGATTTTCAGAGAGCTGTTTGGCTAGAAATTCATTTTCCATGGCGTCCAATTTTGCGGTTATTTCTCTTGCATGTGCTGAATTAGTCTCTGTAGACGATTTGCGGACGTCATTAGAAACAGTTTTAGCAATATCTTGCTTTGGACTACTTTGCTTAGGGCTATTCTGTTTCGGATTGTCCTGTTTGGGGTTATCCTGTTTTGAAATATCTTGTTTAGAGTTGTCCTGGTTTGCCGTCCGTTTAGGCGATTTGATCACCACTTGCTTGGGACTTACATTCGGAGTTTCCTTTGCTTTCCCTATTTCTACAGTAGGCATTATTTTAGTCTCTTGTTTTACATCCTCTTTCTGAGACGGAGGATTCTCTTCGTTATTCTCTTTTACATCTTTCTCAGTGATGTCTGATAGCCTCGAGGTCTCCTTTGCCAGTTTAGGCTCCGGCTTAGCCGTCACCTTGGAAGCTGCTATTTTGCTGCTGAAGAACTCGATATTTGCTTTTGGACTAGTACTGGAATGTCCCGAAGATATTCTAGGACTGATCTTCCCGCTGCCCGGGCTGGCTTTGCCAGTGAGGTTCGGGCTGTTTTTGCCACTTGGTGTGTTATGTCCTGAGAGGCAAGGGCTATTCTTGCCTGACACGGACGGTGAACTTTTAACGGAATGGGTTCGTCTGGATTCTGGTCGTACAAAATCAGTCTTTCTAATCTCCCATGCTAAGCTCTGAGGCCGCTGCGGCGGGGGCGTATTGTCGTACTCCCATTTCAGCCTGAACCATTCTCCTAGCGCTTTAAAATCACGAGTGTAATTCTCTAGAACTAAAATGACTTCTTGGCACTCATTCAAATTCTCGTGGGCTTCGACAGTGTTGTAAATTTCACCAATCTGGGAAAAAGAGACAGGAATTAATGTCGACAATCCTGTCCCGAAGATTGTAATTAACTACATAGTTAACGTTTAATCAGCCTATGTACCAAGCGGTGTCACCAGATTTAGATTTATGCAGTTACGATATGGTTGAAAACCAATTAAAAAGATATGTTATAACAGTGGGAGAACCCGGCCGGCTCGACCATAGTAATACCACGTCCTCCCAGAAAACCGGCGTGAAGCAGTGCATGCGCTGTTTGGATGCATGAGTGAGGGTACCGGAGGCCCAATCCAGTCCGGTAATCGCTTACTATCAGGTGATCCGTCGGCTCGTTTGCCACCTATATCATAAAAAAAAGAAGATGTCTAGTTTCCTGGTAAACTTCATACTCACAGCTCGCTGCAAGTCCCCGAACAGCAGCGCCCAGTAACGGGCCCGTAGCTCCGAGCGCTTGTCCCTCCCGGCGGAAGCCGAGCGACGGGCGGGCCGGGGCGGCACTCTCCGGACCGCCGCCGGGCCCCCGAGGCACCGGGGCGGTTTGCGGGAGATGCGGGCTATAACATCAAGAACAACCGCTATAAGTATAGTTAGTTTCTATCATCATTATTACCTTAGTATACCGAGAACCACGCATCAGCGTGAAAGGGCCGACTCGACCGGAGTCATACAAAGGACTCAGCTGTCGCTTAAAGTTTCTAGGGTGTGAGCCTTTCGCACCCTACACGTCCGATGACTCTGTATAAAACCATACACGTAGGTAAACAGATCGGATCGATCGATTAAAATAAAACAGAAAGTCCACGACAACCAGCGCTTGCGCTGTGTTTCGCCGAGTGGGTGAGACTACCGGAGTTCCAATCTGGGGGAATGGGGAGTATGTTAACAATGCAAATGTGACTCCATTGGTGGTGCTGCGGCGGTAATCGCTGAACATCTGGTCACCAGTTTGCGCGTGTGCCATTTATTACAGAAAAAAATGTGCCATTTCCACTACTTCTCAGAATGCGAAAAATGCGAAAATGCTCACATTTTCTTAGTTTGTGACTAACAGTAACGTTTAAAATGGGCATTGACTATTCGTTTTTTGCCCCAGTCGAGGCATAAAGACGTCACTAAAACGGTTTAAATGAAAGTGTATGAATCAACTAGTTAACATTCGGAATTCGTAAAAAATAAACATAAGTTAAACACCGTGAATAAGAAGCTCAAAGATTCACGATGACAAATAGCTGTATAATAATTTTAAGTGAAATGATTATTCACCAAACCGAACTTAGCTCACAGAATTCCTGGAATATTATTAAAAGTATTTCCATACTCTACAAGCTACGCAAGCAGTAGAAGCCTAACCCACCCACACAGGCGCTAAAAATACTTTTACTTGGAAAATCTTTGCTTCGCCTAACTATAAGATATTTCTCAAAGCTTTGAATCCATACTAATATTATAAATGCGAAAGTAACTCTGTCTGTCTTCTGTCTGTCTGTTACTCTTTCACGCCAAAACTACTCAACGGATTTAAATGAAATTTGGTATACAGATAACCTAGACCCTGAGAAAGAACATAGGCTACTTTTTATTGCGAAAAGGGGGTTTTAAGGGGTTGAAAGGGGGGTAAAAAGTTACTTTTCCACGCGGACGAAGTCGCGGGCGGCCGCTAGTAGGATCATAAAACGACAACAGACATAAAACGCTTCGACGAACGCCACTTGTGTGGCCTTGGAGACTAAAACTTAGGCTTGGCATAGTAGAAGTAGCGATGGTAGTTCATTGGATAAGAACTGATAAGAATGCACCTTCCATACGGAGCAGGGTCGTAATATATCAGTGTGCGTATTTCTAAGTAGTGTAACTTTAGACGCAACGCTTCATTGTAATACTGAAGTTCCCAAATTCTTAGTCATGGTCTAAGCGAAACCTAACCTCCAAGGTGGTCTTTGGACGTAACCACAAATTACACGCTATAATGAGTAATAGTACGCGAGCATAGCTTGGACGCTAGGCAGTGTCTCTCCCGGACACAATCCGTATAATTTGTATCTATCTTACACCGAACAACGCCGAGGTTACTACGCGCGCGTATACTCGCGTATGTATGTGTGCGAGGAAGCTATGCGTAAAGAAAGTCGAGAAAATATCCTCAAAACTTTTTTGACGCATTAAACGCACCCGGCGCGTAAGAAACTTCGATAAAAACGAGCCAAGACATTTTTATCTGATTGCCCATTGACAGTGGACATCTACCAAACGACCACCTTGCTATATCACCTAAGAAACAGCAGACTTGATTAATAGGACATAACGAAAAATACCACAGATTTATTTAGACGATAGTTTACTTTACGGCACAGACTTAGCTCAACCGAGGGCACCAAAACAAACCGATCACCGCGCGATCGATTCTAGGTCTGAAATAAGACTAAAGTTAGACTGAAACAGCGGAACGTCTAAGTTTCCAATAAGAACAGCTAAGGCAATGTGCTCATTAATAATTTAGACGTTTTAGAACCGATTAGAAACGCATATGGGAAGGGTTTTTGATGGTGCTACATATATTGTAAAACTAATTAGAATTTTCGAAAACGCTATTTTAACTTTCGATTTTTATTTTAAAAAGACTAGGTCCGTTTCTGTTTAACAAACGCTCACAGGTTTAACCAACACTCACACTCACCCTGTAAAAACAATAAGCACAGCCAGAGGCGCCAGCTGCCTACATCGCAAGTTAAACAGGCTACACAAACATACATGCGCTCGTACAACTATCTCGGCGCGTTTCGGCATGAATGAGAGAGACAGATGTGCAGGCTATAAGATAAATTTCCTTTCATTGCAATTTTGGTACCAAATGAAAGGGCTTAATAGAGTAACTAGATAAATAATATGACTTCTTTCTAAATTAAATATGGCGGAAAATGACTTAAAAACCTAGCCAGCGATAATTAAAAAATAAAAATTCAAATAAAAGCAGAGGCAGATTAGAAAATTTATCAACCCCTGGGTTATCCTCAAATTTGATATAATAAAATAAAAAAACACCGAGAAAACCTCGCAACAAGATTATATAATCATAGATAGGTAATGAGGCCATAATTTGACAGGTACTTAAAATTTTCAGGGAAAATTATGTCTTAAGAGCAAAAATTTATCTTTTAGAGTAGACAAATAAAAGTTGAATTTGCTTTTATTTTTGAAATTAGTGGATAACTCAGGGGTGGTTAAATTTGTAAATCTGCATCTACTTTTGTATTTTTAGATACAGTGTAGAGTTAATCCATCTGCACACTTAATTTTAATAAAAAGTAAGTATATTGACTGGCCCACTCCACAGTTTCAAAAGCAGTAATCTTCCATACAATTTGTATAGAAGATTGTTGAATTTGAAACTATACAACTCAGTTGCAACCAACACCCAGTCAAGTTTGTTTAATCAATAAAAGGATAGTCCCAGCTGGTGTCATATAACATTATAGTAAAATGTTCAAGGGGCCTCTATGTGTTGGGTTGGGCCCCAAACACGCCTTTCAAAAGTCTGGGACTTATGTCTGAAAATCTCAGGCAATTATATGCCTGAGATTTTCAGATTAATAATAATCTTCAAGATCTTCAATGAATAATGAAAACAGTAATTTTTTTAGTCCAAATAAAATGGGTTTGTTAAAAAAATTACTTAGCCGAAATCAAAGTGAGATATTTGCATCATCAAAATTTGTTTTCGCATGAGGTCATCAGTGTCATACAAATGGTACTTGTTGTAATATTTTTCATACTTGGATTATTTCATATTCTCTTGCTCACAATGCGATTAAAAAGCATTAGAAACCCAGATTAAAATCATTTTAAATCTAACAACTAATATGACGATGGATGATCTTTTTTATTTATTTAATCAAACAGGTCCTTATACCTAATTATGTAGGTAATTAAAGAGAAAATATTAAATTATTCAGAAGCAGCATGGTTTATACATCATAAATAACAAAATAATTGGAAGGAACAAAAGTTTGTCTGATAATTATTGAGGATTCACAATGAAATACACAAATATTAAATGACTAGATTACCGTCAAACATTATTAAACCCTGCACTTACATCATTGTATTAAAATTCTATTGTTGCAACGTAATTATGTTTGCTCACTCCAATGAAGCTCAGGGAAATAGCCCCTAGCATTATGGTATACATTTTTAACTACATAAACACACAATGGCTTGTAATGTACATTTATCAATGAATTTGAGCATAGGGTTGCGTAAATGGAAAACTTCTCTCATTAGATTGCAAACAAAGGTAAAAAGTATACAGCAACTGACTGTATTATGAACAACAAACACAAAAACCTTACGCCCACGGTCTGAGAACACCATTGCACATCCTAATACATCACTCAGCAATAAAATATTTGTAACGACACTTACTCGGCGTATCGACTGCCACATGGAAAGCCACCAGGTTCCTAGCTTCCCTGCCTTCTTCCTGGACGAGTTGTCTCACTTCTTCCATTTCAAATCAACGAAAAACACGAGTTTTTTGAACAAAACAAAAGACAAGAAATAAACTCATCACTCCGGCGCTTGCACCCTCTCCCGACACTTTATACCCTCATTATTAGCTACAGATAAGTTTAAATTACTAAAATAGAACATAGAAAAGTAAAACTGCCGCGGTAAAAGTATTTTTTTGCGAAAAAATAAATTGATAGATATTTTCATAACAATCCGCTTTTGACAGTTCTGTTTACTTGTGTTACCATTCCATAAAAGAAAGATTTGCAATAGTAGCTATTCCAACTGTTATTTTCTACCATAGAAGCTTGAAAATTAATGTTTTGATGTTTTAATATTGAAAACAGCTAAGTATACTCAATAAAGTCGAAAAATTTATTCTAGAGGAATTATCACGCTCGTCACGGTATTCCATAGTATTATACCAATGAGGCTACCATACTCTAAGACGTATAAGCTTTGGCTATATACTCAAAGCGTATAAGTGGCCACTGCCATCCACTCATGATTCATGATATTTTGGTGCATTGCAAAAATCGTTCTTGTAATACTTTAATCTTGTGAGACAATATCTGAAATTAGTAATAAATCATTTGTTTTGTTACTTGTTTAATTTTTAAAATCGTTACAGGCGAAATGTGTTTAATTTGTATTGTTATGTTGGTTCTAAATATAAACTTTCCTTTCTATTTTATAAAGTTGCTTTGAATAGGGACTGGATAGCAAAAAAAAATCAATATCAATAGCGTAGCTAGCACCTCTAAAATGCGTAATATGAAGCCGCCATGCCACTCACTTTTTTTCGCCTACATACTTTGAGTATATAGCCACTGGAGATGCCATACCGGGCGTTTCCCCTCCGGCAAAGTACATTGGTCAACTTTCGGAACTGGTCAACTAAGTTATACAAAACTACTTGGATGTCGCTACATCGCCATTTTGCATCGCTCCGTGTCGCGTGACGTTTCTCTTAAAAATGGTGAATTGTGCAGTATTTTCATGTAAAAGGCGATCTGACAGCTAAAATTCGCAACAAGATCGCGTTTCCTATCATAAGTAATGACTTTTATTAATTATTAAATGTGTATTAAACTAGAAAATCTATTTTAATAAAAACCGTTACGATACGTAAACGACAGAAAAATTTAATAATGATATCGTGGTATCGGTCCTAGTGATGGGACCAATTAAAATCAACTCGACATTTGAATGAATCATTCACTCACTGCAGTTAGTTTCAAAATCCGTTCTTTTCATTATATTTTGAATAAAATAGTATAGACGTATATTATAATATTAAAACATTGTAAAGTGAATTAGAGAAATTACTGTCCTTTCTTCTGGTCATACGATGTTGGAATTTATTCTAAAAATAAAAAGAATTGGTGGCTATAAAATATTTCGAGGTAAAAGGAATAAAATATGTGGTCCGGGAGTATCATGCATGATAACGGAGTAGATAGTAAACCATAATTGGAGCTCGCTAATTTTAATATAGAAAAGTATACGAATAATAATATAATAATATAATATAATATTTCACTACATCACATACATTGATCTGACTCTGAGATAGGTAGCTCAAGCACCTGTGTTACAGATATCAGAACCAACAGTGGAATTACAAATATATACATATAATACTTTTCTTTTGTAAATACATACTTATAATACATAGAAAACACCCAGACCAATACAACAGACATGTTCATGCACACAAATGTTTGTACTAAATTGTATTGAATTGTTTGTATTGAATGTTCGTTTATCCAATATTTCAAAAAAATTAGACCCCCAGAAATATATTCGACACGTGTACAATAAACTTATTCATTTTGAAAATCAATATAAATGCGTAATAAGGAATTTTTGTAATATTTCAATAAATCATTCTAATTAAAAATATATTGTTTCATTTACTCTCCCTTTGTTTGTCCAAATGTTTAACCCCAAACTAGCGCACATTTGTAATTTTTTACGTTTTAGTATGTATTGACAACTTCACCATTTTTTAGGGTTCCGTAGTCTACTCGTAATGTCTGTCCGTCTGTCTGTCTGTCTGTCCTGGCTCGTTCTCCGCCGTTTCTGCACCGATTGCCACTGAAAATTGGTAAAGAGATGTATACTGATAATCCAAAAATTGGTTTTTAACATTATTGAAAAATAATTATTTTTCACTCCCCTTTCCATACAGCGAAAAGTTAATTCGAAAAATAAATTCGACTTACCCCATCGTCTGGTCGGTATCGTTAAAAAGGTATCTTTAAATACAACAAAAATTGCCTTGACATAATGTGGATCAAACCCCCCAGTTTCGAGATATATTAATACAAAGTTAAAATTAGAGCTTCCTCTCTCCCCCCAACTTTTGAAATACTATTAAAATAATTCTGAAAAAAATATGCTCTATACCTCCAAGTAAGTACCTACGTACAGCCACACATCACAGTAAATACTGTCATACACATTAAGTTGAATATCAGTTGAGGAAATTTGACAGATTGTGGTAACCTGATGTGTGGCTGACTGTACTTTTAACGAAAACTTTAGCGGACTCTGTATCATACATAGTATTTTTAATACAACTTAACCGACTTATGACGTGCAGTTGCCCTAACTAAATGGTAATGTATGGAAATAACTACCTAACTTAACTATGAAAATAAGGTTTAAGGCCCATCTTTTGGATACGGAACACCTTCATGTGCGTGTCCGACACGCTCTTGGCCGGTTTTATTTTACAAACTGACTAAATAAATATTTATTTATCTTCAATGTGCAGAATTTTACACTTACAATTTTATATATAAGTTCATTCACCAAACTGATTTGACTCATTCTTTGTGTCCCATCACTGTCTTTTTCGTATGTATGCTGCATAGTTACGTGAAATCTTTATTTGTGAGCGTGTATTTTTTGATGTGTTAAATTTTTCTGTAGTGTGCGTTTATCGTGACAGCAAAATTTGTGACTGTTGAGTATTAAAATTTTTGGTGGTGTGCTGTACGTGTTTTACCTCGTCCCCCGCAAAAAATGGTGAAAAAAATTGTTAGAAGCGCGGACGTTAGGGCATCTCCAGTGGCTGTCTGCTCTAAGCCTACATAATATAATAATTAATAATCCATACCCAACGTAAAATGCATCAAGAATTCAAGAAAGCCATGAAATTAATTGATGGCACCACCGCCGCTTACGTCATAGAGTATAGCAGCCTCATTGGTTTATTTTAGGGTTTTTTAATTAAACTTGGTTCCTCAAGAATAAAGTTGTCATTATTTTGTTATCTGTATTTTTCTCTAATGGTAGAAAATTGTAGAAATAACTAGCAACATTTTTGTCAATGTCTCTAGCGGATATGCCTGACCTGTTGTAAATTCGACCAATGGTGTCTTTTGAGAGTGTTAACAGCAAATTTTTGATTGGTCGAAGAGACGTCAGAATTCTAGCTTTTGCATTGTGGTTTCATTGTCACTGAGTGAGACACAAGAATTCTTTTCGTTGTCAAGCAAGATGGCGGATCAGGTACGTGCGTGAATTTTCGGCAAATTTAATAAAAATTTCGCTCATATCATCGAAATTGTGCAATAAAAATGTGTTGGTGCAGTGATAAAATGTCATCCTGTAGTTGGTTATTGAAATTACAGTGTTTGTTTTACAATAAATCTATCTTTTGGACTTGCACGTGGGAAACGTTTTGAGTGGTTTTTTAGAGTTGATTACTGAAAATGCATAGATATTGTGAAAAATAACGATGTAGTTTTCAATCAGTATTATTTCCACGTCCGCTATAATCATGTAACCAAGTTAGGAACGAGTTTTTGTTAAAAGTGCGTATGACTGGTGATAGGTTACTTTCAGTACATTTTTACGTATATCATTTACTTCTCTCCTCGGAATAATATTGTTACTATTCTAAGCTTCTCTCGCAATATTATTACCGGTATAAGTGACGTCCCACGTGTGTGATTATTATTTTCTGCATAATTAAAAGATAGGTATGACGTTTTTAGGTTATGTTTACAAGGGTATTTTTGCAACTTGCGAAGTCTTAAAATATCTTACAATAGAACCACACATTTCTTTTCACCTTTATGTCACGTTTCAATTTGATTCTTAGTTCAGGAGTAAACCAAAATTCATTTGTGTTCATGTTTAAAAATAATACCTACTTCATTAGTTTCACAAAGTAGATTAGATATAGCCTTATACTAATGTATTACAACTATTGCAGACGGAACGTTCATTCCAAAAGCAACCGACGGTCTTCTTGAACCGTAAAAAGGGTATTGGTGTCAAGCGGAGCAGGAAACCATTGAGGTACCACAAAGATGTGGGACTCGGTTTCAAAACGCCCCGTGAGGTAACGCATGAAGTGTGCTCTAACATGTGTTTTTTTATTCCGTAGACAGAGAAAGCGTTTCAGAAACAGGCAACAGTCTTCCTTAACCGCAAGGGGGGGCTGAAGAAGAAAGACCAGCGACACCATAAGAATGTCGGTCTAGGTTTCAAGACGCCACGCGAGGTCTGTTTGGTTCAGTTCTTAGGTGGAGGTCGCTGGGACGTTGGTGGCTATGCTGTTAACAGTGAAGGCTTTATATGGGGACATTTCTGCTTGTTTATTCCATGCATGTCAATGTTAATGACTCAATATTTTACAATCATTGTCTTTCAACAAGAAACTTATTTTGGCCAGTTTTAAAAAGGATTTGCTTACGTCATTATCTTTAGTAATCAAATAGTGGCTATTGAATGGCCAAGTTCTTATTTTATGGACAAGAGCCATGGAAACTAATATTTGTATTTCTTTTAGAACAATTAGTAATCATAAACTGTAGTTTGTGTCTAAACTTCACTACAAGTATTTTTTTTTCTTTAATGCTTATATTTCCCTTATAATCATGACAAGCACAGCAGGAATTGGCCCCAGCTCTTATCCATTCATCTCATTGTCAGTTTATCGCAGTTGTCTTGTTACATCAGGTCTTAGGATTATATACAGGTGGAGGTTTAATGTTTGCATGCAATTTCGTTTTTAATTTCTAAGTAAGATTAATTAATTTGAAGTTATTATTTTTGAAATTGACTAATTTGTTGTGTTTTATTGGTAATAAAACTAACCGAAACAAAAAATTGCATAATAAAATCGATTTTACATTTCCTCAACATTATTGAGTCTGTAATAATAACACAATTGATCTCAAAATTAACGTACGAAGATTTAATACCTAATGATTTGTAGCTACAGTCATTATCATCATCATAATAATTGTCATTGTGCTTAGAGTCCTGCATGGAAAATATTGCATGAGGTAAAGGAATGTATTATTTTAAACATAAAGGTCTTTTGGTATGTGCTTATGTAAATAAATAAATATTAAATGTCCAATGTTTAGATTTACATTGAACTTTTCATTAAAAATGTATAAAAAAAATTCTATAAAACCCTTATCATATTATTTTACAATGTTTTCTTGATGACCCTTGCTATTCACTCCTTTTTTTCCCTAAGAGTGCAAAGTTCAATGTAAAACAAATTATTTTTTAATGGTGAAAGTTATACATTTTATATAATACTTACTTAATTTTGTACTAAACCGTGGTGAAGGTAACGCTTGATTATAACATTACTTTAAAGCAAAACTTTGACTGTAAAATGATGAAATCCACACGACGGTCTTCTGAAACCAATTGATGAAGATCGTGTTCTAACCCAAACTCTGATTGCAGTCAAACTCGTGTCATACAACAGTCCTTTTGATATTGCATAACTTTGAGGGTAGTATGGTAAAAAAAAATTGCCCAGGTACCTAAAATACAACTACAGTTTTCTTTGTTCATATTTTTATTTGTTTCGTAAAGAAATAAAACACATTTGGACTGTTGGTCCACTGAAGCGTAGCAGAAAGAAATTACCAATAGAATTAACTACAAATTTATTGGTGAATTTCAAACCGCTTCAGTAGGCAGCCTTAAAGTTATGGGAAATAAAAAGGATCATGTTGTATATTATTTGTGTCTAAAGTCTTACGCTTTCCTCTCCATCCATTCCATCAATGGATAAACAGGAATCCACCCATTAATACCCGTTCCACCCCTTAGGCGATAGAAGGCACCTACATCGACAAGAAGTGCCCGTTCACCGGCAACGTGTCGATCCGTGGCCGCATCCTCACCGGGGTGGTACAGAAGCAGAAGATGCAGAGGACCATCGTCATCCGACGTGACTACCTGCACTACCTGCCCAAATACAACCGGTTCGAGAAGCGCCACAGGAACATGTCTGTGCATCTGTCGCCTTGCTTTAGGTGAGTCTTTAGCCTGTATCTTGATCGCACTGCAGAGTATAGGCCTCCTGTGCTCGCCATTCACAACGGTCCATTGCCAGTCTCATCCAGGTCTTTTCCAGCACTCTTTATTAAAGCACAGGATGCCCATTAAACAAGATGGGCTGATTTATCTTGTTTAATGGGCATCCTCTGCCTTGACTTTAACTGTGCACATTTTTTTAAATGTTGGTTATAGGCTACATAATGATGATCAAGCTCTGTTTCTGGATTGGTGTGCAAACCTGTGCAAAAATCTCTCGAAACCCGTTTAGGGCAATGGTTCTGAGACAGTAGGGTTTGATTCGCACACCAACTCAAATATTTGAAGATGAAACAGATATTAAAATTTGTGTTGGGTCTGACAGTTTGTAGCACTGTTATTTCTGGTTTCCATAGTTCAAGGGAATACCTTGATTTGGGACTTAGACATACCCAGACAAACTAGCAAACAGCTTACCTGATGGTTAGTGATTACCACCTCTCATGGACATTAGCAACACCGGAGGCATCTGTGATGCCTCAATCATCAAAGTATTGTCTTGAGATGGTGTCAAAATTTTTTTTTTTATTCTAAATGATGATATCCACACGACGGTCTTCCGACTACTAAATGACGAAGAACGTGTTCTAACCCAAACTCTGATCATTCTACATCATCGTCACACATTCCATCATTCTCAACCATCGCTGAACTGTCACCTCTCATTTCCAGGGACGTGGAACTCGGAGACATCGTCACGATCGGCGAGTGCCGGCCGCTCTCCAAGACAGTTAGGTTCAACGTGCTCAAGGTATCCAAGGGCAAGGGATCCAAGAAATCCTTTTAAGAAGTTCTAAATAAATTACTTTTAAGTATATTGCCGTTTTAATTTAAGCCTGATGATTTTCCTGGTTAGACAAACTAATATACATACACGGCAGCCGTGACGATACTAGCGCCGCCAATTGATTATATGATGAGATATTATATTTTTTAAAAATTCTATGAAAACATAAAGGAAAGTATTAACAATTTTTTGAGGCATCATCTAATAATTTCTTCTTACAAATCACAATAATATTCATAATTGCTAAAAGTTTTCCATCACATTTCGGTATTATGAAAATTATTGTTACTTGGCGCTTGTAAAAAATATTGTTACGCATCTCAAAAAATTGTTATGTAATGCATTGTTATTTTCATAGCAGGATTTTTTAAAATATCTCATAAGATTCGTCACAATTAATTTAAATCAATTGGCGGCGCTACTTTCGTCACGATGTCACTTTAACAAAGCCCTGCCTGTCCCTGCCTCAGCCAGCGTCCGTAACATTACCTACAAGGTGTATCAGTAATCATTTACATCTGTGTAGCTATTCTTCAAATAATCTATAAAATGCAATAATTAAGTTCTCCTTTCGCCGCTCCTTTGTACTTTCTGCTAGACCCGAAGGTTGACTGGTAGAGAATGTCTCTTGGCATTAAGTTCGCCTATTGTACGAAATTTTGTGCAATAAAGTTTTAAAGTAAATATTTTTTTCAGATTAGAACAAAATGTTGAGAATTAAGGTTTATATGATTAAAACATGTAAGGGATGTAAATGACTACCGATACATACACCATCTATGTCAGGTACCTAGGTTTGTGGTAGTTTGTAGGAAATGCAGGAGATTGGTTCGTAGTGGAAGCACAAAATAAAGAAGCCTTCTTACTAGACAAGAGGTTCAGGTGCGGGTTCGATTCCCGTGATGTGCCTTACACCAACACCCCCTTTTCTGGGTGGTTATTGTTGGAGTGAGAAATATATTAAGGTAGTTATAAGAAATTCAGAACAATATGACTAATACAAACTGGAATTCCTAACTGCGAAATTATAATTTTGGTAAAAATAAAATTCAATAATCGACCAACAAACCAAAGTCCATTCCAAACTTCGTAAACTATTTTGAGGGAACCAGCGCCATCTGCTGGCATACTTGAAATAACTTTGCAAGATCATATTTTACCGATCGAAATTGCAAGGAAGTAAAACAAAAATATTTGCTTTCAATGCAGTTACTGGTAGATGAAATTCATTTCATTACAAAAAATATGTTTTTTGTTGCTTTTATCAACTTATTAGGTTATTTTAAACGTTTTGAATTAATTAATTAATAAAATGCATGAAAAATTAACGCTTCAAAGGACGTTAAAATAACATTGACATGACCTTTACCGTGACATGCCAAAACAACAAATATGGCCGCCAAGTAAGAACTTCAGGAATTCCTCACTTTGCATTACAAAGTTAATTCAGAACGATATGATATCTTTCTTTTCAAAACTCTCATTAAACAACACTAATAAACACCCTGTGGAGCTCGCCAAGCCTGCTTATATGGACAAAAGTGCGACATTACAAGAGCTGGGCTACCGAGATGAGAACGACCTGAGAGAGACGATCTACGGTTTGTTTTGACTCAAGTTTGTGTTGTTTTGGGGCCTTTGGACTATTATTCTGTGATTGTAATTGTGTTGTGGTGTTTTAGACTTTTTGCGGACCATTCGGGACCCGGAAAAGCCGAGTACTCTCGAAGATTTGAAGGTCGTTTATGAAGAGGGCATTTTCGTGAAGGAGCCTACAGCTGACAAAGTTCCAGTGTTGAGAGTGGAATATAATCCCACAGTGCCTCATTGTTCGCTGGCGACGCTTATTGGACTGTGCATAAGGATAAAGATACAGCGCTCGCTACATCATCCCGTCAAACTGGATATTTACATAAAGAAAGGAGCTCACACAACTGAAGATGAAAGTAAGTGGTATTTTTTTTCTTTTTATGTTATAATTAACAGACCAGCAGATCGATTACCTAATGGTTAGCGATTGCCGCCACCCATTGTCACTTGCAACACCAGTAGAGTCACAAGACAGTGCAGCACTCCAAACCTTTAACCCTCTTTCCGCCTAATTGAGCCTCCGGTACCCTCACTCAGTCTTGCTTCACGCCATTCTTTTGTCAGGCCGAGGTATATTTTTTTTTATCCATAGTAAAGACAGTTAAGCCAAAGTTGTCATGACTTGGCTTGGTTTTGAATACAATGGATAATAATCATATTATGTATGTTGGCTGACCCAGAAATTACCATTACCAAAGAAAGTTTTTGAATGTCTTTAAACTTTCAAGCCGGTTATCTTATCATTTATTTTGATTAAACATCTCAGAGAGTGGTTGTTTATGTTTCTTAAGATAAGTTAGCAGAAATATTGAAAAGCATTTTTGGTAAGTAGGTATAGTTACAAAACAAAGCAAAAATTTGCTTTTAAAAATGAAATAAATAAAATTAATTTATAATTCCATCATTGAAATGTATATTAATTATAAAAAATTGGTCATCTTGGACTATTTCTCTGGGATTCCCCATTTCTATTAGTTTGAATTTCATTACATTGCTCTTCTTTTTCATAGTATTCATTCTCAGTATTTTGGTCATGATCATTATCATTGCATATTGCTGTTTTCCAAGCTGTCCCATCAGGGCCAGATATTCTCAATTTATTGGCTTTACAATGAAACAGAAAACACAGGAAATTTACTTAAGATTAGGTACCTAATTACTTCTGATTACCTGCTAATTCTAAATTAGGTCTTTACTCTAATTAAATGTAAATATAAAAGCCCTGAAATTATCACATTTGTTAAAAACTTTAATGTAAGCACAATACCCAGTAACACCGCATAATAGGTTATCGTGCCTCCGTTAAACCGTTGTTACTACTACTTGCTATCAACTAATAATTTTACGACTGACCTCTTTATCTATTTTATTGTTTGGAAACAGTTGTCTTCAAAATATGTTATACAAGTAATAGAATTGTTTGCTTTTCTTGTCTATACAACACATATTATAGAACCCCATCTTAATGTATCGCATAGAATCTATAATTTCACTATCCCTGCACTACTGTATCAAAAAATATATTCCCACCACACCGCCACTACAACAATCAATGCAATTTATTGAAAAGAAAACACAGACTTAGTTACAGAATATAAACAAGGAAATAAATCTATATTTGTATAAACATCTTGCCAGTCCAAGACAAGATCATAATTTCATTTATTAATACATTCAAGATAAAATGAGATTAGCATTACAAAGGTATCTAGATGTTGATAATTTTATAAATAGCAAACAAGCTGTGGACCAGTTTTACTATACCTACCCTACTAGAACACTGGTTATCGTAAACAGCAGTTATAGTTGTTTACTTTTAGAATATGTTTGTGTAGCCTTTATGCCACAACTTTGTATCCTAGTGCGAGTGCATAAGACTGCCTATAATATGGTCATGAGTAAAACCTTATGTGAAATACAATAAGGTTGAAAGTTAAAGTTGTTTGTCAATATAATTATTATGTGTGGGTTGGCATATAAGTTTACTTCCTCATTGAAAATGGCCGGGATATAAGATTTTAATAGGATAGTGTTTATTAGGTAAGATGTTGTGCCAATTATTAAACAATATTCAATGATATGATAATTATACTTATAAATTGGCTGTTCGGCAATGTGAATTTTAATGTCTTATTTAATGGATTACCACATAACATGATAAGAATGAATGGAATAAACTTTTGCATACAAAACATAAGATACAATTTTACTTGTAACTTGATATTACAAGACTAAATGCACAATGAAGGCGGCTTTGTCAGTATGAACCATCTCTTCCACAGTCTAAAAAATATATTTCACTACATAATCCTACTTTAAAAAAATCGTCTAAAATCCGAAAAAATATTATAAATCATAAACACCAAAACGTATGAGATGTTGTGTGAATTTATTATTTTATTTATTTATTCTGATATTCGATGTCAAACTACGTCACAGCGTTCAAAGCAACATCATAATGCTGTATGGCTGTTCTGTACCATTGCACCTCACGAGTTTTACATTGTTAGATAGCTACTTAGTAGAATACTCCGTAAGTCTGAAAGCACTAAGAGTCTCATACAGGTCACACCTTCCCCCTTGATCCTGTAGCTTGCGTGGAAAAAAGAGACAAAAAAATGAATTGCCGGACCATTTCAGATTCGCCACTTGTACGATGCATCGTTGAAATGCTAATCTCTTACAATAAATTATCCTCGAGATGCGCAAGGAACACCCTTCCTGTAGATGCAGGAAGGTAACGCAGTTTTCCTTAATTTGCTAGAGTGAATAGGTTGCTTCTGGGTTGGAATCTCGATTGATCGTGCATCGTAGGGCTCTCAATTCTGGGTTCAGTGTGAAGTCAAGAGCAAGCCATTCAACAAACACCGTTGACGAGTTGTTTTTAACCATGCATTTTTTTCTTGTTTCAGTCAACAAACAGATCAATGACAAAGAGCGGATTGCAGCCGCGATGGAGAACCCCAATTTGAGGAACCTCGTCGAGAACTGTATAGCCGACGAAGAATAAACCAATTTGTAAATCAATCATAGAAAAACTGTAAATTTTGTACATCTGTATATAGTTTTCTTTTACAAAATGGCACCCGACGCTGCGTTCTCAAACATAAGCGACAAAAACGAATTCACCAAATTCACAAAGTTCCTAGCGTACAAAGGTGTTCAAGTGATAGTGGAGTCCCGAAAGGGAGTCAAAATAGAACCGAACTCCAAATCTATATCGTCGGATTCCGACTGGTTCAACCTTCAAATACCCGATTCCCCAGAAGTGAATCAAGCTACCAAGAATGCTCTGCCATCAGACAGAGTGTTGGAAACAATCAGATCTCAGTTACACGTCGAAATATCTGTCCAGACTGAAGATGGGGACGAGATGGTCCTCGAACTATGGACTTTAGAACTGGACGAGACACAATACGACACTTCATTGAAAGCCATGAACACGGTATACTTCAGAATGGGCATCTTACTGAAGTCTCTCATCACCATTACAAGGATAACCCCCGCGTACCACCTCTCCCGCAAACAGAGAACAGAATCTTTCACAATATTTTACAGAGTCTACAACGGCAAACCTAAAACGAAAGCGCTTGGCGATTCCGTCAAGAAAATACAAGCTGGTTTGCTCAAAACTCCCCTCGGAGGCATTTGTTTCTCCGTCGAATATCGCACAAACTTCTCTATATCCCCAAATAGGTCTGAAAAGAACAAGACCTTGTTGCTGAAAAGCGACCATTTCGAATTGAGTCCCAAACATGTCATCTTCGAGTCCAAAAAGAAGAAGGAACAGCAGCAGAAAGACCAGGATCCTCTAAAGCCAATGGACTTGAATAAGCCACTGCGACCAGCAGGCGTTCGTTGACGAGGAACTGGTTCAACAGGTCATCGATGATTTCCTAGCTGAGCATCCAATCCCAAAGTTGCGGCCTAGATCGAAAAGCCATATCGAAGAACCACTTATTTCCAAAAGTACTCAGGACTTGGACGAGGTAGTTATATCTAAAAGTCCGACCTCATTTGAGTCTCCTCCGAAAAAGTTTTCGGGTTTCCGAAGTGAGAACGAACCTCCTTTAAAGTTGTTGTTTTTTGCATTCGCCGACAACCATCCGATAAGAGAACTGGCTGAATTTTATAAAGACTTTTTCAATGCGCCTCATCTGAAGTTGGCGGAGGCTATCATGGAGAAGTCCAAAGACAGCGATGTGAAGGAGGAGGAGGAGTCGGTGACCGAGGACTTGTCGAGGACCTGGAACTGCATGAGAGCTCTGTACTGGAGTTCGATCAGCTGTTGGAAGAGATGTGCAGGTCCGCTGAGAGGACTGAGTATTGAAGGGATCAAGAGAACGCGTAGACGTCTCGCATGTGATGTTATTGTAAATGATGGCATTAAATTTTACAGTTTACAATTTGCTGGTTTGGCTATGCCTTTTGCTTCAAATTTTCTACTTAGTTCAGTCATGGTAGGAGGTATTGTTAAATAGAGCAAGACAGATTTTAGACAGTAATAATCTCCCAGCGCAGTCTGTCATCCCAAGGCTAAGGTGACTAACTTTAGCTGTGACGGTAAAGATAGCGCACGAGTCGAAAAAAAATTCATCTATATGTAAATATTTCGGCACATTTCTTTTACTAATATCGAAAACTTCGAAGACGCCAGTCTAAGCAATAAACAATCCTTTATCTAGCAGAGATAAGGTGTGTGTGCTAAAAACTTAACAATTGTCTGAATGATATATCACTTGAAAATGGGAATAACATGTTTTTGTTTGACCTAGCACTTATAATCCTCTTCAAAACACTAAATTAAGCCTTTTAACAAATAGTAGCCCTCACTTAGTTTCAGAGCTTCATGCTAGTTAGTTCCAAACTTTACCAATAGATGGCCTTGAGTGTCGATTACATCGCGCAAGCGCTGCGTTTTTCGGATTAGCTATGAGCCTTGTCGTTTATCTCTTTATAAATAGTATAGAACAGGGGTCACCAAATGGCAGACCGCGGGGGCCAAATGCAGACCGCCGAACCTCCACATCGTAGCCCCCCGTCGTAGGCGTCGTTATTTGTACGGACCGCGACGTTCATTTACTGCTGAAAACGGACCCTGAACGAAACTAATTGGTGACCCCTTGTATAGAAGATAGAAAATATATAGGTAGCAATGTTACTTAAAATATGCATTTACCCAATACCAGAATGAGTTTTAGTAGTTTTTTTTACTGTTTTGTAATTATTGTTTTCAAAAGATTTGTCGTGTTGACCCCTGTAAAAAATTGTACATCATTTACAATAATATTTAATTCTAGAAAAGTCTGCGATGCCTATGAATTTGTAAAGACTGAAAACGTACTGATTGGATATGGATGACTGTATAGATAAGCACTTGTTTGTAAACCAAAACGAATGTTATATCGTGTTTTTGTTTGTAATCATTGCACTTGTATTTACATTATATAAATTTTCAGCTACACAACTACCTAGACATGTGCGAAATAGTGTACAGCTACACATCAAAGTATAACAAAACTGTCAAAATTCTTCAATGGATTGTCATCTTACTGCCAAACACAATAAGTTGAATATCCAATGAGGGAATTTGACAGGTTCTGGTAACCTGAATGTGTGGCTGTCTGTACATCAATCTTGGACTTTGAATACATGAACACAATGTTCATAATCTCCAAATGTTTCTCATAGTTATAATTCTAAAATGGCTTAGCATGAAAATTAGTCAAAAATCTTGTTATTCAATAAAACTATGTCTATGTTATAGAAAGCCTTATTTTCACTGTTAAAAATAGAAGATAGTCAAATTATACTCTGAGAAGTGTATTTTAAAGTGCATTTTCCGATAAATGCTAAGATGTTCTTGACTACTTTAGATGCTAAGATATTTTTATCCTTTATCTTATACCTATATGCTTTGAAGTTATAGTAAACATTTTATTTTTGGTATGAGAAGGTTGGCATTACTGTTAATGAAATTCAGGAATCTAAGTGACTTTGCGATTTGTTGTTCTTGTTTTACGATTATGTTTATACAGGGTGTTTCTTATGCATTATACATGTAAGTTCTCTTAGCCTAGTCATAGTTGAATACGAATATTTGCCTCAATAGCACATTAGTAGCAATGATCGTCCGCTGTATAGGTACTTATACTTTTTTAATGAAATAATGTAAATATGGAAATTTTCTTGCAAAGCTATGTTATAATCACAGTATAAAAAGAACATCCTGTATCATTTTAGGCCTAATTCACCCCTTACTCGTAGAAAGTTACGAAAATGAGCCTTATTGTAGATATAATAATATTGCGTTTTTTTATTGAATGTTAATCTGAAAATGCAATTTTTAATTGTATGAGTTATTTTTATTCTTTTGCGTGTGTACTTTTAAATGTATCGAACTATTTCGTTTATTCCTATTTGATGTACAAAATTATACTTACTAGTTCTAATGGTTTTTAAAATTATTTACAAACAACCATATTAATGTACAGGGTGTATCAGTAAACAATTGCAATTGAACCTTCTTTTCACTTATTATCTTTTATTGTATGATATCTTTTTATCAAAAGGATTACAAGTAACTGTTACAAATAAATGTTTGGAATGATCAAATTGTACATCCGTTGTATGCTGACTTTTTCCCGCAATTATTACCGATTCACCCTGTATATCAAGAATAATAGTTATCATAAACTAAATCTACGAATATACCATCACTTGTCTGTGGTTTTAATGCCGCAACTGATGACCTAATTTGTTGAGGGCGTTATGACCGAAGCGGAGTTCCCCTCCCTTTCACACGTGCTGTGCGCGGTTTTGTATGAATGCGATAGGTATATTTTCGTTCGTTACGGGGCGCTTCATTATAAGCCACCCACTTTTTTTGCTGTTTATCTTTATTTATCGAACTTGCTAAATGGAGTTGGTTCCATCTAGCGCCGCCATTTGTTTTTTAGTGTACAGAACACTTATGAATGTCAAACATAATAATCTACCACTGGTTTGAAACATCGATTTCTACTGAGAAGACACCATGCACCAGCAAGAAACTCAGTAGTTACGTTAGTTATGTTTGATTATATGTGGCGCTAGTGAACTGAACTAGCACATTTAAGAGGACTTCAGGCCTTATAGCATTCTCTACCGGTCAACCATAAAATTTGATGGTATATCTATAAAAGTGGTCTCTTTTTATCACCTAACCTAGCCACAGATTACTAATATGAGTAATCTGTGTTCCGTTTCGTTGTAGGCCCTCAGATTTGGCGTGTTGGAAATAATATATTTGCCACTGTCCGTAACGCCTATGTATATGATCTTACATCTCATAAAAGAAAGAAGTTTTATCAGAAATGAAATTTGAATTTTCATCCAGATAATTTTTTATCAATAACAAACAACATCTTACTCGAATTTGATTTCTGACAATGAAATGTTTATATAATTTCTCCACTTAATTTTTAGTTATTAGATTAATTTGCTCATGTGTTTTGTAGCCTCCGAATAAATATTTCTTGGTTTACTTTCTGTTTTTTTTGAGAACTACCTCTCATCTCATATCAGCAAGTAATTCCCAGCTATGTCCAAAGCTGTCTCTTCGGAGACTGAGGTACAGTCGGCCACACATCAGGTTACCACAACCTGCCAAATTTCCTCAATATTCAACCTAATGTGTAAGGCAGCAAGATGAGAGTCGATTGAAGTAGACATTTTTGTATACTTTGATGTGTGGCTGTACGTATCTACTACGCCTAGACCATGATTCATGGTTTGGTGATTCTGGTAATTACAGTGAAGCGACAATCCAAGTGAAACATGGTTTCAGAATTGACTGGAAACGTGCAGGTTTCCTCACGATATTTTCCCTTATCGCCTTTTAGTAGGGACATACTCTTACGCATAAAGAATTCAAAAATCCAGAGGTGCATAGGTACTCTGATTCGAGCCTACGACCTCCCGTATAGGAGTTTTTACCCACTGAGCCTATCATAACATTCATTTACAATATACGGTAAGCAATTGCCTCTGCCCCAATAAACCCACACCTACGGTAGAGTTACAAGTGCCTTTTTTCCTGCCCCCAAATAAGGGACACTTGGTGAAACACAGATCAAGCTGCTTCACGTCAATTTTCTCATCATTCCAGTCAAGCAAGCACATTAATGACGAAGTGAGTCTTTCCCAGGGTTTGAGATCCAGCGAACCTATTATTATACCTACTTTAGTCTAAGCAGCGAACTTTTTAATCTAAATTCTGTGGTATTTTATCCGATACAATAAAAAAAAACACTAGGCTTTTGTAAGCCATTCCTTTGTGTGTATTCAAATAGATAAAACAAAATCCTGATTTTTGAACGAATTTTGATAAACACATTAATCTCTTTTAATTTCTAATTCTTCCGAGCTTTTATTTAACAGCAAAATGCTTATGATTCAATAAGCTCATATTTATAAAATAACTACGTCATATTTGCGACCGTTTGTTTATAAAAATTTAAAACGAATTTCTTATGACATTGTTCGAAATTATATTTCTGAACGAACGTTATTTTGGCACAGGTGTCAAATGAGCGTTGTTTTTGCTCCAAAATTGTATTAATTTAATTCTGTTTCTGTGTCATTTCCTAACAAAATTAACTGAATAATGTGATAAACACGGAGAAATGTGATTTGTGTCTTATTTTATAGTTAAGTAATATTGTTTACGGACATAACCTAAAAGCATTGGACTGAGCTTGCAAAATGTTTTCAATTTGTCGTCAAACGCACCCCGCGACGGGAATCGAGCATGCCGTGAGCTGCTGCTTCTTCAACAATGATGAGGTGTGCCTGGTCACTGCTGGGGCGAATATCATCAAGGTCTTTCGGCTGTTGCCTGAAGGGCACACGAAAGAAGTAAATGCCGGTGAGTCGCTTGTCTTTTGTTTTTAAGATCTTTGACTGGTTTGAAAAGCAGGATAGCTTCGTTAAATGCAGTATTGAGTCTGAACTGTTCTGCCTTCCAAAATCTGCAAGTTTTATGGGCTACTACAACCAAATTCTCTCTCTTTAGTCTCTAAAGCTTCTTTGTGGCTCGGGGAATATAAATAAAGAAAAAATCAGAGAATGCAGATTGCTTTTCAACAGTCAATCGAAATTTATCTCATGATTCTATTTAAGACCTTTCTGTAAGTGCAAACCTGTTGATTCTATGAATGAAATATTGAGAAAATCATAAAATGTTCAATTTCATAATGTCTTTTTTGTACTTACTCCTTAACCCATCCACAGCTGGTCAACCAATTCCCCCAAAAATGAAACTGGAATGCTTTGCCACATACACATTATGGGGAAATGTGATGTCCATGGCCTCGGTGCGATGTCCCAGCGCAGGCCGGGACTTATTGCTAGTGTCCTTCAAAGAGGCCAAGCTGTCAGTCCTGCAGTATGACCCTCAGACCAATAACTTGATTACGTTGAGTATGCATTATTTTGAAGAGGATGATATGAAGGTAAAAATATTTTGATTTATTTTTAATTTAATAAATCCATGCAAAAGCATGGTTTTTTAAAGTAGATCCCATGTTTAAATAATTTTGCTAGTTTTTTTGGTTAAAATTTTATCCTACAGATTGATTAGACTAGAGGGTAATTTTTCAAGATCTAACATTGCCTTGTGACAGTCTTCAAATTATAATTATTTCTGTAAAATTTTAATCAGTTTTCTTCTCAACTCTCCTTTTGATTGGTATTTTATAAGATTCTGATGTTGATTTCAAAGGAATATTGGTAATACTACCCTGAAAGTTAGATCTCGAAGAATGATACTAGACCGAATATTAAAAGTATTGCTGGATTGAAGAAATAAAAATCACACATTAATTTTTATATATAAATGTAGTTCTCAGTCTAAAAGCTTTCATTTTCAGGGTGGCTGGACAACACATCCCCACATCCCTTGGATCCGAGTAGACCCTGAGTGCCGATGTGCAGTAATGCTGCTGTATGGCAAGAAGCTTGCCGTTCTCCCATTTAGGAAGGACATCACCTCTGAAGATGGAGATCCTCTTGAGGCCAAGCCATTTGAATCTAAGAAAAATGTAAGTTTAAGTTTTATTTTAAGTACCAGTTCATGTTCTCAGAGTACTCAATTTGATTCCCGGGTTAAGCAAAAAGCAGCATTCGAATTTTTAGAACATAGCTCGGGTTTAACGTACACCTGGACCAAATAGGGGTCTAAGGCTGTCTGTCCATTTAAGCGGAGCGATGCGGCGGAGCGGAGAAACGGACAAATATTAGCCAATAGTATTACACAAAAATTCCGCTAATCTAATTGAATTGGCTAATATTTGTCCGTTTCTCCGCTCCGCCGCATCGCTCCGCTTAAATGGACAGGCAGCCTAAGTGCGGACACAGTAAGTCCACTTTACATTTACATTACATTAGCTCGGGTTTGTGATCACTAATCTGCATTAGGCAAGTGTGGAGATTAGGCCTAATCCTATCATAGTATCAATGACTTGATTTCTATGATGGAGGCTTTTGCCTTGCAGTGGGACAGTATATTATAATATAGGCTGACACTTTATACAGTAGGTTTTATTTATTTGTTAACAATGCGTATATTATTACGTAAAAATACTATGTACTCGTAACAGCAAATTAAAAAAAAAAGACGAAACCAGCATTGCATCCAGCAGCTGACCATAATGCAAAGTGGACTCCATTTTTCGCACTTAGATTCTCTTTCGGTCCATTGAATGTGATGCAGCTGACCATAATGCTGTTACATTAATTCTCCAGGCACCAACTCAACCCATTATGAGAGCACCAACACTGGCCTCATACGTGATTGTCCTCAAGAGTTGGACGAGAAGATAGACAACATATTAGACATACAGTTCCTGCATGGTTACTACGAGCCAACGTTGTTGTTGCTGTATGAACCGGTGCGAACATTCGCTGGGTAAGTTCTAACAGTTTTTTAATAATATTAATTCACACAGCACCGTACCATAATAATCCACTACCACGCTTCGGCATGAATGGGCCGGCTCGACCAGAGTTATACGATGGCCTCATAAAAGACAGGCGCAAAGCAGCGCCTGCGCTGTGTTTCGTCGTGTGAGTGAGGGTACTGGAAGTTCAACTGGGGGGAAAGGGGGTTAATGGTTTGTTTGCCTATGTGACTCTACTGATGTTACAGGTATCTTTGGGCGGAAATCACTTACCTTCAGGTGATCGGTCTACTCGTCTGTTTCCTCCACGTGATTAAAAATCAGAATATACTTACGCCGAAATGAGCCTTGGCCTCCGATATAAGATGTCATTTGTTTCGGTCTTGTGCAGCTTATAGATATTTTCCTTTTTTTTCATAGGCGTACAGCTGTGCGCAACGACACGTGCGCGATGGCCGGCGTGAGTCTGAACATGAGTGCGCGCGTGCACCCCGTCATCTGGGCCACGGCTGGCCTGCCCTTCGACTGCCTCCAGGCTGTGCCAATACAGAAACCGTTGGGTGAGTCGCTTGGAACCATGTTTTGTACTGGCGTATCGAAATCCGCGTCGGAAAACAAACAATCGAACAATCTCTGTCGAGGTAATCGATAAAAAACAAAACCGATCACTGCTTGCTGTACACTTATCATCAGGGCCTAGCACGATTTTTTCTAAGAAATCGTAGCATAATCGTATAATATACTCTGTCAATAAAGTCGTGAAAGGAGTTGTCCCAGAATGTATGGAGTCTAGGCGTTGTATATGTACAGTATACCAAAAAGTATTTTTTCTCCGTTTTTTAATGTAGCGTACATGAACCCAACAAAGTCAATTCATTATTGTCATCTAGTACTCATAGTACAGGGGTTGCCCTAGTTTGTCTGGCGCTTTTATTTATTTATTATGGAGTTTCATCAAACGTGTTTGCCACTAACATGTAAAGACTTGACGTATTTCACCAGGTGGCTGCTTGATTTTGGCCGTCAACTCCCTGATCTACCTCAACCAGTCGGTGCCTCCTTACGGCGTCTCACTGAACAGCGTGGCTACGCACACAACCAACTTTCCACTCAGTAAGTTAAAAACTATTATTACGCCTTATTGTACTGTTTATTGCTGTTGTTTTAGTCATGTATTCTATTCCTGTGCATAGTCATAATATTTATTGCTTTCATGTAGTACAATAAGATATTAACATAAAATATACGGTCCTGAACATGAACCCCGCAGGGGCACCGTAATCTCAATAATAACATTTACAAGTTATCTAATTAAATTGCGGGACTATTTAAACGAGCTTCTTTTTAATACCATTTTTCGCCTCAGGAAATATATGTTACCTTCTAATTTCCCGATGCTTAGTTATTAAATGAGAAGTTTAGGCGCGCTGACAAATAAAAAAATTGCGGCCTTGTTTATTATTTCTCATTAAATTTAAATAAACTAGTTAAAATTCCATTACATTACAATACTTTAAAAATGATATATACTTAACATTAATATTTTCACAAGTAGTTGAACAAAACTTATTTGACTTTGAAGAATATTTGACTTTGAAAAGTTGTTCAGAATGGTTGGCGGAAGACGTGATACGCCCTCTATATAGCACCCAGACACTGAACAAATACAAGTGTTCATCACGCAATGATTGTCCAGGGTGGGATCAAACCCACGACCTTTGACGTATGAGGCATGATTACTACCAAATGCGTCATCCCGTCAGTTGTTAAGCTCTTTATTATTTTTTTTATATTGAGGACAATCGAGATGACCCCTCTCCACCTGATGGGAAGCGGCCGTGAGATCCAAATATGAGATTGACAGGCACAAAAGAACTCTCGTTCTTATTCTATACTAGTGGCCCGCCCTCACTTCGCTTCGGGACCGTAATTCAGAAATGAACTAATAGATGGTGCTGTGCTTACATCGCGCAAGCGATTCGTGTTTTCGGTTTACCTATAAGCCTTGTCGTTGTCTCTAGAAGTTATCTCTTTATAAATAGTATAGATTATTTATTATTTTCTAATCACTCTCTGTAGGGATCCAGGAAGGAGTATGCATAAGCCTGGACGGGGCTTGCGTGGTTCCTCTCGGGGAGGGTCGCCTGGCGGCCTCCCTGAAGGGAGGGCAGCTGTATGTGCTAACACTGCTGTCGGACTCCGTGAGGAGTGTTCGGAGCTTCCACTTGGATCGTGCGGCCGCTTCTGTCCTCACCACCACTGTAAGTATTCAGTATAGTTCGTGCCAGATAAACTTGCAATAAAGGTCATTCACCCCACTTGTACCAAGAAGTCGTCAAAATTTGCGATACAGATCGCTTCCCATAGTGAACTGTCAATAAAATTACATTTGCCATGTTTCATAATACCAAACGTCAAAGTTGAAAAAAGTAATGTGAATTTCGCACGTCAAGGACTATGAAACACGGCAAATGTAATTTTATCGACAGTTTAGTATAGAAAGCGATCTGTATCACGAATTTTGACGACTTCTTGGTACAAGTGGCGAGCGGGGTGAATGACTTTTATTGCAAGTTTTTCTGGCACGAACTATAGATGTTATCTTAAGTGGTTACTGGCTATGCGTGGTGCCTCTCGGGGAGGGTCGCCTGGCGGCCTCCCTGAAGGGAGGGCAGCTGTATGTGCTAACACTGCTGTCGGACTCCGTGAGGAGTGTCCGGAGCTTCCACTTGGATCGTGCGGCCGCTTCTGTCCTCACCACCACTGTAAGTATTCAGTATAGTTCGTGCCAGATAAACTTGCAATAAAGGTCATTCACCCCACTTGTACCAAGTAGTCGTCAAAATTTGCGATACAGATCGCTTCCCGTACTAAACTGTCGATAAAATTACATTTGCCGTGTTTCATAATACCAAACGACAAAGTTAAAAGTAATGTGAAGTTCGCACGTCAAGGACTATGAAACTCGGCAAATGTAATTTTATCGACAGTTTAGAAGAAGAGAAGTCGTCAAAATTTGCGATACAATATATCAAAAGTAAGCAGAGACAGAGAGCATCAGCAGTAGATTATAAAATTTGACATTCATAAATGTTCTGTAAAGGACTTAAATTGAATAAAGATATTTTGATTTGATTTGAGAGCTTACGTAATAATTGAACGGTCCCTATTCCCAACCACACCTCTTGCCAATCCGGCTTTTAAAAGCGAAGTGCGTGGTGATGCTAGGATTATTTTATTCGTTCCCAGATGTGCGTGATAGAGCAAGACTTCTTGTTCCTCGGGTCGCGGCTCGGCAACTCGCTCCTGTTGCGTGTGACAGAGAGGGAGAATCGTATGCTGTTCTCTGTCGACAAGCCGCTGGAGGCAACTGTGGATTTAACTGTGTCTGAAGCTGGTAAGATTATATACATTTAAGTGAAACAATATATGTTTTATATTGAATATCTAGCCTTATGGACATGGTATAGTTTCTGCCCACTGCAGGGCAAAGGCCTCCAACATTATGTAGAACTGAAGTCTTTGCTGTATTAATGGGATTATGTTCTATCACGAGTGTGACGTCACATATTTTGCAATGTTACATTTAGAAATTATTGAATTTAAACAGCAAATCCGTAAATACAATAACAATTAATGTTATATAATAATCATAATTTTGCAACAAATTAAGACCAAATCAAACAATAAACGATTAAATTGTATTATTCAAAAATGTCACGTCCCAATGTTAAGGTTACAAGGACAAGGGGGTGGGTCTTGTCACATAATGGCACATTTTGCATACCCTTTCCCTCCTTCCCTCCCTTAACGTGCTACGTAATTTATGGATGGACCCTAAGATGTGAAATATATACTTAGATGATGTATTTTTTCAGATAGAGAAAAAGAGGCGAGCACGAGTGCAAACAAAGACCCAACGCAACAGAAAGATGACCCAGCGTCCAAAAAACGCCGCCTCGATACGCTGAGCGATTGCGTCGCCTCCAACGTCATAGAAATAAGCGACAAAGACGAGTTAGAGGTGTATGGATCCGATATTAGGACTTCTACGCAATTGACCAGCTATGTGTTTGAGGTAAGAATTGGGAAGGTCCTAGAATAGTACCCTGAGGTACTTCCATTTCATCATAGAAATTCTATGCAATTGAATAGTAAAGGACCTAGAATGGTGCCCTGAGGTACACCCAATTCATCATAGGATTTCTATGCAATTGACTCGTAAAGGACTTAGAACAGTGCCCTGAGGTACACCCAGGTTATCATAGGACTTCAATGCAATTGAATTGTAAAATACCTAGAATAGTAGGTACCCTGAGGTACACCCAGTTCATTATAGGACTTCTATGCAATTGAATAGTAAAGGACCTAGAATAGTACCCTGAGGTACACCCAGTTAATTATAGGACTTCTATGCAATTGAATAGTAAAGGACCTAGAATAGTACCCTGACCCAGTTCATTATAGGACTTCTATGCAATCGAGTAGTAAATAACCTAGAATAGTACCGTGAGGTACACCCAATTCATTATAGGTTTTCTATGCAATTGAAAAGTAAAGGACCTAGAATAGTACCCTGAGGTACACCCAGTTTATCATAGGACTTCTATGCAATTGACTAGTAAAGGACCTAGAATAGTTCCCTGAGGTACACCCAATTCATCATGGAACTTCTCGTAATCGACTAGTAAAGTAAAGCCTCAATGGTTCGACGGTCCCTACGTATAAACAGACATGTCCAAAATGGCAAAAAAATATTATTGCATAAATGGCTTCGGATTGCCTTTACGCTCATATCCATATAAGATTTTTTTTAAAATATCATAAGGTTAGCTCAGTATACAAATCGTATAAAAGGACAAGTATAATCATCTAGTCAAAAGTGGGCCGTAGACACAGTTATGTATAACATGTCGTCAAATACTTCGTTTGAAACCTAACCTGTAAAGGTGAGAGAACGAATTAAAAGCGGTCATGTCAGACATGTCCGTTTATACTGCAAACATTTTTCATACCTATTGAAAACCACCATTTGTTATTCCCGCTGTATAAACAGGCATCTTAGATTTGTCCGACTTGACTTTTTTTAAATGACAGCGTAGAAACAGTTAACTCGTAGTTTTATTGGGAAATTGTGATAAAAATACATATGTTTCAATACTGCTAAAAGCGTTCTAATGCTAATAAAATATTAGTGAAAAGATATATTAATAATTTTGATTACATATTTTTTCAGAGCAAAATGAACCTTAATTCCGCTCTCCTGTAAACCTACGTTTTTGACATGTCCGTTTATACGTAGGGACCGTCGGGTTGTCTGTTCTCCTCATAATGTTATGGGCTATGCTGCGACTGTAGATGTCTTGCGGATCTCGTCATTTCTGACTTCATCAAGCAAGGAGATTCCGAGCATAGCCCTTTCCATTGCTTTCTGAGTGAATTTTAATTTTTTTAAGCGGTTTGGACCATGGACCTGAGTAGAAAAATAAGACGTAGAACTATTCGGAGTGGCGCCACCTATGAGCTCCTTTCCGGAACTATCGCGTACTGCGTATATTATGCGCCATTATTTTACGTACTAACTTAATATTATAATTCCAAAAGTAACTCTTTTACGCCCAAACTAGTGAACGGATTTGAATGAAATTACAAGGTATTCAGATGGTCTAGACCAGCGGTCGTCACACTTTACTCTTCAAGGGCCACATATCAATATGAACATCAGGGCCCGGGGCCGCAGTATATGCGTTTCAAGAGCTTTTGCATAGGTTATCCATAGTAGTCCACACTATTCATATAAATGCATGTCTATTACTTCTCTACTTAAAAACAACTAAAACTGATTTCTGATAAGTACGAATATGTGAATATGTAGTTGACTAGTAATTAAATAAATCTACTATATCGCGGGCCGCATAAATAACATCTGCGGGCCGCAGTTTGACGACCCCCGTGGTCTAGACCCTGAAAAAGAACATAGGCTACATTTTATTGCGAAAAAGAGGTAGTAAGGGGTTAAAAAAAGGGGGGGGGGGGGGTGAACAGTTACTAAAGATCTATTCTTCGCGGATGATGTCGCGGGTAACAGCTAGTGGTTTCAAATCAAATCAAATCAAATAGTTTATTGCCAATTAAGTGTTCAACATACAGGTCATTAGTAGTAATAAGTAGCTTAGGAACTTAATTACCTTTTACAGGTGTTGCAATATTATTAAAAGATAATTATAAATTTTTCAATTACATACCTACGTAGCTAGGTATTAATTACTTACAACCACGTTTATACACGGAGCATTGTATATTGTGAAAAGAGGTAGTGAGGGGTTAAAGGGGGAGGGGGGGGGGGGCGGGGGGTGAAAAGTTACTAAAGATCTATTCTTCGATGATGAGGACGATGTTGCGGGTAACAGCTAGCTAAACAGCTGGTTTATACATTGTAAGCGGCCTCGTTTCTGTTCCGTATCCGGTGCGCTGCATCTCTTATTGTTTGTGTCGATCTCGATTATTAATCCCAATTTATTTATTTATTTTTATTTGGAACACCAACAGCGTAAATTACATCATAAAGTTACAAAGTTATGTATATACTAAGCTAATAACAGGTATTCGCATATAGATAGACATGATTCACTGTTATTAGAATGAACGTCTAGATGTCTTAATTATAAAGTTACGATGCCATGTAAACGTTACATTCCGTTTGTGAACCAAAAAAAAAAAAAAAATGATGCGGGTAAATCAAGAGTAACATATCTATGTAAATAGGTACGTAATTAATTACATTTTTGAAGCACATTTGGAATAACCAATGAATAACACACAGGTGTGCGACTCTCTCCTAAACATCTGCCCCATCGGCGATGTATCCATGGGCGAGCCGCAGCTGAGCGGCGCGGAGGGCGCGGAGGGCGCGGCGGAGGGCCGCATGGAGCTGGTGGCGTGCTCCGGCCGCGGCAAGAACGGAGCCCTCACTGTACTGCAGCGGGCGCTCCGACCGCATCTAGTCACCGCCTTTACACTGCCAGGTAAGTGGGACAGGCACAGGCGACACGCCACTCGCAGGTAACCGGGACAGGCACAGGGGACACACCACTCGCAGGTAACCGGGACAGGCACAGGGGACACGCCAGGTAACCGAGACAGGCACAGGGGACACGCCAGGTAACCGAGACAGGCACAGGGGACACACCGCTGCTCACCGCCTTCACATTGCAAGGTAACACTGCTTATGACCCCTCTACACGTAGAGAGATTCATCTGCGGAAACGGACATACCGGCACCCTCTCTAAATGTAGAGAGGGCGATTTGCTTGTCTATGGTAGGTATTGATGTCCAACGCCTAGATAGCGTCAGATGCGTCCGGCACTTATCTTCTTTCTTCTGTCTTTGTAGCACGGATCAAAAAGTTCTAGACTTCTAGAGCGAGCGCACGGCGCGAGAGGCCACACGTCTTACGACGCATCAGTATTCATCGAATGAGAGTGCACGCGTAGTTTTTTCGTTCTTTTTTTGAGTCCGTTGTTTTTTCGTTCTCCTTGGAATGGGTAACATGAGCACTTAGGAAACATTGCATAGTCCGCGGAGGGCGCGGCGGAGGGCCGCATGGAGCTGGTGGCGTGCTCCGGCCGCGGCAAGAACGGAGCCCTCACTGTACTGCAGCGGGCCCTCCGACCGCATCTCGTCACCGCCTTCACGCTGCCAGGTAACCGGGACAGGCACAGGGGACACACCGCTAGTCACCGCCTTCACTCTGCCAGGTAAGTGTCACATACATACAGGTAACAAAGCGCACTCGCGACACATTGACGACAGCAAAGCGACTGCAAGGCGACCGCAGTCGCCGTCACCAGCTGTTGCGGCGTCCGCGTGCAACATCGATATTCCGCTCTAGTCTCCCTACTAAGTAGCTACGCTACTGCTTTCGCTGTCGCATGCCGCCGCAGTGCATTTCAAAACATGTCAATAGTGTCTTTTGACGTTTCCCCCTCTACACGTAGAGAGATTCATCTGCAGAAACAGACATACCGGACAAACATAAACGGACCTGGATGTAGAGGGGGTGATTTGCTTGTCTGTGGTAGGTATTGATGGCGGCAGACGCGTGTGACTTATCCGAGAGTTGTCGGTATTTTTAGCACGGATCAAAAGGTTCAAGACTATAGCGAGCGCACGGCGCGAGCGTCAACACGTCGGACGACGCATCAGTATTCATCGGGAAGCGAATGAGAGTGCAAACGTAGATTTTTCGTTCTTTTTTTGCGTCCGTTGTTTTTTCGTTCTCCTTGGAATGGGTAACATGAGCACTTAGGAAACATTACATAGTCCGCGGAGGGCGCGGCGGAGGGCCGCATGGAGCTGGTGGCGTGCTCCGGCCGCGGCAAGAACGGAGCCCTCACTGTACTGCAGCGGGCTCTTCGACCACATCTAGTCACCGCCTTTACGCTGCCAGGTAAGTGACAGGCATAGGGGACACACCACTCGCAGGTAACCGGGATAGGCACAAAAGACACACTACTAGTCACCGCCTTTACACTGCCAGGTAAGTGTCACACACACCACACAGCACCCTTCACGTTGCCAGGTAACCAAGCACTCACACGTTCAATAGATTGACGACCTCAAGGCGACCGCATCACCGCAGTCGCCGTCACTTGTCGGCAGCCAGCTGTCGACATGCCGCCGCAGTGCGCTTCGAATGTCAACAGCGTCAAAAGACGCTATTGACATTTGAAAATATGTAGTTACAAAATTTTTGTTCATATTAGATAACGAGTGAAAATAAAGGCCGTCTCGTTCTCTATTCAATAACATTTCTTCAACCCGCAATGATCGGTTCGCTCCGTCGTCGTCCACGAAGAGAAAGCTCTTTCTTAGACGAAGACGGAGTAAAATCAACGACAGTGTTTCTTCCAATCACAATCCACACCGTGCTGTAACCCGCGCCTCGTCATCGCCTTCACCCTGCTAGGTAACCGCGGGACCAGGCTAAGGATTCAGATCATCATTATCATATCAGCCCACAACCGCCCACAGCTGAGTATTATTTATCACGCCACTCCCTACGGATTAAGGTATTACATTTTAGGGTTTCAAAGCCAAATGTCTCAAAAAAGTATCTCAGTGGGGGCTATTGCGTGTGAATTTGTCGCTGGAGGCCCTATCGCGTGAAGCCCAAATATCATGCATTTTCACAGGTTATGACAAAAAATTGAGGAATGACTTTTCAAAAGGACTTATTTCTTTTTTTTTAATATATTTTTTGATGCAGTTCCGTTCTAAAGCTTTGTTCTCGATCTATATTAATACAAGTCTAACCAAACAAAGAAATAGCAATGGTTTATGTTCCTCCAGGCTGCATCGACATGTGGACGGTGATCGGCGAGACGCCGGAGCAGCCCGCGCGGGACGCGCACAAAGACATGGAGGGCAGCCACGCCTACCTCATACTCACGCAGGAGGACTCTAGCATGGTAACAAACATTATTTTTTATATAAGATGGGTTTGCACTTGACCTCACCTGATGGAGAGTGACAATGATGTCTAAGATGTAGCGTGCTTTCCCAGAAGAAGCCTATTCACTTTCGACTTAAAGACACCCAAATTGTAGCTCTCTGGAAATACAGAAGCCGGCAAGTTGTTCCATTCCTTAGCAGTTCGCACCAAAAAAGAAGAAGCAAAACGCTTAGTACGAGCTGGTGGAACTTCCACAGTGTAAGGGTGGATTCCTTCCGTCTTCCGCATTGTCCGGTGGTAGAAAGGGGAAGGTGGTATCAGGTCGTGAAGCTCTTTCGAACACTCCCCAAAATGCATCCTGTAAAAAACCGATAGACAGGCCACTCTACGTCGGTGAGCAAGGCTTTGGGATTTACCCTCCACTATCGCTGCGTCACCAACTAACCTCAACTAACACACATTTATTATTGTATAGCCTGTTAGCAAGTACCTGGTGAGCGTCTCCCAAGATTCGGTCCGTATGCCGAGACGGTAGGAAGGACCATGGGCTGGTGGAGAGACCTGTGTCTATTGTATAGCCTGTACGTAAGAGATCGAGAGGTAGACGATCTGCGCAAGAGGGCTGGCTGGTGCTGGATGCGAGTAGCTGAACATCGGTCAAAGTGGCGAGCATTTGGAGAGGTCTATGTCCAGGACTGCAACAGGACGATGATGATGATGTAAGAGATGCCGACTTAAATGATACATACTTACTCCACCGGCGCAGCGACCAGAAAAGACTTGGTCTCCGAAACAAGAGAACGCCACTTTGGTCGATCCTGCACTACTCGTTGCCTAGGTATCGCTGGAAAGACGTCGTCAAAAATGATCTGCGGGAACTTCAGGCCAATGACTGACTTCAATGATGTGTGTTTTTATTTTTTGTACAACAATTACTTGCAATTTAATCTTAACTAAATAATGTTTCGCCGAGTGAGTGAGGCCATGTACCGGAGGCTAATCGGGGGGGAAGGGGATAAAAGGTTAGCAGTGCACTCGTGACTCCACTGGTGTTCCATGTGTCCATGGGCGGCGGCAATCGCTTACCATCAGGTGATCCGCCTGCTCGTCTGCTACCTAATAAAAAAAAATCATCCTTGGGTTCAGATGGGACTCGGCTGCTCATGGCGAGTCATTTACAAAATTTCGTCTTGTCACATCACACCACTCAGGTGTTGATCATTATGACTATATTTTACAAAAAAATAGGAGGAGGAGGCCTCCCGACAAGGTGCTGCTGGGGCAGTCTTCGACCTCGTAGGGCCTGCCAGCCGCCCTGTTGCACTCATCTGTCTAGGGGCGAGTAGGTTACTCTTTTAGATGTAATCGATGCCCAGCGCCGTCTATTGGTGATTTTTGATGCTAATATCACATGAAAGACTAGCCACTATACTTTGTTTTTTAATCATGTGGAGTAAACTGACAGATGCAAATGTCAAGTTTCCATACATTTTGATATTTTGCATCTGTCAAATTGAATCATAGTGTATGGGGATGACACATTGACATCTGTCAGTTTACTCCACATGATTAAAAATCAAAGTATAGTTTCTTGAAATAGTCATGGTGTACATTACTCCTGTTATAACTAGTTTTAAGTTTTATACCTCTGTTTTGTGTGCAATAAAAAGCATATTCATTCATTCATTCATGGTGTTTCCTCCTCCAGATCCTGCAGACGGGGCAAGAGATCAACGAGGTGGACAACAGCGGGTTCATGACGGGCGCGCCCACCGTGTTCGCGGGCAACCTCGGGAACAACAAGTTCATGGTGCAAGTCACCACCGCCGCCATCCGGCTTATAAAGAGTAAGGATATAATAATTAATGAGGGTTTTTGCAAATTCAAAATCTATAGTCGAGCCGTTGTATCATGCCCGATTTGACAATATTTGTTTTTTATTTCGCATTTATCCTTATCATGAGGAACACATTTAGCGAATCATAAAGAACCACTTTTAAAAATAAAACTTCATTTCATAATGTCAAAGGCACCTAATTATCTAATTATTTGTCTTTTATTACTTAAAATAATTTGAGAATAAAACTGCTAAGGAATGGAACAACTTGCCGGCTTCTGTTTTTCCCGAGGACTACAATTTGGGTGTCTTTAAGTCGAGAGTGAATAGGCTTCTTCTAGGAAAATACGCTACATCTTAGACCTCATTGTCACTCTCCATCAGGTGAGATGAGATCAAGAGCAAACCCATTAACCTAATATAATTTTTTTTTTAATATAGGAAACTGCCCTTAGTGGAAATAACTGTGACTTATATGATTCGGCAATTTATCGTTGTCCCTCACTAGTGCTGTCAGTCTGACATTTTCAAATCGGGCATGATACAACGGCGCGACTATAATAGATTGCATTACGTTGACGTCAGGTCCAACAACGAGTGGATTGATTACATTTGACGTATCATTATGAAGTTATGTTATGAAACAACCAATGTCGTCAAAGTTCGACCTGACGTCAACGTAACGCCATTTGTCGGATTTTGCATTTGCATAAACCCTCATTCACAAAATAATTTCTGTTATGGTTGTAACATGTCGGCCCTCTCTCCAATTTTCAAATACTTATGTACTCGTTCACCATTTCCTATGTAAAGTCAATGGTCTAACTACATTTTAGTTTCTCGTAGCTAATCTTTATTACCATAGGCGGAGACTTATTATTGGCATTGTTTTCTTTTTATTTAAGTACATTATATTATTTGACTGATAGTGTTCCTAAAGTAAATCAATAAAAAATACCTATTTTTTTGTAGAAAAAGAGGTAAAGTCCAGTGTCGAGTTTCTACGAAATTATAGTGTTATACAGGTTTTAAAATTATACTGGGCTGCCAGTCCAGTCCTGTACTGGTAGTCCAATTTTTGCAGGATCCTGTTTTTTTTGTAAGATCCCGCTTTATGGCAAATGAGTTTCTATGCTATGCTGTGAACACTCACACAAGCATACCGTTGGATCCTGCCTAGAATATAAATTCATTAGCACTAAAGTGGGATCCTGTAGAAAACGAATGAGGTGCACGAAAATTGCTACACAGGCGTCTACGTAACGCCATCTATCGAATGTTTAATTTGCAAAAACGTTCATTACGTTGATATTTCGTGATTGCAGACGGCACCCAGATCCAGTCCATCCAACTGGAGTGGACGGCGCAGTACGCGGCCACGGCCGACCCCTACCTCTGCGTGGTGTCCACGTGTGGGCGCGCGCTGGTGTTGGCTCTTAGGGAGTTTAGATCCAAGGATGGAAACGTGAGTCAAAGTCAAAGCCAAATCATTAATCATCATCATCAGCCCGGCAGTACCTACCCACTTAGATGGCACCCAGATCCAGTTCATGCAGCTGGAGTGGACGGCGCAGTACGCTGGTGTTAGCTTTTAGGGAGTTTAGATCCAAGGATGGGAACGTGAGTCAAAGTCAAATCATCATCATCATCAGCCCGGTAGTACCCACTTTGATGGTACACAGATCCAGTCCATCCAGCTGGAGTGGACGGCGCAGTACGCTGGTGTTAGCTCTCAGGGAGTTTAGATCCAAGGATGGGAACGTGAGTCAAAGTCAAATCATCATCATCATCAGCCCGGTAGTACCCACTTTGATGGTACACAGATCCAGTCCATCCAGCTGGAATGGTCGGCACAGTACGCTGGTGCTAGCTCTCAGGGAGTTTAGATCCAAGGACGGAAACGTGAGTCAAAGTCAAATCATCATCATCAGCCCGGCAATACTCACTTAGATGGTACATAGATCCAGTCCATCCAGCTGGAGTGGACGGCGCAGTACGCTGGTGTTGGCTCTCAGGGAGTTTAGATCCAAGGATGGGAACGTGAGTTAAAGTCAAATCATCATCATCATCATCAGCCCGACAGTACCCACTTAGATGGCACCCAGATCCAGTCCATCCAGCTGGAGTGGACGGTGCAGTACGCTGGTGTTAGCTCTCAGGGAGGTTAGATCCAAGGACGGAAACGTGAGTCAAAGTCAAATCATCATCATCATCATCAGCCCGACAGTACCCACTTAGATGGCACCCAGATCCAGTCCATCCAGCTGGAGTGGACGGCGCAGTACCCTGGTGATAGCTCTCAGGGAGTTTAGATCCAAGGATGGAAACGTGAGTACTTGTTTGTGAATACATAACAGGAAACTGACACTGAAGTACATACTTCGCTGGCTCAACGACCCGAAGTGGATCTTGGCCTCCGACACGAGAATTCGCCACTCCGAGCTATTCTAAGCCACCTCTTGCCAATCCGGCCTATTCAAATGAAGCGAATGGTGTAAGATTTCATCCGTAAGTATTTATATTTCATCAATGATAGATAGATCAATAAATCGTTTATTGCAGCAATAGAAATGATTTAATTTATTTTATTTTGTTGACAAATCATCAGTCTGATCTGTCCGATAGCGCGTTGCAGAGAGAGTTGTATTGGCAATAAATGTAAGACAAAAAGAGACAACATCATTATCTCGGTGGTCAATATACTTAGACCCGCTGTAGTACTCAGAACTCAGTTGATAACAGCTCATCTGTAAATGGTTTACAATTCCATGTAAAAGTACGGAAACGTCGCGCACACATGCCATTAAAATATTGCCTCGTTTTTAGGTGTCAGGGCATATCTATGATTTATTTATTTATTGAGAAACAACAACAACCTTTGACATAATAAAGTACTTACAAGATTGAACAAAATCACATGTAAATCTTAGGCCAAAAACTTATTCACAGTAACACATGATTTTGAGTGCTCAATTTAATAGTCCAGACATGCGATATTTACTAAGTAAGATAAGCTCATTTGCTTTATTATATAGCTGGCGGCACGAAAGAATAGCGATGACCGTTATTTTAGTCCATGATTTAAATCTTTGGACAGTATAGGTTGATAGTTAACGTTTGTTGTTTGTTGCAGCCGACGGGTCGCCTAGCGCCGACGCGGCAGGCCGTCCCTGCCCGGCCGGCGTTACTGCGCGCCGTGCCCTACAGAGACCTCAGCGGCCTGCTGGCGCCGCCCGACCCGCCGCCCGCCACGGTAACAGACACTACACACCACATACCACACGCTACACACTCCACTTTACATGCTACAAACTACACGCCACATACAACACGCCGCACACTTCACACCACACACTACAATCTCCACTTTACATACTACATATTATACGCTATACGCCACACACTACACACTATACGCCACACACTACACACTACGCGCTACAAACTACGCGCCACATACTACACGCCACTCACTACACTTCACTCTCCACTGTACATACTACAAGCTGTAGCTTGTCGCCACACACTACACACTACACGCCACCCACTACACACTACACGCCGACCACTACACATAACACGCCACATATTACGCATACACGCCACACACTACACACTAGGGTGTCCCAAAAAAATTAAAGTTGTTTTTTTTTAACGCATACCCTCTAATTATTTTTTAATCATGTTAAAACACGTATAAATAAAATTTCATGTACCTAGGACCACAGCAACCCGTGCCGACTTGCGTTGATACATGCCAGTACTTGAAGATTTCGGCGTTTCGTAAATATCGTATTGGGGTTTTGTCATTACTTGTTTGTTTTCACAGTGAACGCATTATTTTTGTTTATTCAAGATGTCAGTGGAATTACGCAATTCTAGAAAAAGTATATTTTTAACAAGCGATGTAAAAAATCAAAATTACCGGTTTAAAATTACCCTCTAATGGGCAAGTATTGGCGCTTCTATTTTACAATATTCGTCTAGTGAATTTAAGTTGTTAAACTAATGAAATTCTTGGTTGTGACACCACTGCTTCAACTACTGGTCGTATTAATGGTGCTTGCGTGCTTCTGGAACAAAAATTTGATAGAGATGTGCGTAGTTTTGCTTGCCGTCATCAAATCTATGAATTAGTATTTGAAGCTAAAATTGCTAAGTGACTAACAAACCTGACATTCCAATATTCAAAAAAATCTGAGATAACTTGGAAGAACATGGACCCCAAGAAAATACTGAGTCCTGCAGGAATGTTATCTCACCTGAATGTTTCAGAAAATGAAAATCTCTTAGTTTTACCAGACTGAATTGGCCAAACAAATTGTTAGGGATGAGGAAATATCATTACTTAGTTCTGAATTTATAATTAGTAACAAAGACAAGTTGCTGATTCTTCTCGGTAGAAATTGACCTTCCGAATCAGCGGTAGATTATAAAATTGACATCCATAAATGTTCTATAAAGGACTTAAAATTTAACAAAGATATTTTGATTTGATTTGTTAAATGCCCGCATATTCATCGTTACATGCTTTGTTAAGCCTTGGATGCAATTTATTATGGCAGTTAAAGATTTATGTATTTAGAAAACTATGAAAGCTTATGAAACAGTCGATAAAACGATGGTCATAGTAGCTTTACAGAAGTTCTTTCAGCATTTATGATATTTGGTTGAAGTAGAAGCAGTTTTGTCTATATTTGACCATGATGTAGAATAAAGATAGTAAAATCCACCAGTTAACAGTAAACGCTATATTCTTTCAAAAGAAGAACCCTGTGGTTTACTTTACGAGAGAGAGCGAACATTGACGACTTCATTTCTAACAAAAGTAAGAACTTGTTTCTTCGTTTTAGCATTGATGACAGTTTTCTTAACAAGTGTCTATCTTTATGGCCTAATGTAATTTAATGCTTCTTAAGTAGTAATGCTTCTTTTAAAGAACAGATGATGACATTGAGAGCCGTTAATGATACAGAAAGCAGTTACATTGATGCAAGATTTCCATGGAAACATCACCGTAGCAGAGTACGTATTTTTACTACTTTGCGTACAAGAATACAGACTAATGTACCCTGACTGTACAAACAAAATATAATAAATAATGTTCTTTTGTTCATTAATACTGTTCTTATAATAATAAATATTTAATAAAAGTGAAATAATGTTATATTAATATAAAGAAAATCGGTACCTAGTGTAGCCTCTTTTCATATCAATGTATGTTAGTCTGGATTTATGGTTTTATTTTAAAAAGTTAATGTCACCTAAAGAGTAATGTCAGCATTGTCATTTTAATTTTTTCACTATGAGAATAATAAGATTTATTTTATAATTTACAAACCAAGAAACTAACATCCTGGAGTAAAAGCATTAAATGTAGTTTCTCTGTACTATGAGTACCAGATGACGTTAATTAACTGCAGAAGGGGCAAGAAAATTTCGAAATTACGGGACGAGTTGCCCCCTTAGCCGTAGAAAAATGCACCCTATCAGCCAAAACAATGGAACGGTATATAGGCTGATAGCTGTGTAATACTTTGTTGTTGGCAACCCTGTTTGACAAGTGTGGGTCAAAGCAAACCTCTACGGAAGTTATGAATGAGCAAGGATTAGGGTATGTGGGTGACGATGGCTGATAAGTTTTTGCCATTATTAGTAGTACGGTCACCGATGACGTGATGTCGGAGTTTTTGTTGCGGACAAGCATACGGCCCACATTATAGGAAGCAATAGAAAGGAAACAGCCAAGAAAAGGAGTGAACTTACTTACTTCGCTGGCTCAGCGATCCTAGGTGAGCTTAGAGCAGTCAACCATGAATGCTCTAAGTAGGTGAGTCTTGGGCTCCGACGTAGTTGGCTATTATGTTCGGTCCTGTGCCAATTCTGACCACCCAAATAGCATTTTATTCTCTTTAAAAGGCCACATTTAGTTCATTGATGATATCTTAGCATTAACAGAGGTCACACGTGGTACATTAGCTGTAATAAAGCGAGCATACCCACCTAAACCTGTGTAAGGAATCTATAGCGGTGTAAATGTAGCTTATTACGTAACTATTGGCGTTTTGCCAGGACACCATTGCTCTTCTAGTCAGCTTTCATTTTCATAGCTGAACAAAAACCTTATAAGATATGTAATTCGGCATGGGCTATTCAGAGGTTCACATG